>CM069906.1:157257039-157857039 GCA_036172215.1 Camellia granthamiana
GCAACTGAAGGTAGGGGCAGGGGCCAAAAGCTCTCTAATCCTCCATGCTGCGGCCTGCCGAGCTAGCTGTGCGCCTCGAACTGGGAATGTAGCCGGATATTCTATCCCCTCTGGTGGGCAAGTCTGATCATGACTAAACTGGCGCAGAATACGGAATGGGAAATAGAATACACAGTGAGTCAAGCCAATCAGTCGAATCCCGACCTGCCGTGACATGCTATAGCTCATTGCCGGGAGATTGAGCCAAGGACAACGCCATGCAATGCGATCTGCCGACAAGTTGCACATCCATTCAAACCACTAGCTTTCATCAAGAGCGTTGACTAGGCATTGCCGAAAGAAGTAGCCGCGGGCTGAGTAAGCAGGGCAAGAGTCCACAACTTGCAATTTATCCATCAACCATATCTGGGGAGGGATGAAAAATGAGAGAATAAAGAATAGAGAGATGTGCGATGAGAGAAAAGCAAGATAAGAGCTTTGTGAGAAAAAATCGAGCCCGAGGGCCGAGTGATGTGAGCCAACATACATATGAGCTTGGGTGGGAAACATTACCTGCAGCAGTAGTGGACTCCCCGCAAACCTGGTTGTCTCTTGGCGGTAGAAGGCATCTAGACCCATCAGTGTCTCGGCCAGAGTCATGGCAATGCAACTCTTTCCTTCTCTCAAACCTTGGGCGACTTCAATCAAACGGATGCTAGCTCCTCCGGAGCCCGAGACAAACAGAAAATGAGATAGTAGGCACAAACAGAGAGCATGCTGTCGGAAACCTTGCCGATAGTGGTCGCTGCGGTCACCAGCATCGGAGAATCCGTAAATCAGGCTCGGAATATCCAACATTCCATCACAGATCAGGGATCTAGCATCATGCGCATTAAGACCGCACATTCGCCCTAAGGTCTGGGCATAGCTAAAATTGAGCTGGGGCAGAATTTCCTCGCCTCGCTCGGACTCCATCAGGATTTGAAAATCTTCAAAAGTAGGACATACCTCTTGCCCGCCAAAGCTAAAGACGTGCGTCACCGGATTCCAAAACCTTGCCGCGGCACGGAGGAAAGGAAGATGCAGTGGAGTCCGGCCCAGCGTGAACAGTGCGTTCAAGCCAAAACCCCGGAAATTCAACTTCTCCGAGCCATCCAGAGAAGAAATCCAAGATGTGAGATTTTTCTGTGAGAAATGCCTCCATTTTTGTGAGGAAAGGTGATGAAATGAATAAGTTCCAAGGGTGGGGCTTTTATAGAGGGGCAAAACACTATTCAAAGGACACGTGTCAAATTTCTGGAGGTTGCGGGAGAGGTGGCCGGCCGGCCACCTATCCTAGTAGGCCGGCCACCTTCTAGTCTTCAAATGCGAAATGTTTTGGCCTCGCGTTGGTCCTATTTTGTCCGCCAGAGGGAAGTTTGAGGCACTTTTTATGCATCAGGAATGTCGAAGGCCTCCATTTCTATCAGTTTCGGATACATTCCATCATCTGGATTGTCCGTCCGAAGTACGTTTTGTTGTGTTTTGCTTATCGAGTTGTTGTTTTGTTTATCGAGTTGTAAGTTTTGTCGAGCTGTCGCATTTTGTGTTGTGAATTGTTACTTTTTTTTGGTTACACAATTTTGTTAAGTCTTGTTTATTGAGTCATTAACATTGTTGTATTTTGTTTATCGAGTTGTAAACTTGCTAAGAATCTGTTATTTCTTAGTGAGTCGAGTTGTTTTAATTTGTTGTGTCGGTTCACTACCTGACCCGGTGAATACATGAGGCACATTTTCTTTCAATTCCATTTTGTGCAAAATGATGCAATGCGATGCTAAGAATTTCAAATACAACATCTTTTCAAAAGCTGTTTCATTCCGTCATGTTTTACAACAAGATAAAGGTACAAGTCTTACAAAAAATAGAACTGCCTAACAATGTGCAAAGTGCTACAAACTATTAGCCAAAAAGTAAAATAAAGCAGGAAATAACATCAGTATCCTCGGGAACGGGAATGAGGAGGTCCTCTCATCCTCTTCTGCGGGATAATCTCTGCACCATCATCACCATCCGGATCAGAGCTATCATCCTCCGGATCCCCCTCAGGCTCGTCTCCGCTCCCGGAACCAAGACCGGAGCCTCCATCCCCAGGAGATGTCTCTGACACGCGGTCTGCGACCTCCTCCTCCTCATCCTCGACAATGGGTGCCCTGCGTCTGCGAGACGACCCTGCTCCTCGAGCTCCTCGATAAGGCCTGGATGGCCCAGCTCCTCGAGGCCCAGTACCTCGAGCAGGTCTAGCACCTCGACCTCTCTGAGAAGGTCCTGGTGGCCCGCCCCGCGTCGGAGCATATACGGGAGGCATCTGAAAATGAAAAGTGCAATACATCAGTTCAAACATAAAAAGTAGGTGCAAGTACAGTGTATGAGTGGGGTGTGTGCCAGATGTGCTCTACACAGCCTATTAATACAGCAGAATGTTCAAAACCAGTATGTCATCGGGAGTATGCTAAATACAGGAAAGGTGAACAGTACCTGCACGCCCATAAGGGCCAGCTGTCCCTCCCTCCGTAGGATCATGCCCTCAAATGTGGCCAGCATCCTGAGCAGCTCATCCGTATACTCAACTGGAGGCTGCAAATGCAAATGCAAAAACTATCAGTAAAGGAATGAATGTCCAAATATCTAACTGATAAATCAAAGCTGAAAAACATACCAGGGGCGAATCAGGGTCTCTGATATATCTGTGGTCAGGCAGAGGAGGCTCTAACGGAACCTGGTAAGGCGTCCCGAATCGCCAACTCGTCAACTCAGTCGGCATATCTGGCCATCCAGGATGATCGAGAGTCGGAGGAATCGGAGGAATCGAACTACCTCTACCTCTAGATGCACCAGCCCTGCTAGAAGAGGGGATGTCTGTAGCACGGGCGCGACTCGAAGATGGTGCGCTAGTAGGCCTCAGTGGCGGAGCCCGTGCTCCCGTCAAGGGGGGCATCAGATATATGCGGCGATAGGTGGCGTAGTTCTCCACAATGAGATGTAATAAAGCATCGGTGCCCTGCATATCCCTAGCGACCTCCTCAGAAGAAAGTCTATCGGCAGTCCGCATAGTGGGTGGAGGCACAGCAGGAGGGTCCTGAGAATCATACCCCCACACCTGACGCTGAAAGCGTTCCCCCAGGAACCAGGCCCTACCGACTGGTCCCTCGAGCAGGAACCTATACTGGGAACTAGTCGACCCTCCGGGATACTGATTCTCGAGATCATCACCGAAGACTGCCCAAGGCTGCCAAGTGATCTGCGGATAACCAGTGCATAAACCAATCAGAAATCAGAACATACAAAGCAGATCAAAGATGAAAATGAAAAGGAACTGAGAGTTCTAAAATACCTCTGTCGCTCTCACGGTGTCGAAGTACTGTCGCAGAGAGAAGAGAGTCTCTCGGGGTCTCGATAGGTGCTCGCCCTCAAACATCAATGAAAACGGAGTCACAGGAGGTCCTGCCACCTCAATCTCCGGAGCTAATGTGGGAAAGTACACATACACCCATAGCTGAGAAAAGCAGTGCGGGATGTGAATACAAGGTGATAAAAAGCAGAATATAGAGTGCAAAGTGCGCCGTGTGTGCAGTGGACAATTAATGAGGAGCAAAAATGTAAATCAAGAGGACAGAATGTACCTCCCAGGCTCTCCAGTAGCCGCCGAGTAAGTCCCCCCGCCCGCGAGAGACTGCGCTCATGTAACAATAAAGGGTAGCCAGGCCAGCGCCGCCCCAATCATACTGATTGACCTGTGATAGGTCTACTAGAGCGCTCAGTAGATATAACCCTACCATGTTCCCTCTATCGGCGAACAAGGTAGTCCCGAAGAGGAACATGAGGAAACCACGGGTATACTGCTCGACCTCCTCGGGAGACTCAGGTTCCATCTGTGGCCGCCGGAAATGGGAAGAGAACCAAGTATACCGAACCCTCCCAGAAGCTCTGTCTACAGGCGGGAGTGCCCCCAATAGATGCATCCAAGCAGCCTCCCACTGGCCCATATCCTCGTCATAGGGAATGGGTCCACCGCCTATGTCTAGGCCGGTGAGTACAGCGAAGTCCAGCGGGGTCATGGTCATATCCCCGGTCGCGGAAAAATGGAAAGAATTGGTGGTGTCCCACCATCTCTCCGCCAGAGCAGCAAATAATGTCCTACTGATAAGACAATGAGATAACCCCCTGCAGAATGGTCCGAATCGTGCAAAGTCAACCAAGTCCCGGACAGCTTCCGGAAGCTCAGCATACCACTCCCTCGCGGCAGTGGAGCCATATCCTCGTACTGTGCGAGAGCCAGCCTGCATTTAGAATGAATGCGTGTATCAACAAATGAAGTGAAAATGAGCTGTGTGCAAATGAAGTGAAAATGAGCTGTGTGCAAATGAAGTGAAAATGAGCTGTGTGCAAATGAAGTGAAAATGAGCTGTGTGCAAATGAAATGTTTTGGGCTGTGTGCTCACATCAAATCCGGGCTGTGTGTTCAGTAAATTTGGTATTTGGGCTGCGTGTTCAAATTTCTCTAAATTAGTGGGCTGCGTGTTCAGTAAATTTGGTATTTGGGCTGCGTGTTCAAATTTCAGAAAATTAGTGGGCTGTGTGTTCACATCAAATCTGGGCTGCGTGTTCAGTAAATTTGGTATTTGGGCTGCGTGTTCAAATTTCAGAAAATTAGTGGGCTGTGTGTTCACATCAAATCTGGGCTGTGTGTTCAGTAAATTTGGTATTTGGGCTGCGTGTTCAAATTTCAAAAAATTAGTGGGCTGTGTGTTCACATCAAATCTGGGCTGCGTGTTCAGTAAATTTGGTATTTGGGCTGTGTGTTCAAATTTCAGAAAATTAGTGGGCTGTGTGTTCACATCAAATCTGGGCTGTGTGTTCAGTAAATTTGGTATTTGGGCTGCGTGTTCAAATTTCAGAAAATTAGTGGGCTGTGTGTTCACATCAAATCTGGGCTGCGTGTTCAGTAAATTTGGTATTTGGGCTGCGTGTTCAAATTTCAGAAAATTAGTGGGCTGTGTGTTCACATCAAATCTGGGCTGCGTGTTCAGTAAATTTGGTATTTGGGACTGTGTGTTCTACTCTTAATCAGTGGACTGCGTGTTCACTTCAAATCTGGGCTGCGTGTTCAGTAAATTTGGTATTTGGGCTGCGTGTTCAAATTTCAGAAAATTAGTGGGCTGTGTGTTCACTTCAACAAATCTGGGCTGTGTGTTCAGTAAATCTGAGTTAGGGCTGTGTGTTCTACTCTTAGTCAGTGGGCTGTGTGTTCACTTCAAATCTGGGCTGCGTGTTCAGTAAATCAGAGTTTAGGGCTGTGTGTTCTACTCTTAATCAGTGGGCCGTGTGTTCGCTTCAAATTTGGACTGTGCATTCAGTAAAGCTGAGTTTTGGAACTGTGTGTTCTACTCTTAGTCAGTATGTGCTGTGTGCTCATTTTCAACTTCGGGCTGTGTGTTCGGCGAATCAATGTTTGAGCCGTGTGTTCAATTTCTAACTAATGTGTACCGTGCGTTCACAATTATTCAATGAGCCGTGTGTTCACGAAATTCAAGTGGCTAAGTCACATGCTCAGGATGCAAGTACTATGTCGTAAGCTGAACTGTGTATCTAAGCATGGCAAAGGTACAAAAATGCACGAAAAGGCAGAAAAGAAAGTAAAATACCTCTGCATCGTGGGAGAGGTGCTGCTCTGGCTCCCGCAGAAGAAGATCCCCTGGTACCCGATCGTTGAATTCGGTGAAATGACGAAAAACGGCCCGCGGAAGCCTATGTACCGCTGGGGCATATCAATCGGGAATAAAAGGGCGAACCCTCGGGGGCAATGTCATAATGTCAAAATCATCTCCAGCGCCCGGAAGACTTCCACCGTGAGGGACATGACCCGCCATTGCAAGAAATCTGCAAAGAGAAGCAAAAATGAGCAAAATGGGCCAAAATTGGAAAAAGTCAACAAAAGTCAACTCTCGGGAAATGAAAAGTCAACAAAAGTCAACTCCCGGGAAAATTTTCCAAATATTGAGACAAACTTACCTCAAGTGGTGAAAATGAGAAGAGACGCCCCAGAATCAAAATTTAGTCGGCTCAAAGTGCTTAACGCTGGAAGATTTCGCGAAAACAACTCGCGTGGAAGGCCGGGGGATGCGTATAAAGTGCCAATCTGAAGGAGGAAATGGTCTAGGGAGCAAGGGAAGGAGTTTTCACAACTTTGAGTGTGATTTCGGATTGCATGGAGGTGTGTATATATAGAAATGGGAAAAATGACCAAAATGCCCCTGCTTTTGGCAGGTGGCCGGCCGGCCACCTTTTCTGGCTGGCCAGCCCCTCTACTTTTTTGCCCTGGCCGATGGCCTCTCCTAGGGAAATGGGCTGGCCGTTGGTGGTCCCCACCCCCTCCCCTACCTCTCTGCAAATTTTGAGGAAAATCGGAGTTCCCGGGACCTGAAAAAGTTCAAGAAAAGTGCACTTTCTGGCGCCGAATTGCTCCACCGGAACTTCAATTGCAATTTCTGACATGTGTCTCCTCATTATTCATCAAAATCAGAGTGTATCCTTTTTAAACATGTTGTGACCTCTCCGAGAGGTGAATCAAAGGCCGCGATTGAGTTGCCGTCGCCGAAATGCGCGTTTTCCGGCTCATCATTTCATGTCAAACGGGCACCCTAATTTATACTCGTTTTGCGTTGTATTCGCATTCTCATGAACATTTTGTATTGTCATGCATTATTTCTTGGTGTACCATACTTCTATGCTTGAGCATGCGTTGTCACGCATTATCTTTTCTTGCATTGCGATGCATCCACTCGCCGACACTGTGTGTGTCAAACTTTTGGAATCACAGGAATCACATTGAATATATGTTGTTAGCATATTGTTCTCGTTGAATTTCTCTATTTTGCAGGCACGATATTGTATGTACGGTTCATTTGAGGCTGGTGCGACCAGACGAATCGCGCAGGTATCGTATCTTCTCCGTGTGAGACGCGACGAGGATTGAATAATTCTCCGCATTCCTAACTGCATGAAATGTAGTTATTGCTTTGCATTCTTGCTTAGAACTGTTGCATCTATTTGTCAATACTTGCTTCATTACAGCTTGCTGCACTTGCACGATCACCTGGCTCCGTGCCTATCATTTGCATTTTGCCCCCTTTGCCTGAGGGCACGCCTGCGGGCACACATATCTTTGTTCATCCTGTATGATTGTCTAAGTCTTCGGCCTTGTCAAAAATGGGTCGTCTCTGGGCTTTGACATTCACTCTCGTCACTTCTTGACTTCCGAGTTCTGTCAAAGAGGGGCAACTGTAGACACCCCATTTTTGACCGACCTTAAGACTCAGACGTCACCGGTTGAGCGCTCGGTGATGTTGCATGATGTGCTCGTTCAGAAGTCTCAGAGTTGCGGCCGTGCGCCCTGTCTCCGGACTTCCGAACCCTCTTCTGTGCTTTGTCTCGGTTTGCGAGCCAAACTCGGTTTTCTCTGTTTTCTGTCCTGAGGGAAGGGAGTGGTCCCGTAGACTATCTCCCGGTGGCCGTGAGCTACTTTTCGTGGCCGCAGGCCATTTTGCCCATTTCGGAGCCCGGTTCCTGGTTTTCGGAGCCGTCAGGCCGTGTGCCTCTGTTCGGGACCGCCCAATCATCTCCGATTTCTCCGGTTTTTGGCAGGTACTTCTGTTTTATCATTCCGAGGAACACTGGGTCCTCTGATGCCCACTTCGTGGCCGTACGCCACTCTCGGTGCTGACAGCCTATTTTCGGGACCCCGAACTGCGCGGTTTTGGTCCCGAGCATTCATTTTGCATTAGTTTTTGTTCAATTTTGGCAGGTACCTCTGTTTCAATACCAGGAAGATCACTGGGGACTGGGAGGCCAGCAATTATCCCAGATAACCAGTTTCGCTCCTCCGGCGCCCGTTTTGCTCACTTCCGGGCCAATGTTGAACACCCTGGGGATATTTTCTTCCAACCAAAGCTACATATTTGTGATCAGGGGACATGGGAGGACCCTAAAAGTGCATGGTTGGCCAGCAATTGTGAGTTTGATTTTTGAGCCTCTCCTTCAAATCCAATGTTGTGACTCCTGCTTCAGTGTTGTCAATTTTCAACCTTGGAACCTTGTTCTACACATATGGGAGGACCCTAAAAGTGCATGGTCGGCCAGCAATTGTGACTTTCATTTTTGAGCCTCTCTTTCAAGTTCAATGTTGTGACTCCTGCTTCAAAGTTGTCAGATTCCAACCTTGGAACCTTGTTCTACACACTTGAGAGGACCCTGACACATGGTGGTCGGCCAGAAATTTTTCACCTCATTTTTGGGCCATGGCCGGCCGGCCAGGGTGAGTGGCTGGCCGACCAGTTGGGGTGGCCGGCCGGCCACCTTCCAGAAATCTACCTGGCCGGCCAGCTTTCTGCTTTCCAGCCCTTTACAGCTGTCCGGATATTTTTTCCAAAATATCTCCCCCTCCGGGGGATATTTTGGGAGGGAAAGCTTGGATGCATTCCCTCCCCTTTTACACCCTTTTCTTGCCTATTTAAAGGGCTGACCTCCTCCTTCCCTAAGGTTACAAGATTTCACCTCAAGAACCCTTAAGCATTTGCCTCCATTTTCATAGCCAAAACCCTAAAACAAAGCTTCAAGCCTTGCTCCTTCCTTCATCAACACCAAGCACCATCATCACTACCTCCATTCCAGCAGCAAAGGAGTGATTTTCAAAGGCTAAGGATCAACAAATTCAAGCCAAGAAGCCATCAAAGTTAGATCTTCAAAGGTAAAGCTCTATTTCCCTTTTTTGAGCATTTTCTTGCTTCAATTCTTTACCCTACTTGCTCACTGTTTTGGGCTCCGACCCCTACTGGTTTTAGGCTTATTTTGAGCCCCTCTACAACTTTGTAGAAGGGCTCAACCTCATTTGGTACCTCTATCATACACTTATTTCAATATCACCCTTTATGCCAATTATTTGCATGCTTTGTTTGGCTTTTGAGTGATCTGATTTCGAGCCTCATATATACTGTTAGTGGGATTATTTTGAGGCCCTCTTCAACATTGAAGAAGGGCTCAACCATGTTTGGTGGTTCTAGCATGCACTTCCTTTGTAATTCCTCCATTTTACCGTAAAATTGCATGCTTTTTTTAGCCTATTTGTGATCTGAGTTGGAGCATGAAACATACTGATATTATGCTCATTTTGAGCCCCTATTCAACATTGAAGAAGGGCCTAACTTGGTTTTCATGCTCTACATGCCACTTGCTTTGAATTCATGTTCTATTCCTATGTTGCATGCCTCTTTGAGCTTATTTGGCTTCTGATTTGAGTCTCCATCAGGCTTGTAAAGTGAATTATTTTGATCCATTCTTTGTGTTTTGTTAAAGGTCTTAGGCCATTTGATGTTTGGTTTTGGTACTTCATGTTATATCCACCTTATTTTCCGTAAAATTGCATGCTTTGTTAGGTTGGCTTAGCTTCTGTTTTCAGCCTCCATCAGGCTTAGAAAGTGTCTTGTTTTGGTCTATTCTTCATGTTTTATCAAGGGTCTTGAGTTGTTTGGTCATTGCTTATGATACCTCATGTTATATCCCTTGTTGGCCCATTATTTTGCATGCTATATTGAGCCTATCTACATACTGATTTTGGAGTTGTCATTCACTGTAAATATGCATATTTTGGGCTCCTCTTCAATGTTTTAGAAGGAAATTTTGTGGTTTGAATTTTCTATATACTACTTGCTTAATAAATCCCCTCTTTTCCCCCATTTTTGCATGCCATTGTTGCCATATCTATGCTCACAATTTGGCCATGTTTTGTACTGAAAAGATGCTATTTTTGGGGCTGCCTTGCTACTGTTTTTGCTTTCATGTGCCAATTTTGCATGTTTAGCATAGCTGTAGGCCATTTCGGGTACTTAAAATCACATTTCGGGATGATTTCATGCATTGATTGTCATTTCGTATCATTTCGGGGCTGTTTTCCCCTTCATTTAGCTGCTGAAATTTGGTTTGCATGCTTGCATATCATTTTCCATGTCATTTCATGCCTTAGTGCATTACCTCGGTTTGCGTGCCCATGGGCACGCGCTTCGAGGCACTCCGTTTTCATTCATTGGCAGCCTATGTGAGTGCGGCTGAGGCTCTCTCATGTTGGCGTAAGCCCATCATTGCATTCCGTATGCCATTTTATGCATTCCTCGGTTTGCGTGCCTGTGGGCACGCATTTCGAGGCACTTCTTTTTTTTATCCGACGGCCTCCTATGTGAGTGAGCTGAGGCTCTCCCATGTTGGTGTAAGCCCATCGTGGCACTCTGTTTGCATTTCATTCCATTTCATCATCGCCTCAATTTGCATGCCCATGTGCACGCATTTCGAGGCACTTCGGTTTTATCCGATTTGCATTTCATGCCATCGCCTCGGTTTGCGTGTCCACAGGCACGCTTTTCGAAGCGTCTCATTTTCTTCTCATTTTCATCTCATAGTGCATACCAGGTTGTATTTTAGATGGCATTCATGTATTTTCTCGGTTTGCGTGCCCGTGTGCACGCATTTCGAGGCATCTCATTCCTATAGTATTGTGCATGCTAGGCCGTATGTTAGCTGCATTTCATGCATACCATGCATATTGCATCGTGTTCGGGATAGGAGTTAGCCCGGGCACGGGAAACGAGATACGTTCCGTACTCCGAGTGACGGAACGGGTCTCAATTCCCAAGTCACCGACACTCCGGATTACCCATGATGGAGTTAGGTTTTTGTTGTAGCATCCATCTGCATTCATCTTATATTAAGTTGTGCAATTCTCGGCCATCATGCATCGATATGCGTGATTGGTGGCACGAGGATCGAGGCATGCATATATTTGTGTGAAATACATTGCTATGCCTTTTTCCTGCTCTCTGTTACAGCAAAATCGAGGAACGGCAACTTTTCGGAGTCCGGCGCGCATTTCGAGAAATACTGCAAACAGAGGCTAATTGGGACATCCCAGTGGATTTCCGCCCGAGGCAGTCCAGCATACATCATTCATCAGAAGCAAGGCAGCCCCTGGCTTGCATGCCAGTTTACCGCTTTCTTAATTAATTTGTCAATTAATTAGAAATTTGTATATTTATTCGGACTGTACTATTCTTTCTCCCTTTTATTTATCCGCTTATGATGGTTAGATATAGGGCATATTTCAATTAGCATAACAGTATGATAGCATGTTTGCATCATTCATCTGTTTTGCACGCACCGGGCTCGGCGCATCATACAAACTGCATTTGTATTTCAATTCCAAGTTGAATACTTGATAGTTGTAGCATTTCATATACCATGTTTAGAATAGCCGAGCCTGCTATAGTTGCATTTTACATGTATTGCATTAGGCAATTCTGTATATTTTAGGATCATGCATGATTTCTAATCAATTTTCTGTTTTGGCTTGGAGTACTCGGTGAGTGTTTATGCTTTAGCATCCTTGCATGCGTGTGAGTGACTGCCATGAATAGCATGCTTACCATGAGGCTATGTGCTTATGTGATATAACTGCCTTGAATGCCTGTGGGTGGAGGTTGAGTTATCTGAATTGGGACAATTCATCAAATGTCTGTTTTAAGCCCACTAGATAGTGGCAAAACCATTGTTCTTCTAAGCCCACCTGAGGGTGGCAAAATCTGCATTTTAAGCCTACCTGAGGGTAGCACCATCAAACCATTTTCAAACAAACAAACATGAAATGTTTTGTTCCAATTCAGACGACTCAGTCTATACTTGTTTGCTGCGAGCATCACATAGTAACCTAGGCTAATAACCGGAATAAGAACTCACAAAGTTTTCAAAAACAGATATCATGGTTAGTAGAGGCCGGTCTTTGACCGGGCGAGCGGGGGTGCTCACGATGTGACCTTCCCCAATCGTACCCAAGTTCCCGAGCCAACTTTGGTGATGACGGACACGTGGCCTTTCGGCACCGAGTCAGGGTTTCCTAAATTTCCCATTTAAAAAATATTTAGGTGGCGACTCTGTTATCTGGCAAAGCAGTCCATGTTTGGCACTTCTTTCAAAAATCAGTTTTCTCAAAACGATTTGCCGGATTTGGACTCTTTGGTTCAGATTTAGAACCACACCAAAAATCGAGTCCGAACTGTAGCGAGGTCCCTCGCGGGCTTGTTACAGCATCCAGAGGGCAGGATCCAGTACAGTCAAGGTTGTCGGATATTGTGGAACGCTGCGGATTCACTGAAGAGGTTAGAATGGGCAGATTCTGACCAGATTGGACAACCAGATACAAATTGAGATAGATCATTGAAGACCAGAGGAGATCAGGCTTGATCAAGTAGTGGATCGAGGGAGATCAGGATTGGTCAGAGGGCGATCAGAGCATTACAGACATGATTATCTCAAGATCAACAATGTCTAGGAAAGTTCTGTCAAAAAGACACTGTCTAAGGAGACTGGTTCTTAAGTGGGACTGGTTGTGACCCCACCAGTCTTTCCTAGGAACTTTCCTGGTTGTTGAGGTGATCGGAGGATCTGGTTCAATCAAAAGAGAAGACCATTCATCGACGGACAGATGATTTGGCAACAAGTACAGGCTTAGGGAAATGCTGTGGCTGTTGGAGCTACTATATACGAGTAGGTACTGATGGTATATGGACGTGTAAAACAATAGTTGCAGAGGAGCATACTAAGTGCAGGAGCACAAATGCAGACGTACAACAGTGCAAGGGTATGCTAGAGTGTCGTACAGAGGCGCGAGAAGAGTATGTAGCAACGGGTTGTTGAAAGTTCACAGGAACTTCCAGACAGAGAAATTGAGACAGATAAAATGCAAGAGTGCATGCCAAGGAGTGGCAAGTCTTTTTCTCTATGGTGGTTTCTTTAGTTCCATGGCAGCGGAGGATAGAGTTGATGCGGATCTCTCAAGCAAGCTCGACGTAGGGAGACCAGAAGCCATGTGTGCGAGCACTATGCAAGGAAGTGCATAGCTGACGATGCTTTGACAGATGGAGCTATTGTCAACCATCAATCTACTAGACAGCAAATCAGGGATTGCAAAGGCACAGACAACAAGCGTATGTGGAAATGCCAGGAGGTTGTATAGAAGTGCATAAGGCAAAGACTGATAGTTCAGAGGAAAAGCTCCGAGCAAAGAAGACCGAGGACGTTGATGAACAACGAGTTTTCTATTGCTCCAATGACTTGTCCTGCGAGATAAGGCATGACAGTCAAGGGCATCTCAATCAGGGGGTGCAGGACATTTAATCAGGGGGTGTCGAATATCTTGTTTTTTCGCAAGTTCAAGCATAGCAGGTGAAGACATCCGAGACATGAAGCGTGGAAGAGATCTGCGGGAGATAGGAGTAGAGGCTCTCTCCAAATCAGAGAGTGGTGTGAGTTGAGTTGAGGATGTAGGCTTCCCTTCTCCTCTTGTATCTCTGGTGTATTATCTCTAGCTTTCAGGGGATGCAGCATCTCAGTGAGGAGATGTAGACTATGTTGAATTTAGGCGTAACAAGATTAGTAGCAGTATGTGTTGTGGATCACCTTACATGGGTGAAGGGGGTGATTTGTTGAATTCACCCATGGGAAGGCAACCAGGAAAGTTAAGAATGGCAACCAACCAAGTCAAGAATGACGGCCACCAACCATGTCAAGGAAGGCGGCTACCAACCGGCAAGCCGCGAAGGTTGACGGCCAAGAAAAGGGTTGGCAACATTGAAGACTTCCTCACCTCTATAATGTGTATAAATAGAGGTTGAGAGGAGAGGTGTTAAGAGAGAGCAAAGTGAGAAAACCGAGCAAACCAAAGAGTGCGAGAGATGTGAGGTGGAGAGACCGTCTTTCTCGGTGTGAGCGAGGGAGACGGGTGAGTGGCTGAGTGAGGAGAGTGTGAGCTTCTCCTCTATTGTAATCTTTCTGTAATATCTCCTATGGTATAGTGATAACCGGTTGCTCTCCCATGGACGTAGGCTTTGAGGCCGAACCACGTTAAATATGGTGTCTCCTTCTGTGTGGGTGTGTTTTTCTGCTTGCTATGATTTCTATAAGGTCTTGGGCGGGATCCCAGATCCCAACAGTGGTTGTCCTCGCCGCCTCACTGCGCACCTTAATCTGTGTTTCGGCTTCATCGCCGTGGTCAGACCGAATCATCGCCACGAGGTGGCTGTTTCGCAGCGCCAAAAAGGAGCCATAATGTAAATGTTTAACAGTGGCTGATCTGCTGCATCTCAAATTTCAGTGGAGCTGATTGCACGATCTACCTAGTTGGAGTATGCTAACGGCGACCAGATCTGCTCACCGTCGCAGTTGCGCTACGAATTTCATGAGATCCGCTACCAATCGTCGACGACGAAGATGATGCGGCCAACCACCCTCTTTCTCATCTTTTAATATTAACAACACCATATATATATATAATGTCACATATAAACAACCTGTATGTTGTAATAATAATAATACTAATAATAGTAATAATAATAAATTGAAGGGAGAGATTGTGTGATTTTTTTGAGGAATAGAGATTGTCTAATTAAGGTAACCCCAATTCGCAAATTCCCCTATTTTACATCTTACTGGTTGTGTTCATACATCTAGTTTGCAGGTATGAATGATACCAATGGCTACTTCTGAATACTTTTGATTGCTGGTATCTGTAAATTGTATGTATCAATTGCCAAGTGCTGGGATAGGGGATCCGGCCCAAGACTTTGTAGAAATTATACCAAGTAGAAAAACACACCCACACTCAAGGAGACACCACATTTAACGTGGTTCGGCCTCAATGCCTACGTCCACGAGAGAGTAGCCGGTTATCACTATAACAATGGAGAGATTAAAAAAAAGATTACAATAGAGGAGGAGCTCACACTCTCCTCACTTACCCACTCATCCGTCTCCCTCGCTCACACCGAGAGAGACGGTCTCTCCGCCTCACATCTCTCACTCTCTTTGGTTTCTCTTTCTCTCTCATTTCCCTCTGCTCTCACCGTCTCCATTTATACACATGAAGATGGAGGAATGGTGGAGAGTCATAGCTGGCCTTGCACATGGCCAGCTTATTCCTTCAAATGGCCAGCTCACCTTTGTGACTTTGTAGGTTGGAAGAAGCTGCAGCACATGGAGAAGAGAATCACCCCTCACATGGGGTGATATCTAACAAATCACCCCCTCAACCCATGTGAGGTGATCCACTGCACACACTACTGTTTAATCTTGTCACATAAAAAATCCAACATAGTCTGTATCTCATCATTGAGATGCTTGCACCCCTTGAAGCTAGAGATAATACACTAGAGATATAAGAGGAGAAGGGAATCCTACATCCTCAACTCAACTCACACCACTCTCTGATTTGGAGAGAGCCTCTGCTCCTATCTCCCACAGATCTCTTCCACGCTTTCTGTCTCGGATGTCTTCACTTGCTATGTTTGAACTTGCGTAACCAAGATATCCGACACCCTCTGATTAGATGTCCTGCACCCCCTACTGGGATGCCCTTGAGTATCATGCATTACCTCGCAGGACCAGTCATTGGAGCAATAGAAAACTTGTCGTTTATCCCATCAACGTTCTCAGTTTTCTTTGCTCTGAGTTTTTCCTCTGAACTATTAGCCTTTGCCCTCTACACTTTTGAATAACCTCCTAGCGTTTCCCCATACACTCATTGTCTGTGCCTTTGCAATCACTGATTTGCTGTTCAGTAGATTGATGGTTGACAGTAGCTCCATTTGTCAAAGCATCGTCAGCTATGCAATATTGCAGAGTGCTCGCCCCTATGGCTTCTGGTCTCCCTGCGTCGAGCTCGCTTGAGAGATCCGCATCAACTCTATCCTCCGCTGCCATGGAAATAAAGAAACCACCATAGAAAAAAGAGACTTGTCACTCCTTGGTGCGCACTCTTGCATTTTATCTGTCTTAATTTCTCTGTCTGGCAATTCCTGTGAACTTTTAACAACCCGTTGCTACACACTCTTCTCGCGCCTCTGTACGACACTCTAGCGTACCCTTGCACTGCTGCACGTCTGCATTTGTGCTTCTGCGCTTAGTACGCTCCTCTGTAACTACTGTTCTACAAGTTCACATACCACCAATACTTGCACGTATACAGTAGCTCCTATACTTGTAGCCAAATCATCTGTCCGTCGATAAATGGACTTTTTGATTGAACTAGATCTTCCGATCAACTCCGGACATAATCATCTCTGCAATCCTCTGATCACCCCTGAACAATCCTGATCTCCTTTGATTTGCCTTTTGATCAAGCTGATCTCCTTTGGTCTTCAATGTTCTATCTCGATCTGTATCTGGTTGTCCAATCTGGTCAGAATCTGCCCATTCTAACCTCTTCAGTGAATCCGCAGCGTTCCACAATATCCGGCAACCTTCCTTCGACTATTGAAGATGACAAACTCCCATGTTTTGACAATCTTTAAAAAAACCGTTCAGAATTTCACTATTCTGACCTCGCGGTTACGTCCGGAGCAGTCCGTTTTAGGACCAACCTTCGCTGCACTTCCGGGGACCTCACTGAAAATAATCCTCGAAAGTTGGGCCACACCACAATTTTCTAAAAATTCTGGGCCAAATTGTAATTTTTAGAAGTTCAGGGAATACTATGTGTTCCAACAAAATATTCTGTCCACTACACCTGACGCCGTCTGCCACTTTAATCTTCTTACCTTTTACAGAAACTCTAATTCCAAAATCTGACGTTACGGATGTGTCCGGAATATTCCAAATAGTTAGAAAGCACTATTGGATCATCAGAAATGGACTCCAAATGGCTTAGATCAAGCCAAAACATTTTGTATGCCTCAGATCTGCGGCTATACCTTAGCCGCGAAGCACTGGATCCTTTCTCCTGTGGCTACACCTCAGCCGTGTCGCACAGGATCCCTCTCGGAGTGCTGATGTGGTAGCTGACTTGGCACAACCGTGCTGACGTGGCGCTGACTGGATTGCCATGTGTTGCTGACGTGGGATGCCACGTGTCGCTGGCTGGACGGCCACGTGGCGATGACGTGGATGACACGTGGCAGTGCTGCTGACATGCTGCTACTGACGTGGCGCTACGTGGCTTGCGCATGGACAACACGCGCGCTTCCCACTCACCTTCTTCCTTCCACCGCTTGTATGGCGCGTGCGAGAGACTGGGCCAACGCGCCATGTGACTGCACGGCGCGTAGGAGCGTGTGTTGAGATTGGGCCTCACGCGCCATCTTCAAGAGGCACGTGAGGGCGCGTCGTTGCTCCTCTGGTGGTCTACTTTGCATTTCTGGACTCCTCTCGTCAAGCCCTTGCTTCTGGTATGCTCAAAACCTGATTTCGAGCAATTTGATTTTTGGACAGTTTTAAAAATCACACTATTTTTGTTCCAAAACGCCACCGATGAGGCTCTGATACCACTTGTTGAGGTCGGGGATCCCGTCCAAGACCTTGTAGAAATTATACCAAGCAGAAAAACACACCCACACTCAAGGAGACACCATATTTAACGTGGTTTGGCCTCAATGCCTACGTCTACGGGAGAGTAGCCGGTTATCACTATAACAATGGAGAGATTACAGAAAGATTACAATAGAGGAGGAGCTCACACTCTCTTCACTCACCCACTCATCTGTCTCCCTCGCTCACACCGAGAGAGACTGTCTCTCCGCCTCACATCTCTCACTCTCTTTGGTTGCTCTTTCTCTCTTATTTCCCTCTGCTCTCACCCTCTCCATTTATAACACATGAAGATGGAGGAATGGTGGAGAGTCATAGCTGGCCTTGCACATAGCCAGCTTATTCCTTCACATGGCCAGCTCACCTTTGTGACTTTGTAGGTTGGAAAAAGCTGCAGCACATGGAGAAGAGAATCATCCCTCACATGGGGTGATATCTAACACCAAGAACATGAAATCTTTGATGATAATAGACGGTTGATCTGTCTGATTCTGGTCCTATTTTCAGGCTGCGAAGCATGGATATTTTGAAAAACATGCCGTATCCGTATCGAGTACTTACCAACATATGATACCTTGTATGGTATTTCTGCATATGTACTGGGTACACGAAACACATACCCAATTTTTTTTCTCTTAATTTTTGGCATATCCAATACGTACCTAATATATACCCAAACCGTATCTTACCTCAGTTGAAACAATAATTTCTTGTACTACAGAGATAAAACTCGTTTCACTAGATTTCTTTTTTGTTTTTTATTTTATACTTAGCATTATTTTAAAATTAAACTATAGTTTGTAAGTTATTTAATATATTGACATTTAATTTTGATTTATACTTTTACTTTTGACATTAAATGTTAATTGTAGGTTGGACCTTAACAAAGTCAACCATTTAAGTAATTTTTACATTATTTTAAATTAAAAATAAATATTTTTTTAGAAGCGTACTAAGGCGTACCCGTACTCTATTTTTTTGAATGTATCATATCGATGTATACGTATTGTACCAATACCAATACTCGTACCCGTACTTCATAGTTTTCAGATCTACATGAGTCATATTTGTTGGAAGGAGAGAGAAGCCATACAAAACAGAGGGTTAATGGAGTCATAATTGATCTTTAAGACTAGACACATGTCAGCACAAGATTTAAGGGACAGGGAGTTGGGACAGGAGATCTGAACTCCCAAATCAAAGGCCTAACAAATTTAATTTACGAAACCAATACTGATAAGTAAAAGCCCGACCTTATGGTTGGGCAAGACATGTCTCACACCTTCCCATCTTGTACCTTAGCCGCAAAGACCTAGTCTTTAGTGAAGTTAGACCATGCCTTATTTTGAAGTCAAACATTTTGGTTCCCTTGATTTACCCTAAAACCAAGTGGCAATTCCTAATCTTTTTCAAAATCTAAATCAAAACAAACATTTTTCCAAAATCCATTGCACTTGTATATGTTACTATCATTTGTCACACAAATTTTTTCATGTTGAACATTGCAACATGTTTTTATTATAGAAGAAAACTTAGGGACCATAATCCATTTATTGGTTATAATGGATGAAACTAGATGATATATGCTTGGAATTCTGTATCTTGTTACCGTTCTTAATAAATAGACCGATTACTTGCTTGCCGAAAATGCCAGGTCCATATGTTGAAGACATGAGATCCACAAGGAGGGGGAACTGTAGGAAGCATGAAAGAAGAAACTGGTAAACATGCTGATGTAACAACTAAACTAAGTAGCCAGCTGTTCTTGTCACCCAACATAAGACAGATTGTCAAGCTAAAAGCTACAATCATGGTTGTTATGGAGAGGAACTGTTAGAATAGTAGAGAGAGAAAAAATAATATGTGTTGTATGAATAGGAGAGCCTGTATTTATAGGCTGTCTACAAACCTAGATAAGTATAGAAAGAGATAGAGATAGAAAGAGATAAAGATACAATGAGATAGAGATAGAGATAGAGAGATAGAGATAAATCTAAATCTAAATCTAAATCTAATATATACATTAACAGTCCCCCTCAAACTCAAGGTGGATAGGCATCAACCAACTTGAGTTTGGAAACTAGATCACTGAAACGACTAGAAGGATGAGCCTTGGTGAAGATGTCGACTGTCTGATTAGCAGAGATAACAAAGATAAGACGAATAATGCCACTAGTAACATGCTGTCGTATGAAATGACAATCAATCTCAATATGCTTTGTGCGATCATGAAAGACATCATTATGGGCAATCTGAATAGCGCTCTGACTATCACAATAGAGGTTAATCGCAGTAGAAGGAGAAACCCCCATATCAGAAAGAAGCCAGCGAAGCCACACAAGCTCCAGAGTAGTGTCAGCAAGAGCAAGATACTCAGCCTCAGTACTAGAACGAGCAACAAGAGTTTGCTTCTTGCTACGCCAGGCAATGAGAGAGTCACCCAAGAAGAAGCAGAATCCTGTAGTAGAACGGCGATCAGTAGGGTCCCCTGTCCAATCAGCATCAGAAAATGCATGTAACTGCAGGAAGAATGAGCGGAGTAGTGAAGACCATGAAATATAGTGCCTTTGAGATATCGAATAATGTGAACTAGAGCATCATAGTGCGGAGAGCGAGGAGCAACCATGAATTGACTAACAATGTGAACAGCATAAGTAATATGTGGACGGGTAACCATAAAATAGACAAGGCTGCCTACTAGTTGACGATATAAAGTAGCATCAGACAACAGGTGACCGTCAAGAGGTGTGAGACGAGTCTAAGGATCAATAGGAGTAGAGGCAGTCTTGCAATCGGTAAGACCAGCACGAGCCAAGAGATCAGAAGTATACTTGTCTTGAGAGAGAAAGTAATCAGACAAATCATGAGAGATTTCCAAGCCAAGAAAATAGGTGAGAAGACCCAAATCCTTCATCTCAAACTGGCGACTGAGAAACTGTTTGAGACTAGAGATACCCACTATGTCATCACCAGTGATGATCATATCATCTACATAGAGAAGAAGAAGAATAGTACCACACTCTGTCTTATGAATAAAAAGGGCAGAATCATAGGCACTGGAGGAGAATCCAAAATCATGAATGGTGGAACTAAACTTGGCGAACCAGGCACGAGGAGCTTGTTTCAAACCATACAAAGCACGACGAAGTTTACAGACTTTGGAGGGCGACACAGAGGAACCATGTGGAGGTTGCATATAAACTTCCTCAGTGAGATCACCATTGAGAAATGCATTCTTCACATCCATCTGACAAAGTGTCCAGTGGCGAGCAGTAGCAACGGCAAGTAAACTATGAACAGAAGTCAGACGGGCAACAGGAGCAAAGGTTTCTTCATAGTCAATCCCATACTCTTGAGTAAACCCCCGGGCAACAAGACGCGCTTTGTAACGCTCAATAGAACCACCAGAATGAGTCTTGAGCTTGTAAACCCATTTGCAACTAACAATACTTTTGCCAGGAGGAAGATCAACCATATCCCAAGTATGAGTTTTATCAAAAGCCTGTAGTTCATCAGTCATAGCTTGCTACCAAAGAGGGTTAGAACAAGCCTCTCTATAGGAAGTAGGTTCATGAGAGGAAAATGCAGTAGAACCAACAATAAAATCACGAAGAAGGACAGAAGGTTGTGTTACTCTAGTAGAATGACGAAGAGGTACCTCAGAAACAGAACCAAGAGGTGAAGCAGGAGCCTCAGGATGGGCCGGAGGCAGCATGGCAAGACTAGGAGCAGGACCAGGGAGTAGAGCATCAGCAGGACTAGGAGACGAAGCAGGATCCTCAGGATGGGCCGGAGGCAGTAGGGCAGAAGTAGTGTATGTATCAAGCTTATCAAACAATAGAGAGGGATCTGTGAAGAACGATGTAGTGGGAGAAGTGGACAGATGAAACTTAGATATAGAAGAGAACATCTTGTCTTCCCAAAATACCGCATGACCAGAGACACGAAGACGTTGAGAAATGGGATCCCAACAGCGATAGCCTTTATGTTCAATCCCATACCCCAAGAAGCAACACAGACGGGCTCGAGGTTCTAATTTGGAACGCTCATGTGGTGGAAGGAGGACAAAACAAGCACATCCAAACACACGGAGACAAGAAAGTATTTAGATGCCGGTCTCCAAACATCAAAGTGTATCCAATGACAAAGTATTTAGATCCCCCCATAGTGATATTAGGTGCCGGTCTCCAAACATCAGAGTGTATCCAATGACAAAGTATTTAGATCCCCCCATAGTGGTATTAGGTGTCGGTCTCCAAACATCAGAGTGTATGAGATCAAAAGGTGCATGAGACATAGAGGTACTGGATGGAAATGGTAAATCAAATTGTTTTGCTAGTTGACAAGATAGACAATCTACTTTATCATTTGGAACAGGACCTAATTGACCACTAGAAGCTAGAGATTGTAAACGACCAAAGGAAACATGACCTAACCGAAAATGCCATAAGGCAAGAGGAGAACTAGGAGTAGTAGGAGTAGCAATCTGGATAGTGGAAGGACTGGAGGAGGGAATGCGAAGGTGGATGAGCTCATACAAACGGCCAAGTCTACGACCGATCCCAAGAGTCTGTCCCATCTTTGGATCCTGCACAACACAACGAGTTGGACAAAAGAGAATAGTGAGGCCAAGATCACGGAGTTGGCCAATTGAAATAAGATTAAGTGTAAGATTGGGGATCAGATAAGTGTGAGGGAGAGAAACATTAGAGGTAGAAATATGACCTACACGACTAACATGCATTTGAGAACCATCAGCAGTATGAATGCTAGGTAAATTAGAAGGACATGTAGTGAAAGAAAACAGTGTAGGGTCAGAGGTCATATGGTTGCAACAAGCGGAATCAAAATACCAAGAAGAGGTACCTGGAGTAACTAAGAGGACAATAGAGGGTGTACCAGAGGTAGATATAACCTTTTTGACAATAGCTTTAATGTCCTGAAGAATGTAGGGTGGTGACAGGGTAACAACGGATGAGGAACCAGAGGCAACTGTAGTAGATGCAAAATGTGCTGAAGACTGATCTCAACTATATATTGTGGAGGGTCTAGAATAGCGTCTGTGCTGAGGATAACTGTCTGAACGAGCCATGAGGTGATTAAATAATGAATCACAAAGTGATGGCGGAGTAGAACTGGATAAAACAGAGTGCACCAGTGAATCCGGAACGTCAAAAATAGTTGGGAAATGGGTGAAATCACCAAAAAAAAAAAAGGCAAAATCAAGTGAAAGGCCAGAGATGATGTCAGCAGGGCATGGATGACGTCAGCAAAAAAAGGTGCAACGCACGTTAGCAGAACGGAGGCGCGGCGTTTGATAGCAGAGACGGCGCGTGACTCACAGTAGCAGAAATGGTGCACGCGGGTGCACGATAGCAAGACAGCACACACGGGTGCACGATAGCAGGAAGGCACACGCGGGTGCACGATAGCTAGACAGCGCACGCTGGTACACGGTAGCTGGACGGTGCACGTGGGTGCACAGTAGCAGGACGGCGCACGTGGGTGCACGGAGGGGTGCGTGTTTGCGCGTGTGAGAGTAGAGGCGAAGGTTGGACGCGCCGAGAAGAAAACAGGCGCATAAGAGCGTGCGTGAAGGAGTTTGGCGACCGGCTTGGTGGTGTTGGAACTAGGAAACAATTCCGAGCACTTTGATGAAAAATTTGTAAAATTTTGGTCAAAAATGATGACGAAACAGTGTTGTGGAACAAAGAATAGTGTATTGATGAAACAGAAGAGAGATGCTATAATGCCACTGTACGGGCAATGAGTAGGAGAAAAGATGAGCTAGGATTTAAGACCTAAGCTTTGATACCATGTTAGAATAGTAGAGAGAGATAAAATAATGTGTTGTATTGAATAGGAGAGCCTATATTTATAGGCTGTCTACAAACCTAGATAAATATAGAAAGAGATAGAGATACAATGAGATAAAGATAGAGAGATAGAGATAAATATAAATATAAATATAAATCTAATATATACATTAACAGGAACAATGTAACAAAGCCAATAATCAGCCTATGGGGAAGGACACAGAGAAAATCGTCTTCAGCATATCGCGAAGTGAGGATGGACAAGAATATCAGAAGAGAAGTGGTGGACATGAATAGAGCAATTGCATCTGAAACTACAAAAATGATAATTGCTTTTTCTGTGGAGAAAATTGGAAGTCCACTTGTGTTATTGTTCCCACCTAGAACAGTTATTACAGCAGCAAATACTATAGCAGTAATGAGTGTTGCTGCAATTGTGCATGAGGTCGCTCGGTTTTTCATCCATTTCTCTCCTTCAACTATTAAATCCATGTGTTTATTGGTGAAAACTGTTGAAGGAGTTTCTCCATCGTCATTTTGCATTTCTATATAACTAGGGTTCACAAACTTCTCCACTTCCTGTACGATAGCCAAACATTTTGAAATAATGGATCAATGTATTTGAATTTTTTAAGACCAAATTTTGAAAAATTATTGTTTGATCTTAAATTGAAACTACACATACTTAGGCAAAAGAAATGCAGATGCTCACACACAAACATTACTAGCATACATCAGTAATTAGTCCTTCGAATAGAAAGAAGTATTGTATTACCTTAAACCATTGTAACTCACGCTGCATCTGCAGAGCTGCACCAGGAACAACGTTGAGTTTCTCTATAGGTGCTTTGTTTCCAACCAAGTGTAGCAGTGTGTTCCCTTCATTATCTATCAATCGTGTGATATATTGTTTATACTCACCCATTTGATACAAGAGGTTGAAAACATATTCATGGCGCTTTATAACTGCAAGTTCAAATATGTTTCAATCTTCCGAGTTTTGAGCAAGAATTGCTCTAGGAAACTAATTCACAATCTCTTCTATAATCTCGTGAATCCCTAACTTTGCTGCTACAAGGAGTGGATTTCTAGCAAGTGATCTATAAGCTTCCAAGTCTTCTAAAGATCTGACTTGCTCACATAAGTATTTGACTAGTTTGAGTGCTTGATTGTGCTTCAATTTTAGCTCTCGTATGTGTTGTATGTGTTTAATGGGAGGCACTGCAATTGCAAAAATCGTAGATATGGTAACTTATAATGAATCAATGTGTGTACAACTATAAAAAATAAAAAATAAAAATAAAAAATCAGTGCAAAAAAAGATATAACTGAATCAATGTATGTTTAATTAACTAGTGCTTCTTGTCCATTTCCTAATAATTCCGAGACTCTCCAAAGCATGGCCTTCACTTTTTGCCTTGCTGTATGTCATAAAACACAATAAAACTTGTTTTCATTTGGGAGGAAAATGTTATGATTATATCTAAGTGCATTGTGTAATCGACAAACTAAAACTAACTTTGTAAAAGATTTACAAGTAATTTGAGCAATGTGTGTGCAATTCAAGTAAGTAAAAATAAAACAAAATAATAAAAATATATAGTATCATAATATGTGTGGAGTTCAAGTGGTAAAAGTTTCATTCTCCTAGAGTAAGATCTTGTTAACTTAGCTATCTAATTTTTTTAATAGAAAAAATCGTATGCCGCATGGCATGAGGATAGACAAAGTATTCAGGACACTAAAAGACATATTCACTTTATATAATAGTATAATAGTATAGATAACTAGCAGTTGGTAGATGCAATGCGTGTAATTCAAAGAAATATATATATATATATATTTAACGTATATTGTGTAAAATAGCACATTATCTTATTTGAGTCACAATCATTTTATTTGGGTCACATCACATCTCTACCACATTACTTCAAACTCAACTCTTATTTCACATTTTTTCATAAAAAATAAAAAAAAACATATTTATTTATATCATTCCAAATATCCCTTAAGTTTCTTAAATAGAAAAAGGATACTTGGAACAATGAGAGAAGAAATTTGAGGACACCAATTAACTTGTTCACTTTATATACCAGTCAAAATTTCAAGTCTTGTGTACATTTTTTATTATTATTTTGCTGCGGTTTAGCAATCGTTTTGGGACTATATAAGCACAACACGACAAAAATTGGTTTCAAAATCACAAGCAGACAAACGGAATGGACGCGTGTGGTGGGAAGCACGTGTAGAATGGACAATGACAAAAATACCCCATGTTCAATTGGATTTTGGTTTACATGTATTTGGTAGGGTTTCCTGATGAAACACACTTCAACGAAACGGCGACGAAGAACCAAAGAGGGGGAGACAGCGACACAGCAACGCTCGACCGATCCAAGCGTATAGTGCATCATCAACGCGTCGACCATCCTTCACGCGTAACATTGTGCTGTCGTTGCATCTCTGGTACACATAACTCGCTCTATTTTGGGGTTTTCGTCTCCTTGCACGAGATATCACTTATTTGTGAGGTGTATGTTGAAAATCTGTCGTTCTGAAGTTCGATCACTGGTAAAACATGTATTTTGGTGTCAATGGTGGTTTAAAACTGAAAATGTTCTACTTGATTCTGATCTGTTGTGGATGAATTGAAGCAATGTTGGATGGTAGTGTTCATTTATTTTATTTTTAATTTTTTGTTTGGTTTTTCTTCTTTAATTTTCCTTAATTCTTTTGCTAAACTATTGTTCGGTGTTCTCGTGGAATTTATTGATTTTTTTTTCTAACTGGGGACGTCAAACTGGTTTGTTTTTTTTTCCTTTCTCTTTTAGTTTTATTTTTTAATTTTTTTAATCCCTGTTTGTTGTTACTCGTTGAACACAATTCTTTTTTAGCTCAAACTACAAATGGTTTTGCTTGTTGGTGGAGTAGACAGAGCAATTGGAATGTTATCTATTAATTTGTTGAACTGAACAGAGAAATTTTTTTTGTTACAAGGCAATTCAATTTATATGTTAATTTCTTACATCTATTACCATTTTGTAAATTACGAATGTGAACCATTTTGTATTCAACATCTGTTAGGAATGCTTTAATTTTTTTTTTCTTAATTCAGTGGACCTATTGTCCAGTAGTTGGTTGTATCCGGATTTTGGTTGAAGAAGCATTTTCTGAAATACAGACAAAACAGAGCACAACATTTGAACTTGTTAATTTTATTTTATTTTTTTCCTATTTTGTCTTTCAAATCTATTTGCAATTCTTAGTTTTTTTGTGATCTCTGACTATTTGTTGTTGTTTGCTTTTTCACCACCCAATAGTTGTGCCTTCGCCTAAACTCTCTATTACTTTCTATATGTGTTTCTGCCTGGTCTTTAATGTAATCATAATTAAATGGCCAACTAACTAACTGAACATATGCCCTAGCTGCTAATGGTGGTTTCCTTTTTTGTAATTATTCTGTGTTAATTTTAGTCATTTCAATTATGTTGGATTAGTAACACTGTCCTAATTGTTAAACGAAAAATAATCAGCGTTCTTTTTCAATTCTCTTGGAATGGGTCCATTGGAGAATGTTGCTTATGTGTATGCAATCCTATAGGTGTATGCGTGTTATTGTATTTATGCCATAAACAGTACTGGTAATCCACTTATGTAGTTAAGTGCAGCAGGGTGTATGCTAACAAATCCTGTAGGACATAACCATCTCATTACCACACATATCATATACGACAAGCACACAACTTATTGACAAAAATGTACCAAACAGCTTTTCCTACACCTTATGTTTGTCTACTATTCATCTATGTTACAAAACAAAGCATGGCTTCATTCATGTCAACTGGTACATCTACTCTATGGCCACGTCGTACATGTGCCTGTGGCTATGGTCAATGTGTTGTCAAGATTTCCAGATCTCACAAAAATTCAGGATGGGCTTACTATGCGTGTCCAAATCCTATGGTGAGTACACCCAATTATTTTGTAACATATTGGCATTTCTTTTAAACTAGTTTACTAGTAGCTTCGTACGTACATTTCGTCAGCCATGGTTAAGTTGGATTGGTTGGTGCGACGAACCTAGGTGACTGAACACAAAGTCTGACTCCGCCACGCACGACATTGTCATACAGTTGCGGGATGATGTCATTCACATGCAACAAACGCTGCGTATCTTGAAAACCATTGTTTCTGTGCTGTGCATTGTTATTGTAATCTTATTGTTGAGTATGTGAAAATGTGAAAAGTGTCTTGTAACACCCTAACAAAGCTAATATTGTAATGACTTATGTTTGTTGTGGACATGATACCTACAAGTCATTGTCAATGACGTGTAATGGAATGGTGGTTTCGATCTACAATGAATATTTATTGGTAGTTCATCTTAATTTTATGTGTAAATGAATGTGAAAATTGTTAAGTTTATAAGTTTTTGCGCCAATTCGTTTGGGTGAGTGATACGCATACATTTATAAGGTACTTATGCTTTAATTTATCAGTTGCATTGTCGGTATGGATTCCACACGAACTTCACCGCGTACCGTTGCTAAAAATAAAGGGGTTGGAAGTGCTCGAGCTAATGTTCTTGCCGACAGCCAAAATGTTCACAAAGCTGTGTGGGATTATGAATTCACACAGCTTTTTCTACAGCTTATTTCCGATGAGATTGTTGAGGGCAACCGACCATTCATGGTTTTGAGCAGTGCTGGGTATAAGTCTTTGGCTAACAAGTTTGAAAAAAAAACTGGTCGCAGACATGATGTCAAGCAGTTGAAGAACAAATATGCATGCTTGAAACGAGAATGGACTGCTTGGATGAAGTTGATGGACCGTATGAAAGGTGTAACTAGAATTGGCTTTGACGCTGAAACATGCATGTTTCAGGCTTTCGATGAATGGTGGGATAGTATGGAACTGGTAAATTATTTATACTATTTTGTTACCTTTGTACATTGCTTAAAATTTTTTTTTTGTAACATATTGTCACTAATGCTTTGTGTTTCCTTTGTTGCAGATAAACAAGAGTTGTGAAAGTTCAGGACTAAGACTTTGGAGCATCGGGAGTTGATGGAGATTGTCTTCACAGGCGCTGCTGCAATAGGCAGACATCATTGGACACCGGGGGAGAGGACTATCGAAGATACCTAGGGATCTTTTGATTCGGTTCAAAGCCTTGGTATACGGCCTTTCACAGATCCAATCCCTTCTGTTGGTATTGACGTGGATGCTGAGTCATCAATGGAAGGTGTTGAGCCTGCGGTTGACCCCGGCAAAAAAAGGAAAAGGAATACTCCCGCAAGTTCAGGAAAGTTGAGGAAGCTGACTAGTGGAGCATCTGCCATAGTTGACAGCGTTAACAATCTGAGCACTGTTGTCCGTACTAAAAACCAAGAAGTTACTGTGAGGCACTTAACTAGGAATGAGTCCTTGTACACTATTTCAGAGTGCATGGACAGGTTGAATTCCATTCCTGCCTTGGTCGGTACACCGTTGTTCCACTTTGCATCATCTCTTATGGACAATGTTGATTATCGAGAGGTTATGATGTGTCAGCCCGATGATGACCATATTATCGGGTGGCTTACGCAGAAGCAACTACAAAGCAGCACTGCAGCTCCATTTGCGAACCTTTTTGGTGCACGGCAGGTTTGATGGATTCTGGGATAGGGCACGAGGTTGGGTGACTTCTGGGAATTGATGGGTTCTTTCCGTGTTCTGTTTTAACGTTTTAAGGCGAACTTGTTACAGTGTTGGATATTTAGGACTCTCTATGTTATTTTCATTGTTTTTTTTTACACTTTTTGATTTGGGTTTGTTTGGGTTGCTTAAGTTGGATGTTTATGTGTTTTGCTGGAACAATATGACCAGGTTGTGTTGTGTTTATTATGTTTTCCGTTTTGATTTGTTGGTTTGGATGGAATGGCTAATTTATGCATGTCCAGTAGTTGCTAGCTTGCTTTTTCAATACTCTTATGCATGGTCAGTTGTTCATGTATATATGTCATGTTAGTTAATGTTGGGCATATGTCTTGTAGGCCTCATCGAAGTGGTGGCCATGTCTAACGGGGAAGGTAGCAGAAACGCTGACTTCGTCGAGCAAATTAATGAAATGGCAATTCAGATACAAGAACAAAATAACTGGACGTACGTGCAAGCATGTCGGTACGTACAACAATATTACGCAAACTATATGTCAAAAACACCATGTTGAACATCAATATTGACTGGAGGTACATGGATATGTGAATTATATGACAGACACGTTGGTCGTTTTGAAGAAAATGTTTGTATGCCAAAACATGTATTTTCCTTGTTATGTGACACGTTAGTTAGAGATTTTGGTTTATATGTTAACCAACGTTGCCATGGATTAGCCGTGGAAGAAAGCGTAGCAATGTTCATACATGTGTTAATAGGGTTTAAGAATAGAGCCATCCAAAAACGCTTTCAACATTCGGGTGAAACCGTATCACGCCACGTGCATAATGTTTTGGAGGCGATGAAGAAGTTCACGGTTGTGCATTGTAGGCTAACAACAAATCAAAATGTGCGACATCTTCACTTGCGGTCAAAAATAAAATACCTACCATTCAAGGTACAACTTATTGACGAAAATGTTCCAAGTTTTGGGCCATATTACATGTTTTAAATTTTGCTGAACTTTTGTGCTTTTAGGATTGCATCAGCACGATCGATGGCACACATTTTGTTGCAAAAGTGACGGGGCTTGAGGCAGCGACCTATTTTGGACGCAAATACTGTCACACACAAAACATCATAGCGGTTGTTGATTTCGACATGTGTTTTATGTTTGTATCACTTGGATGGGAAGGCAGTATGCATGACAGTAGAGTTTTTGCTGAAATAATCAACAATGAAAATGTGTCGTTTCCACATCTGGAGGAAGGTAATGCAGAATTATCGTTTCAAAATTCACTATGTACAAATATGCACACTATGTTCAAATAACCATATTTTCTTCACATCCGATAGGGAAATATTATATTGTTGATTCGGGCTATCCTAATCGAATGGGTTACCTTGCTGCATACAAGGGCCACCGTTACCACGAAGAAGATTTTCGGCGAGGTGCACGGAACGCAGTGAACCCACGAGAATTATTTAACAAGGCACATTCGTTGGTGCGCAGTGTCGTGGAACGAACCTTTGGGTCGTGGAAAAGTCGATGGGTTTTTCTGGAAAATATGCTTTGTTATGATTTTGCGACTGCGACTGCGCAGGTGCAGTTAGTTGATGCGTCGATGGCATTGCATAACTACATATGGAGAAATACGGGAAATCCAACCAATGTTCAACCCATAGTAACAGAGGCCGACGCAACAAACATAATCAATGGCATTCTGTTGTTTGCTCCTCCTGGAGGGGATAGAGTAATCATTGGGGATGATGATCCAGATATGGAACTTCTCCGAAATGTCATACGACATCGTTTGGTACACATGCACAATCACGGCATGTTGGGAAATATATAGGAGAAAGTTGGTAACCCAAGTTCGGCCGTTCTTGTTGTTTGTATGTGTAAGGAATTGTAGGATCACGTTTAGTAGCTATGGTATTGTGTGTATGTACGTTATCTAATTAGGTTTGTACGTTCCCATTATGGTCCCCCGAAGAAGTTGGTTAGTGTTAAAGATCATGTCAAAGATCAAATTACCAACGAATGTTTGTTATTATAGAGTTGACTATTTTATTTTATTAATGTATTGTTCGGACATACCTTTATTATGGACTTGACAATTTTATTTTATTAATGTATTGTAGCTCTCTTTATTTTATTTTATTTTTAATTTTTTTTTGTTTGGAACACTCGCTTCGTGGAAATGAGAGTGTACAGCCGTTTTCACAAATGTTGCAACACATAATTTGGCTTCTTTACGTCCACTGGGTGGAGGGAGTAATTAGTTTGTTTGGTTACTTGGCCATCATGGGGAGCAGAAGACTACCAAACCTCTGTAGCATGAAGCAATTGAAAAAAATTGTGGAAAAAGGGAAATTAAAAAAAATAATAATAATTTGGAGGTGTAGTTGGATTTTGCCCACATGAGGGCAATTTAGTCATTTTACTCATTCACACATCACTTAAAATACAAAAAAGTCAAAAAAACCTAACAAGAATACCAAACGAACAAAAAAGTACCAGGCTAAAAAAGTCAAAAAATCCAAAAAGCCAACTAAAAAAGTCATTGTCGAACGACACCTTTATATTTTAAATAGAAAAATAAAGATAAGTGACATAGTGAGTGTTTGGGAAGTTGTTATTTTAGTAGACTATTTTAGTTTTTGGCTATTTTAGTAGGTTAAAATTTTTATGTTTGGAAAGATGATTTGATTTTTTTGTAGTTGAATGTCATGTTTGTGAGAGAAAAAATGAAATGATTATGGATTTGATGTGATATTTTGTCTTATTAGTTATTTTAGCATATTTTGTCTTTTTGTAGATTTAGCCTAAAAGAGGCTAAAATCTTCCTTCCCAAACACCCCCATAAGGAAAAGGCTAGACTTATATAATAGTATAGTTAATGATGATAATAATAATAATAATAATAATAATAATAATAATAATAATAATAATAACAATTTGATTTGATGCAGGATATTAGAGAAATCATAATTATCACCATATTTATTTCATTTGGTTCATCTTATAGAGTTATGTCTATATGTCGAGCCAGTTAGACTTAAAAGACTGGGAACCTTATGAAGGGGGAAAAAAAAACCGTAAAAATTGAAAATTTTGATGAAATAATACAATGATTAAAAAAAAACTATGAATTAACAAATTGCATTCATAAATAAGATATGGATTAACAAAGAGTTTATATGACAAACCAGAAAATGAGAACATTCTTTCCAAAAAACGAGTCCAATTGTACTTTTGCGCAGTCACTCCACACTTGTTACTTGGATTCTTGAGCTTAATGTCACCTCTTTCACTGTATTCGGCAGATTTCTCTACCTGCGCCGGAGCATCTTTAAGAAAAAAACTAGCCTCAGAAATTTGGCCAAAATACAACAAAATTCATAGTTTAACTATAATTATATTGGGATTTTTTTTAAAGATTTTAATTAATTTCATTTTTATCAATAATTTGTTAATTATATGGATTAAAAAACTGGGAGACTCATATATTTTACAATAAGACATACAAATTTTCTTATTTATCAGTGTGATTTTACACTATTTGTATTAGTTTCAGTCATTTTAATTTTTTTTATACTTTAAAGGAGTAATTTACCCAAAAATAAATTTGAGTTATAATCCATGACGAAATATTATTTGGTGTGCAATGCACAAGGTATACAACTCTATCACAATATTACGTAAGTTTTTACGAACTTACATAAATTGTCTCACAAAAGTACATAAGTTGAACATAAATTCGATTAAGTCTATTTATAAAAGTTATGAAATTACAAATTGAAGAATGTTTGAGATTCACAACGAACACACACAATTGTATCCACAATGATGTGGTATCATATGTGTCAACTCTTAATTTGCTATACATTAATGATATAGAGCCTAACTCTCTTATCATATCATTGTGGATGAAAAGTGTTGGGCTGTAGCATTGCTCTTACAAATTTATGCGAATTTGTGTTCAATTCACGTACTTTTGTGAGATCACTTATGCAATGTCGCGAAAATTTACATAATTTTATAATAGAATTGCATACCGTATACATTGCATACCAAAACATTACTGTTCTTAAAGATAGCCACTTCAGTTTTCATAGCATAGGCATAACATACCCCAACCCACGCATGCACTAGTTAATTTATTGGAATAAGTTGAAATATAATGAAACAGTTATTCGTTAGGCTCTTATATAAATGACTAATCTCTTGAAATAGTAAATGATAATTCCATTTATAATTCATTTTGTCATTATGTTTTGAGCTATTTACGGGGAGATCTCCTAAACTATTAAAAAGTATTACTTCGACTCCTTGAATTATAAAAGTGTACAAATGAATCCTCTAAACTATTCAGAAGTATTGTTTTGCCCCCTAAATTATAAAAGCATACAAATAGCCCTAAGCTATTGACATGTTTCACTTTAACCCCTTCTATTAGGCGGTTCAATTGGTACGGTTTTATAGTTTAGAAAGGCAAAGTGATTCTCAATAGTTTTAAGGGGTTCATTTGTACATTTTTATAGTTTAGGGGGACTTATGTGTAAGTTCTACTAGGTGGACTAATTGTCCAATAAGTTTTATGATAATTAATGACATTTTTCATCAAACACTATTAAAAACATAACTAATTAATTTTCAGCGATAATTTAAAAATTATGACAAAAATTATCACTAATTATAAGTTTTAGCGACAGTTTAAAAAAATCGTCATACAAAAATATCACTAATTTTCAACTTTCAATAACTGTTTGAAAAAATCGTCATAGAAAAACGTCACTAATAATAAGTTTTAGCGACAATTTATAAAAATCCTGACAAAAAAAAAAGTCATCAATTGTCAATTTTTAACGAAATATGAAAAAAGTCATCATAAAAAATTGTTTTTATCAACGATTTTACCATGACTTATTTTTAATAGGACTTGATGGAAATTGAGTCTAACTATTATGATCTATTGATAGTTTAAAGGGTCAAAGAACAAATATTTTGGTACAATAATCATTCCATTCTATTTCATTCTAATGAATCAAATATTTTTGATAGCCAATTTTTTTATTGGTATCATTATTATTTTTTTTGTCATCCACTAGTGAGTGGTAAAAATAAATATTAAAAAATAATAATAAAAAAAAACAACTGTGAAAGGCTAAAAAAAAAAAAAAGCATTTCCTAAATAAGTAGAACTTCACTGCACGTCTGGAAATTTAGGTTTTAGAAGCGTTTAAAAAACGCCGCAATAGGTCCTAAAACGCCGTTAAATCTTTTTGTGACGGTTAGCACCAAACGCCGAAGATGTGGCCGTCGCTATAACTCTGTGGCGCTTTAGAAACGTCGCTATATGACAATATGCGGCGTTTTTCTAAAAACGCCGCTAAAAGTTCTACTAGCGACGTTTTTAAAACGCCGTCGTATCTCTGATGCTATTTAACGACGTTTTTAGAAAAGCCATGATAGCCCTTTTTTTAATTGTGCTAATTTTAGGTTATTGAACCAAAAAAAACCTATAATAAAACTAAAAAATAACACTAATATGAAATAATAACTCCCATTCACATAGTAAAATCTTATCAAATGATAGTCCATAATCATTGTGCAAAAAAAAAAAAAGAAAAAAACATTCACACACAAATCGTTTGAATTACATTAAGGAGTCACCAAAATTGGATGCCCCTCTATTTGAGCCAAAATAGGAATATGAGTTCACCAAAATACGAATCTGGACATTTGAGCCAACTTGATATTCATATTCTCATTCACAATAACCACATTCACACACAAATCCTTTTCCTACCATATCAACCTAGTTCACCAAAATAGGATGCCCTTCTCTATGCAATGCGTCTCTACAATTATATTAGGAATCTGAGTTTTGTTAAACTTGTAATCCAGCCTCTCCATCTTTGTCTCCAATGCACTTTTTCCATTTGTCTCTGTTGTTCCCTGAACTTAAAAACATGTATACAATTGGGGGGAGGGGGGCGGGGGGAGAGAGAGAGAGAGAGAGAGAGAGAGAAGTTGATATTAGTAATCATAAACAACAGAAAATGCATCTAACCGTTGATAGCAATTCCAAAATCTAACAATCTGCCAAGACTTGTACTAAATTTGGCACCAATATTAGCAATGTCAACATGCAACAACTTTAATGGCATCTCCATTAGAGCATTGTGCACTTCATAATTGATGCATATATATTATCATCATGTGTACTTTTAATAGCTTTAGTTTCGTTTTTACTTCAGTTGTCAAGCATGTCATCTTTGCTAATATATAAAAGTAGAACACTAATTTTGTGTATATTTTTCATTTCCCTAATCTTGTATAATGTATCTGTGTAGCCAGTCAATATTCCCACACATATAATCAAAGATGATCCTTGACCTGAAGCACACATTACTAGTCAGAAACATGAAAAATGATGCACCTTATATGACTAACACAATGAATATACAAATGATGCACCTCATTATATAATTTTGTGTTTAAATAATTGTTATAGAAGTATGTTGAAAAAATCCAAAATGTGAAACGTAGACATAATGAATATACAAATGATGCACCTAATTATAGGTGCTTTTATGAACAGTATTAATAAAAATATAACTTCTTTACTTCTCTGGGAGAGGAATATGGTCAGGAAAAAGATTAATACTTACAAGACATGTAGTTAAAAGCATTCACTATGATCAAAATTTACTATCTATAGTATCAACAAATTCTAAGAAACTAAATAAGAGTCTTTAAAATTAACAGATTTACTAGATTTTACTGAGTTAAGAGCCAATTAATAAATAGAAACAAGCAATCACATGGAGAGATACTATTCAACGTGGAAAACCCAAAAGGGTAAAAAAACCATGGGACAAACAAACCACTTGTGCTCCAAGATTAAGTAGATTCAGACGCACAGATGGTACCTGCTTTAACACTGAGCAATTCGCTATCTACTTCTGTCCAGTCTCTCACTTTGACTTCATTCTCCACAAGCTCTGCCCAGCACACGATCACAATGTCCAGTCTCTCACGTCGACTCAGATCAGTGAATTCCACAATTCCAAACAGAATCAACCAATCACACACGAATTCACAAAAATCAAAATCCATAACCACATCGATGACAGATCGAACACAATATAAACATAGATGAAATCACTGAGACCAATTACTGAAAGCACAATCTAGATCTCATAGTGCAGAGCAACACATCAGTGAAAAACAATTACCGAAACAGAGATGAAATCACTAAGACTAATTGAATTGAAAAACATAATTTTATTTTTTGGTCTGACAAATTGAAACTATGCTATAATGCTATGAAACAAATTGACCCTAACCACATTTCCATTTTATAACTTGATCTCAATCAAGCAAAACGCATCTGGTGTGCAAAATGAATAGTCCCCCATAATTTACGCAGGAACACTGTGTGAACTCGCATAAGGTCCGCAAGCATTGCCTGTATCTGCTTCAACACTCACTTTATTTATATACTACATATTTCCATTTATTTAGTTAATTATCTTTTTCTTCTCCTTTGTTTTCTTTTCTTTTCTTTTTTCATCTTCTTTTGGGGAAAGGAGGGAATTAGATGTTTGTGATCCATAACATCAGCCAATAAAATTAGATGTCAGAAAAACCTCCAAGCTATCCCTGAGGAATTTAGATTTCTATTTTTTGTTTCTTAGAGTTGTAAAAAATTGCACTAATTGAAGAACATGTCTAATAGCCTTGAAAAATGTAAATGCATCTTTCAGGTAAATCTCTGTAGGCATGTAGCTAATAAGACCACAACAGTAATCTACCTCCCAGCTCTTTCTTTTCGTATGTCAAGGAAGAAAGAACTATTTCGAGGTGTGGTACACATTCTTGGAAGAGGTGCACTACTATACAAAAACAAATAAAGATAGGTAAAGCTAATAACTTGTGGTCTGAAATAGGCTTTTCAGCTTTTGAAGAAGAGTTAGCAAGCGATTCTGATAAAAATTTTAATTTATCAACCTGCTTATTAATCAAACACAGTGAAAATGAGAAATGATGAAGTATGTTTTTAAATAAGCATAGAATAGAAACAAATCTAATCATTGCCCAATTGCGCAATCAACTCTAAGAATAGACAATATTATCATTTGCATATAAACTATACTGCCTTTATCACATTGTACTTTTTTAAATGTGGTCCTCAACTTGGAAAGTTAATGTACCTTCAAATTTTATTTTATTTTATTTTTTTAAACAGAAAACAGTATGGCCACTGACCAACTAGCCCATTTGTATCAAGTGTTTGGTCCTGAGGAGTTGAGAGGTTTAAGCATCTTTTTTTTTTTTCTCCTTTTTTATATTGTTGGGGGGTGGGGGGTCTTTGGGGTTTAGGCCTTCATAACCCACAGTTGCTACAGGTGTGGAAGAGAGATTGCCATATGGGCCAATACCTTGGGATGGAATTTATGAAAAGATAACTGTAGACACCCCATTTTTGACCGACCTTAAGACTCAGACGTCACCGGTTGAGCGCTCGGTGATGTTGCATGCTGTGCTCGTTCAGAAGTCTCAGAGTTGCGGCCGTGCGCCCTGCCTCCGGACTTCCGAACTCTCTTCTGTGCCTTGTCTCGGTTTGCGAACCAGACTCGGTTTTCTCTGTTTTCTTTCCTAAGGGGAGGGAGTGGTCCCGTAGACTATCTCTCAGTGGCCGTGAGCTACTTTTCGTGGCCGTAGGCCATTTTGCCCTTTTCGGAGCCCGGTTCCCGGTTTTCGGAGCCGTCAAGCCGTGTGCCTCGGTTCGGGACCGCCCAACCATCTCCGATTTCTCCGGTTTTTGGCAGGTACCTCTGTTTTGTCATTCCTAGGGAAACTGGGGCCTCTGGTACCCACTTCGTGGTCGTACGCCACTTTCGGTGCTTACAGCCGGTTTTCGGGACCCCGAACTGCCCGGTTTTGGCCCCGAGCTTTCATTTTGTATCAGCTTTTGTTCATTTTTGGCAGGTACCTCTGTTTTGTCATTCCGAGGGACACTGGGCCCTCTGGTACCCATTTCGTGGCCGTACGCCACTTTCGGTGCTTACAGCCGGTTTTCGGGACCCCGAACTGCCCGGTTTTGGCCCCGAGCATTCATTTTGCATCGGTTTTTGTTCAATTTTGGCAGGTACCTCTGTTTTAACATCAAGAAGATCACTGGAGGGTGGGAGGCCAGCAATTGTTCCAGAAAACCAGTTTCGCTCCTCCGGCGCCCGTTTTGCTCACTTCCGGGCCAATGTTGAACACCCTGGGGATATTTTCTTCGAGCCGAGACTACATATTTGTGATGAGGGGACATGGGAGGACCCTAAAAAGTGGTGGTCGGCCAGTAATTGTTGTTTTCATTTTTGAGCCTCTCCTTCAAATGCAATGTTGTGACTCATGTTTCAGAGTTGCCAAATTCCAACCTTGGAACCTTGTTCTACACACATGGGAGGACACCAAAAAGTGATGGTCGGCCAGTAATTGTTGTTTTCATTTTTGAGCCTCTCCTTCAAATGCAATGTTGTGACTCCTGTTTCAGAGTTGCCAAATTCCAACCTTGGGGCCTTGTTCTACACACCTGGGAGGACACCAAAACATGGTGGTCGGCCAGTAATTCTTCACTTCATTTTTGGCCCATGGATGGCCGGCCGGCCAGGGGAAGTGGCTGGCCGACCAGTTGGGGTGGCCGGCCGGCCACCTTCAAGAAAGCCACCTGGCCGGCCAGCTTTCTGCTTTTGAACCCTTTACAGCTGTCCAGCTGCTTTTCAAAATATCACAGCCTTCCGGGGGATATTTTGGGAGGGAAAGCTTGGGTGCATTTCCCTCCCCTTTTACACCCTTTTTGGTCCTTTTAAGGGGCTGGACAGCTCCTTTGTTGAGGTTACAACATTTCATCTCAAGAGCTTCTCTCCCAAAACCTCCATTTCCATAGCCAAAAACCCTAAAAAGCTTCAAGTTTCTAGCTCCTTTCTTCATCAACCCTAAGCACCACCATCACCACCTCCATTCCAGCAGCAAAGGAGGGTTTTTCAAAGGCTAAGGATCACCAAATTGAAGCCAAGAAGCCACCAAAGACTTGTCTCCAAGGGTAAGACTCTAATTCCCTTTTTCTAGCATAATTTTGAGTCAATTCTTTACCCTATTTGCTTTTTGTTTTGGGCTCCGACCCCTACTGGTTTTAGGCTTATTTTGAGCCCCTCTACAACTTTGTAGAAGGGCTCAACTCTGTTTGGTGTCTCCATGATGCACCTCTTTCAATACCACTCTTTAGGCCAATAATTTGCATGCTTTGTTTGGCTTTTGAGTGATCCATTTTCGAGCCTGATATATACTGTGAGTGGGCCTATTTTGAACCTCTCTTCAAGATTGAAGAAGGGCTCAACCATTTTTGGCCTCTCTATCATGCACTTTCTTTGTAATCCTCCATATTTTCCGTAAAATTGCATGATTTATTTGGCCTATTTATGATCTGATTTGGAGCATCTCATGAACTGATATTGTGCTTATTTTGAGCCCCTCTTCAACATTGAAGAAGGGCTCAACCTGGTTTTCATGCTCTACATGCCACTCGCTTTGAATTCATGTTCTACCCCTATTTTGCATGCCTCTTTGAGCTTATTTGGCTTCTGTTTTGAGTCTTCATCAGGCCTGAAAAGAGTCTTATTTTGGCCTTCTTGTCTTGTTTTGTTAAGGGTCTTAGGCCATTTGATAAATTCTTTTGGTACTTCATGTTGTACCCCCTATTTGGTTCATTATCTTGCATGCTTTGTTAGGCTTGCTTAGCTTCTGTTTTCAGCCTTCATCAGGCTTAGAAAGTGTCTTATTTTGGTCCATTCTTCATGTTTTGTTAAGGGTCCAAGGTTGATTGGTGCATGATTTTGGTACCTCATGTTATAGCCTTTGTTGGCTCATTATTTTGCATGCTATGTTTAGCATATCTACATACTGAATTGAGGGATGTTATCTACTGTAAATGTGCATATTTTTGGTCCCTCTTTAATGTTGTAGAACTGTGTTTTTTAGTTTGGGCATTGTAGATACCACTTGCTTTGTAATTCTCCTCTTTTCCCCCATTTTTGCAAGCTATTTTTGCCATGCTTGTGATCATTGTTTGGCCATACTTTGTACTGAAAAAAATGCTAGTTTAGGGGCTGCCTTGCTATTGTTTTACATGTTATGTCCATATTGTGCATGTTTAGTAGGGCTGTAGGCCATTTCGGGTGCATAACATTGCATTTCGGGCATCGGGTGTAATTTTGTCATAATTCGGGGGCTATTTGTGCATCATTTTAGCTGCTGAAATTTGCATTTCCCATATGCCATATATCGCATCTCATTTGCATGCCATTTCATGCCTGTATGTCACCGCCTCGGTTTGCGTGCCCGCGTGCACGCATTTCGAGGCGCTTCATTTTCCTCTCTCGGCATCTTATGTGAGTGCGGCTGAGGCCCTCTCATGTTAGTGTAAGCCCAATCTGCATTTTTCATGTCATTTGCATGGCGTATGCCACTGCCTCGGTTTGCGTGCCCGCGTGCACGCATCTCGAGGCAGTTCATTTTCATCCGATGGCCTCTTACGTGAGTGTGGTTGAGGCCCTCTCATGTTAGTGTAAGCCCAATTTGCATTTTCATGCCATTTCATGCTTCTCTATCATTGCCTCGGTTTGCGTGCCCGTGGCACGCATTTCGAGGCACTTCATTTTTTATCCGATGGCCTCTTATGTGGGTGCGGCTGAGGCTCTCCCATGTTAGTATAAGCCCACCTTGCATTGCGTATGCCATTTTAGACCTATTGCATTCTGTATGCCATTTCATGTCTGTATGTCACCGCCTCGGTTTGCGTGCCCGTGAGCACGCATTTCGAGACATCTCATTTTAGTCTCATTGTAGATCATATTTCATGCCATTTCATGCCTTAGGATCATCGCCTCGGTTTGCGTGCCCGCGTGCACGCATTTCGAGGCATCTCATTTTCAAGGCGCCATGTATGTTAGGATTGCATATTAGCTGCATTTTATGCATATCATGCATATTGCATCGTGTTCGGGATAGGCGTAGGCCCGGGCACGGGAAACGAGGTACATTCCGTACTCCGAGTGGCGGAGTGTGTCTCAATTCCCAGGTCACCGACACTCCGGATTACCCATGATGGAGTTAGGTTTTTGTTGTAACATTCATATGCATTCATCTGATATTAAGTTGTGCAATTCGGTTCCTCGGCCATCATGCATCGAGATGCGTGATTGGTGGCACGAGGATCGAGGCATGCATATATTTGTGAAATACATTGCTATGCCCCTTTCCTGCTCTCTGTTGCAGCAAAGTGAAGAATCAACAACTTTTCGGGACTGGGCACGCATTTCGAGAAACATTGCAAACAGAGGCTAATTGGGACATCCCAGTGGATTTCCGCGCCAAGGCAGCCTAACATGCATCATTCATCAGAAGCAAGGCGGTCCCTGGCTTGCATGCTAGTTTTACTTTTTTTGTAATTAATTTGTCAATTAATTAGAATCTGTATTATTTCGGACTGTATTATTCTTTTATTTCGGACTGTATTATTTATTCGGACCCTCTGCGCGAGGGCATAATTGTAATAAGTGTGGGTGAGTGTGATGTATGTCTTCCAACCCCCATTTCTTTCTCCCTTTTATTTACCCGCTTACGATGGTTAGATATAGGGCATATTTCAATTAGCATAACAGTATGACAGCATGTTTGCATCATTCATCTGTTTGCATGCACCGGGCTCGGCGCATCATACAAACTGCATCTGTATTTCAATTCCAAATTGAGTACGTGATAGTTGTAGCATTCCACATGCCATGTTTAGAATAGCCGAGCCTGCTATAGTTGCATTTTGCATGTGTTGCATTAGGCATTTCTGTGCATCTAGGATCATGCATGGATTTCTAATAAGCTTTTGTTTTGGCTTGGAGTACTCGGTGAGTTTTATGCTTTAGCATCCTTGCATGTGTGTGAATGTTGCCATGATAGCATGCTTACCATGAGGCTACTTGCTTATGTGATATAACTGCCTTGAATGCCTGTGGGTGGAGGTTGAGTTACCTGAATTGGGACAATTCGTTGACTGTTTGTTTTAAGCCCACTAGATAGTGGCGAAATCATTGTTTTCTTAAGCCCACCTGAGGGTGGCAAATCCGCGTCTTAGCCTACTTTCGAGTAGCACCATCAAACCATTTTCAAACAAACAAACACGAAATGTTTTGTTCCAATTCAGGCGATTCAGTCTATACTTGTATGTTGTGCGCATCAGATAGTAACCTAGGCTAATAACCGGAATAAGAACTCACAATGTTTTCAAAAACAGATATCATGGTTAGTAGAGGCCGGTCTTTGACCGGGCGAGAGGGGGTGCTCACGATGTGACCTTCCCCAATCGTACCCAAGTTCCCGAGCCAACTTTGGTGATGACGGACACGTGGCCTTTTGGCACCGAGTCAGGGTTTCCTAAATTTCCCATTTTAAAAATATTTAGGTGGCGACTCTGTTATCTGGCAAAGCAGTCCATGTTTGGCACTTCTTTCAAAAAATCTGTTTTTCTCAAAAAGGATTTGCCGGATTTGGACTCTTTGGTTCAAGATTGAGAACCGTGACAAATCGAGTCCGAACTGTAGCGAGGTCCCTCGCGGGCCTGTTACAGTTTCTGGCGACTCCACTGGGGAGTTAGAGAACTTAACTCGAACTCGTGATATCTGCTTTTGACTACACTTGTGTGTTTCTTTGCATTGCATTTGCATTGGTGCGCCTAGGACACCGTGTTTGCCATATGCCATTCCCGAACGATTTGCCGAAGGCTTGTCTTGTCAAGTCATGTCCGTAAGGCTGATCGGCTCTGGGCTCTGACAGCATGGGAACACAAACTCCGGTTTTACCGGGGCACCCTTTTTGACCATTCGACCTAGTGCATATTCGGATCCATAGTGACCATTCCAAACTAGGACAGGTTGCTTACCCGTTTATAGGTTGTTTGAAGCCGCTGCGTGCGTAGTGAACCCCTAGTTCCTGACGAAATAGGACAGGGAAACCCTACCCCAACATAGGGGTGTTTTGGCTCTCACTTATCTGCTATGTGCTTGTTAGAGTGCGTCTCTACAGGGAATGCATGTATCAGTTGAGTTTGGGCATCAGGCCTGCGGGCATCATTCAGTGTCTGAGAATCAGTTGTCTGCGGATATCAGATTCAGTTTAGGGGAACAGTGATACAGGAACAGAGATCAGTGGTTGAGGACAGTGTATTTCCAGCTTATCAAACTGTGTGTTGTATGCCCGACTGTGTGTTGTGTGTATTTAAATTAAGCTGTTATGCTGCCCGTTTTTCTGGTCATTTATTTCCTTTTTGCTTTATTATCTTTTTGTTAGGGCAGTTTGTAGCACGATTGCTTCTGAACCAGTCGATACTCCCCAAGCAATTTGGACACGAGGTCGCCGACTCAATCGATCCGAGGATCTAGTTGACGAACATCCAGTGTTCCACTCGCTACCCCCAGTTATTAGAAGAAGGCCGAGGAGGCGCAGTCCGTCAGAACAGAGATTACCGGGACAGCAGTCTGTTTTAGTAGCAAACAGTCAGGTTGAGATTTCCGTGTCTGCCATAGAGATACATTTACCAGTTATTCAGATGGAGCCACAGAATACATCAACAATGGAGGCGATGATGCGCCAGATGAATGAGAGCATGAAACAGATGCAAGATGATGCTATCTGGCAGGCGGAATTTTCTAAACAGCAGGCCGCTGTCATGGCCCAGCAGTCTGAGCTGATCACCAGATTACAACAGCAGAACGCCGCATCTGCTTCACACCAGGTCCCTCTTCCACCAGGGGCACATCAGGTTCCTCCTCCGCTAGGGGCTCCATTACCTGAACAGATACCTACTGGCCAGAATGCTCCTCCAAATCCCCAGAATGCCCAGACTACCCAGAATACCCTCCCAAATCTACAGAACGCTCTGCCGAACTTCCAAAACACCCAAGAGGACACGGGTCTTCCAACGGGGCTGGCTCCGCCCCCGCTTCTACCACAACTGTCCAAGAATTTGACACCGAATCACCCGGACTCTCCATTCGAGTTCGAGGTAGACCAGACAGCTCTGAAATTGAGCAAGTTGGAAAAACTCTTCAAGAAATCACAGGGGGTGAAGGCCATCCCAGATATTGAAGATGGCTACACTGATGTGGCCGTGACATTGCTGGACAGATTTAAGATGCCCCAGATCGATCGCTTTGATGGATCCGGGGACCCCATGGTCCACCTCCGGCTATTTTCAGACATCCTGAGACCAATGGGCCTAACCCGACCGCAAAAGCTTTCCCTGTTCGGTCGAACTTTATCGGGTGTGGCATCCACTTGGTACGCAAAACTGGAAGATGATGTGAAAACAAACTGGGATGAGATGGCTGAGGCCTTCCTTGCACAATATTCATACAACACGCAAATCGAGGTCACAACTCGTGATCTCGAGACAACAAGGCAGGAACAAAAAGAGACTTTCTCTGATTTTGTAACTCGGTGGAGAGCAAAGGCATCGATGATGACCTTGAGGCCAACAGATAAAGATCAAATTCGGATGATTGTACGCAATCTCCAACCAAGACTTATGCAGAAGATGATTGTAGTTCCTTTCCCCACCTTCGCAGACTTACACGATATGGGGGTGCAAATTGAGGACGCGATGAAGCAGGGTCTAATTGACCAAGGTCGGGAGCAGCCCCGAAGAACATTCAATCGTAATAACAATGCGGGCCCGAGTGGCTCTGCCAATACAAGGACTTCAGAGGTCGGCATGGTCACTACCACTCCCCCTCCTCAACCAAGGCCCGCAGCGGCCACACCTTTTTCTGATGCATCTGGGAGCAGTAACCAAGCTTCAAGATACCAATCCAGGGGTCAACGAACCTTCTCCCCACTACATATGCCTTTGTCCAAAGTCCTCGGGGTTCTAGTCAGAAAGGGGCATCTGAAACCCTTGGAACCGAGGCCCTCCTCCAAATCCACTCCCCCCTTCCCACAACCCAGCCAAATATTGCAAATACCACCAGCAGCATGGTCATGATACCGACCAATGTTACAGGCTGCGTCATGAGATTCAAGACCTCATTGACAAAAACGTCATTCTACCTCCTGAGAGACCCAACGTCACAACCAACCCACTCCCAGCACATAACCAAGATCCACCCAAAAGAATCAATCTCATCCAAACTGGGGACGTGTCTTACGACCCTAGTATCTATATCACTCCCTCCCACTTACCCAAGCCGGAGGTGATCCTTCCTGATAGCACTTGCTTGTGCATGATGGACACCTCCACAACCCGACCTGAGCCAAAGGTGGTGACCACCGAAAATGGAACGGGGCAGGCTTCCGAGGAGAGCAAAACTGTTGAGTCTGGGGTGGAGCAGTTTGAGAATTTAGCTGGCAGAGCTTATGATCCGAGTGGATATATCTTGTCAATGAGCCAGCCTAAGCTGAGTATGGGGTTGCCGGAAGAGGCTGAATTGTGTATGATCCGGGGGGACAAACTTGAATCAGCGGGGGATGATCTGACAACGGTGGAAGAGGACTTCGCCAACCTCCAATTTTTCAACGATCAGGAATCAGGGGATGTATCAATCAACTGGTTTGAATACGAGGAGTCAGCAGAAGTCGTTGGGTGGTTGGATGATCAGCCAGATATTGTACCATTTGTGGCCGGAAGGGCCGAGGGTCAGATTGAATTGCCGGAGAGCGCCGGTACGAAGAATTTCGCTCAGGACCAAGACACTTTGAAAACCGAACAATTAACACTCGAGGAACAAGAAAAGAAATGGGATTCTGAGAGGATCCGAAAAGCAAAGAACCATGAGGAGGTTGAGAATGCTGTGAGCACAAAAACTGAACATGCTGTGAGCATGTGGGAGGAAAATGCTGAGAGCGCAAACAAGCCCGAACCAGACAGGTGCCTGTTAGATGCTAATGGGATGTGGTGGGAAGATGACGACTTGTATCTCGCCCACACAGACGAAGATTGGGCGGGTGGCCAACCAGACAGCACCTGGTACCTCGAAGAGGTGGACCATATGACTAGAAGTGGGCGTTATTTCAAGCCCCCACACCTTGATCAACCCGAGGCATCGGGGAAAGATAAAGAGGCAGAGAAACAGAGAGAGAAGCAAGTTGAAGAAGAGGCTGTACTGAGGCAGTTAAAGAAGATACAGGCGGACATCTCCATTTGGCGACTGCTTATGGCTTCAAGAGTACACAGACAGGCTGTCCTATCTGCCATGGACAAGGCCAAACTCTCCATCGAAACTACACCAGAACAACTGGTTGGGCTGGTTTTTCCGGGAGGAGGTTCCCCAGCATTAACCTTTTCAGACAAGGAACTGCCGCCTGAGGGCGTGGATCATAACAGACCCCTCTACATCTCTGTAGAATGCAGGGACAAATGGATTCCGGTGGTACTTGTTGATACCGGGTCCGCTATCAATGTCTGTCCAGCCAGAACGGCGTATGCAATTGGGTTAAAGCCTGCGGACTTCACACCGACCACTCAAGTAATCAGAGCCTACGACAATACAAGTAGGGATGTCCTAGGGACAGTAAAAATCCAAACCAAGATTGGGCCTGGACAACACGAGGTAGATTTTCATGTCTTGGAGGTCCCTGCATCCTTTAACATGCTTTTGAGGCGACCCTGGTTGCATCAGGTGAAGGCCGTCTCATCTACTCTACATCAAATGGTGAAATACCCCTATGGAAAGGGGAGTAGCCATTGTGCTTGGGAACTCATCAATCCATCCACCTCCAGAGGTATCTACGCCAGTCCTAGAGATTGAGCATGGTATGGAGGGAGCTGTTCATCTCAGGGTTCACGTTGGCTGAGGCCCGGGTAGTACAGAATATCATGGCTGTGAATGAAGGTATGTACGTCAGTGCTCAATCCGTCTACCTCATGAACAAGCTACAACACATCCCTGGGATGGGATTAGGGAGGAGCGGCAGGAAAGGAGTCGCAGCATTGGCCGAAGTGCCACACAACCCGCATACCTTTGGACTGGGTTATCTGCCCACCAAAGAAGACTGGTTGAGGAAAGGGAAGGAAATGGCCGAGAAGGGCCAGGGCGAAGCAGGCTGGGAAGCCATTTGACTTGATGCATAGGCCCATTCAGGGCACCCTGAACGGACGCTTCGTCCGGGAGGGGGAGGACTTTCCATTTTGCGGCTTCCCAGAGCCATGGATAAACGCGGAGAAGAAGCGCGTGCCCGGTTTTGAGATCTTTTTTCGACCTGCAACTACCCGGGGATGACGTTGCCACAGAGCAGACAGACCCCAACAACTGAGGCTGAGCAGAATAAGGCAGTGGATTCTGAGGGCGCGGAATTGGAAATGGGGGTAGCACTGGCATGTCTCCTCTCTGATCCTCCGATCGACCAAGATTGCTTGGGGAATAACTTCGTGGTTTCCATGATTGGGAATGAAACGGCTGCGAGCCGACCAGCAGCTATCTTGGATGCATCAATCGCACCCTCTCTCATTTGGCAGTACGAGGAGGGATTCTTATCCAGCAGCACCAGGTCAGGTAGTGAGCCGGAGTCTGATTCCACCGAGTCCTGTGAGTCGGAATCAAGGTTCCAGCTCGACTGAGTCTGAGTCTGGTACTCTTGGGGATGTTAACCCGGATGCCACAGTCCTGTCCAGGTCGTCTTTTTCCTTTTCATTTGAGTCTGTTGTAACCGATGAATTGGACGATTTGGATGTGCCTAATGAGAATGAACTGTCTGTGGTTTCCGAGTACTTTTCTGTGCCCCTAATTTATTGCATTAATTCAGACTTTCAAAATTTTGATCAAAACGACGAGGGACGAAGTTCCTCCGGTTTTACAACGTTTAATTGAGCAAGAGCAAGAGCAAGAGAGATTTGTTAAGCCATTAATGGGTGAAATCATTACCGTGAACATTGGTACTGAGGAAGACCCGCGGCTGGTCCAGATCGGGTCCACGTTGTCTTCGGAGGAACGCGAGCGCTTAGTCGCTTTATTAAAAGATTTCAAAGATGTTTTCGCGTGGGTCCTACGAAGACATGCCTGGAATCGATCCTGAGATTGTACAGCATCGGATCCCCCTTGACCCCGAGGGCCCGACCTGTCAAGCAGAAGCTCAGAAGGATCCGCCCGGACTGGGCTCTCAAGATTAAGGAAGAGGTCACCAAGCAAAATTGACGCAGGCTTTCTGCTGGTATCTGAATATCCGACTTGGTTGGCCAACATTGTTCCGGTGCCAAAGAAAGATGGCAGGATTCGGGTGTGTGTAGACTTTAGGGATTTGAACAGAGCTAGTCCGAAGGACGACTTTCCCCTACCGCACATCGATGAGTTAGTGGACTTCACAGCAGGGCATGCATTGCTCTCATTCATGGATGGCTTCTCAGGGTACAACCAGATAGTGATGGCGCCAGAAGATAGAGAAAAGACTGCATTCACCACCCCGTGGGGAACATACTGCTACCGGGTAATGCCGTTTGGGTTGAAGAATGCTGGGGGCTACTTATCAACGGGCCGCGACCACAATACTACACGATATGATCCACAAAGAGGTTGAGGTGTATGTGGACGACATGATTGTCAAGTCCAAGGAAAGAGAGGGCCACTACACCGCCTTGCATAAGTTTTTCCAAAGGATCAGGGAATTCCGGTTGCGGCTAAACCCTCAGAAATGTACATTTGGTGTTACAGCGGGAAAAATGCTGGGGTTTCTGATTACACAAAGGGGCATCGAGGTCGACCCTTCCAAAATCAAGGCCATCTTAGAAATGCCACCACCAAGGACTAAAAAGGAGGTGCGAGGCTTTCTGGGTAAAGTGCAATTCATAAGACGGTTTATTTCAAAACTAACCTTGACTTGTGAACCACTTTTTGGCCTCCTCAAGAAAGGAAAGAAGTTCCAATGGGACGGCCGATGTCAAGCTGCATTTGAACAGATTAAAGAATATCTACAGAACCCACCCGTTTTATCGCCAGCAGAACCAGGGAAACCGTTGATTTTGTATTTGTCAGTAACTGAAACTACGATGGGCTGCATGCTTGCACAAGAATCAGAAGATAAGGTGGAGAAAGCCATCTATTATTTGAGCAAGAAAATGCTGGAGTATGAGACCCGATATACACCCCTGGAAAAGGCTTGCTTAGCTCTGGTATGGGCTACCAGGAAGCTGCGGCACTACTTGTTAGCTCACTCTGTAATGTTGGTTTCACGACTAGATCCCATCAAATATCTCTTCGAGAAACCAGCGCTTACGGGTAGGCTAGCTCGTTGGTTGCTGTTGCTCTCCGAATTTGATCTCACATATGTGACGCTCAAGTCAGTGAAAGGAAGAGCAGTGGCAGAGTTCCTTGCCGACCATCCGGTTGAGGGGGATGAAGCAGTTGAGTACCTATTCCCGGATGAATCAATTTTGCATATCGACGAGGAAACTTGGACGATGTACTTTGACGGAGCGTCAAATCAACATGGGTATGGGATAGGAGTGTTGCTGATAGCACCCGACAATTCCCGTATCCCTCTAGCCTTCAAACTTCGGTTCAAAGTCTCAAATAATGAAGCAGAATACGAAGCGTGCATTGCTGGTTTAGAAGCAGCCCTGGAACTAGGGGCAAGACGGCTGGACGTCATTGGGGATTCGAACCTTGTTGTGTCTCAAGCTAAAGGAGACTGGAAAGTAAAAGAGGAAAATATGATGATGTATCACCAAACCTTGGATTTGCTGATTCCTCGGTTTGAAAAGCTAAATTTCACTCATCTACTAAGAGAGAACAACAAGTTCGCAGATTCATTAGCAACTCTATCATCTATGATAGACATCCCGTATGGAGTCCGGATGCGTCCAGTTATCATTGACCAGAAATTTGCACCTGCTTATGAGTCGATTGCAGCCATAGATGAAGTTCAGGACGAACACCCCTGGTACTACGACATCTGGAACTTTTTGGAGAAAGAAACATACCCGCCAGGGGTAAATGCCAAAGACAAAAGAGCAGTCAGAAGAATGGCAATCCAGTTCATCATCTGTGGAGGTAAACTGTATAAACGGGGTCATCTGGGAATGCATAAACTGTGCGTTGATGCTGAAGAGTCAAAGCGTCTGATGGAAGCCATCCACGGGGGTGAATGTGGTGCACACATGAATGGGGTGATGTTGGCACGGAAGATCCTTAGACAAGGTTATTACTGGTCCACTATGGAGGAGGATTGTATTGGTTTCGTCCGGCGATGCCACAAATGTCAGATTCATGCAAATCGCATGAACATTCCGCCGTCAAAGCTATACAACATGACTTCGCCATGGCCATTTTCTGTCTGGGGAATTGATGTAATTGGAGCTGTTACGCCGAAGGGGTCGAATGAGCATGAGTTCATCTTGGTAGTGATAGATTATTTCACAAAGTGGGTTGAGGCCCAATCTTATGCAGTGTTGAAAGCTTCACACGTTGCAAAATTCATCAGAAACAACATCATCTGTCGCTACGGGGTTCCAAATGAAATAGTTTCTGACAATGGTTCCCACTTCAAGAAGGAGGTGATTGATTTGTTGGAGAAATACGATGTGGCTTTTCATAAGTCGTCTACTTACCGGCCGCAAACCAACGGAGCAGTTGAGGCCGCCAACAAGAACATCAAGCGCATACTACAGAAGATGGTGGAAACCTATCGGGACTGGCCAGATAAGCTGCCTTTCGCTCTGTGGGGCTACAGGACTTCGATCAGAACTTCTACTGGGGCGACTCCGTACTCATTGGTCTATGGGATGGAGGCCGTTCTGCCTATTGAGATTGAGGTCCCGTCATTACGAGTATTGGCTGAGTGCCAGATAGCTGAAGCGGATTGGCAGCAAAACAGATTTGAGGAACTCATGCTTTTCGATGAAAGAAGGCTGAAAGCGCTGTACCACGTCCAAGGTTATCAACGCAGAATCGCCCGGGCTTTTAACAAGAAGGTTAAGTCCAGGAATTTGAAAGAAGGAGATTTGGTACTCAAGGACAACCGAGCTCCCATCCACGACCCAAAGGGCAAGTTCAGACCTAATTGGACTGGTCCCTACATTATCAAGTCAATCTGGTCAGGTGGAGCTGTGGTTCTGATGGATCTAGATGGCTTAGAGTTTTCCCAACCGATCAACATGGACAAGTTGAAGAAATACTACCCCTGAGAGGCTCGCTAGGCCGAAAACCCGAAAGGGCGACCTAGGCAAAACTCAGAGCATAGAAAATTTGAAATTATAAAAACTGAGCTCGCAAGGTTGAAAACCCGCAAAGGGCGGCCTTGGCAAAAGTTAGAGCGCAAAAGGAGAGCAAAAATACCCGAGCGAACCTAAGCCTGAACTACGTAAGACTTGATTCCCATCTTTGGGATACGTAGGCAGCTTCATCTTGAAGTTCAGTCACAATCTTTTCCCCGATCAACTTTGTCCGTTTGATCATCTCAGTCATCTCTATTCATCAGCATTTATTGTGATCTCCGGTACAGTGCTATTCAGACTAGGGGCAACTTTCCGTTGCCACACATTGCCGAGGCACTTTTCAAACTAGGGGCAACTTTCCAGTTGCTAGGATCCGGGATTGTGCATCTCAGTGACAAATCTCAGGCGTGTCCAGTTCTGATTCATATCGAAAATAGTTTTGAAAAGTTTTAATAAAAGTTGACTTTGTTCAAATTAATCTTTTCATAACTAAGACCATTTTTGGACCAAAGCGAAGAACTTTCAGTACCACAACCTTCAATTTCATTGATTTCAAAACAGAGTTCTCTCGCTCTTGTATACAATTGAGGTTGCTTTTTATTACATTCATAACGAAAACTTGAAAGCACTAATAAAGCAATAAATCTGGGGCATAGTTAAGTCAGGTGTCCCTGCGCGCCCCTTCCAGAGCTGGTCGAAGCCTCTGATGCCAACCTAGGCCCAACCTGTGCTTCTTCATTGAGCCAATCCCAGCACTCGTCAGATAAAGTGCAATTGAAAGTAAGGGCGGGGGCCAGAAGCTCTCTAATCCTCCATGCTGTGGCCTGCCGAGCCAACTGTGCGCCTCGAACTGGGAATGTAGCCGGATACTCTAGTCCCTCTGGTGGGCAAGTTTGGTCATGGCCGAACTGGCGCAGAATACGGAATGGGAAATAGAACACACAGTGAGTCAAGCCGATCAGTCGGATCCCGACCTGCCGGGACATGCTATAGCTCATTGCCGGGAGATTGAGCCAGGGGCAGCGCCACGCAATGCGATCTGCCGACAAGTTGCACATCCATTCAAACCACCAGCTCTCATCAGGAGCATTGACTAGGCGTTGCCGAAAGAAGTAGCCACGGGCTGAGTAAGCAGGGCAAGAGTCCACAACTTGCAATTTATCCATCAACCATATCTGGGGAGGGATGAAAAATGAGAGAATAAAGAATAGAGAGATGTGCGATGAGAGAAAAGTAAGATAAGGGTTTTGTGAGAAAAACCGAGCCCGAGGGCCGAGTGATGTGAGCAAATATACATGTGAGCTTGGGTGGGAAACATTGCTTGCAGCAGTAGTGGACTCCCTGCAAACCTGGTTGTCTCCCGGCAGTGGAAAGCATCCAAGCCCATCAATGTCTCAGCCAGAGTCATCGCAATGCAACTCTTCCCTTCTCTCAAACCTTGGGCGACTTCAATCAAACGGATGCTAGCTCCTCCGGAGCCCGAGACAAACAGAAAATGAGATAGTAGGCACAAGCAGAGGGCATGCTGCCGGAAACCTTGCCAATAGTGGTCGCTGCGGTCACCAGCATCGGAGAATCGGTAAATCAGGCTCGGAATATCCAACATTCCGTCACAGATCAGGGATCTAGCATCATGCGCATTAAGACCGCACATCCGCCCTAAGGCTTGGGCATAGCTAAAATTGAGCTGGGGCAGAATTTCCTCGCCTCGCTCGGACTCCATCAAGATTTGAAAATCTTCAAAAGTAGGACATACCTCTTGCCCGCCAAAGCTGAAGACGTGCGTCACCGGGTTCCAAAACCTTGTCGCGGCATAGAGGAAAGGAAGATGCAGTGGAGTCCGGCCTAGCGTGAATAGTGCATTCAAGCCAAAACCCCGGAAGTTCAACTTCTCCGAGCCATCCAAAGAAGAAATCCAAGATGTGAGATTTTCTGTGAGAAATGCCTCCATTTTTGTGAGGAAAGGTGATGAAATGAATGAATTCCAAGGGTGGGGCTTTTATAGAGGGACAAAACACTATTCAAAGGACACGTGTCAAATTTCTGGAGGTTGCGGGAGAGGTGGCCGGCCGGCCATCTATCCTAGTAGGCCGGCCACCTTCTAGTCTTCAAATGCAAAATGTTTTTGGCCTCGCGTTGGTCCTATTTTGCCCGCCGGAGGGAAGTTTGAGGCACTTTTTATGCATCAGGAATGTCGAAGGCCTCAATTTCTATCAGTTTCGGATACATTCCATTATCTAGATTGTCCGTCCGAAGTACGTTTTGTTGTGTTTTGCTTATCGAGTTGTTGTTTTGTTTATCGAGTTGTAAGTTTTGTCGAGCTGTCGCATTTTGTGTTTTGAATTGTTGCTTTTTTTGGTTACACAATTTTGTTAAGTCTTGTTTATTGAGTCGTTAACATTGTTGTATTTTGTTTATCGAGTTGTAAACTTGCTAAGATTCTGTTATTTCTTAGTGAGTCGATTTGTTTTAATTTGTTGCGTCGGTTCACTACCTGACCCAATAAATACATGAGGCACATTTTCGTTCAATTCCATCCTGTGCAAACTGATGCGATGCGATGCTAAGAATTTCAAATACAAACATATTTTCAAAAGCTGTTTCATTCCGTCATGTTTTACAACAAGATAAAGGTACAAGTTTTACAGAAAATAAAACTGCCTAACAATGTGCAAAATGCTACAAACTACTAGCCAAAAAGTAAAATAAAGCAGGAAATAACATCAGTATCCTCGGGAACGGGAATGAGGAGGTCCTCTCATCCTCTTCTGCGGGATAAACTCTGCACCATCATCACCATCCGGATCAGAGCTGTCATCCTCCGGATCCCCCTCAGGCTCGCCTCCGCTCCCAGAACCAAGACCGGAGCCTCCCTCCCCAGGAGATGTCTCTGACACGCGGTCTGCGACCTCCTCCTCCTCATCCTTGACAATGGGTGCCCTGCGTCTGCGAGACGACCCTGCTCCTCGAGCTTCTCGATAAGGCCTGGATGGCCCAGCTCCTCGAGGCCCAGTACCTCGAGCAGGTCTAGCACCTCGACCTCTCTGAGAAGGCCCTGGTGGCCCGCCCCGTGTCGAAGCATATACGGGAGGCATCTGAAAATGAAAAGTACAATACATCAGTTCAAACATAAAAACAGGTGCAAGTACAGTATATGAGTGGGGTGTGTGCCAGATGTGCTCTACACAGCCTATTAATACAGCAGAATGTTCAAAACCAGTATGTCATCGGGAGTATGCTAAATACAGGAAAGGTGAACAGTACCTGCACGCCCATAATGGCCAGCTGTCCCTCCCTCCGTAGGATCATGCCCTCGAATGTGGCCAGCATCCCGAGCAGCTCATCCGTATACTCAACTGGAGGCTGCAAATGCAAATGCAAAAACTATCAGTAAAGGAATGAATGTCCAAATATCTAACTGATAAATCAAAGCTGAAAAACATACCGGGGGCGAATCAGGGTCTCTGATATATCTGTGGTCAGGCAGAGGAGGCTCTAACGGAACCTGGTAAGGCGTCCCGAATCGCTAACTCGTCAACTCGGTCGGCATATCTGGCCACCCAGGATGATCGAGAGTCGGAGGAATCGGAGGAATCGAACTACCTCTACCTCTAGATGCACCGGCCTTGCTAGAAGAGGGGATGTCTGTAGCACGGGCGCGACTCGAAGATGGTGCGCCAGTACGCCTCAGTGGTGGAGCCCGTACTCCCGTCAAGGGGGGCATCAGATATATGCGGCGATAGGTGGCGTAGATCCCCTCAATGAGATGTAATAAAGCATCGGTGCCCTGCATGTCCCTAGTGACCTCCTCAGTAGATAGCCTGTCGGCAGTCCGCATAGTGGGTGGAGGCACAGCAGGAGGGTCCTGAGAATCATACCCCCACACCTGACGCTGAAAGCATTCCCCCAGGAACCAGGCCCTACCGACTGGTCCCTCGAGCAGGAACCTATACTGGGAACTAGTCGACCCTCCGGGGTACTGATTCTCGAGATCATCGCCGAACACTGCCCAGGGCTGCCAAGTGATCTGCGGATAACCAGTGCATAAATTAATCAGAAGTCAGAATATACAAAGCAGATCAAAGATGAAAATGAAAAGAACTGAGAGTTCTAAAATACCTCTGTCGCTCGCACGGTGTCGAAGTACTGTCGCAGAGAGAAGAGAGTCTCTCGGGGTCTCGACAGGTGCTCGCCCTCAAACATCAATGAAAATGGAGTCACAGGAGGTCCTGCCACCTCCATCTCCGGAGCTAATGTGGGAAAGTACACATACACCCATAGCTGAGAAAAGCAGTGCGGAATGTGAATACAAAGGGCTAAAGGCAGAATATAGAATGCAAAGTGCGCCGTGTGTGCAGTGAACAAGTAATGAGGAGCAAAAATGTAAATCAAGGGGACAGAATGTACCTCCCAGGCTCTCCAGTAGCCGCCGAGTAAGTCCCCCCGCGTACGAGAGACTGCGCTCATGTAACAATAAAAGGTAGCCAGGCCAGCGCCGCCCCAATCATACTGATTGACCTGTGACAGGTCTACTAGAGCGCTCAGTAGATACAACCCTACCATGTTCCCTCTATCGGCGAACAGGGTGGTGCCGAAGAGGAACATGAGGAAACCACGGGTATACTGCTCGACCTCCTCGGGAGACTCAGGCTCCATCTGTGGCCGCCGGAAATGGGAAGAGAACCAAGTATACCGAACCCTCCCGGAAGCTCTATCTACAGGCGGGAGTGCCCCTAATAGATGCATCCAAGCAGCCTCCCACTGGCCCATATCCTCGTCGTAGGGAATGGGTCCACCGCCTATGTCTAGGCCGGTGAGTACAGCAAAGTCCAGCGGGGTCATGGTCATATCCCCGGTCGCAGAAAAATGGAAAGAATTGGTGGTGTCCCACCATCTCTCCGCCAGAGCAGCAAATAATGTCCTATTGATAAGATAGTGAGATAACCCCCTGCAGAATGGTCCGAATCCTGCAAAGTCAACCAAGTCTCGGACAGCTTCCGGAAGCTCAGCATACCACTCCCTCGCGGCAGTGGAGCCATATCCTCGTACTGTGCGAGAGCCAGCCTGCATTTAGAATGAATGCGTGTATCAGCAAATGAAGTGAAAATGAGCTGTGTGCAAATGAAGTGAAAATGAGCTGTGTGCAAATGAAGTGAAAATGGGCTGTGTGCAAATGAAGTGAAAATGAGCTGTGTGCAAATGAAGTGAAAATGAGCTGTGTGCAAATGAAGTGAAAATGAGCTGAGTGCAAATGAAGTGTTTTGGGCTGCGTGTTCAAATTTCAGAAAATTAGTGGGCTGTGTGTTCACCTCAAATCTGGGCTGCGTGTTCAGTAAATTTGGTATTTGGGCTGCGTGTTCAAATTTCAGAAAATTAGTGGGCTGTGTGTTCACCTCAAATCTGGGCTGCGTGTTCAGTAAAATTTGGTATTTGGGCTGCGTGTTCAAATTTCAGAAAATCCGTGGGCTGTGTGTTCACTTCAAATCTGGGCTATGTGTTCAGTTAATCAGAGTTTAGGGTTGTGTGTTCTACTCTTAATTAGTGGGCTGTGTGTTCACCTCAAATCTGGGCTGCGTGTTCAGTAAATTTGGTATTTGGGCTGCGTGTTCAAATTTCAGAAAATTAGTGGGCTGTGTGTTCACCTCAAATCTGGGCTGCGTGTTCAGTAAAATTTGGTATTTGGGCTGCGTGTTCAAATTTCAGAAAATTAGTGGGCTGTGTGTTCACCTCAAATCTGGGCTGCGTGTTCAGTAAATCAGAGTTTAGGGCTGTGTGTTCTACTCTTAACTAGTGGGCTGTGTGTTCACTTCAACAAATCTGGGCTGCGTGTTCAGTAAATCAGAGTTTGGGACTGTGTGTTCTACTCTTAATCAGTGGGCTGTGTGTTCACTTCAAATCTGGGCTGTGTGTTCAGTAAATCAGAGTTTGGGACTGTGTGTTCTACTCTTAATCAGTGGGCTGTGTGTTCACTTCAAATCTGGGCTGCGTGTTCAGTAAATCAGGGTTTGGGACTGTGTGTTCTACTCTTAATCAGTGGGCTTTGTGTTCACTTCAAATCTGGGCTGCGTGTTCAGTAAATCAGAGTTTAGGGATTGTGTGTTCTACTCTTAATCAGTGGGCTGTGTGTTCACTTCAAATTTGGACTGTGCGTTCAGAAAATCTGAGTTTTGGGACTGTGTGTTCTACTCTTAGTCAGTATGTGCTGTGTGCTCATTTTCAACTTCGGGCTGTGTGTTCCGCGAATCAATGTTTGAGCCGTGTGTTCAATTTCTAACTAATGTGTACCGTGCGTTCACAATTATTCAATGAGCCGTGTGTTCACGAAATTCAAGTGGCTAAGTCACATGCTCAGGATGCAAGTGCTATGTCGTAAGCTAAACTGTGTATCTAAGCATGGCAGGGGAATGAAATGCACGAAAAAGCAGAAAATAAAGTAAAATACCTCTGCATCGTGGGAGAGGTGCTGCTCCGGCTCTCGCAGAAGAAGATCCCCTGGTACCCGATCGTTGAACTCGGTGAAATGACGAAAAACGGCCCGCGGAAGCCTATGTACCGCTGGGGCGTATCGATCGGGAACAAAAGGACGGACCCTCGGGGGTAATGTCCTGAAATCAAAATCATCTCCGGCACCTGGAGGACCTCCACCGTGAGGGAAATGACCCGCCATGTCAAGAAATCTGCAAAGAGAAGCAAAAATGAGCAAAATGAGCCAAAATTGGAAAAAGTCAACAAAAGTCAACTCTCGGGAAATGAAAAGTCAACAAAAGTCAACTCCTGGGAAAATCTTCCAAATAATGAGACAAATTTACCTCAAGTGGTGAAAATGAGAAGAGAAGCCCCGGAATCAAAATTTAGTCGGCTCCAAGTGCTTAAAACTAGAAGATTTCGCGAAAACAACTTGTGTGGAAGGCCGGAGGACGCGTATAAAATGCAGATTTGAAGGAGAAAATGGTTTAGGGAGCAAGAGAAGAAGATTTCACGGCTGTGGGTGTGATTTCGGAGTGAGTGGGCAAGTGTATATATAGAAATCTCCAAAATGACCAAAATGCCCCTGCTTTTGGCAGGTGGCCGGCCGGCCACCTTTTCTGGCTGGCCGGCCATTTGCTTTTCTTCCCCTGGCCGATGGCCTCTCCTAGGGCAATGAGCTGGCCGACCATGGTCCCCACCCCCTCCCCTACCTCTCTGCAAATTTTGAGGAAAATCGGAGTTCCCGGGACTTGAAAAAGTTCAAGAAAAGTGCACTTTCTGGTGCGAAACTGTTCCGCCGGAACTTCAACTGCAATTTCCGACATGTGCCTCATTATTATTCATCAAAATCAGAGTGTATCCTTTTTAAACATGTTGTGACCTCTCCGGGAGGTGAATCAGAGGCCGCGATCGGGTTGCCGTCGCCGAAATGCGCGTTTCCCAGCTCGTTGTTACGCAACAAACGGGCACCCTGATTTGTACTCATTTTGCATTATTTGGCTCATAATTTGCATTCTCATGAATATTTTGCATTGTCATGCATGATTTCTTGATGTATAATACTTCTATGCTTAAACATGCGTTGTCACGCATTATCTTTTCTCGCATTGTGATGCACCCACTCGCCGACACTGTGTGTGTCAAACTTTTGGAACCACAGGAATCACATTGAATATATGTTGTTAGCATATTGTTCTTGTTGAATTTCTCTGTTTTGCATGCACGATATTGTATGTACGGTTCATTTGAGGCTGGTGCGACCAGACGAATCGCGCAGGTATCGTATCTTCTCCGTGTGAGACGCGACGAGAATTGAATAATTCTCCGCATTCCTAACTGCATGAAATGTAGTTGTTGCTTTGCATTCTTGCTTAAAACTGTTGCATCTATTTGTCAATACTTGCTTCATTACAACTTGCTGCACTTGCATGATCACCTGGCTCCGTGCCTATCATTTTGCATTTTGCCCCCCCTTTTTGCCTGAAGGCGCGCCTGCGGGCACACATATCTTTTTTTACCTTGTATGATTGTCTAAGTCTTCGGCCTTGTCAAAAATGGGTCGTCTCTGGGCTTTGACATTCACTCTCGTCACTTCCTGACTTCCGAGTTCTGTCAAAGAGGGGCAACTGTAGACACCCCATTTTTGATCGACCTTAAGACTCAGACGTCACCGGTTGAGCGCTCGGTGATGTTGCATGCTGTACTCGTTCAGAAGTCTCAGAGTCGCGGCCGTGCGCCCTGCCTCCGGACTTCCGAACTCTCTTTTGTGCCTTGTCTCGGTTTGCGAACCAGACTCGGTTTTCTCTATTTTCTTTCCTAAGGGGAGGGAGTGGTCCCGTAGACTATCTCTCAGTGGCCGTGAGCTACTTTTCGTGGCCGTAGGCCATTTTGCCCTTTTCGGAGCCCGGTTCCCGGTTTTCGGAGCCATCAAGCCGTGTGCCTCGGTTCGGGACCGCCCAACCATCTCCGATTTCTTCGGTTTTTGGCAGGTACCTCTGTTTTGTCATTCCAAGGGACACTGGGGCCTCTAGTACCCACTTCGTGGCCGTACGCCACTTTCGGTGCTTACAGCCGGTTTTCGGGACCCCGAACTGCCCGGTTTTGGCCCCGAGCTTTCATTTTGTATCAGCTTTTGTTCATTTTTGGCAGGTACCTCTGTTTTGTCATTTCGAGGGACACTGGGGCCTCTGGTACCCACTTCGTGGCCGTACGCCACTTTCGGTGCTTACAGCCGGTTTTCGGGACCCTAAACTGCCCGGTTTTGGCCCCGAGCATTCATTTTGCATCGGTTTTTGTTCAATTTTGGCAGGTACCTCTGTTTTAACATCAGGAAGATCACTGGAGGGTGGGAGGCCAGCAATTGTTCCAGAAAACCAGTTTCACTCCTCCGGCGCCCGTTTTGCTCACTTCCGGGCCAATGTTGAACACCCTGGGGATATTTTCTTCGAGCCGAGACTACATATTTGTGATGAGGGGACATGGGAGGACACCAAAAAGTGGTGGTCGGCCAGTAATTGTTGTTTTCATTTTTGAGCCTCTCCTTCAAATGCAATGTTGTGACTCATGTTTCAGAGTTGCCAAATTCCAACCTTGGGGCCTTGTTCTACACACCTGGGAGGACACCAAAACATGGTGGTCGGCCAGTAATTCTTCACTTCATTTTTGGCCCATGGATGGCCGGCCGGCCAGGGGGAGTGGCTGGCCGACCAGTTGGGGTGGCCGGCCGGCCACCTTCAAGAAAGCCACCTGGCCGGCCAGCTTTCTGCTTTTGAACCCTTTACAGCTGTCCAGCTGCTTTTCAAAATATCCCAGCCTTCCGGGGGATATTTTGGGAGGGAAAGCTTGGGTGCATTTCCCTCCCCTTTTACACCCTTTTTGGTCCTTTTAAGGGGCTGGACAGCTCCTTTGTTGAGGTTACAACATTTCATCTCAAGAGCTTCTCTCCCAAAACCTCCATTTCCATAGCCAAAAACCCTAAAAAGCTTCAAGTTTCTAGCTCCTTTCTTCATCAACCCTAAGCACCACCATTACCACCTCCATTCCAGTAGCAAAGGAGGATTTTTCAAAGGCTAAGGATCAACAAATTGAAGCCAAGAAGCCACCAAAGACTTGTCTCCAAGGGTAAGACTCTAATTCCCTTTTTCTAGCATAATTTTGAGTCAATTCTTTACCCTATTTGCTTTTTGTTTTGGGCTCCGACCCCTACTGGTTTTAGGCTTATTTTGAGCCCCTCTACAACTTTGTAGAAGGGCTCAACTCTGTTTGGTGTCTCCATGATGCACCTCTTTCAATACCACTCTTTAGGCCAATAATTTGCCTGCTTTGTTTGGCTTTTGAGTGATCCATTTTCGAGCCTGATATATACTGTGAGTGGGCCTATTTTGAACCCCTCTTCAACATTGAAGAAGGGCTCAACCATGTTTGGCCTCTCTATCATGCACTTTCTTTGTAATCCTCCATATTTTCTGTAAAATTGCATGATTTATTTGGCCTATTTATGATCTGATTTGGAGCATTTCATGAACTGATATTGTGCTTATTTTGAGCCCCTCTTCAACATTGAAGAAGGGCTCAACCTGGTTTTCATGCTCTACATGCCACTCGCTTTGAATTCATGTTCTATCCCTATTTTGCATGCCTCTTTGAGCTTATTTGGCTTCTGTTTTGAGTCTTCATCAGGCCTGAAAAGAGTCTTATTTTGGCCTTCTTGTCTTGTTTTGTTAAGGGTCTTAGGCCATTTGATAAATGCTTTTGGTACTTCATGTTGTACCCCCTATTTGGTTCATTATCTTGCATGCTTTGTTAGGTTGCTTAGCTTCTGTTTTCAGCCTTCATCAGGCTTAGAAAGTGTCTTATTTTGGTCCATTCTTCATGTTTTGTTAAGGGTCCAAGGTTGATTGGTGCATGATTTTGGTACCTCATGTTATAGCCTTTGTTGGCTCATTATTTTGCATGCTATGTTTAGCATATCTACATACTGAATTGAGGGATGTTATCTACTGTAAATGTGCATATTTTTGGTCCCTCTTTAATGTTGTAGAACTGTGTTTTTTAGTTTGGGCATTGTAGATACCACTTGCTTTGTAATTCTCCTCTTTTCCCCCATTTTTGCAAGCTATTTTTGCCATGCTTGTGATCATTGTTTGGCCATACTTTGTACTGAAAAAAATGCTATTTTAGGGGCTGCCTTGCTACTATTTTACATGTTATGTCCATATTGTGCATGTTTAGTAGGGCTATAGGCCATTTCGGGTGCATAACATTGCATTTCGGGCATCGGGTGTAATTTTGTCATAATTCGGGGGCTATTTGTGCATCATTTTAGCTGCTGAAATTTGCATTTCCCATATGCCATATATCGCATCTCATTTGCATGCCATTTCATGCCTGTATGTCACCGCCTCGGTTTGCGTGCCTGCGTGCACGCATTTCGAGGCGCTTCATTTTCCTCTCTCGGCATCTTATGTGAGTGCGGCTGAGGCCCTCTCATGTTAGTGTAAGCCCAATCTGCATTTTTCATGTCATTTGCATGGCGTATGCCACCGCCTCGGTTTGCGTGCCCGCGTACACACATCTCGAGGCAGTTCATTTTCATCCGATGGCCTCTTACGTGAGTGTGGCTGAGGCCCTCTCATGTTAGTGTAAGCCCAATTTGCATTTTCATGCCATTTCATGCTTCTCTATCATTGCCTCGGTTTGCGTGCCCGTGGCACACATTTCGAGGCACTTCATTTTTTATCCGATGGCCTCTTATGTGGGTGCGGCTGAGGCTCTCCCATGTTAGTATAAGCCCACCTTGCATTGCGTATGCCATTTTAGACCTATTGCATTTTGTATGCCATTTCATGTCTGTATGTCACAGCCTCGGTTTGCGGGCCCGTGAGCACGCATTTCGAGACATCTCATTTTAGTCTCATTGTAGATCATATTTCGTGCCATTTCATGCCTTAGGATCATCGCCTCGGTTTGCGTGCCCGCGTGCACGCATTTCGAGACATCTCATTTTCATGGCGCCATGTATGTTAGGATTGCATATTAGCTGCATTTTATGCATATCATGCATATTGCATCGTGTTCGGGATAGGCGTAGGCCCGGGCAGGGGAAACGAGGCACATTCCGTACTCCAAGTGGCGGAGTGTGTCTCAATTTCCAGGTCACCGACACTCCGGATTACCCATGATGGAGTTAGGTTTTTGTTGTAACATTCATGTGCATTCATCTGATATTAAGTTGTGCAATTCGGTTCCTCGGCCATCATGCATCGAGATGCGTGATTGGTGGCACGAGGATCGAGGCATGCATATATTTGTGAAATATATTGCTATGCCCCTTTCCTGCTCTCTGTTGCAGCAAAGTGAAGAATCAACAACTTTTCGGGACTGGGCACGCATTTCGAGAAACATTGCAAACAGAGGCTAATTGGGGCATCCCAGTGGATTTCCGCGCCAAGGCAGCCTAACATGCATCATTCATCAGAAGCAAGGCGGTCCCTGGCTTGCATGCCAGTTTTACTTTTTTTGTAATTAATTTGTCAATTAATTAGAATCTGTATTATTTCGGACTGTATTATTCTTTTATTTCGGACTGTATTATTTATTCGGACCCTCTGCGCGAGGGCATAATTATAATAAGTGTGGGTGAGTGTGATGTATGTCTTCCAACCCCCATTTCTTTCTCCCTTTTATTTACCCGCTTACGATGGTTAGATATAGGGCATATTTCAATTAGCATAACAGTATGACAGCATGTTTGCATCATTCATCTGTTTGCATGCACCGGGCTCGGCGCATCATACAAACTGCATCTGTATTTCAATTCCAAATTGAGTACGTGATAGTTGTAGCATTCCACATGCCATCTTTAGAATAGCCGAGCCTGCTATAGTTGCATTTTGCATGTGTTGCATTAGGCATTTCTGTGCATCTAGGATCATGCATGGATTTCTAATAAGCTTTTGTTTTGGCTTGGAGTACTCGGTGAGTTTTATGCTTTAGCATCCTTGCATGTGTGTGAATGTTGCCATGATAGCATGCTTACCATGAGGCTACTTGCTTATGTGATATAATTGCCTTGAATTCTTGTGGGTGGAGGTTGAGTTACCTGAATTGGGACAATTCGTTGACTGTTTGTTTTAAGCCCACTAGATAGTGGCAAAATCATTGTTTTCTTAAGCCCACCTGAGGGTGGCAAATCCGCGTCTTAGCCTACTTTCGAGTAGCACCATCAAACCATTTTCAAACAAACAAACATGAAATGTTTTGTTCCAATTCAGGCGATTCAGTCTATACTTGTATGCTGTGCGCATCAGATAGTAACCTAGGCTAATAACCGGAATAAGAACTCACAATGTTTTCAAAAACAGATATCATGGTTAGTAGAGGCCGGTCTTTGACCGGGCGAGAGGGAGTGCTCACGATGTGACCTTCCCCAATCGTACCCAAGTTCCCGAGCCAACTTTGGTGATGACGGACACGTGGCCTTTTGGCACCGAGTCAGGGTTTCCTAAATTTCCCATTTAAAAAATATTTAGGTTGCGACTCTGTTATCTGGCAAAGCAGTCCATGTTTGGCACTTCTTTCAAAAAATCTGTTTTTCTCAAAAAGGATTTGCCGGATTTGGACTCTTTGGTTCAAGATTGAGAACCGTGACAAATCGAGTCCGAACTGTAGCGAGGTCCCTCACGGGCCTGTTACAATAACACAATGTCCAAATCCCATATGTTTGGCAGATGGGATGCTTACGTCAACAAGACAAACCACATTTCTTAAGACGGGCAGACTTACTTGTGGAACCCAAGAAAACACTGTCATCAAGAGGAAAACCATACCTTTTTTGCATGAATCTCTGGAGAATCCCCATTGTCTAAGAGTTTCTTCTTTAGTAAAAGTTCCTCCAGCCTGGAACGCAGTTGAACTTCTTCAAAGGCTTCTTTCAAAGCCTACAGGAAAAACAAAAAACCCATTTGGTTTTATGAGTTTTACCATTTTCACTAATTCAAAAGGCGTATATAATATATACACACACAAACATAAACTTAGTAAACCTAAAACTCATTCAAAATGAACCTAATGATCAACAATTGATCTCTAGTAACTTTTCTATTAAATAAAAGAACAACACATAGATTGATTTTATTTCATTAGAATAACAATTTCAAGTGTCGCTTGTAGTATTGAAAGATTAAAATCCAAAAACATTACAATCATTCCAAAGGTTTTTTCAAATCAGTAATTGGCCCAGATATGTAATCTCACTATTAGATGTGTGCGAGTATTGAATCAATCTCACCTCTACTGGTGCAACAGTTGTTTCTTCAGTTGAGGGCTTTTTGGGCTTCTCTCCATCTAGAATTTTATGTATGTTTGAGACTTCGAAATCTATTCTGAGAGCAGATCATAAAACAAGGGAATAAATGTTAACAACCTTGCAATATCAGAATTTAGCTTCAGCCCTGCAATAGCACCTTGACCATATTGAAGCAGTTCTTCCCGCTTAACCTGAAATAAAAACAAAGGGTCAGGGGCCAAAGGTCAATAAACTCATCAGTTTTGGTCTGAAAAAATACTGTAAACTATATAGATGCTTCTAAATGGAGGGATGTGCATGTCGTCTGTACCAGTACTTCCTCCTCATAGGTTGAGAAAGCTTTCGCCAAATTTTGTATGCAGCACATTGTTGTTTTATGAACTTCCTTTCCTCCTGTGAGACAATGCCTAAATACGACCATATTAGGAACATATTTTGCCTAAAATTCCATCAATAACTTTTTACCCATTCAGGAGGGTAGATAACCCTTCAAGAAGCACAGACATGGACAAGTGATGAAATAGACACACCGACATGGATATTTTCAAAAAATGTAAGACACGACGTGTGCAAAATTTATAATTTTATATATTTATTATATATCATATATATGGATAAATAATTATTATATGCCATATTTATTCAAAGATAATAATTTTTAAAATATGAAGGAGGAGCATAGATATAAATTTACATTGCTAAACAGAGCACATACGACTCATCAATCACTGAAACAGAGAGAGAGAGACGGAAATGAAGAGTTTCAGAGAGAGACAGAGAGATGGTGGAGCTCACCTTAGTAGACGATGGTGCAGGCAGTGGAGCTTCAAAATCGAAATCGCTTTGAGATGAAATCATTGAGACTGATCTGAACTCTGCGAATGATAAGGGTTTAGAGAGGGTTGAGAGAGAGAGAGAGAGAGAGAGAGAGAGAGAGAGCTCACCTACCTCATTGATGCAAATGGTGGTGGCGGTGGAGCTTCGAAATCAGAGATTCAGATGAAATCGAAATCAGAGAAGGCGTGAGGATTCAAAATAAGGGTTTACAAAGGCTTTATTCTCAGATTCAAAATAGGCTTCGAAATTGAGAGAGAGAATCACCGAAACATAAATTTCGAAATCGAAATCAAAATCGAAATTGAGAGAGAGAACTTCGAAATCAAAATCAAAATCGAAATCGATCTGTTGAGATTGCATCATTCTGAGATAAATGAGTGAGAGATGAATCGATAAACAGATGAGTCAGTAAGAGATTAGGGCATTCTGCTAGAAGAGGTTAGGGCATCTGTTTAGAGAGAGAGAGAGAGAGAGAGAGCGAACGAGAGACTGAACGATAAACAGATGAATGCGTAAGTGATTAGGGTATTCACCAGCTCGCCTATATAAGAGAGAGGATATTTGAAGGCGTTTCTAAGCGCCTTCAAATATTGAAACGGCACCGTTTTGATATTAAAAAAATGACGTTTAAAAAACGTTGTTAAATATTGTAAAACGCGGCGTTTCATAAAACGCCGTTAAAAAAACGTCGTCAAAACTCATATTTCCTGTAGTGCTGACGACATTTTTTGGTCTTAAACTCATGGCTAACTGATTTAATTAAAGCCAATTTTATACCATATATTATTTTATAATATTTCTATAAAATAAAAAAACAAATAAGATAAGGCATGGAATAGCAGAAAGAATGGGGGGGATAGGATTGAATTTGTGAAGCGTGAAATTAAATTACAAAATAATAATTTTAGATAATTTTTAAATAGTTAAATCTTGTTTTCGTAGTATTAGTGGGGTTTCTAAACACTTACAATAATATATTATGCTTTGCCAATGATTGAAATTACTACCACTTCTGAATGCAGACACCTTTTTAGCCATTTCTCCCAGAGCACACCGATGCTGAAATCTTGATTTAGCTACCTGGGGATGTTGCCTAACCAAATCCAAAGCTATATCTGTATAATTAAAAAAAAAAATGTTATATAAAAAAGCGATATGTTTGATATCTTTAGATTTGAAAAATGTTATATAATTTATATTTTTAATAAGATTTTCTTTGAATGATTATTCAATAATCTCATATTGCCAACTCAACAAGTTGATGTATTGCTTTTGAATCAATAATTAATCTCTTGACTTTTAGGCCAGATTTGGAAATTGTTTTTGGTATTTTTCCATTAGTTAAGTGTTTTGTAACTGTTATATATATATATATGTATATATTGTCAAACTTGCATTTTGATAAGAAGTTGCCATATTACTCTTATGTACTAATTTTTTTCGTCAATCAAACTAGTGAGTGAATATTTTGATCGAATAGTTATTGTGTTCTATTTCGTTTCAGTGAACTAAACAACACTTAATAGTATTGTGGAGATGTTGTAGGAAGATGGTGAAGGTATTGAGTGTAAAATTAATTTTTCTCCAAATTTGCTAACAAATTCGGAAATGTTGAACATCAGCTCAAATCCGTAGAGGAGGAGCTTCATGAGATTGACTTAAAAGCTCAAGATGGGACACTTCTGGATACCGAAATAGGTAGAAGAAGAGAGTTAAGAAGCTTAGTTTGGAAGCTGAATAGGAGATTGGAGTGGATATGGCAGCAAAAGTCTAGAATTAAATGGGCTCAAGATGGGAATAAGAATACGAGATTCTTTCATGTAATGGTTAAGAGGAGACAAGGAAAGAATTTAATTGATACAGTTGTTGAGAACGGGGAAGTTATTGGGGAACCAAAAAGGGTGAAACAAGTAGTGGCGGGGCATTTTAGAAAGCTGTACTCTGAGGTGTGGAAAAGTAGACCAAAGCTAGATGGACCTTTTACTACCATTGGGGATGATGGGGGTGAAGAGGGAGTTAGAAGCAGAGTTTACAATGGACGAAGTGTGGGCAGTTGTGAAGGACTGTGACGGGAATAAAGCTCCTGGGCCTGATGGATTCAATCTTTACTGTATTCAAAAGTGTTGGAAGGTGATGAGAGGTGAAATTCTCCAGTTCATACATGACTTCCACAGCAATGGTAAGTTAGCTAAAGGGATTAATAGTTCATTTATAACGTTGATTCCTAAGGACAATCCAAGAGATTTGGTGGATTACAGGTTGATTACTTTAGTTGGCTCTATTTACAAAATTCTAGCTAAAGTTCTTTCTCGGAGATTGAAGAAGGTCTTGCCTAGGCTGGTTAGTGAGGTCTAGACAGCGTTTATTGGTGGTAAGTGTATTCTAGACGGAGTTTTGATTGCCAATGAGGTCATTGAGTGGTGGAAATCAACAAAGCAGAAAGGGCTGATTCTTAAACTTGATTTCGAGAAGGCATATGACTCGGTGAATTGGGAGTTCTTGTTCTCAATGATGTCTAATTTTGGGTTTGAAGAAAAATGGTTGGGGTGGATTAAGAAATGTCTATCCTCATCTAGAATATCAGTTTTGGTAAATGGGTCACCTACGGAAGAGTTTTCACAGCAAAGAGGGTTAAGGCAGGGTGATCCACTCTCGCATTTTTTATTTAATCTAGTGGCTGAGAGGTTAAATTTGTTGATAAATAGAGCTAAGATGTTGGGTCTGGTTAAAGGAGCCTCGGTGGGATCTAATGGCATGAATATCTCACATTTGCAGTTTGCGGATGACATAATCATTTTCTGCAAGGCAGATAGAGAGGAGTTGGTATTGATCAAAAGGATTCTAAGGTGCTTCGAAGTGATGTCTGGCTTAAAAATAAATTTTCACAAAAGTGTAGTGTGTGGAGTGAGCATCTCTGAAAGTGAGGTGAGAGCTTTTGCAGGTGAATTAAATTAACACAGCAAGAAGCTACCTTTAATGTATTTGGGCTTACCATTAGGAGCCAATCCTAGAAAGAAGTCCACATGGCAGCCTGCGGTTGATAAAGTAAGGAAGAGGTTGTCTCTTTAGAAGAGTAAGGTGTTGTCTTTTGCAGGAAGATTAACGTTGATTAAATCGGTTGTGGCTTGTTTACCTTCCTACTATATATTATATTTAAGATGCCTAAGGGTGTATTGAAGACAATTGACAAATTGCAGGCTATGTTCTCTGGGGCAGCAGTGATGTTAAGAGGAAAGTACATTTGGTGAGATGGCAGGAGCGGACTAAGCCTAAAAATCAAGGAGGGCTAGGGGTTAGAAGTATAACTAAAATGAATGTTTGTTTATTACTAAAATGGTGGTGGAGATATGGTGTTGAAGACAAAGCCTTGTGGATGAGTGTAATCAGCAGTAAATATGGGTGTGTTGGTGGTGAGTGGTGGCCTAATGTTGGTGACGTACATAATGTGTCTCCAATTTGACAAGGTATCCTCAGCATTGCGAAGGACAATCCTCAGGTGATTGATTTTTATTTCGAAAATGCAAATATACAGGTTGGGAATGGAGAAAGAATCCACTTCTGGACTGATCAATGGTGGAATAGTCGTAGGCTTAGTGAGGAGTTTCCAAGATTATTTAGTCTCTCTGTGGAGAAGGAAGGCTCTTTGATGCAATACAATTTGAGTCGGGCGAGGACATGGGAATGGAATCTGGTCTTTAGCAGAGGGCTGCGAGCATAGGAAGAAGTGAAGGCTAATAGGTTATGCCAGTGGCTAAGTGCAGTACCTATAATCAGGGGGAATTTGGCTTACTATTTGAGGTGGAAGCTAGATCCATCCGGTCAGTTTTTAGTGTCATCTGTTTGGAAATGGCTCCAAGTAGCTAAGGGACCGAAGTTGCGTGTTACAAATGAGCTGTGGAAGAATGTAGCCCCTCCCAAAATCTAATTCTTTGGCTGGTTAGCGTGGAGGAAAAGGGTGAAAACTTCTGATTTCCTACACAAAATTGGGGTGTTGGGAGCATCTGCTACCACACAATGTGTTTTTGTAAACAGGAAATTGAAAGTGTAAATCATGTTTTATTACATTGCCCACTGATTTGGAGAGTCTGGTCTAGAATTATAAGATGGTGGGATATGCGGTGGGTAATTCCTGGGTTGATTGAGGCTTTGTTTCAGTGGTGGGCAGGGGCTTCGGTTAGGAAAAAAGAGGTGAAGGTGTGGAAAATTTTGCCGCTAGTTTTATTTTGGTCAATTTGGAAATTGAGGAATGATATATTGTTTAACGGTGGCCATCCTAATTTTGATGATTTGGAGGACATTGTGAAGGCTAGGATTTCGTTTTGGGCTAAGAACAATTTACCAGGCGTGCAGTACGGAGTGCATGATTTTGTTCATAATCTTCAACAGGTCAGACATTGCTTAAGGTGAAGGGTGTTTACTGTGGCACTGTGGTGGCAGTGTTCTGGGACGCCTTGCGCTGGTTTTGCTGTCAAGTCCTGCTGTTGTTGTGTGTGTAGTTTAGTTGCTAGGTGCGTAGCCCCGCTACTGTGGTCATGTTATGGGAAGCCCTCTTCCTATTGTTGCTGGTTCTCTTGTTGCTGGTGTTTGCTGTCATGTGTAGTAGCAGTTTGCAGTAGTAATATGCTGCTGTAGAAGTGTAATTGGTGCACTTATCAGATTGTTAACAGTCCTGTTATAGCTGCTGTGCTGTTTAATTGCTGGGTTGTCATGCAGTTGTTACTGTTTGCGGGGTTGAAATGCTGTTGTTTTTGTTTACTGGGTTGACATGCTGTTATAGCTGTTGTTTTTGCTACCTAGTGCTGCTGTCTGTTGGTGCTGCTTGTTGATACCTTGGGTGTTAAATACTTAGTGCCTATTCTTGTGGCAAGGAGATAGATGGTGTATGTTTCAAAAGTTGTTGGTAGAGTTTTTAAGGGAAGGAGTAGGCAAAGTTGGATGGTTGTCCTTGCGGTGTGGTTGGTACCTAGCGAATAATAATCTTAGTGGAAATTTGCATAAATTGTTTGATCGACTTAAAGATGTGAGATATTGTGACATCCGCGGGAATAACTTCAATGGACAAATACCTACTTTCCTAGCCCGATGAAAGATATTGAGGAATTGTACCTCATGGGGAACAATTTTGAATGGCTTGTTAGTCATGGAGTGTTCCAATCATTGAAGAATCTTACAATCTTGCAGCTTGCTGACATAACTGGTAGTCCCAGAGATTTTTGGTTTGATTAGGTTGATATGGTTTGCAATTGATTAGTGTGGTTAATGATCTTTGGGAGTTGGCTGCTGCAGCTAGTGCTATTGTTATTGTCCTGTTTTTTTTTTTTTTTTGGTGTTTGGCTTCTATTCTGATGCATAGTTCTGGATATTTTAGTTGATGCTGCTACCAAGTTTTGTTGGTGTGGTGGAGTTTGCTGTAGGCGTTTTTGGCAGCCCTTTCTAGTTTTCTTTGTTTTGGATTGGTATCTCGCCAATCAGTGGGTTTAGTGTTAACAGATAATTGTGTTTTCTCCTTGGTGCCAATCTAGTTGGGATTGTGGAGTGATAACTATGATGTTTTTGCACCTCCCTCTTTTATTGATGTATATTGGGGCTTGTTCTTGCTTATTTCATCAATAAAAGTTTCCTTTTTCTTTGTTGATCAAAAAAATGTGTTTCTAACTATTTTATTTTTTATATGAAGAAGTAATTCCAAACAAGTTTATTTACTTAAAAAGTTACTTTTATTCAGGTCTTTTCAAAAAGAGGGCAATGTATAGTTTTTAATAACTGTACCTGGATATATATTGGTATGGATAATACAATAAAAAATATTACTCTGTATGACATAGTATCAGCTAATCATAGTTCTAAAAAATTGGCAGGAACATAGTGTACTAGCCGATACGTATCGAAAAATCAAGGCCCATTACGGATACCTGTGGACTCGCCTTTTTTCATGCCCTGCCTTTTAGAAAGAGTTTGAAAAGAAGGCCTCACAGTTCGGACTCTCGCGGTTCTGAATCTAGTCTCACAAGTGCAATGTGAAACTGATAATCACCAAATAGCCCAATCCGGCAAATCTTTTTGGAAAATAAATTTTAAATCAAATAATGCCAAAATTTGACTGCTGTACCAGATACAGAGTTGCTACCTAAATATTTTATTTTTTGGAAAATTTAGGAAACCTTGACTTGTGCCAAAGGCCACGTATTTGTCATCACCAAAGTTGTCTCGGCTCGAGAACTTGGGTACGAGAGTGGAAGGTCCTGAAATGAACACCCCCGCTCGCCCGATCAAAGATTGGCCTCTACTAACCATGATATGTTCTTTTATGAACATTATGTGTTCTTATTCCGGTTATTAAACTAGATTTACTATGTGACGCACACATGCAGGTATAGACTAGTCGCAAGATTACAACAACTCAACTCATGTTTGTTTGCGAAAATGGTTTGAATTTGCCACCTTCAAGTGGGCTTAAAAATGCAGATTTGCCACCAAACATAGTGGGCTTAAAACATGATTTGCCACAACAAAGTGGGCTTAAAACGCACATTTGTTGAACTGTTCCAATTCAAACAACAAAGTCTTCATCCACAGGCATTCCATGCAGTTTAGCATTTAAGCATATAGCCTCATGGCAATATAGCAATCACACTCATGCAAGTATGCTAAAGCATAAAAACTTACCGAGTACTCCAAGCCAAAACAAAAATTAGTTAGAAAGATGCATGATCCTAACTATACAAGATGTCTAATACAACACATGCAATATGCAATTAATAGGCTCGACTACTAATACGACATATGGATTGATTTGATAACATGCGGTTAAACACGTATTCAAAGAATTATTGAAATTATAATGCAGTTTGAATGATGCGCCGAGCCTCGGTGCATGCAAGACAAATGAATGGATGCAAACATGCAAGCATAAGGTATGCTATTTGAAAATGTCCCTAATCTAATCATCAAAAGCAATTAAATAAAAGGAAGAAAGGCACGGGGTTGGAAGACATGCACATACGCACACACACTTATTACAACATTACGCCCTCGCGAAGGAGGGTCCGAATGAATAAGCTAACTAGCTACGCTAAGCTAAGCTAACTGGTTATAACACGAAACTAGTTAACTATTCTAGTTAACTAATTATTACAAACTAAAATTGAATAACTAGCTATGCTAAGCTAATTAAAGCAATTAAACTAATTAACTATCTAAGCTAATTAAATAATTACAACACTTGTATTAACTAGCTATTCTAAGCTAACTAAAGCAATTAAATGGCCTCAACGGCGAGGGACATATGCATGCTTGGTTGGTTTCCTCCCAAGAATCCACCGCCTTGCCATTGCAGCCTCTGTTTGCACATACTTGAACACCAATAGTGCTTCCAACTTCCAGAATACCTCTGCTCTAACTCAGGAGCACACTTGTACAATTTTTCATTGATGGCCGGTCGGCTACCAATGGTGGCTGGTCGGCTACTGCCTGTGGGCGTCGGCCATCACTGGTGGCCGGCCGGCCATCACTGGTGGGCGTCGGCCATCACTGGTGGCCGGCCGGCCATCACTGGTGGCCGGCAGGCCACCCCCCCTGAACTTCTTTTTTGCTGTAATAGAGAGCAAATAGAGGCAAAACAGTGTATTCACAAGGTTTGTGTGTACTGTTACTCTCCTTATCATCACACAAGCTCAAAGAGTGCAACTTTTGGCCCCCAAACCATCAACCAAGCATTTCCATGCATGATGGTTAAGGAACCAAGCTTGTACAAGCTTAATGAGTGCAAAACAAGACTCAACAAAACCACAACCCTATCACGCATGATCAAGGGTGATGGCAACCAAGGAAAGTGACACGTTTCATCATTTTGAGTATGAAATGTCCTATTTTCCTCGTGTCCGAATTAACGTCCGATCCGAACACATGCAATGCAACATGAAAGATGCTTAATCTTGCCTCTTTTACTTGTCATGTTTTGTTTACCCATTTTACATTACCGATCAATTCTTTAATCGATTAACTCCAAGGTGAGTGTCCTCTAATGAAGAAGGTGTCAACCAAGGAATGATTTAAGGCAAGAGAGAGGTCATGCCTTTGATTAGTAGAAACCCTCAAATGAAGATTGAAACCATTAAGCACGAATCTCGATCTCAAGCTTAAACACAACCCGAAGGTTAACTAACCCTCAAAGCAAATGAAAAGGTGAAGAAATGAGGGAGGTTGTGGAGAGTTAAAGTGCTAAAATGGAGTGCAAAAACACACTAAAGCATGCCTTCAACTCAAGAGAATGATGATCCAAGCATTAAAACATCAAACTAATGAAGGAATTAACCCAACAACTATGCAAAACAAGCCTCAACTGAATTATCCAGCCCAAAACAGGGCCAAAATAGGTCAAAACAGAGGCAAAAACATGCTGAGATCAAGCTAAGTTAAGCTAAAAAAACATGCTCACATATGAAGCCACCTAGGCATCCAAAACAAGGCACAAGAAGGGGAGGCTAACCCCTCCAATTTTGGACTTCAAAAGAAGATTTTTACCACTGAAAAACCTATGAGTTTCAGTGGTTAAAAGGCCTAAAAAGTCTGATTTGGATATGCTAAAAAATGGTGTGAAAGTCTATACAATTAAGCAACAAGAATGGTGGATCACCCCTTAACACAAAATAGCCTCAAACCATCATGTTAAGCCTAAAAAAAAAAAAAATAGAGTTTTTTGTAGTTGAAAACCAGCTAAAAAATAATACAAAATGATGGTAAAATAAGTAGTCAAAGCAAGTACACCAAGTAAGTGAACTATCTTTTGAAGCTCAAGCACAAAACAGCCTCAAATTCCAACTCAAACCTCCTTCAAGAGCTCAAACTAAGCTCCAAAGAACCTCAGCTCAAAGGTGAGTGTTTGGTTAAGGATTGATGTGCAAAAGTGTAGAGAAACTAGACTTTAAAGCACGAAATAAGAAAAGAGAGAGAGAGAGAGAGAGAGAGAGAGAGATTTTTGTTCTAAAATGTCTAACCCCCCAAAATGGGGGAGGACACCCCCTATAGATAGAAAACCAAGGTTTGAGCTTGAATTCATCATTCCATACACGTGTATGGAGATGCAGTTCAGTGAGCAACAGTTGGCAAACAAATATCTGAAAAAAGAGACCAATGGCTGTCGGCCACCACTAGTAGCCGACCGGCCACCACTAGTGGCCGACAGGCTCTACTTGTGGCCGACAAGGTCTAGGGCTGGCCGACAGGCCACCCTCTCTTCCAGGCAAGAGGCAACAAGCTCTTGGTCCAAAAACATGCACAAAACAGTAAGGTTTAGAGACTCAAAGACAAGGCGTTCCGCCAAGGACTTCGGGCGCTCAAAACGAACACAAATAAGCACAATCATCAAGTGCACAAACGATGACGATAAAGTCTTGAGGACGGTCAAAAATGAAGTGTCTACAATACCCACCGGTATACCGGTGTGAATGAAAATTGTCGGTACCACAGCTGGTTCCTGTTACATAACGGGGTGTAACTATTATACAAGTCACAATGGACCGATACTCACCGTGATGGGAAATAAAGTGCTGAAAATTGGTTAAGAAATTTCATGGCCGCGACACCGCGACACCTGATTTCTGATACGTACCGGCCAACACTACCGATACTGATACTCTACAATAGATACCATTATGTTAACTAATACAGCGATTTAAAACCATGCAACTAATAGAGAAAGGTCTAAAATACCAATACATATCAATGAATATGATATGATATACCAAAGGTGGTGGCAAAACTCACCATAGAATCTAGAAGCTATGACAAGAACAAGAAGCTCAACACCAGAATCATCTTCAAAGAGGGCCATGTGCTCCAAATCATTCTCAATTGGTTTTTTGGTCTTACAATTAGGGTTAGTGACCATTAATAAATATTAAAGGGTGTCATTATGAGCACTTTGAGCAGCCCTGTGGAGAGGTAACCAATCATCTTTGTTGCAAATGTATGACAAATCCGAGTGTTTGGCTACTAAAATTTTAGCAGCATCTGTGTTGCCGAATCGGGCTACAGTGTTAAGGGCAGTGTAACCTGCATTGTCGTTTAGTTCCAGCGCTTCCACTGGCATCAAATCCACCAAATTCTTCACAAACTCGATTGACTTACCTGTTGTTGTTGTAATTAGGCTTATTAAAATCGAGGATCTTAGATAGGATTGTTGGGAAGAACTTACAAATCGGATTGTAAAATCGAATCCAGAATTATAAGATTCTACTTTCAATACAAAATAAAATGAGAAATTATGACCTTTCTTGTACCAACCTAGTTGGAATGAGTAGGTTTCACTATGATGCTTATACAACTTCATTTGTCTGTCTTTATTGATATAAAATGTAAATGATTTATTTTTTATTCTAATTCAATAAAGTTTACTTTTGTTGATAAAAAAAATGATTTATTAAAGAAAAATGATAAATTTAATATAATGCATCTTTTATATTAACATAAATTAGATGATATTTTACGAGAAAGAGTTTAAACACAAATTTGTTACTATAGATATACACATATACATACATATATAAGAAATAAATACTTCTTTTGTGTGTGTGTGTGTGTGTGTGTGTGTGTGTGTGTGTGGTAGGATCGGTATCTAGTAAAATCGGGCTACACAATTTTATTACTAAGGTCGTAGTTATTTAGGATCCTACTAAACTTAAAATCCTAATGTAATCCGAATCGTTTAACCTAACTAGATTAGTGTGATCTGAATCGTTTGTCCAATTTTAGCATCCTACAATCCGGATCAGAATTCTGGTAACCTTGTTGTAATATAGTTTTTGAGTTTTGAGTTTTGAATTTTAAATACATTTTTTAATTTAGTTATTTTCTGTTAATATTTTCATCATTTTTTGTTACATTTTAGATGTATTTAACTTAAATGTACCTAAAAGTAAAATTTTTGTAATTTTTTTTTTGAAAAATTCAATAAATTTTTGTTTTTGTATTTATTATTATTTTTAAGAATTATCTACAAATAATTAATTTTTAGGTGCATCTAAGTTTTGTATATCTAAAAAAAATTAAAAATTAACAAAAAATGATTCGCTAAAAACAACAAAATACGAAAAGCAAAAAAAATTATATTTCAAAACTTAAAACCAAACAAAATATATATTTCAAAATATAAAATCAATTTAACATGTTTTAATTGCCCATAATAAAGATGAAAATATTAAATTTAACAGATAATATTAGGAGCATAAAAATGAGAAAAAATGAAAGAAATGGAAAGATGTGTAGATAAACCGAAAAATATTGGGAAAAGGAAATATATATATATACACAAAATAACAAACATTGAAAAAATGGATACCGAGTTAAAAATAATATTACATTGACCTTGTAATGATTTTCTAAGATATCTATTGGCCTGAATATGCCTGAATAGTGAGAAGGGAAATGAAGGGAGGTGCCACGTAATTTTTTTTGAGTAATGATTGAGACCCACACCCACACAAGACCCCCACAAATCTAGACTACTCGTGATGTGGTCTCTACACATATATGGAGGACCAGGATCACTTTGAAGGTATGGGGGTCATCCCAAAAAGGGGTCCCAAACATTTTCCATTTTTCTTTCCCTTCAAAATTATGAAATTTTACGATTCAAATTTTGGAGTCTTTTGACCTAACAACTACATAGACAGATGGATAGATGAAGTAGTGTTTTTCCCTTTCTTATGTGGCTCATTTCAAAGACTTACTTTTTCATTATGTTTTTTTTTTTTTTTTTTTTTATATTTATGTATAGAGTTCTACACAAACTCAATTTGAATTATACTAACTAATTTTATATGAACTCTATTTGAAATATTTTTTTTCATGTATTTTCCATCGTGTATTTAGTTTGTCATTATTATTTTTTATATAGTTGATATTTTAATTTAATTATCATGATATTTGAAAAACAATATTTAACTGGGTATACAAAAATAAATGAGACAAAATGTGCTTGATTATGTGCATCGCATGGATCAAATTAATTTTCTTTTATATTTTATATTTTTTTATCTATCTTATAAGTGTCTTAATATTAATTTATATTTAATTTTTAATTTAACATGAAATTATATATTAAAATAATTATATTTAATTTAAATTTAATATACCTATATACAATATGTATGAATAATTCAAAAAGAATGTTAAAGAAAAATTCAATACTTTATATAATTAATTTATGTATTTTCTTCTTAATCTAATCACAACATTTTTATATTTAATCTTTTAAATGATTTTTTATGTAGTTCTATTTCTATATATTTGTATTTTTCAAATCAAAATAAAAATAAAATTAAATAATTAGAATCACTTTTAATTTTATGTTACTAATTTTCTTTCTAATTTAACTATTATTTGTATGAGTGTTTATTTTACTATATTATAATTTAATATATATCATATAAATCATTATGTGATAATTCAATTACAACATATTTATATTTTATTTTTTAGATAAATTTTATATGGTTTCGATTTCTACATATTCTTATTTTTCAAATGACTATTAAAGAAAATTAAATAGTTATAATCACTATTAACCTTGAGGTAATAATCTTGAGGTTATGGGTTTACGTCTCAGAGCAACCATTTTTTGCACTACGTTAAAAGTTACGTGTGTACTCAATATTTTCCTTCCCAAACATACCTTAATAGATACTAATTGAACGTTGTTTTTTTTTTTTTTTTTTGGATTAATTCTCCTTTCAATTTAATTATTATTTTTAATGTCAAAATAAATATTTATTTTATCTATCTTATAATTTAATATATATTATATAAAATCATTATATGATTATTACACTTTTATAACTCAATAGAACTAAAATTATCAAAATAAATAAATTATTTAACTAATTTTATTACATATTTAAATATGCAAGTAACACTTTTATATAAGGATAGAGTTGAGATTATTAAAATAAATATTTTAAATTAAAATTAATCCGTGCAATGCATGAATCATCATCTAGTTATTTTTTTATGATAAATCTTGCATACAATTTTACGACACCTGTGGCAACTGCCACATGGAGTGCAATCTCCCCGTCTGGGGTGATCTTGGCTATGAGTGCATCTCCATCTCCATCAATGATCCGTTTGGCTTCTTCCCAGTCTCCTGTCAGAGTAGCTTTCTGTAGTCAGTGGTAAGTACTTCCAATACTGTTTCTGCAGAGTTCATGACATAAGGGATTGTCTAGGATAATTTAAATAAGTGTATTTTTTTTTTTTTTAATAAAATATGAGTTGAATATGGGTTGAATTTGAAGTAATGTGGTAAAGAGGTGATGTAACTGAAAGAAGATGATGTGACTTAAATATGATAATGACTTTTTAATTTTTTTAGTTTATGTCAAACAAAGCCTAAATTTGTTTCGATAAGAGTTTGTTTAAATTTAATTTGTTAAATTTATTTATTTATTTAGTTATTTATTTTTTTGTATTTGAACTCAAATTTAAATTCGTTAAATTTTTAATAAATAACTCTAAATATATTAAAGTTCAGCTCGTATGCTCAATTCATTTAACATTTATTATTTATATATTAAATAATATAAAAATATATATAAAAAATAAAATAAATATGTTATTTATATATTTAAAAATATAAATGTAAATAGTTGTTAATTATATATAGTACGTTTATATAATAGTGCTGGTAGATATTATTATTTTGATAAAATATTAATTTTTTTGGTATATTTATATATATTATATATATAATTGTATAATTAAAATTTTAATTGTAATTTTAATATCATACGCAAGTGTAAATTTATAAATTTGTTGGCTCATTAAGACTTGTGAATAGACTCGAACTCGAATCAAGTCTAAGTCAACTCGGTTCGAACTCGATTTTTCAAATTTTTATTGAGCTCAAATTCAAACTTGTAAAAATCTTGATATATAAATTTAAACATATTAAAACCCCACTCGACTGGGTCAACTTATTCTCAAATGTCAAAAAAGTTATTTTCCAAGCTATACCAGTACAATGATTTCAAGTCATTTTGACATATAATCAACTTCCATATCAAGTTTGGGCAAATGGATCTATTTTTTGAAGGGGAAAAAAAATACCAACAATAATACATCTCTCTAAATTTTGAGCTCTAAATTAGTTTTAGTAAATTGGAAAATGAAAAAAAAAAAAAAAAAAAACACAAGAATAAAACATCACATCTTGTGAGACCCACACAAATTAGAGCTTTTACAGCTCTAAAGTTTAGAGCTCTCAACCATTTCTCAAAAAATAATCTAGCACCCGTTTAGTTGATTTTTTTACTTTTTTGATTTTTGATTTTTATTTTTTTTAAAACGTGTAAAAAAAATAGAGAAATGATGTGACCAAAAAAGTTAAAAAATCAAAAAATTGGCTTTTAACCAATTTCTCAAAATAAGCCAATCTAAATGTACTTTCTAAATATATCTAATATAATCTACAGGGCAGAGTTTTATGTGTATGTTAGTCCGTAAAAACGGTTTTAAAATTTTAAAAATGTTTTTTTTTTTTTAATATCCACTGAATGTTCATACATTTAAAACGTTTCATATTCGTTTATTCACATTTTGTCTACTGTTTATGTATATTTTTTGAATCTCCCATATATATATATATATTTAAAACATAAATTATTTGGCCAATATTTAAAATTTACTTATAGCTCCACATCGGTCTATCAAATTTAAATTTAATTGATTTTTCCAACTAAATAGAAAATTAATTTTTAATTTATTCAAAATAACAAATCATATTGTTTCAATTTTTTCTATGATGACTATAGTTTACATTACAAAGTTTCATCGAACATTTAACAAAAATATCTTCATAAAAATAATCGTACAAGAGAGTTTTGAAATTAATTTTAAAAGATAAGTTTTGGAAAATAGTTTAAAAAATCTAAAACTTGTTTGGTTATGAGTTTTGAAAAGAGTTTTTAAATCGATATTTTGAAGAGAGTTTTGAAAATCCATAACTAAATAAGTTTTTAGGTTTTAGACTATTAAATTGTAATGTGAAAAGTAAACCAAACGGAGCCCTAGTGGTTGAGACTACCCTTAGCTGATGTGGCAAATTTGGTTGAGCGAAATTTTTGCTCTAAACCTCTGTTTGGGAGGATAGGTTTGAGACTTTTTTAGCTAAAATAGTTACAAAAAAATAAAATAGGTTTTTTAGCCTAATAAATAAAACATTACATCCAACTTATAATTATTACATTATTTCTCTTAGAAAAGTCAAAAAACTCAAAAAGCTCGTCTCAAACAAGGTTTTTTAGCCACAGGCTGAAATAGTCATAAAGCCAAAAAGCCAATCCACTTCCCAAACGAACCAAGATTTGGAAAACCATTGGAGAGTGTTTTCTATGGGACAAGGGGACACTACAGGAAATACAGTTTTTAATGGCATTTGTAAAACGCCGCTACATATCTGAAAAACGCCACTAAAACTTTTGGTGACGTTTTTATTATGCGTCGAAGATACGGCCGTCGTTATATGTTTGCGACGTTTAAAAAACACCGTTGTAGACCTTATTGCGACATTTTAGAAACGTCATGCTACAGTCATCGCGATGATTCCTTCCGGCGAGATGACATTGTACATACCCTATAGCGGCCTTTTTTTACAAAAACGCCGCTAAAAGCTTAGATTTTATTATTATTATTATTATTTTTGCAGGAATGGAACCTCATGAAATTTTAACCATTCAGCAATAATATTTTATTTGCTACTAGTTAGAATTCTCCAAAATATATTCAAACCCTGTTTCAAAAAATAAATATATTCAACCAAACACATCAAAATTGAAATTACAAAAATCACAACCAAATTCATATACTCCATCATCATCTCAAAATTTAAAATACTTAGAAAAGAATAAATGTAACAAAAAAAAAGTACAAATATGATTACACTTCGAAGCATCAATTTCGAACTTCTTCAACTTTGGAGAAAAATTTCCCAATTTTTCCTGAGTTCATGTAAGTTGTATTCCTGCCAAAAAAAAAAAAAAAAAGAAGACAACATTTCACACAACTGAAATGTAGAAAATATTAGAGATGAATCACAATCAAATCACCATGTCCAGCCAAACTGCAACATATGATTTAATCCATAAGTTACCTGCAGATGTTTTGCTGTAGAAATTTCCAAGAAATACAAAACACAAAACTTTAAAAGAAATTACACAAATAAATTAAAAACTCCTCTTTATTTTTGAGTCATGAGTTCTACACATTTTTCTGTACATTTAACCCTATGTAGCTAAACCCTATGTAAATTTCAGAACTTGATTATATATATAGATGCCAACATACAGATTTCAACTAATCAAGTTCATAAAAGCCATTCAGAGCGATTCAAAGCCATAACCCGATGTAGAACAAAACCATACATGGAAAAAGATCAAAACTATTTCTAGTCTTCATTTGACCAAACTGAATGTGAACAGATACAGAACTATTTCTTAACTGTTTAGGCAGGGCTTTAGATTAACATATAAACAAATAAAAAATAAATGAAGAAGGCACCAACAATCTCATTATTTCTTAACTGTGTGTGTGCGCGTGTGTGAAATTTCTAGCGACATAATAGCACCAACAATCTCATTAGTTTATGATGCAAATAGCAAAATATTCATGGATTCCTCTCTAATTGGTCTCAAGTATCTCTTCAAAAAGAAAAGACAAGTACAGACAGATAGCCAAACATTGCTTTAGCAATTAATGGGCCTATTGAACCCAATTAAACAAAAACATGAAGATGGAAAGACATTCCAAAACAGGGGCCACATTTTAATGCTTTAGCATGTGAAAATATATTGACAGGGTTTAAATAATTATGCAAGACCACAAAGTAAACAAATACCCTTTTAAATAATTATGCATGAGTTGCATGTCTATAATTCCTACTTTATTGTTTATTAATAAAATAAACAAGAAAAGTGCGACTCTACTTAACTCAAACAGACCAAATGACACTACTAGGCTTGCTCAAACTCAACATTTCTTAATTTTCTCAGGTTCCAAATATCTCATGTCTTCTCATCTCTTACAGATTCCTAGTATTGATTTCCCTATGTTATGCAACCAGCATGAATCCAAACCTTCCCCCCGAGGGGGAGGAATAGTGCAACTCTCAACCCCTCTGCGAACTCTACGACCAAAACAAGCAATAAGCTTCATATATATACATACATACAATACACTTGAGAGACATATCTTAGAGTTGAATGAACAAATTTAAAATACTAGTAAAAAGCAATGTCTTGTGCTCTGTTTGGCAAAACGAAGAAACGAATTCAACATTGAAGCCAAATAAAGAGAGAAAGAGAGAGAGAGAGATAGAAAATCTTGTAAAATAGAGCACAGACCACAGCTTGGAGCTTTAAAATCTTGATTTTCGATCAAAATCTCCAAAAACAAAGTATAAAATCAAATGCTAATGAAGGACTGGTTTTGCTTTTTGTGAAGAAGATAATCCGAAAACGGAAATCAAATTTTTAGTTGATGAAAAAATATGTGATTTTGAATAAGTTTGCATAAATGTGCTTGACATATCTTACCTTTTGGATCACGGTGACACTAAAAACATTCGTTTTTGACCTGGCCAAACTCGATTGAGCTCTTCAATGGCGGTGTATAGACTGAAGTAGAGATCAAATGAGCTTGAAATTGGTCTACTTGAAGCAGAGATTGATAAGGCTGAGCTGTTGACGAAGGACATAGCACCACGCTTCAAGCCCCTGAACTAGTGTTCTATGCAGAAGAAACTGAATTTACAAACATCAACGTAAATACATTCCAGATCGTTACTTTTTAGCCATAAAACTACACAGATCTTCGGTGAATTCAACAAATCCCTTACCTCGAGCCATGTCGCAACCAAACACGAAGAAGAACGAGCCCTAGATCGATTTAGATTACAGAGATTTGAACAATAACTAAGATAAATGCTCAAATCAAATACAGAACCAGCTTTTCAAGATCAAAATGACGAAGAATCGATCCAGATCGAAGCACGAAGTGTCGATCCCTCTCTCTCTCTCTCTCTCTCTCTCTTTCTCTGATTGACTCGGATTCCCACGACTATTAAAAGCAAAAAAGAAATTTAAAAGAAAAATAAATACTTTTATCTAAACTAAACTACACCGTTTTAACCATAAGCCAACGTTTCAAAAACGTTGTCCTACCATTTTCCGATGACCGGCGTGCAAAAAACAAAATCGTGTCCTAGATTTTTCATATTTTACAGCGTTTTAAAAAACGCTACTAAATAAACGTCGTTGTATCCCTTTTTTTCTTATAGTGGGATGGTGCTCCTACAACACTTCATTGTGACATCTCAGTTGAGATTTGTATCAATTTATTTTGATAATTGGAATCGTTTATATATAAGGTTCTTCAAGTATATCATCCATATAAAAAATAAAATTAATCGAACATACATAGGCCATAATTGTTTTTAAAACAATTATCAAAATTATGCTAACCATCTATTTTTTTTTTTTAAACATAAAAGTGATCTTGTTACATGCTACAGATGTCTAATTGACTTAAATTTTTTATGAATGATTTACTTGACAAACTTTATAATTTGAACGGTTCGAATCATCAGAATAAATTCGAGAAACGTCTCACAAACTCACAATATGGTGTTGTGTCTATCCTGTTTCCGTTTTCTATGAAGTCATAACTAAAAATGGCACCATTGGAATCGCTCTAATTTTATCAATTTTATCTTTAAATTTTTTATATTTTGTCAATTTAATTCAAGGGACAAAATTCAGGACCTATGGCATAGTAAGAAACAGGTGACATAGTGAAATAAAATGAAGGATTTGAGAGCATTTAGACTTTGTAAGCCCATTTTAGAACCGATTTTAGCGATTCAAACCATTCACTTTTTTTGACTCTTTGAGTAGTATGTTCATGCAAAAATAAGATGATTAGATATCGGTAACTATATGTTTCAATCATTTTAGTTTTTAAAAAATGAACAAATATAATTTCAAAAATAGCCATCAATTTTTTGTAATACAAATTTAATTCAAACATCTAGCTACCAATGTCTGATTATCTTGATTTTTTTTGCATAAATATTCTACTCAACAAGTTTTAAAAAGTGAATGATTCAGATTATTGAAATAGGACTTATGATGAGCTCCACAGCTCAAGTTCTCTCATATTAAAATATGAATATGAGAAAAGGCAAATCCGAAAATAAAATAAGTCACCCATGTCTTCTATTTCAAATCAAAAATTTCATTTAAATAAAATAAATAAGTAGACCCTACCAAACAAACATACAACAATTGAATCTTAAATTTTGGGACAATGTATGAGTAAATTATTAGGTATTCATGAATCACTTTGTGACAATATTTACCTGGTATTCTAAATCGATGAAGTAGTCGAAAAATCTTAGAGGTAGGTAGGACATAATAACTTATTTTTATTAGGTAGTTGAAAGATAAGAAATAACTTATTCAATGTGGATTGTGGTTTATAACAAAGTTATTCTTCTTACTAATAATTTAATTTTTTAGATGATGAATCATTGTTTAATAATGGGCAAATTACATATACCCCCCTCGAGGTTTAGCAAAATTACAGATACCCCCCCTGAGGTTTGAGAAATTACATATACCCCCTGAAGGTTATATTTGCATAACAAATTAGGGGGCAAATTGTTATGAAAATATAAACCTTAAGGGGGTATCTGTAATTTTCAAAACCTCAAGGGGTATCTGTAATTTAGCTAAACCTCGAGGAAGGTATATATAATTTGCCCTTTAATAATTCAATATAGTATCAAAGTAGACAAATAGATCCAATGTTCGAATCTCACCGTGTACCATATAACTAAAAATATTGGCATGTGTTTCAATTTAAATTTTTAGATGAATTAGAAAGAGGTATATATATAAACATGAAACAAATGAAGACGAAATGATATGGCAATGGATGATTGGACTTTGATTCTTTCCATTCTATAAATATAGTGAAGAGATTATATATTTAATGTTTATAAAATAGGAATATAAATTTATATTATTTTAAATTAAAAATAATAATTGTACTTACTATTAGATGATATAATGGAATTTATCCATTATAAATATGCAATGAAAATGATCACAATCCTTTATATAACATGTAACCTTACCTCTGGCTTCTTCATCTTCTTCATCATCATCGTCTTCTTCTTCTTCTTCTTCTTCTTCTTCTGCTACTGCGGCTGCAGCTTCTGCTTCTTCTTCTTCTTCTTCTTCTTCTTCTTCTTCTTCTGCTACTGCGGCTGCACCTTCTGCTTCTTCTTTGTCACTATCAGATGAAGCCATGAGCACTTGAGTGGATGTACTTTAGTTTGAGATCCTTATGCACAACTAAACTTCTTCAAAACTCAATTCACTAGCTAAATCTATATATGTACAGCACCCAAAAAACTCACTTCTGTTTGGGGATTATGGAAGAGTTTGATGTCCATATATATAAAGAGAGCAAAGAAGAAACCTAATTCTTCTGCCAAACGATTTAATAAATTTTGAGTAAATTACACTTTTCACTCCTATAGTTGAGTTAAATTTTATTTTAGTTTCTATAGTTTTAAATTAAATAATTTGATTCTTACACTTTGAAAGTAGCTTCAATTTGGTCATTTCATCCAAATTAAAAATTATATATAATTAACAATTATGTAATGCTTATCAATTTTCTAAGTTGTACATATAGTCAAAATTAACACTAAATTGAAACTAAACTTAAAATATAGAAACCAAATTATTCAAATCGAAACGATAAAGACCAAAATATAATTTAGATCAAACTGTTAATGCATATCTAGAGTATGTTATTTTCTATATTTGTTAGGTATTCTTATTCTCATGATTTATTGATTAGTGTTAGTTGTTATCTATTCTTATTATACTTAGGAATTTTGTATTCTTGTACACCTAGGTTTCTTGGCCTATATATACAGTGTAACGACCCTGATTTTTCATAAGCTTTTATTTATTTATTATTATTGTTATTATCTTTTTTTTTTTACTTTATTAATTGTGTGGTTACATGAGATATTTAATTAATTTAATGTGATATTTAATTATATATAATTAATCTGAATATTTATATATATTTTATATATGTGTATAAAAGGTGTTTTATGTATATGTGTATATATGTGTTGATCATATATAGTATATTTATATATATTATATTTGTATAATATAATATTATATATTTAAAAAAAAAACAAACAAGCAAAAGGATGTTATATTATACAATAATCAATTAGGTTATCTTGTAAACAAAACAAAAAAAGGAAGAAAAAAAAAAAAGCAGTAGCCGTGAGAGAGGGGGAGGGGGAGAGAGATTAATTAATCAAGAGAGAGCCGAGAAAGAGAAAAAAAAGAAGAAAAAGATTAGGGTTTTATTCTGGTGGCTCTATTAATTCTTTAAGTAATTTTTTGATCTTTAAAAAAAATATTGCGAGTACAAGACTCACTTCCCTTGATTTATGTTTAATTCGTTGTTTTTATTTATTTGACGTCAGTTTGGTTTTTTATTTACATGAAGATGATGGATTAATTTTAATTATTTTGGTTAGTTATGTATGCAAGGTTAGGGTTTTTTTATGTATTTATTTTATGGTTGTAATCACACTCATGATTATATGAAATTGAAATAAACTTAGAATCCATAGATATTGGTTAAATGATGGATTGATTCGTTGTTTTTATTTATTTGATTTTGGTTTGATTTTGTATTTGCATATAGATGATTTATTGATTTCATTATTTGGTTAGATGTGTATGTTAGGTTTAGAGTTTTTATATGTATTTATTTTATGATTGTAATTACACTCATGAATCTATAAAATTAAAATAAATTAGGAACTCATAGATAAATTCCTTACACTCCACCATGACTCCATGGATTGTTGTTTTATTTGAGTGTTGGTGAGAAAGAGTGTATATAAAAAAAAAGTGAGGATTATGAGATTTATTTGAATACCTTAGGCTTGGCATTGTTATGTTTATTCTCATGAGTAGATGAGAGATTGTGTATATATATATTGTTGCCTCGTTCTCATGAGTAGATGAGTGCTTTGATTTACGCGTGTACGTATATGCTAACCATCTAGGGAGTGTGGGTCAAACTTGGGACGATATCCCCATGCAAGTTTGGCTTCAGAGCGGTATTAGGTATACGGAGGCACATGGGATATATGTGTAGGCCGGAAGTGGAGGCCGAAATGGTGGAGTGAAGGTACAAAGAATTTAATTATGAGTTTATTGGTATAATATGAATTGTATTGATTTGTACATCTTGAAAAATAGTAAACGACCTCGATAAATTATGAAATTTGAGCAGAGGCATGTATACGTGATTCTAAACAACTTTTGTGTTTTAACTTTTTATTAAAAAGATCGATTAGAACTTCTAATCGGATGATCTTAGTTATAGTAGTTTTGATTCATTTTAGCAATGCAAATTTTAGAAGCTGTTTTAGCCCACGAAACGAGCTTATTTTTATTGGTTTCGCATAGACTGAAGTAAAACATTATTCTGAACACTTTTCGTGTTTTAAACTTTTCCAAAAAAAATTATCTTACAGCAGTTTCTTTTCATTTTTAGTTCCAGATTTTTTGATTAAATTTCGGTTAGGATTTTCTATTAAGTTTTTATCTTAACCTGTTCAGTTTCTACTAAATTCGTCCGCGATTTCTTTTAGGAAATTTGATTATGTACAACTTTTATTCTTTCAATTTTGGTCAATTCGAATTATTTAAGCATGAAACAGTGCATTTTATACTTTTTATATGGTACATAATATTTTCCCCTCTCTCTACTATTCTAACATGGTATCAGAGCCTAGGGTTTTCTCCTATCCTCCTCTTCGTTTTCATCACCTTTTTTATTTTTCTCTTTCATTCTTCTCTGGCAGATTGATTCATTCTCACGTTGGTTTTTGCTTATCTCGTCCTTTATTGTTTCAACGATCGGCCTATACAATCATCTTCGTCTCTTCAAGACGAAGCCAACGCCATCCGAATCGTCTCCACGTGCCTCCAAATGCGCCGCCAGGCGCCACCAGAAATTAGGCACGCGTTGTGCTGTCTCCTACGTGCATTTACGCACCTCTGCTCCAATCACGAGCTATCTTGCGCCGCAGCCTCACCTACTAACGTGAGCTGCGTGTTCTGACGTCATCGCTGATGTCAGCCTTGGTTGACTGTGCACCGTTGCTGCTTCTTACTATCGTACGCCACGCGCACCTCTACTAACGTGCGCCGCGCATTTCTAACGTCAGCCCTAGTGTTGGTACTCTTTTTTTGGTCAAACAACTTTGACCAACTGCTTTGCTGCCTTTCTGGCCGTGTTTTTGGCCCGTTCAGACCCTATCCCACCTATTTTTGACCTCTTGAATCCACTAGTGTGTTTTGTTTTGGCAAAATCGGCCTCTAAAAAGCACCATCTCCTCTTTTTTTTTTTTTTGTGCACTGTTTGAGCATTATGGATCGTACCAAGCACATCCACTCTGTTTCTATTATCCTTGATAGGTCAAATTATATTAGTTGGGCCCAAGCTCTCTATAGCTTCATCAAAGGGAAACACCTTTGGCACATTATTACCTGTGCTAGTCCCAAACCCAACCAGAAAGCAGATAAGACTGACTATGTATTCGATGACCATCTTGACGAATGGAAAAGTAAGAATTATCAAATTATCACCTGGTTCCGAGCTACGTCAGTTCCCTCCATTCATCTCCAATTTGGCCGGTTCCAAGATGATGCTCAAATTACTTCCCCTGCCAAATAAATTTGGGATTTCTTGAGGGACCGTTATCAGACCACTGGCCATGCTTATCAATATCAACTATTGTAGACTCTTCATCATATGCGCCAGGCACCCGGTTAGTCTATCAATGAATTCTTATCCCAGATGTCGTCTGTTTGGGATCAACTAGCTCTTTTTGAGCCTACATGGGCATATTCTGAGAATGCACAGCTATTTATTACTTATCGGAATCATCAGCGACTATTACAGTTCCTTATGGCTCTTCATAGCACTTTTGAGCCCGTACGTGCTTCATTGCTCCATCGTTTGCCCTTGCCCACTTTAGAGCAAGCCATTACTGAACTATTATCAGAGGAGACTCGATTTGGGACTCTCAAATCTCAGCATATGGATTCTGTTCTTACTACATCATCCTCACAGAGTTCCTCATCTTCACAACTTGCTAGTTCATGCCAGTATTGTTCCAACCGTGACCTGCCAACTACTCATTCTTTTGTTCAGTGCCAGGTTCGCGAATGCTTTACTTGCCGTAAGACTGCTCCCGGTCATCTCCAATGCCATTGTCCTCGAGCCCCCTCCAAGAAAGGGTCTTCTCGTTCTGGGTATCAGTCCAAATCTGGCCAAGGTTCTCGCTCTACTGTTGTTGCCTCTGAGGGTCCTTCTCCTCACCACTCCACTGATTTCGCTATTCCTTCATTCTCAAGGGATGATGTTCAATCCATCAACCAACAAGTGCTTACCAAATCCGGTACTCCTCCTTCTACTGCTCTTTTAATGACTTTAGGTAATTCTCCCTGGTATTTTGATTCTGCATGCTGTAATCATGACTTCTGACTCCACTATGTTTTATTCTCTATCATCATCGTTCTCTGTCCCCATCATAGACACTGTTGATGGTTCTCATATGACTGTCCGTCACACTGGTCACATTTCTACTTCTATTGTATCTCTTTCTAATGCCTATCACATTCCTGCTCTTCACTTGAACCTTATCTCTGTTGGTCAGTTATGTGAACTTGGTCTAACCGTTACCTTTTCTGCTAATGGTTGTTTAGTGCAGAACCCTCAGACGAGACAGATCCTTGGGATATGCTGTAAGCATGGATGTCTGTTCGAGCTTACCTATCTTCACATTCCTCACAAATCATCTACTGCTGCTCTTCCCACATCATCTACTGCTGCTCTCATTACTTCCTTTACTGCATCTACTTCTTCATTGTCTTATTTACAGCTTTGGCATCGTCGCTTAGGACATGTCTCTTTTAGTCGTTTGAAAACTTTAGTTTCTAGTGGTCAATTAGGTCATGTCCGTCTTGAAGATATCGATTGTTTATCTTGTCAAATTGCTAAACAACCTGCTTTATCTTTTAATAACAGTACTTCTATGTCTACTGCTCTTTTTGATCTTGTGCATTCAGATATTCGGAGGCCTTCTCCCACACCGACCGTGGGGGGGTCAAGATATTTTGTGATTTTTTTTGATGATTTTTCTCGTTATACTTGATTTTTTCTTCTCAAAAATCAATATGAACTTAAACAGATTTATTATGATTTCTCTGCTATGGTTCGCACTCAGTTTTCTCATACTATTAAAATATTTCATTCTGATAATGCTAAAGAGTACTTGGATTCTAAATTTCTGTCTTTTCTTCAGGCTAATGGTACCCTATCTCATCGCTCTTGTGCAGGCACGTCCCAACAAAATGGACTAGCCGAAAGGAAGCACCGTCATATTCTTGACACTACTCGGGCTCTTTTCATCTCATCTTCTTGTCCTGAACAGTTTTGGGAGGAAGTTGTCCTCACTACCATCCATACCATAAATCATGTACTTACACCAGTCATAGCTAATCATGTCCTCATCTTCTTGTATTGTTCTCCTCCTAACTCTACCACTTTTAAAATTTTTGGTCCTACTTGTTTTGTTCTACTTCAGTCTCATGAACACACTAAACTAGAACCTCGCTCTCGTCTTTGCTATTTTCTAGGGTATGGTATAAAACATAAAGGGTATTGTTGTTGGGATCCTATCTCTAAGCAACTTCGTATTTCCCATCATGTGGTCTTCTGGGAATACAAAATGTTCTCAAATATTTCCAAGTTTCACTTACCACAGTCCACCCACTCACCGATCTTTACTGATCTCTTTATAGACTTGTTTTTTGATGACTTTGATACAGATTCTGACTCCATGCTTTCACAACTGCCTATGCCTATTGTCCATCCTGAGGATCCTATGTCTATTGATGGCCCTACACATTCTCCTGTTAAGGTTCCTCCTCTACTAGAGCGTCATTCCACACAGGTAAGGCAACCTTCTGTTCTTCTCCGTGATTATATTGTTGGTTCCATTGCCTTTTCCTCTCATAAACCTACTTCCTATCAAGAAGCTTGTTTCAATCCTCTTTGGCAACAAGCTATGACTGATGAACTGCAAGCTTTCTATAAAACTCATACCTAGGATGTGGTTGATCTTCCTCCTGGCAAGAGTACTGTTGGTTGCAAATGGGTTTACAAGCTTAAAACTCATTCCGACTGTTCCATTGAGCGTTACAAAGCTCGCCTTGTCGCCCGAGGGTTTACTCAAGAGTATGGCATTGACTATGAAGAAACATTTGCTCTTATTGCTTGTCTTACTTCCATTCATAACTTACTTGCAATGGCTGCAGCTCGCCACTGGAGTCTTTAGCAGATGGATGTCAAGAATGCATTCTTCAATGGTGATCACACTAAGGAAGTTTATATGCAACCTCCTCCTGGTTCTTCTGTTCCATCAAACAAAGTCTGCAAACTTTGTCGTGCTTTGTATGGTTTGAAACAAGCTCTGCGTGCCTGGTTTGCCAAGTTCAGCTCTACCATTTGTGACTTTGGCTTTTCCTCTAGTGCTTATGATTCTACCTTGGTTATACGTAAGACGGAGCATGGTACTACTCTCCTTCTCCTCTATGTGGATGATATGATTATCACTGGAGATGACCCCGCAGGTATTTCTAGTCTCCAATAGTTTCTTTGTTGCCAGTTACAAATGAAAGATTTAGGTTTGCTTAGCTACTTCCTTGGCTTGGAAATTTCTCAAGATTCATCTGGTTACTTTCTTACCCAAGCCAAGTATACTTCTGATCTCTAGGCTCGTGCTGGCCTTACCGATTGTAAGACTGCCACTACTCCTGTTGATCCTCAGACTTGTCTTACACCTCTTGAAGGTTCCCTATTGTCTGATGCCACTAAATATCGTCAGCTAGTTGGCAGTCTTGTTTATCTCACGGTTACTCATCCAGATATTGCTTATGCTGTTCATATTGTCAGTTAATTCATGGCTGCCCCCCCATTCTCCACACTATGATGCTTTGATTCGCATTTTGTGCTATCTCAAAGGCACTTTGTTTCATGGTCTTCACTACTCCGCACAGTCTTCTTTACAGCTTCATGCCTTTTCTAATGCAAATTGGGCAAGAGATCCTACTGACCATCATTCTACTATTGGGTTCTGCTTCTTCTTGGGCACCTTTCTTATTACCTGGCGTAGTAAAAAGCAAATTCTTGTTGCTCGTTCTAGTATCAAGACTGAGTATCGTGCTCTTGCTGACACTTCTCAGGAGCTTGTGTGACTTCGTTGGCTTCTTTTTGATTTGAGAGTTTCTCATTCTTCTGCCACCAACCTTTATTGTGACAACCAGAGTGCTATTCAGATTGCACATAATGATGTTTTCCATGATCGCACCAAGCATATTGAGATAGATTGCCACTTCATATGCCAACATGTTACTCGGGCCACTATTCGTCTTCTTTTTGTTACCTGTGTTGAGCAGACCGATGACCTCTTCACCAAAGCTCATCTTCCAGGATGCTTCTCTGATCTTCTCGCCAAGCTCAAGTTACTATCTGCCTTACCACCTTGAGCTTGAGGGGGGGTGTTAGTTGTTATCTATTCCTATTATACCATTGTATTATTGTACACCTAGGTTTCCTATACACCTAGGTTTCTTAGCCTTTATATACAGGCTTCTCCTATTGTAATTGATAGATTGAATACATACAATACATAATATTTCTCTCTCTCTCTTTACTATTCTAACAATTAGCACGCCATATAAGTCTTATATATAGATCATCTCTTATAATAGTTACAAATAATATTATTATAACATTATTCAATATAATATAGATTTCTCTCTCTCTCTCTCTCTCTCTCTCTCTCTCTTTCTCTCTCTCTCTCTCTCAGGTATTATAACATGGTGTCAGAGCTATAGGTTAAGTTATTGGTGCTCTTTTCCTTACCGGCGAGCGACAACTTTGCCTTGGCCGCTCGCCGGACCTCAGTCCTATCTACGGTCTCACCATAGTCGCCAGACTTTCTTCGGCATCATCGCCTTCACTCCACTACATCTCCCAACTCCAGCATTTTCACCATCTTTACTGCTATAAACCCATCTTTCTATCAAACACATCAAACCCTTTCATCACCGCCTTGTTGCAGTTATAGCTCTGACCATCACACCAGCTACAGCTCTGGCCATCGTCACCATCTTTCACTGTTGCCTTCAAATCCATAAGCTCCAGCCATCACGCTGACTTCTTTTCGGCCTTTCCCTCCCCCCCCCCCCCCCCCCCCCCGCGCCATCATGCCGGTAGTTCCGGCCACCGACCTTTGCCGTTGCTCAATTGAAATGCCCAGCCCATACTTCTCCTTAAAATCCAAGTATTAAAGAGAATGAAAGTGGAGCCTTATAACCAGCACAGATGGGATAACTTCAACTTATGTGAGACACATTCCAACACACCCTCCTGGACCACAATATATAGTAGCCGGACAAACGACACACCAATCATAGGCCCAACCAAGCTCTGATAACAAATTGAAAAGTACAGCCCACACTTCTCCTTAAAACTCAGATGTTAAAGAGAAAGACCACAACATACAGTAGCCGGACAAACGACACACCAATCACAGGCCCAACCAAGTTCTGATACCAAATTGAAAGTTACAATTCACACTTCTCCTTAAAACTCAGGTATAAAGGAGAGGAAAATTAGAACTTTATAATCAATATAGATGAGACAACTCCAAATAATATAGGACACATTCCAGCATGCTCAACCAACATCCCACATTCAAGATCTTTCCTCTCACTTTCTCAAATTTACCCATCTCTCAGATTCACAGAGTCTCCCAAACCCAAAATTTTTTAATCAAACCCATCATCCACAATTGTTTAATAAAACCCATCATCTTTCACAATTTTTACAGTCAAACCCATCCAACATTCTCTCTCTCTCTCTCTCTCTCTCTCTCTCTCTCTCTCTCGTCTACACTCGTTTTCTATTCAAACAAAACAATTTGTTTTTCAACTCAATCACATGGACTTGTCTCACCATTATATGTATATATACTAGTGTATGCCCGTGCCTAAAGGCACGGTGCAAATAATGATGAGATCAAAATGTAATTAAATATAAAATTATTGGGTTAAAAGGTAATTTATCCCATTTGTTGCTAAAAATTTGAAGTCAAAATATGAATGAAGGTCTGGACCGTTTTGAAAAGATTTTTTATTAAAAAAGCTTGAAAATATTTTGGGTTGTATATTTTGAAAATAAATATTTCCCAATCAACTATTTAGAGTGCGGCAAGTAACGCAATCATAAACACTAAAAATAAAAGCACCCTTGCTATGCAAGTTAATAAAAAATTGTAAAGACAAAACAAAACATACAAACCAAGGTATTGTACATTTGTTAACACTCTATAATTCAAAAAAAAATTACACTAAACAATGCACACCAGCTGGTATTTTGCAATTCAAAAAAAAAAATTAAATTAAATACCAACCAACGCACACCAGTTATTGCTCTGCAATCTAAGAAAATTAAAATTGAAATGCACACCAACCAGTGCTCTGCAATCTAAAAAAATTAATTTAAATACCAAGCAATGTACACTTGCTGGTGCTACTGCTGCAAATCACATTGTAATAGTTCTTTGCAAATTATAAACCTGAAACTACGTGAGAAAAATCTAGGAAAAATAATAATAATAATTTAACTTGCCTACAAACAATGTGACATGAGAAAAATGTACTCCCAACACAACTTGACATCAACCAAAAACCTACAAATGTTATGAAAACTTTCAGATATAACTAATTAAGTTGAGAAACAACTAATATACCTAGGCAGTTCAATATAAAGCCAGACATTGGGTCATTGAGCAATTAACAATATTTTTTGATTAATACTAAATCACTTGTACATTTTTTGAGCAATACTAAATAACTTGTACATCCATGAAAATACTAAATCACTTGTACATCCATGAAAAATATTAAATCACTTGTACAAAAAATAACAACCTTACAAAAAGTAGCAACCATACTTAGCAGTCAAATGTTTTTTTCTAAATCGCTTGTACATCTTTTGAGAATTGAAAACGAATAGCAAAAAGTCAACTCGTCTCTCCACTTTTTGAAATAAAACCATTGATAGCAAAATCGATAATAAAATCTAAAAATTAATAGGAAAATTGCAAATCAATAGTAAAGCTTATCAACTTTAATAATTTAAGTGATAAAGTTTCCCATGATTTTGCAATTTTTTTTTTCTTACCACTGATTTGCAATTTTTCCTAAATTAATTCCAGTAATTAAGTGTCACGGATAGAAAATACTTAATGGGTTACAATCAAGATGCGAAGAAATAAAAATATAAAAAAATGACTTACCCTGCAATTTTCGTAAGCAATCTTGGTGAAAATTCTACAAAGATACTAAGAACTTTTTATCCCCAATCAAGCACGGGTCATTCGCTATTTTAATTCATTTTCATATAAGACAATTAGCGAATGACTTGTGCCTAAAAACATTTCAAAAGGAAAGAAGAAAAAAAAAATATCTAAGCATGCTTTCTATCAATTCTTGCATACCGTATCTCATGAATTGTTTGTATGATTTCAAATGGGTTATGAGTTCGAAACCAATTATGATTAAAAATTAATACTGTAATTGCTAAAAAAAGGCAATAAATAGACTATGCTCAATTAAGCGGTCCTAAGCAAAAACACTAATTTTCATTAGATCACTCAAACACAAAATAGATAAAAATCTGCTCAACAAATAAAAGCCGATAGAAAATGAGATTAGAAGAAAACTAAAAAGTTAATTGGAAAGCAACTTGAAAATTCAGTATTACTCATTTTTCCTTTCAAAATGACACCAAAATTAAAATTAGGCAATTCCATCAGCCAAACTCCTCTTGGTTAAAGTAGATAGCATAATAATAAGAAAACAAACAAAAAATCAATAACTACGGACCTCTAAAAAAAAAAACTATGAATTAAAAAATATGAACAAAAAAAATTAAAGTCGCTCTTTCTGTTTAGGTCAAAAATCTGTCATAGTGTTAAGCTTTTCTCTAACTTGAACTAATAGACCCACACAACACTTCCATTCATTATCTAACTTGAAATTTTCAAGTCTAATCAAAACAAACTAAAACATCTTGTTTTTGAAAAACAAATAGACTATGCTCAATTAAGCGGTCCTAAGCAGAAACAGTAATTTTCATTAGATCACTCAAACACAAAATAGATAAAAATCTGCTCAACAAATAAAAGCCGATAGAAAATGAGATTAGAAGAAAACTAAAAAGTTAATTGGAAAGTAATTTGAAAATTCAGTATTATTCATTTTTCCTTTCAAAATGACACCAAAATTAAAATTAGGCAATTCCATCGGCCAAACTCCTCTTGGTTAAAGTAGATAGCATAATAATAAGAAAACAAACAAAAAATCAATAACTATGGACCTCGAAAAAAAATAAAATAAATAACTATGAATTAAAAAATATGAACAAAAAAACATTAAAGCCGCTCTTTCTGTTTAGGTCAAAAATCTGTCAGTGTTAAGCTTTTCTCTAACTTGAACTAATAGACCCACACAACACTTCCATTCATTATCTAACTTGAAATTTTCAAGTCTAATCAAAACAAACTAAAACATCTTGTTTTTGAAAAACAATAAAATCAAACATAAAGGCATTCTAAACAATGCTAATTTTTAAAATTACAATAAAAATTATCACAATGATTATCATCAAAATAGTATGAAATTCAAAAATTAAAATAGAAGACCCAAATTATTAGCATAAAAAAATCAAGTATTCGCTTTTCTTGGTTCTTTTTTCTCTACCGTCTCTGAACAAAAAACATAAACTGCATCTAGCTAATAATCCAGAAGATAGCCAACATATAAAATGAAGCCTAGCTAGTAAAAATTTAAGATTCTTAATTTTCACAACATGTAAAATGAAGCTAAGTTAAACAATAGAATAGCAACAAATTATTGACAAATCCATCAATGGAAGGCAAACCAATTACCTAATCAACCATTGTAGCAAACAAAGCCATAACAACTTTTTATGAGCTTGTCAAACACACCTTCAAGCCAAGGCATATGTACCTGAAGCAAAAGGAAGAATAAAAAATATAAGCAAGCAAGCTCCATTATCCATTAGCCATTATCTAAAATCAACTCCCTAAAAATTGCCCACTGTTTATTATTAAAAATAAGATCCAACTCCCATTGATTGATTCACCAATTTGAATATACCTATATTTTTGTTAATCTTACCAAATATCCAAGGCATGTATCATTCATTGTTTGGGGGGAATGTAGAATAAACTATGATGGATTCACTCACTATTTTTTTTTTTTTTTTTTTTGTGTGTGTGGGGGAGGGGGGGGGGAATGTAGAATAAACTATAATATAACTTTGATCAATTAGGAAATTCACATTACCACTGTAGGAAAGGTTGTTTAGCCATTTACTTGGCTTGATAGATTTACTCACTATTTGAACAACAAAAAAGTATAAGGAAAATGATTTGGAGCCCTAAAAAGAGTCCCCCTAATCCCCCTAATTTCCTGTTTTGGCAACTGTTTCCTTTTTTTTTTTTTTCTTACTTGATATGGAAATTAGGGGGATTAGGGGGAGGGAAATTAGGGGGATGTAGCAAGACCCAAAGTATAATTATATAAGAAAGTAAACTATTTTAATTGAGGCATTTTACAGAACATCCAAAATTTGACCATAAAAAACAACCGCCACAACTTTCTAGCAAAATTTGCAATTAGTTACCTGACCAAAGGTAACGTTGAAGAAGATAACCAACAATTCTATAGCAAAATTGAATGCTTATGTGTCATGAAAATTTTATGAGTGTTAGAAAAATGAATCTGAAGGGTATAGAATTTAGAAAAGTGAATCTGAAAGGTTAAGCTAAATGGAAGTAAAGAAATTATGTCTATTCCTAACAAAGAAAAAATATACACAACATCATTGCAACTTAAGCCTAAACTCAGAAAACCCACATAGAAAAATAACCACATAAAAAAATCAAGAGAAGAATAATATTGGTAGTTGGATGATTCCCATTATCCAAAAGCAAGTTAAAAAATTATTGGGATGATTCCCAATTCTCCACAAAATCAAACCGAAAAGAAAAAGTGCCTACTAAATTCCATCAACTGGATTTGTTGTCTGTAAATTCCATCAACTGGATTTAGAGGATACCATCAACTGGATTTAGAGGATGATTCCCATTATCATTTTAGTATTTAAAGCATCGAATTTGTTGAATAATTCCATTTTTTAAAATTTAATATTATTTTATTATGGCTGGTTATGGCTGGTGGGTTGTTGCTCCACCGTGCATATTATATTAAATTAATTTAATGGAATAAAAAGGGTGACGCAACAATACCCAACCCTCAATTATCAACTTCACATCTCCAGACCCACCCAAGAAAACTTCACATCTCCAAATAAAAATTGAGTAAATTATCAAACATTCAATGGTTACATCTCCAGACCCACCCATTGAATGGTTATCAACTTCACATCTTCAGACCCACCCAACAATATTGACATCTTTTGAGATTTCTTGTGTGTAAATTGAATGGTTATCAAACATTTTATCCCAATAAATCCAGTTGATGGAATTTAGAGGATAATGGGAATCATCCAAGAAACATTTTAGAGGAATATAAATTTAGAGGATACCATCAACTGGATTTAGAGAATAATTCCAGTTGTGTGCCTACTAATTCCATTGAAACATTTTATGTTTATTAACCCATTTACTATCAAAAAAATTTTGAACAAATATAACCCATTTTGGTAAAATCAAAATCAAATGGGTTAATATATTTGAACAAATAAACCCAAATATATTATCTCAAATATATTATCTGGAATTAATATATATAATGGGTTTATCAAATATAGAATGGAATCCAAATGGGTTTATCAAAATGGGTTTGAACAAAATGGAATTAATTCCATTCTATATATAAACCCATTTTGATAATATATAGAATGATAAACCCATTTTGATTTGTTCAAATATATTATCTGGAATTTGGGTTTCACGAATCTAAACTGGGTTAATTTTGAAGAAATATAACCCATTTTGGGTTTGAACAAATATAACCCAGTTTGATTTGTTATCGAACATTTTGATTTTGATTTTGGAATTTGATAGTAAATGGGTTCATTTGATTTTGGGTTTATTAACCCATTTTAGTGCCTACGAATTTGATATTAAAAATTTTGGAGAACCTCATGAGGAATGAACAAATATAGTCAAGATTTTGAAGAACCACACCGATTTGCAATGTATGTTGCCGATCTGTTGGTATGTCGTCGATTTGCTGGTTTGTCGCCGATCTGCTAAACATTCGAACTAAACAGACACAAATTTAAAATCTCCATTGCCATGAAAAATTATTTCCATTTGCCCCAAAATATAATTACTTAAAAAATTACAATCCGCCAAACATGTTTTCGTTTCTTTTGCACCGAAATTCAATTAACTAACTGACGCATAGATAATTATACATAAGCAAAAGCGTATATACAAAGTGAGCCGAGAGAGAGAGAGAGAGAGAGAGAGAGAGAGAGAGAGAGAGAGAGATTAGAACCTTGAATCATATCCTTTGATTCGTTAATATTATTCTACACAAATAATCACACAAAAAATCAAAATTCAAGAAAAATACAAAAAGAGATGAAGATAAAAAGTAGGTATTCGGGATTAAATATGAATATAAAGAAGAATAAGAACCTCGGCATCGAGGGGGTTTTTGGTGTAGGAGGCTTCGGCGGCCTTGCGAGCGTGTTCGAAGAAGAGGATGCGATCCATTGTTGTCGTCGACGAATACAAAGGTTAGATTTGTCTCTCGCACAGACGCAGCACCGCCAGGACCTTTCTTTTGTTGAAGAGAATACCAAGAGTAGGGCTTTCTGCGAAGGAGAGTGAAATAGCTATCTGCTATCTGAAGAGAGAGAGAGAATAAGAAGAAGAAGAAACCCCATTGTAAACTCACCGTAGGATTGAATCACCATTGTAAATCCACCATTGAAATATAATTTGTTTGTTGGACATTTTTTAGCTGTTGGATTGTTATATAGATATATATACCCTCTTCAATATTGTTATAAAATTCATCATTAAATCCCATTATTTGAAATCCTCATCAATCCAAACCAACTCTTAGTTTAATTAAAATTTCTTACTTCCTTCAAAATTTTCCTTTCTAGTTGAATGAAAATGTTGTTTCTTTTATTCTTGTGTTCTTCAAAAACCAATATTTCCAAAAGTTAACAATCTTTTTTTTTTCTTCACAAAACCATGATTCATTCCAAACAAAGAGTGAAATTGAACTGTAGTGTATATATACCTCTTTCAAGAATTTAGCATAATTGCTAAGAAGCAGAGCATCTCCAGGGTATGCATCAATCATCTTCTGATAATACTCCTCCGTGATGTTATTCCCATGATTTGAATCCCAATACCCAGAACTCCCATCCCCGTCGCCACCGCCCGATCCTCCTCCCCCTCCTCCTCCTCTACCACCACCACCACCGGTCAAACTTCCACCTCCGCCGTATCCAGCACCACCACCCACAACAACACCCCCCAATTTCCAATCCCTTACCCCAACAACATCACACTCCTCATCAACCACAGTCTCATCCAATCTAGAGCCCAAAAACAACACTCGATCCAACGAATCCGATCTCGAATCAAAACCCTCCTCTCTCTCCTCCTCCTCTTTCTCCACCTCAATCGCTGGCAATAACGGCCTTCGTTTGGAGACCGAAAGCTCTCTGAGATCGGTCTTGGACATCGTTCTGGTCATCTTCTTTCTCGATTTGTCGATCGGAGAAACTGAGACCATCGAGACAGATCGAGGCTTCGGGATTTGAAGAGAAATGTCCGTCTCTGGCGATATTGATGACTCTTTCGAATGTGGAAGCCATTCGTTTAGATTCTTCCTTTAGAATAAGCCAATTTTTCTAATAGACTCTTCCTTTAGATTCTTCCTTTTGCAGTGGCTCCTTTCGTTCGTTGTTAATATTGAAGGGGGTTGGGTCTACAGCAAGGGAATGGGTTCTGATGGAGAGAGAGAGAGAGAGAGAGAGAGAGAGAGAGGGAGGGAGGGTTGTGTGTTCAAAATTTGAAAATTGAAATAGAGAGAGATTTTGAGCAGAGAGGAGCACGTGAGAGAGATTTCCAGCCACATTATCTTGAGCTGAGGTGAGAGACATTTTGAACCATTAGATCTTGATTGTAATTGATCTTAGCCCTTGGATTGAGTAAGACATTTTCAGCCCTTGGATTGAAGGAATCTAAAGGTCCAAATTTTGACACATATATATTTTCATCCTTTGAATTCAAACTAACCCTTCCATTGTTATATAGATATATATATCCTTTTCTCTCCTTTTTTTTTTTTTGTCCGTTTCTTCATACACCCATGTGGTTTTCTCTCTTTTTGTTTCTACAAAATCTATTCTCTTTTTCTCCCCACTTACATGGAGTTTTTTTTTTAATATTAAAAAAAATAATTTAGAGAATTGACACTTTTCAAACAATTTAGAAAAATAACTTACTTTTTAAAATCGCATTTTGAAATTGCAATTTTTAAATTGAAATTGCATTTTCAGCATACAATTTCACCTTGAAATCGCATGTTGAAAATGCAATTTATGATGACATGGACTTCACTAAGATATATTGCATTTTCAACATGCGATTTCAAGGTGAAATTGCATTTTAAAAAATCAATTTCAATTTCAAAATTGTATTTTCAAAATGCGATTTCAAAAAGTAGGTTAATTTCCCAAATAGTTTGAAAAGTGAATCAATTCTCTAAATTTTTTTTTAGAATATTAAAAAAAAAAAAAAACTCCACTTACATGCTCTCTAAAAAAAATGATTACATGAGTTGTTCTTAATCTTCAGTCACTCTCCATTTAAATACAAATTCCTTTTTACAATATTATTCTACAAAAGTAAAAAGTGTATGATTGTTTTGATTGAGTGTATGGGTGATGGGAATAGTGGTAATAAAGATGAAGAAAGGAAGAAGAAAATGAAAGAAGGGAAAGAAGGGAATAGAAAGAAAACAAAAAATTATGTAGTATTGATGTTGGTTGCAAGGGCAACCATGGTGAAAATGAATAGAAGATTTAAGTGTTGAATTTTGACTTCACAATCAAATCAAATCTCTTCGTTGAGATCCTAGAACTAAGTCGTAGAACACGTACAAAAATAGAAAAGCTCAACGCCTACACATAAAGAGACAATAAGACCGGGGATATTTCGACGATCAAGTAAGTCAACAATCTCACAAATATCTTGGCTCAAGTAAACAAACAACTCTCAAGTAAAGCATAAAATAAAGCGTAACTTAGACCCACAGGGTGCTCCCTTTATATATTAAACAATGGCCAATTTCCCTAGAAATCTTAGTTTATAGAACTCTATCCTTTCCAGGGATAACACTTATTAAGAACTCCTCCAATTTGGAATAGGATTAACTCTCTCACGAGTCTAACATATTCAAATAGAGAGTCTGTCATCATTTAGGACTCTAATCCCTCATTCGAACATCTCGGATTTAGATATGGTCTGACCATACCTCGGTCAATCAGAATCACTCACGTGCACCGCGGCTAACACCTAGGCCATGTAAGCAACACAAAATTATATCTCCACAACAAATAAATAATAATAATAATAATAATAATAATAATAATAATAATAAAAGAAAGTAAAGTAAAAAGAGGAGGTCATGAACATTGGTTTAACAGAAACAGAAAGAGTGAAGACTAGTTTTTTTAGAAAGAGAAAATGGGTCATGCAGGAAGAAAGAGAAGAAAATGAAGAAAATGATTAAGAAGAAAGCAGGAGAAGATAGAGGAGAATGAGTAAGAAACAATAAAGAGATGGTCAGTGTAGAGAGAAAAAAAAGAAGAAGAGAGAACCACGAATTTTTACATAGTAGATAGGTTAGATCGGTGTAATTTAATATTTAACCTGTACATTTAAAAATTATACAATAATCTTGAAATATCACGTGGTCATACTTCCTTATTAATTATTATTTATTATGTTTATATTTTTCAATCACTCAATACAAATAATCAATATTTTACTTTCTCCACCAATCATACTAGTATAGAGCATGATATGACCATACTTTGAAATTACCAAATAATCACTTGCCGGAATATAAAGGGAAAGAAATGTCAATATAATTATTGAAATTATAAGAAAATTTTTTGTAATTATACAAAATTTCAGAGCATTGGTGTAATTTACCTACTCTTTATGCATAAAGTAGCAGAGTAATGGACTGGTTACAATTATTTTATTTTATTCATATCTTTTAAATAAAGTAGCAGAGTAATGGAGTGGTTACAATTATTTTATTTTTATTCATATCTTTTAAATATTATATAATTTAGGATTCGTTTGTGATGTGAGTTGACTTTTATGTTTTTTAGTTATTTTAGTTTGGGGCTAAAAAATTTCGTTTGTGATGGACTTTTTAGCTTTTTTGGACTTTTGTGAAAGAAAAAATAAAATGATTATGGTTTGAATATGACATTTTGTCTTATTAAATTAAAAAGTTTAATTTATCTTTTTGTGACTATTTTAACCAAAAAATCTTCGTTTAGCTTATGCCAAACGAGGGCGTAATATCTTATGTAAAATTAGCCACGTTATATTGAATGCCATTTTATAAAAGGGAGAATCACAAATAAGTTAGAATTAAAAAAATATTTATAAAAAAATGATAAATATTAATAATTAAAATTATAAATGTTTTTACAACATATAATAATTTTAAAAAATTTCTCCTGAATAATAATTTTCTCTTTATTAAATTAGGTAATATGCCTGCTCTAGATCCCTTCTGAATTAATTATTAAAGAAAGACTGAAACATTTTATTAAACACTAAATAAAGACTTCCTTGTGAATTAATTATTAAAGAAAGACTGGACCATGTTAATAAATAGTTAATAAGACTTCAACCGATACACATGGCTAAAAATTAGTAGTTGGTCCAGGAATGCCATGTAACAGTATTTTTCACCGATCGTAAATTATCATATTTTTTATATTTCTTAATCATTCAATATGAAATTACGAGTTTCACCTCTTTCACAAATCACAACACTCACTACAAGAAATAACAGTTTTGCCGATCAAATATATTAGTCGTGAAAGGTCACTCTTTTAGCGACGTCGCTGATACCAATTAGCGATTAAATTTTTTTGTCGCCAAGTCAGTCACCTAAACTCTGTCGGCGAATGTTTTAGTGACTAAACGTGTGTTTGGTCGCTAAAAGTGAAACATTTGGTTACTATTTTATTTAGTTAGCAAAACCTACCTTTTAGCTACTAAATTTGAGTTGGTCGGCAAAGGGCCAATGTTTGGCTACTAAATTATTGGTCGCCAATAGTCAATTATATTTTTTTAAATTATATATTTATCGACCAATGTTTTAGTCGCCAATACTCAAGGAATTGGTGACCAAACCTTTTAGTCGCCAAAAGCTCATTCGTGAAAAAAAAAATTATACTCTGCTCTTGTGGAGATTCTAACCATCAACCTCCCACACAATAAACCTTATACAACACCCTCTTTCCACTACGCCTCTATAATATCATATGATTATATATGCAACATATATTATTTATATAGTACATAGACCCGTATTAATATAAAAGTATATATATAAAGATAATTATTTTTTATTGAACATAATTTATGTAAAAATAAATTATTTATTAGAAAAAAAAAAAGAGATAACTTTTGGCGACTAAACATAATTTTTGTCGCCAATTCTATACTTTTGGCTACTAATAATTTTTTAGTCGTTAAAAATAAAATTCCCACGCTAAAATTATTACTTTTGGCAACTAAACTTCTTTTTAGTCACTGAATGCCTCACTTTTAGCTACTAAATTATTTTTAGTAGCCAAAAACCCTCACTTTTGGCTACAAAAATATTTTTAGTCGGTAAAGGACTCACTTTTGGCTACTAAATTTTTTTTAGTCTCCAAAGGGCCTAACTTTTGGGTACTAAAATTTTTTAGTCAGTAAAAGCCTCACTTTTGGCGACCAAACATCTTTTTAGTCGCCGAATGCCTCACTTTTGGCTACTAATTTTTTTTAGTTGCCAAAGGGCCTTACTTTTGGCTACTAAAATTTCTTTAGTCGGTAAAAGTCATATACCAACGACCAAACAGATTTTTGGTCGCCAAAACCTATACTTTTGACTACTAAATTTTTTTAATCGCCAAAAATCTTTACTTTTGACTACTAATACTTTTTTAGTCACCAAAAATTATACTTTCAACGACCAAATTTTTTTTAATCGAAAAATTTGATCGTCAAATGTACTTTTTTCTGTAGCGACTATTAAGATGTCAACTAACGACACCCTAAAGCCAACCCTTAACTTATCTACATATGGTTGCGTCACATATAAGACGGTGGTGTCAATTCACCACCTTTTTTTTTAATTATTTTTATGTGGAGCAGGTGACAATTCACTCATCAATTTTTTTTTTAAAATTAATAATTTTTTAATATTTGTTTTGGATAAACTATACTTACCTTCATAAATTTTGGAAAGCAAAAATAATTAATCTCGCATTTTTAAAATAATTATACTAATATTTTTTTTAATAAGGTTAGAGATTGAAACTAATGCAGATAGTGAATAAACATTGAAATAAATGAAGATAAAAATACATTTTAGTTGATTGTAGATAGTAAAATCTTTTTTTATTCATACAACTGTAATTAAGACCTCAAAAAATGTTAATATAATTATATCAAAAATATAAATTGAATTTTTTATTTTTTTTATTTTAGAGCAGGTTAGTGTAATCTACCCATTACCACTTACAAAATTTGCTGCATCCATTATTTAATACGTTAACACTAGTGGTTCTCGAAGAATAAGGAAAAAAATAGAATTCCACGTACAAAATGAAAAGACAATGGAGCCTTCTAACTCTCTTGAATTGTCATCGCAATTGCATCACTTAAATAATTTTGTATTTGCATTTTTTTTTTGGTTTAAATTTGATTGGAAGTTAAATTTGTGATACATAGGTTGATTTAGTTGAATTTGTTAGAATTTTAATGCATTAGAACATGCGCTTAATACTACTTTAATTGATTTTTTGTGATACTTTAATTGATTTTTTGTGATAGTAGTATATGTCCATTTGATTTTTGCTGGCCTCTTGTTTTAGTATGAATAAATATTTTTTTTTATAACTTTTTATACTTTTTTTTTTGTTGGTTCGACCAAGAACGTATTTGATAATATTTATTATATAAAACTTTGCCAAGGACAATTATAAAATAGCATATATTTGTGTGTTTCTTTTTTTTTTTTCTCTATTATATTGTATTAAGATGTCATTTTATTTATAAATTGAGAATTAAAGTTTAAAATTTTACATGACTCCATCAAAAAATAAACAATTCTGAAACTACCAAACATGACATGAACTAGAGACTAAAAAATGTGAATGAGAGCATTCTACTGCCTACAAGACAAAACTATGAGTTGTATGTGAGTTGTAGTTTGATGCAAAAATCTACCATGTGTTCCAGCTCCTTTTCTGAAATAAAGAAAGACCATACCATTTTATTAAGGGGTCAATTAGATCAGAATTTAGTGGTTGATTAGTAGGTCGAATATACCCAAACATCAGTTTGTTAGTAGTTAACATGGTTCTGCAAAAATAATTTTTTTGGTCAATTTTGAACAAAAATTAAAGTGGCTTTCACACATCTGTTGCATATCGAATTCTGAAATAAAAAAAAGACTATACCATTTTATTAATGGGTCAATTAGATTAGAATTTAGTGGTTGATTAGTAGGTAGAACATACCCAAACATCAGTTTGTTTGTAGTCAACATGGTTCTGCAAAAAAAAAAAAATTTTTGGTCAATTCTGAACAAAAATTAAAGTGGCTTTCACACATCTGTTGCATATCGAATTTTGAATTAAAGAAAGACTATACCATTTTATTAAGGGGTCAATTAGATCAGAATTTAGTGGTTGATTAGTAGGTAGAATATGTTGGAAATTTTGATTTTATAGGCTTATTTTGGGCTATTTTTTAGCCTAAATTTGAGTAGGGTCCACATGTCTTTTGAGGTGGGTCTGAAGAGGTGATGTGTTCCTTGCATAGCAAGTCACACGGTGAAGATGGTTCATCAAAATCATTATAGTGAATGGGAATGTGACGTCGTTTTCAGATTCGTGGAATGAACATTTAAAGAATTAAATGTGGATTTCCTTGAAATGGGTTGTCCCACATTGAAACTTGAAGAGAACTTATGTGTGTATATAAGTTCTATGTGACAACACTTGGGTTGAGCCCCAAGGGCCACCCCAAGTTTGTAGAAGGGAGGAATTATGGACAAATGGAACCTTAGCCCAAACCAACGCGCGCGCGCCACCGTCGTCCATCCGACCGGCGGGTTATGGACAAAATTCATTTGGATTTTTTCAAAAATTGTTGTAGGAAATTATTTGAATTCAAATTTTTGTCCAAAATTTGTATCTCTTCCAAATTCTACAATATTTTCAAATTTCGGACAGATTGAAACTGCCCAAACAGATTTTGTTCACAATTTGCCTATATATACCAACATTTTCCAGCAGTGTTCTGGATCTGAAAAACAATCTGCAAAATAAACTATCAATTCATTTTGGTCGCCTTCCTTTTGCTCTCTTGCATCAATTATTCTTCACATTGTTTTAGGAAAAAATTCAGAGAGTTTAGGACACATGTTTTGTTCGCTGAACAAATTGTTTGGAGTGCTACTACAATTTGTGAAAATCATTGTATCCTGGGAGATAGACGCCATTTTTCTGTAAGCACCGTAGTGGGACGAATCTATCTTAAGGATAGAGTGTCACACACTCGACTTGATCTTTTTATTATTCATTCGGTTCGGTAAAATAAATTCGATACGTTATTTATTTTATTTGTTTGATTTGGTTTCAATTTATTTATTGTACACAGAAGATTGTTCCAACAATCTTAAGGCAGATTCGAATTATTCTGTTTACAGAATTTTTCGTTTGTTCCTTTTCTCTTTCTTCTTCTTACAAAAATTATTTTTTGTGATTTTACAAAATAATATTCTGGTTGGAAAACAAATAGTAGTAATATACTGTTTGATAGATAGTAGTAATATAGTGTCTATTTTCTTTGACAACTAGTAGTAATATAATGGTGTCATTAACAATTCAGAATATTTATTTGTGGAATTTTGTCAGAAATTAATTTTGATTTTCAAAAATTATTTCTGAGTGTTCATTAATTAAAATTCTATTTCAATATTTTAATTATTGAAGTGTTACAGAAATTTAATTTTCTGTGTGGAATTAATTTAGTTAAATAAAATTTTATTTTATTTTCTAATTAATTGAAATTTGAAAATAAAAGTTACAATTTTTGTTTCTTTTATTTTACAGAATTTAATTCTATGATTTTGGTTTAAAATTTCTATGTAGTATAAAATTCTAATTCTAATTTTGTTTTATAATTTAGAATTCATGGCTACTGAAACTGGTCAAACTAATGTTCAAACAAGTACTAGTATGGTGGCTGCAATTACGCCTACCCCTCTTCCTGTTGTGACTGTGCCGATTAATCACGGTGAGAAGCCAGAGAGGTTCTTAAGAACTGATTTTAAAAGATGGCAACATAAAATGTTGTTCTATCTTACAACTCTAAACCTAGCACGCTTTCTCCGTGAGGATGCTCCTATTCTGAAAGAGGATGAAACTGAACGGCAAGTAGTTATTGCGGTCGATGCTTGGAAACATACTGATTTTTTTTGCTGGAACTACATCTTGAACGGACTTGACAACACATTATACAACGTCTACAACCCTATCAAGACAGCAAAAGAACTTTGGGAGTCTTTGGAGAAAAAGTACAAAACAGAAGATGCTGACTCAAAGAAATTTGTGGTTGGCAAATTTCTGGACTTTGTGATGGTTGATTCTAAAACTGTGATAAGCCAAGTTCAAGATCTTCAACTCATTTTGCATGACATTCACACAGAAGGCATGTCTCTCAGTGAATCCTTCCAAGTTGCAGCCTTAATTGAGAAATTACCACAAGGCTGGAAGGAATTCAAGAACTACCTCAAACACAAGCGCAAAGAAATGTCTTTAGAAGAATTGATTGTGCGTTTGAGAATTGAAGAGGACAACCGCCATTTTGAAAAGTGGACTGGTAAGCATCCAATGGAGTCTAAGGCAAATATGGTAGAACATGCTCCAAAAGCAAAGAAACAGAAGTTTTCTGGAGAAAGTTCAACACAAGGCTCTAAAGGGAAGGAAAACTAAAAAGTACAAATTTAATGGCAAGTGTTACATCTGTAACAAAAAGGGACATCGGGTCAAAGATTGCTGTAGCAAAGGCAAAAACAAAAGAAGAAAAAGCAAGAAGCCTGCTCAAGCCCATATGACCGAAATGGACAATATTTCCAATGGTGTAGATGACATAAATCTTTCTACAGTTGTTTCCGAGGCAAGCCTTATCGGAATTCCTAAAGAATGGTGGGAGGACACTGGTGCTACTCACCACATCTGTGCCGACAAAAAGATGTTCATATGTTATTCATTGGTAGACAATGGTGAATAACTTTTTATGGGAAACTCTTCGACTTCTAAAATTGAAGGACAAGGAAAGATTATTTTGAAAATGACATCTGGAAAGGAACTCACTCTCAACAACATGCTGCATGTACCGGATATTCGCAATAATCTTGTTTCCGAATCTTTGTTGAGTAGAAATGGGTTTAGCCTAGTTTTTGAAAGTGACAAGTTTGTACTTACCAAAAACGGGATGTATATAGGAAAATGTTACATGTCTGATAGCCTTTTCAAAATGAGTGTAATGACTATTGTACCTTCTATTATTAATAAAAATACATCTTTTTCTTACTTGCTTGAGTCTTCAAATTTATGGCATGGTAGACTTGAACATGTTAATTATGGATCTTTTCGTAGATTAATTAATATGGAATGTTTACCTAAATTTGACATTGATTCAAATCATAAATGTGAAATTTGCATTGAGGCAAAATTATGCAGAACTCCTTTTCATTCAATTGAAAGAAGTATGGAACCACTTGAATTAATTTATAGTGACATTTGTGAATTTAAATCAATTCAAACTAGAGGTGGGAAAAAGTATTTTATCACTTTTATAGATGACTATGCTAGATTGCCACGACCCAAACCCGCCCCCATAGGTTTAGCGTCATAACCGGCCAGTAATACTCAGATTACCAAAGGCCTCATGACATAATAGCATATAACAAGGGGTTGCGGAAGAAACATACAAAATATGTATAGTCCATTGAGCTGTGCAGACATACATGGGATAGGAAATTTAAACTTTCATATATATATATAGATGTGGCGTCGAATATACAGTAGCCTCATATCACCCAAGCCACTTACACAAGATTTCCAACGTGTTCAGACCAGTCATACACATTTAAAAGTACAAAAGTCCTAAGGACACAAAACTTGAGTAGATCTTAAAAGGGAACCTCCATGGGAGGCATAATGGCTGGCTGACACCAAACCTCGCCAGGCAGCATCTCAGGCCTAATCATGTGCTTACTCACCTACATACATGAATAATACAGTGAGCTAGAGCCCAGTGAATAATAACAAGGTAAAGGGTTTTAATGAATGATGTCCACCTCAGAGTTCAAAATCAGAGCGTATATCAGAAACATATTCTTATCAGAAACAGAGTCTTATGCATATTTAGATCTCTTATCAGAAACAGATTCAGATACATGTTCATATTCGTATACAAATTTTGCATAAGATCATACGTGGTACACCCATTAGCTATCATATCAACTTGGTCTTAAGACCCACATGTATAGTCGGTACCGACGACCATAAAGGTCCATATCTTGCGTGCAAGTAGCCATGATATTGTTACCCCCAGGCAAAGGCCATGTGAATATAGGCCTGGGTATTGTTATCCCAAGGCAAGGGCCACGTGAATATAGGCCTCGGTATTGTTATCCCCGGGCAAGGGCCACGTGAGTATAGGCCTCGGTATTGTTACCCCCGGGCAAAGGCCACGTGAATATAAGCCACAGTATTGTTACCCCTGGGCGAGGGCCACGCGCATATTGGCCACGGTATTGTTACCCCCGGGCGAGGGCCACGTGAACTAAGAATGCCACAAATACATTTCAGAAAAATGGACATTCATTCATAATTCATAAAATAGCATTTTAGAAAACAGATCGTATCATATCAATCAGAAAATACTTGTAATTAAACATAACTTTACAGAGTTATTACTCACAGTCAACAGATGGCTCCAAGTAAACAAGTGGAGTAGGCAACTCACTTATCCTGAGGCGCGTGACCTACATAACATGACAGTGGCATATATTGAAACACATGCTCGAATTGCACATAACACATGTTCTTGTCCTAAGTGTGTTTCTAGCCTTTATCCTCATTATAGAGTCTTAAACATGGCCTAGGAATGCCCAGGATGGAATGAGGATGCAAAAATGCACCTAAAAGCATTTTCCAAAACTTACTAAAAATGGGGTTCACGCTCGAGTGTAGATTCCCTCGCTCGAGCTGGCATGCAGACAATGAGGTTTCGCTCGAGTGCGACTTTCCTCGCTCGAGCGGACTGCAATCCTTGAAAAGTACTGGTTGCTTGCATTTCACGCTCGACGGACGCTCGATCCCCGCTCGAGCGTAAGACTCAGCCCCTCGCTCGAGCGTGACTTCTGTCGCTCAAGCGTGCTGCAAGTTATGCAAACTTCTGGGTATATGCATTCTACGCTCGAGCGAGAATCAAGTCACTCGAGCGGAAGTGCATACACTCAGAGTGCTCGCTCGAGCGTGAAGTCCCAGCGCGAGCGTGTCTGCAAATTCTGGAATTTCCAGATTTGATCTTCAAGCTCGAACTCAACCTTTAAAGCATCACACTTGATTTTTCTGGGCCAAAACTTGAGAAAATACATGAAAACCCTTAAAACAACATGAATCAAAGATCATTTCAAGAAATCATGGCCCAATGACATGCCAATTGGTCACAAAGCCAACTTAAACTTCATGAATGTTCTAAAACATGACATGCATGCATTTCTTTGAACTCAATCACCCCCAAAACATGATCAATTTAGACAAATTGTTAGAAAACATGATGAGTTCTCAAAATGTGATTGAAATGAACACATGCATGAAAGATTTCTTTGAAACCATGCTCAATTTTATGAAGAAATGAACATGCATGCATGGATTAATCTTCATTCCTGCATCTTAAGCTTAATTCTTACATCTTATAGCTCAATTCACTTGAATTTATAAATGAATAACTCAATTTCAAGACTAGAGACTTGGCTTCTTACCTTAAATGTTCAATTGGGTCCTAAGTGCCAAATTCTTGCTAGATGATCAAATTTCCAAGGTTCTTTCTTCTCATCTCAACAATTCCTTGTTTGTTGAGCTCAAATTCTCCCTACTTTCCCTCTCTCACATTTTCACATTGAATAGGCTCAATATGAATTCAAGTGGGTGAGAAGAGATGAGTGGGGTTCCATAAATTATGAAGTTTAATTAGCTTAAGTCAAAGACAACTAAGTAGGACTAAATTAATCTTATTTAATCGTTCCGAATCGAATTTTAATTGAACCTACCATAAGGTTCTAAAAATTCCAAATAACACATAAATCAAATCAATTTTTGAATTAGATGCCGATAAAGCTTTCAATTCGCAAACAAAGCATGAACATGAACAGATCTTTCTACGCCAAATAGATATAAACATAAAATGATTGCAATGCACATATAGTTAACTTAGGATTTCTTTTTAATTACTTTGTTTGGCTTACTTAATCATGATTTAGCATTAATCATGGGTTGGGGTTATTACAGTCTTCCCCCCTTAAAAAAGTTTGGTCCTCCAAACTTGAATTACCTTCATTTTGGAAGAACACCGGATTCAAAGAGAACAATTCAGGATATCTCTTCATCATGTCTTCTTCCGTTTCCCAGGTTGCATAGGTTCCCCCATGATTCTTCCAATCAACCTTCACGAAAGGTATTTCTTTATTCCTCAGTGTAGACACCCCCATTTTTGACCGACCTTAAGACTCAGACGTCACCGGTTGAGCGCTCGGTGATGTTGCATACTGTGCTCGTTCAGAAGTCTCAGAGTCGCGGCCGCGCGCCCTGCCTCCGGACTTCCGAACCATCTTCTTTACCTTGTCTCGGTTTGCGAACCAGGCTCGGTTTTCTCTGTTTTCTTTCCTGAGGGGAGGGAGTGGTCCCGCAGATTATCTCCCGGTGGTCGTGAGCTACTTTTCGGGGCCGTAGGCCATTTTGCCCATTTCGGAGCCCGGTTCCCGGTTTTCGGGGCCGTTAGGCCGTGTGCCTCGGCTCGGGACCGCCCAACCATCTCCGAGTTCTCCGGTTTTTGGCGGAGACCTCTGTTTTAATGTTTCGAGGAACACTGGGGCCCCTGATGCCCACTTCGTGGCCGTATGCCACTTTCGGTGTTCGTAGCCGGTTTCCGGGACCCCGAACTGCGTGATTTGGGCCCCGAGCATTCATTTTGCATCAGTCTTCTCTGATTTTGGCAGGAACCTCTGTTTTGTCATTCCGAGGGACACTGGAGTCGCAGATACCCACTTCGCTACTAAACACCACTTCCGGCACCTGCAGCCCATTTTCGGGATCCCGATTCGCTCGGTTTTGGCCCCGGACATTCATTTCTCATTAGTTTTTGTTCAAACTTGGCAGGTGCCTCTGTTTCAACATCAGGAAGATCACTGGGGGGTGAGAAGCCAGCAATTATCCCAGATAACCAGTTTCGCTCCTCCGGAGCCCGTTTTGCTCACTTCCGGGCCAATGTTGAACACTCTAGGGGTATTTTCTTCCAACCAAAGCTACATATCTGTGATGAGGGAATCTAGGAGGACCCTAAGGGTTGGTGGTCGGCCAGAAACTGTGGGTTTCATTTTTGGGCCTCTCCTTCAAGCTCTATGTTGTGACTCTTGGTTCAATGTTGCCAAATTCAAACCTTGGATCCTTGTTCTACACATCTGGGAGGACACTTTGGTATGGTGGTCGGCCAGCAATGGTTGGTTTCATTTTTGGGCCTCTCCTTCAAGCTCTATGTTGTGACTCCTGCTTCAGAGTTGCCAAATTCCAACCTTGGGGCCTTGTTCTACACACCTTGGAGGACACTTTGGTATGGTGGTCGGCCAGAGTTTTTACTGTTCTTTTTTTGGGGGTGGCCGGCCGGCCATGGTGAGTGGCTGGCCGACCAGGTGGGGTGGCCGGCCGGCCACCTCCCACAAATTTACCTGGCCGGCCAGCTTCCTGCTTTCCAGCCTGTCCCAGCTGTCCGGATATCTTTCAGCATATCCCGGGGCATCCGGGGATATTTCGGGAGGGAAAGATTGGGTGCTTTCCCTCCCCTTTTACACCCTATTTCTTGCCTATTTAAAGGACCCTCCCTCTCCTTCTTCAAGGTTGGAAAATTTGTCTTCAAGAACACTTCTCCAAATTCCTCCATTTTCATAGCTCAAAACTCCAAAAAAGCTTCAAGTGTCAAGGCCATTCCTTCATCAACACCTAGCCTCACCATCCCTACCATCATTTCAGCAGCAAGGAGGTAAATTTCAGAGGTTGAGAAGCTACAAATCAAAGCCAAGAAGCAAAGAAAGACAAGTCTTCAAGGGTAAGCCTTCAAAACCAACTTTTAGGGCTTTTTCTTGGTTCATTTTTATACTCTAATTGGTTGAGAATTGGGGCTCCGACCCCTACTGCTTTTGTGCTTTTTTTGAGCCCCTCTACAACTTTGTAGAAGGGCCCAACTTCATTTGATGCTTCTATGATACACTTGTTTCAATACCTAGCTTTTATGCCATTTTCTTGCATGCTAGTTTTGGTCTATTTGTGTTTGTTTCTAGGGGTCCGACACCTACTGCTTTTGTTCTTATTTTGAGCCCCTCTACAACATTGTAGAGAGGCTCAACCCCATTTGGTGCTTGTATATACCACCCCCTTCAATATTCACCAAGTGTGCCACTTTTTGCATGCAATTTTGACCTATCTCTATTTGTTTTTGGGACTTCGACCCCTACTGACTTTGGTCTTATTTTGACCCCCTTTACATATTCCATGAGGAAAGTTTTGTCATTTGGTGTGTGCATTGCATGTCTCATGATATAGCATGTTTGGAGCCTACTTTGCATGGATTTTATATCATGTTTGTATTCTGATTTTGAGGATGTCATCTTCTGCAATTGTGCTTATTTTTAGCTCATCTTCAATGTTGTAGAAGAAAGTTTGTCCATTTGGGGTTTTCATATATCACTTGTCTCAATACCTCTCTTTTGGCCACTAACTTTGCATGCTTCGATTGATCTATCTGTGCTTGCATTTAGGCCATGTTTACTACTGAAAAAATGCCATTTTTGGGGCTGCCTTGCTACTGTTTTTTGCTGTCATGTGTCAATTTTGCATGTATAGCATGGCTATAGGCCATTTCGGGGCTTAATTTCACATTTTCGGGATGAATGCATGCTTCGAGTGTCTTTTCGAATTGTTTCGGGGCTGTTTCCCCCTTTGTTTAGGTGCTGAAATTCCATTGCCATGCTTGCATATCATTTCCCATGCCATTTGTATCATTTTTGCATTGCCTCGGTTTGCGTGCCAGTGGGTACGCATTTCGAGGCACCTCATTCTTATCATTCCGGCAGCCTATGTGAGCGTGGCTGAGGCTATCTCATGTTGGCGTAAGCCCAATTTGCATTTTCATGTTTCTACATCATTGCCTCGATTTGCGTGTCCGCGGACACGCGTTTCGAGGCAGCTTTGTTTTTATCCGACGGCAGCCTATGTGAGTGCGGCTGAGGCCCTCTCATGTTGGCGTAAGCCCATCATTGCATTCCGTATGTCATTTCATCCCATTTCATCATCGCCTCGGTTCGCGTGCCTGTGGGCGCGCATTTCGAGGCACTTCGGTTTTATCCGATTTTCTCATTTCATCATCGCCTCGGTTTGCGTGCCTGTGGCGCGCATTTCGAGGCACTTCGGTTTTATCCGATTTTCTCATTTTATCATCGCCTCGGTTTGCGTGCCTGTGGGCGCGCATTTCGAGGCACTTCGGTTTTATCCGATTTTCTCATTTCATCATCGCCTCGGTTTGCGTGCCTGTGGGCGCGCATTTCGAGGCACTTCGATTTTACCCGATTTTCTCATTTCATCATCGCCTCGGTTTGCGCGCCTGTGGGCACGCACTTCGAGGCACTTCGGTTTTATCCGATTTTCTCATTTCATTATCGCCTCGGTTTGCGTGCCCGTGTGCACGCATTTCGAGGCACTCTGTTTTATCCAATTGGCATTGCGTATGCCTCTGCCTCGGTTTTGCGTGCCCGTGTGCACGCATTTCGAGGCACTCTGTTTTATCCGGTTTGCATTTCATCATTGCCTCGGTTTGCATGCCAGTGGGTACGCATTTCGAGGCACCTCATTCTTATCATTCCGGCATCCTATGTGAGTGTGGCTGAGGCCCCTTTCATGTTGGTATAAGCCCATCATTACATTTCGCATGTCATTCCGGCATCCCGTGTGAGTGTGGCTGAGGCCCTCTCGTATTGGTGTAAGTCCATCATTGCATTTCGTGCCTTCGTGTCATCGCCCCGGTTTGCGTGCCAGTGGGCACGCATTTCGAGGCATCTCATTTTCATAGCATTGCGCATGCTAGGATTGTATGTTAGTTGCATTTCATGCATATCATGCATATTGCACGAGAAACGAGGCGCGTTTCGTACTCCGAGTGACGGAACGGGTCTCAATTCCCCAGTCACCGACACTCCGGATTACCCATGATGGAGTTAGGTTTTTGTTGTGGCATTCATCTGCATTCATCCTATATTGAGTTGTGCAATCCGATTCCTCGGCCATCATGCATCGGTATGCGTGATTGGTGGCACGAGGATCGAGGCATGCATATATTTGTGAAATACATTGCTGTGCCCCTTTCCTGCTCTCTGTTGCAGCAAAATCAAGGATCAACAACTTTTCGGAGTTCGGCACGCATTTCAAGAAACAGTGCAAACAGAGGCTAATCGGGGCATCCCAGTGGATTTCCGCGCCAAGCAGCCCAACAGGCGGGCATTCATCAGAAGCAAGGCAATCCCTGGCTTGCATGCCAGTTTTATTGCTTTTATTAATTAATTTGTTAATTAATTAGAAATTTGTATTATTCGGACTGTAATAGTTGGACTGTATTATTCTTTTATTTCGGACTGTATTATTTATTCGGACCCTCTGCGCGAGGGCAATAATGTAATAAGGGTGTGTGAGTGTGATGTATGTCTTCCAACCCTCATTTCTTTCTCCCTTTTATTTATCCGCTTTGGATGGTTAGATATAGGGCATATTTCAATTAGCATAACAGTATGACAGCATGTTTGCATCATTCATCTGTTTTGCATGCACCGGGCTCGGCGCATCATACAAACTGCATTTGTATTTCAATTCCGAATTGAATACTTGATAGCTGTAGCATTTCATATACCATGCTTAGAATAGCCGAGCCTGCTATAATTGCATTGTGCATGTGTTGCATTAGACATTCAGTATATTTAGGATCATGCATGATTTCTAATAAGCTTCCTGTTTTGGCTTGGAGTACTAGGTGAGTTTTTATGCTTTAGCATCCTTGCATGTGTGTGAGTGTTGCCATGATAGCATGCTTACCATGAGGCTAAATGCTTATGTGATATAACTGCCTTGAATGCCTGTGGGTGGAGGTTGAGTTATCTGAAGTGGAACAAATCATTGACTGTTTGTTTTAAGCCCACTAGATAGTGGCAAAATCATGTTTTCTAAGCCCACTAGATTGTGGCAAAATCTGCATTTTAAGCCTACCTGCGGGTAGCAAACCATCTTTCACAAACAAACATGAAATGTTTTGTTCCAATTCAGACGGCCCAGTCTATACTTGTTTGCTGCGAGCATCACATAGTAACCTAGGCTAATAACCGGAATAAGAACTCACAAAGTTTTCAAAAACAGATATCATGGTTAGTAGAGGCCGGTCTTTGACCGGGCGGAGAGGGGGTGCTCACGATGTGACCTTCCCTAATCGTACCCAAGTTCCCGAGCCAACTCTGGTGATGACGGACACGTGGCCTTTTGGCACCGAGTCAGGGTTTCCTAAATTTCCCATTTTAAAAAAAATATTTAGGTGGCGACTCTGTTATCTGGCAAAGCAGTCCATGTTTGGCACTTCTTTCAAAAAATCAGTTTTTCTCAAAAACGATTTGCGGATTTGGACTCTTTGGTTCGAGATTTGGAACCGCAACAAAAATCGAGTCCGAGCTGTAGCGAGGCCCCCTCGCGGGCGTTGTTACAGTTTCTGGCGACTCTGCTGGGGATTTAGAGAACTTGACTCGAACTCATGATATCTGCTTTTGACTACGCTTGTGTGTTTCTTTGCATTGCATTTGCATTGGTGCGCCTAGGACACCGTGTTTGCCATATGCCATTCCCGAACGATTTGCCGGAGGCTTGTCTTGTCAAGTCATGTCCGTAAGGCTGATCGGCTCTGGGCTCTGACAGCATGGGAACACAAACCCCGGTTTTACCGGGGCACCCTTTTTGACCATTCGACCTAGTGCATATTCGGATCCATAGTGACCATTCCAAACTAGGACAGGTTGCTTACCCGTTTATAGGTTGTTTGAAGCCGCTGCGTGCGTAGTGAACCCCTAGTTCCTGACGAAATAGGACAGGGAAACCCTACCCCAACATAGGGGTGTTTTGGCTCTCACTTATCTGTTATGTGCTTGTTAGAGTGTGCCTCTACAGGGAATGCATGTATCAGTATGAGTTTGGGCATCAGGCCTGCGGGCATCAGTTTTTGAAATTGGGAATCAGGCCTGCGGGCATTATCCAGAATTCGGGGAATCAGTTGTCCGCGGATATCAGATTCAGTTTATCAGAACAGTGATATAGGAATATTGACCAGTATTTGAGGACAGTGTATAGCCAGCTTACCAACTGTGTGTTGTTGTATACCCGACTGTGTGTGGTGTATTCAATTTAAGCCGTTATGCTGCCCGTTTTATTTCTGGTTATTTATTTCTTTTTCGCTTTATTTATCTTTTTGCTAGGGCAGTTTGTAGCACAATTGCTTCTGAACCAGTCGATACTCCCCAAGCAATTTGGACACGCGGTCGCCGACTTAACCGATCCGAGGATCTAGTTGACGGACATCCAGTGTTCCACTCACTACCCCCAATCGCCAGAAGAAGGCCGAGGAGGCGCAGTCCGTCAGAACAAAGATTACTGGGACAGCAGTCTGTTTTAGTAGCAAATAGTCGGGTTGAGCTTCCTGTTTCTGCTATAGAGATACGCCTGCCGGTTCTTCAAATGGAACAACAGAATACAGCTATGGAGGCGATGATGCGCCAGATGACTGAAAGCATGAAGCAAATGCAAGATGATGCTATCCGCCAGGCGGAATTTTCCAGACAACAGGCCGCTGTCATGGCCCAACAGTCTGAGTTGATCACCAGATTACAACAGCAGAACGCAGCGTCTGCCTCAAATCAGGCTCCTCCTCCACCCGGGGCCCCATTACCTGAACAACTACCTGCTGGCCAGAATGCCCTTCCAAACCCGCAAAGTGCCCAGGCTGCCCAGAATACCCCCCCGAATCAACAGAACATTCTGCCAAACCCCCCAAACATTCAAGAGGACACGGGTCTTCCAACGGGGCTGGCTCCGCCCCCGCTTCTACCACAACTGTCCAAAAACATTACACCTAACCACCCGGACTCTCCATTTGAGTTCGAGGTAGACCAGACAGCTCTGAAATTGAGCAAGTTGGAGAAGCTCTTTAAGAAGTCACAGGGAGTGAAGGCCATCCCAGATATTGAAGACGGTTATACTAATGTAGCCGTGACATTGCCAGATAGATTTAAGATGCCCAGATCGATCGCTTTGATGGATCCGGGGACCCTATGGTTCACCTCCGGCTATTCTCAGACGTTCTAAGACCAATGGGCCTAACCCGACCGCAAAAGCTTTCTTTGTTCGGTCGAACCCTGTCGGGTGTGGCATCCACTTGGTATTCAAAGCTGGAAGATCAGGTGAAAATAAACTGGGATGAGATGGCTGAGGCCTTCCTTGCACAATATTCATACAACACGCAGATCGAGATCACAACTCGTGATCTCGAGACAACGAGGCAGGAGCCCAAGGAATCTTTCTCTGACTTTGTGACCCGGTGGAGGGCGAAGGCATCGATGATGACCTTAAGGCCAACGGACAGAGACCAAATACGGATGATTGTGCGCAATCTCCAGCCGGCATTAATGAAGAAGATGATTGTAGTTCCCTTCCCCACTTTCGCAGATCTGCATGATATGGGGATGCAAATAGAGGATGCGATGAAACAGGGTCTGTTTGACCAAGATCGGGATCAGCCCCGGAGAATATTCAACCGTGGTAATAATGCGGGCCCGAGTGGCTCTTCCAATACCAGAACTTCAGAGGTCGGAATGGTCACCACCACTCCCCCTCCCCAACCAAGGTCCGCAGCGGCCACACCTTTTTCTGATGCCTCTGGGAGCAGTAATCAAGCCCCAAGATACCAACCCAGGGGTCAACGAACCTTCTCCCCACTCTATATGCCTTTGTCTAAAGTCCTCGGGGTTCTAGTCAGAAAGGGGCACCTGAAACCCTTGGAACCGAGGCCCCTACCGAATCCACTCCCCCCTTCCCATAACCCAGCCAAATATTGCCAATACCACCAACAGCATGGTCATGACACCGACCAATGCTACAGGCTGCGTCATGAGGTTCAAGATCTCATTGACAAAAACATCATTCTACCTCCCCAAGGACCCAACGTCACAAACAACCCACTCCCCAAACACAACCAAGATCCACCAAAAAGAGTCAACCTCATCCACACTGGGGTCGCTTCATATGATCCCAGTATCTATATCACTCCCTCCCACCTACCCAAGCCAGAGGTGATCCTCCCTGATAGCACGGACTTGTGCATGATGGACACCTCTACACCCCAACCTGAGCTAAAGGTGGTGACCACCGAGGATGGAACGGGACAGGCTTCTGAGGAGAGCAAAACAGTTGAGTCTGGGGTGGAGCAAACTGAGAATTTAGCTGGCAGAGCTTATGATCCGAGTGGGTATATTTTGTCAGTAAGCCAACCAAAGCTGAATGCGGGATTGTCGGAACAGGCTGAGTTGTGTATGATCCGGGGGGATAAACTTGAATCAGCAGGGGATGATCTGACAACGGTGGAAGAGGACTTCGCCGACCTCCAGTTTTTCAACGATCAGGAATCAGGGGATGCATCAGTCAACTGGTTTGAATACGAGGAGTCAGCAGAAGTCGTCGGATGGTTGGATGATCAGCCGGATGTTGTGGAGTTTCAGTCAGAACAACGCCCAGCAGGGGCAAAAGTACCATTTGTGGCCGGAAGGGCCGAAGATCAGATTGAATTGCCGGAGAGCGCCGGTACGAAGAATTTCGCTCAGGAACAAAACATTTTGAAAACTGCACAGTTGTTGTTGGAGGAACAAGGAAAAAGATGGGATTCTGAGAGAGCCCGAAAAGCAAAGAACCATGAGAAAGTTGAGAGTGCTGCGAGCACGAAAATTGAACATGCTGTGAGCATGAGGGAGGAAAATGCTGAGAGCATAAACAAGCCGGAACCAGACAGGTGTTTGCTAGATGCTGGTGGAATGTGGTGGGAAGATGATGACTTGTATCTCGCCCACACAGACGAAGACTGGGCAGGTGGCCAACCAGACAGTACCTGGTACCTCGAAGAGGTGGACCATATGACGAGAAGTGGGCGGTATTTCAAGCCCCCACGCCTTGATCAACCCGAGGCATCAGGGAAAGATAAGGAGGCAGAGAAACAGAAGGAGAAGCAGGTTGAAGAAGAGGCTGTACTGAAGCAGCTAAAGAAAATACAAGCAGACATCTCCATCTGGGGACTGCTTATGGCTTCGAGGGTGCACCGGCAGGCTGTCCTCTCTGCTATGGACAGAGCTAAACTCTCCATCGAAACTACGCCTGAACAGCTAGTTGGGCTAGTCTTTCCGGGAGGAGGTTCCCCGGCGTTGACTTTTTCAGACAAAGAATTGCCGCCTGAGGGCGTGGATCATAACAGACCTCTCTACATCTCTGTAGAATGCAGGGACAAATGGATTCCGGTGGTGCTGGTTGACACCGGGTTCGCTATCAATGTTTGTCCGGCCAGAACGGCGTATGCAATTGGGTTAAAGCCTGCGGACTTCACACCGACTACTCAAGTAATCAGAGCGTATGATAATACAAGCAGGGATGTCCTGGGGACAGTGAAAATCCAAACCAAGATTGGGCCCGGGCAACACGAAGTAGATTTTCATGTCTTGGAGGTCCCTGCATCTTTCAACATGCTTTTGGGGGCGACCCTGGTTGCATCAGGTGAAGGCCGTCTCATCTACTCTACATCAAATGGTGAAGTACCCCTACGGAAAGGGAGTAGCCATTGTTTTTGGGAATTCGTCAATCCATCCCCCTCCGGAGGTATCTACGCCAGTCCTTGAGATTGAACACGGCATGGAGGATCTGTTCATATCGGGATTTACTTTGGCTGAGGCCCGGGTAGTACAGAATATCATGGCTGTGAATGAGGGTTTGTATGTCAGCGCTCAAGCCGTATACCTCATGAACAAGCTACAGCATATCCCTGGGATGGGATTGGGAAGAAGCGGCCGGAAAGGAGTCGCAACATTGGCCGGAGTGCCGCATAATCCACATACCTTTGGACTGGGTTATCTGCCCACCAAAGAAGATTGGGCGAGGAAAGCAAAGGAAATGGCCGGCAGAGCCAGAGCGAAGCAGGCTGGGAAGCCTTTTGATTTAATGCACAGGCCCATCTGGGGTACCCTGAACGGACGCTTTGTCCGGGAGGGGGAAGATTTTCCATTTTGTGGCTTCCCAGAGCCATGGTTAAACGCGGAGAGGGAGCGCGTACCAGGCTTCGAAATCTTCTTCGACCTGCAACTATCCGGGGATGACGTTGCCACAGAGCAGACAGACCCAACAACTGAGGCTGAGCAGAATAAGGCAGAGGAGCCTGAGGGCACTGAATTGGAAATGGGGGTAGCACTGGCAAGTCTCCTCTCTGATCCTCTGATCGACCAAGATTGCTTGGGGAATAACGCCGTGGTTTCCATGATTGGGAATGAAATGGCCGCGAGCCAACCAGCAGCTATTTTGGATGCATCGATCGCACCCTCTCTCATTTGGCAGTACGAGGAGGGATTCTTATCCAGCAGTTCCGGGTCAGGTAGTGAGCCGGAATCTGATTCCACCGAGTCCTGTGAGTCGGAATCAGGTTCCAGCTCGACTGAGTCTGAGTCTGGTACTCCTGGGGGTGTCAACCCGGATGCCAAAGTCCTATCCAGGTCGTCTTTTTCCTTTTCTTTTGAGTCTGTTGTAACAGAAGAATTGGACGATTTGGATGAACTTAATGAGAATGAGGTGAATGTGGTTTCCGAGTACTTCTCTGTGCCCCTAATTTATTGCTTAAATCAGGACTTTCAAAATTTTGATCAAAACGACGAGGACGAAGTTCCTCCGGTTTTACAACGACTAATTGAGCAGGAGCAAGAGAGATTTGTTAAGCCCTTAACGGATGAAATCATTTTTGTGAATATTGGTACTGAGGAGGACCCGCGGCTGGTCCAGATCGGGTCCACGCTGTCTTCAGAGGAACGCGAGCGATTAGTCGCTTTATTAAAAGATTTCCAAGATGTTTTCGCGTGGTCCTACGAAGACATGCCTGGGATCGATCCTGAGATTGTACAGCATCGGATCCCCCTTGACCCCGAGGCCCGACCTGTCAAACAGAAGCTCAGAAGGATCCGCCCGGATTGGGCTCTTAAGATCAAGGAAGAGGTCACCAAGCAAATCGACGCAGGCTTCCTGCTAGTCTCTGAATATCCGACTTGGTTGGCCAATATTGTTCCGGTGCCAAAGAAAGATGGCAAGATCCGGGTGTGCGTAGACTTCAGGGATTTAAACCGAGCCAGTCCGAAGGACGATTTTCCCCTACCGCACATCGATGAGTTAGTGGACTTCACTGCAGGGCACGCTTTGCTCTCATTCATGGATGGCTTTTCAGGATATAATCAGATAGTGATGGCGCCGGAGGACAGAGAAAAGACTGCATTCACCACCCCGTGGGGGACATACTGCTATCGGGTCATGCCGTTTGGGTTGAAGAATGCTGGGGCTACTTATCAACGGGCCGCGACCACAATACTACATGATATGATCCACAAAGAGGTTGAGGTGTATGTGGACGACATGATTGTCAAGTCCAAGGAAAGAGAGGGCCACTACACCGCCTTGCGCAAGTTTTTCCAAAGGATCAGAGAATTCCGGTTGCGGCTGAACCCTCAGAAATGTACGTTTGGTGTTACAGCGGGAAAAATGCTGGGGTTTCTGATTACACAAAGGGGCATCGAGGTCGACCCTTCCAAAATTAAGGCCATCCTAGAAATGCCACCACCAAGGACTGAAAAGGAGGTGCGAGGCTTTCTGGGTAAAGTGCAATTCATAAGACGGTTTATCTCAAAATTAACCTTGACTTGTGAACCACTTTTTGGTCTCCTGAAGAAAGGAAAGAAGTTCCAATGGGACGGCCGATGTCAAGCTGCATTTGAACAAATTAAAGAGTATCTACAGAACCCGCCCGTTTTATCACCACCAGAACCGGGGAAACCGTTGATTTTGTATCTGTCAGTGACTGAAACCACAATGGGCTGCATGCTTGCACAAGAATCAGAAGATAAGGTGGAAAAAGCCATCTATTATTTGAGCAAGAAAATGCTGGAATATGAGACCCGATATACACCACTGGAAAAGGCTTGCTTAGCTCTGGTATGGGCTACCAGGAAGCTGCGGCACTACCTGTTAGCTCACTCTGTAATGTTGGTATCACGTCTCGATCCCATCAAATATCTTTTCGAGAAACCAGCGCTTACGGGTAGGCTAGCTCGTTGGTTGCTGTTGCTCTCCGAATTTGATCTTACATATGTGACGCGCAAGTCAGTGAAAGGAAGAGCAGTGGCAGAGTTCCTTGCCGACCACCCGGTCGAGGGGGATGAAGCAGTTGAGTATCTATTCCCGGATGAAACAATTCTGCATATCGACGAAGAAACTTGGACAATGTACTTTGACGGAGCGTCAAATCAACATGGGTATGGGATAGGAGTGTTGCTGATAGCACCCGACAATTCCCGTATCCCTCTAGCCTTCAAACTCCGGTTCAAAGTCTCAAACAATGAAGCAGAATATGAGGCGTGCATCGCTGGTTTAGAAGCAGCCCTGGAACTAGGGGCAAGACGGCTGGACGTCATTGGGGACTCGAATCTTGTTGTGTCTCAAGCTAAAGGAGACTGGAAAGTAAAAGAAGAAAATATGATAATGTATCACCAAACCTTGGATTTGCTGATTCCTCGGTTTGAGAAGCTGAATTTCGCTCATCTACTAAGAGAGAACAACAAGTTCGCAGACGCCTTAGCAACTCTATCATCTATGATAGACATCCCGTGTGGAGTCCGAATGCGCCCAGTCATTGTTGACCAGAAATTTGCACCTGCTTATGAGTCGATAGCAGCCATAGATGAAGTTCAGGACGAACACCCTTGGTACTACGATATCTGGAACTTTTTAGAGAAAGAAGCATACCCGCCAGGGGTAAATGCCAAAGACAAGAGGGCAATCAGAAGAATGTCGGTTCAGTTCATCATCTGTGGGGGTAAGCTGTATAGAAGAGGCCATCTGGGAATGCATAAACTGTGTGTGGATGCAGAAGAGTCAAGGCGTCTGATGGAAGCCATCCACGGGGGTGAATGTGGTGCACATATGAATGGGGTGATGTTGGCACGGAAGATCCTTAGACAAGGTTATTACTGGTCTACCATGGAGGAGGATTGTATCGGTTTCGTCAGGCGATGCCACAAATGCCAGATTCATGCAAATCGCATGAACATTCCGCCGTCAAAGCTGTACAACATGACTTCACCATGGCCTTTTTCTGTCTGGGGAATCGATGTAATTGGAGCTGTTACGCCGAAGGGGTCGAACGGGCATGAGTTCATCCTCGTAGCGATAGACTATTTCACGAAGTGGGTTGAAGCCCAATCTTATGCAGTGTTGAAAGCTTCACACGTTGCAAAATTCATCAGAAACAACATTATCTGTCGCTATGGAGTCCCAAATGAAATAGTTTCTGACAATGGTTCCCACTTCAAAAAGGAGGTGATTGATTTGTTGAAGAAATACAATGTGGCTTTTCATAAGTCGTCTACCTATCGGCCACAAACCAACGGAGCAGTTGAGGCCGCCAACAAGAACATCAAGCGCATACTACAGAAGATGGTGGAAACCTATCGGGATTGGCCAGATAAGCTGCCGTTTGCTCTGTGGGGCTACAGGACTTCGATCAGAACTTCAACTGGGGCGACTCCGTACTCATTAGTCTATGGGATGGAGGCCGTTCTGCCTATTGAGATTGAAGTCCCGTCATTGAGAGTATTGGCCGAGTGCCAGATAGCCGAAGCAGATTGGCAGCAGAATAGATTTGAGGAACTCATGCTCTTTGATGAAAGAAGATTGAAAGCACTGTACCACGTCCAAGGCTATCAACGCAGAATCGCCCGGGCTTTTAACAAGAAGGTTAAGTCCAGGAATTTGAAAGAAGGAGATTTGGTACTGAAGGACAACCGAGCTCCTATCCACGACCCAAGGGGCAAGTTCAGACCTAATTGGACTGGTCCTTACATCATCAAGTCAATCTGGTCAGGTGGAGCTGTGGTTCTGATGGATCTAGATGGCTTAGAGTTTTCCCAACCGATCAATATGGACAAGTTGAAGAAATACTACCCCTGAGAGGCTCGCTAGGCCGAAAACCCGAAAGGGCGACCTAGGCAAAACTCAGAGCACAAAAAAATTTGAAATTATAAAAACTGAGCTCGCAAGGTTGAAAACCCGCAAAGGGCGGCCTTGGCAAAAGTTAGAGCGCAAAAGGAGAGTAAAAATACCCGAGCGAACCTAAGCCTGAACTACGTAAGGCTTGATTCCCATCTTTGGGATACGTAGGCAGCTTCATCTTGAAGTTCAGTCACAATCTTTTCCCCGATCAACTTTGTCCATTTTTGATCAACTCAGTCATCTTTATTCATCAGCATTTATTGTGATCTCCGGTACAGTGCTATTCAAACTAGGGGCAACTTTCCGTTGCAACGAAGTGCTGCGGCATCATTCAAACTAGGGGCAACTTTCCAGTTGCTAGGATTCGGGGTTGTGCATCTCGGTGACAGATCTCAGGCGTGTCCAGTTCTGATCCACATTCGAAAATAGTTTTGAAAAGTTTTAATAAAAGTTGACTTTGTTCAAATTAATCTCTTTACAACTAAGACCATTTTTTTTTTGGACCAAAGCGGAAAATTTTCAGTACCACAACCTTCAATTTCATTGATTTCAAAACATAGTTCTGTTGCTCTTGCATACAATTGAGGTTTCTTTTTATTACATTCATAACGAAAACTCGAAAGTACTAATAAAGCAATAAATCTGGGGCACAGTCCAGTCAGATGTCCCTGCGCCCCCTTCCAGAGCTAGTCGAAGCTTCAGATGCCAGCTTAGGCCCAACTTGTGCTTCTTCGTTGAGCCAATCCCAGCACTCATCAGGAGCATTGACTAGGTGTTGCCGAAAGAAGTAGCTGCGGGCTGAATAAGCAGGGCAAGAGTCCACAACTTGCAACTTATCCATCAACCATATCTGGGGAGGGATGAAAAATGAGAGATTAAAGAATAGAGAGATGTGCGATGAGAGAAAAGTGAGATAGGGGTTTTGTGAGAAAAATCGAACCCGAGGGCCGAGTGATGTGAGTGAACATACATGTGAGCTTGGATGGGAAACATTACCTATAGCAGTAGTGGACTCCCTGCAAATCTGGTTGTCTCCCGGCAGTAGAAGGCATCCAGGCCTATCAATTTTGGATACATTCCATTCTCCAGGTAGTCCATCCAAAGTACATCGTGTTATGTTTTTTTTGCTTATCGAGTTGTTGTTTTTGCTTATTGAGTTGTAAGTTTTGTCGAGCTGTCGCATTTTGTGTTTTGAGTTGTTGCTTTTTGATTACACAATTTTGTTAAGTCTTGTCGATTGAGTCGTTAACATTGTTGCATTTTGTTTATCGAGTTGTAAACTTGCTAAGATTCTGTTCTATTTCTTAGTGAGTCGATTTGTTTTTATTTGTTGCGTCGGTTCACTACCTGACCTGGTAATACATGAGGCACATTTTCATTCAATTCCATTTTTGTGCGAAATAATGCGATGCGATGCTAAGAACTTCAAATACCAACATCTTTTCAAAAGCTGTTTCATTTCATCATGTTTTACAACAGAATAAAGGTACAAGTTTTACAGAAAATAAAACTGCCTAACAATGTGCAAAGTGCTACAAACTACTGGCTAAAAAGTAGAATAAAGCAGGAAATAACATCAGTGCCCTCGGGAGCGGGAATGGGGAGGCCCTCTCATCCTCTTCTGCGGGATAATCTCTACCTCATCATCACCATTTGGATCGGAGCTGTCGTCCTCCGGATCCTCCTCAGGCTCGTCTCCACTCCCGGAACCAAGACCGGAGCCTCCCCCTCCAGGAGATGTGTCTGACACATGATCTGCAACCTCCTCCTCGTCATCCTCAACAATGGGTGCCCTGCGTCTGCGAGACGACCCTCCTCCTCGAGCTCCTCGGTGAGGCCGAGATGGCCCAGCTCCTCGAGGCCCAGTACCTCTACCTCTCTGAAAAGGCCCGGGAGGCCCACCTTGTGTCGAAGCATAGACTGGAGGCATCTGAAAATGCAAAGGGCAATACATCAGTCCAAACATAAAAAGCAGGTGCAAGTACAGTATGGGAGTGGGGTGTGTGCCAGATGTGTTCTACACAGCCTATCAGTGCAATGGAATGTTTAAAGCCAGAGCATTAACAGAAATATGATAAATGCAAGAAAGATGAAGGGTACCTAGAAGCCCATGATGGACATCTGTGCCTCTCTGCGCAGGACCATCCCCTCGAGTGAGGCCACCACTCCGAGCATCTGATCTATGTAATCCCGAGGTGGCTGCAGACATAAGCTCAACTCATCAATAAATAAGCAACTGTCAAAATGTCTGTGTGACAAATGAAGAATGGTAGAACATACCGGTGGTGAGTCAGGATCACTGACGTATCTGTGACCAGGCGCCGGAGGCTCCATAGGGATCGGAATCGGGGAGGTAGCCCCATACTGCCAACACGTCAACTCAGTCGGCATCTCTGGCCATCCAGGGTGATCAAGAGTCGGAGGGATAGGAGGAATCGAACTGCCTCTACCTCTAGATGAGCCAGCCCTGCTAGAAGAAGGGATGTCTGTAGCACGAGCATGACTCGAAGATGGTGCGCCCGCGGACCTCCGTGGTGGAGCCCGTACTCCCGTCAAGGGGGGCATCAAATATATACGGCGGTAGGTGGAGTAGCTCCCATCAAGAAGATGTAATAACGCATCACTGCCCTGCATAGCACTACTGACCTCCTCAGGAGATAATCTATCAGCAGTCCGCATGGTGTCTGGAGGCACGGCAGGAGGGTCCTGAGAATTCCCCCCCCATAGCTGGCGCTGGAAGCGTTCCCCCAGGAACCAAACTCTACCCACTGGTCCCTCGAGCAGGAACCTATACTGGGAACTAGTCGACCCTCCGGGGTACTGATCCTCGAGGTCATCGTCGAAGATTGCCCAAGGCTGCCAAGTGATCTGCGGATAACCAGTGCATAAGTCAATCAGAAATCAGAACATACAAAGCAGATCAAAGATGAAAATGGAAAAGGAACTGAGAGTTCTAAAATACCTCTGTCGCTCGAACAGTGTCGAAGTACTGCCGCAGAGAGAAGAGAGTCTCTCGAGGCCTCGACAAGTGCTCGCCCTCAAACATCAGTGAATATGGGGTCATAGGAGGTCCTGTCACCTCCATCTCCGAGGCTAATGTGGGAAAATATGCATATACCCATAGCTGAGAAAAGCAGTGCGGGATGTGAATACAAGGTGCTAAAGGCAGAATACAGAGTGCAAAGTGCGCCGTGTGTGCAGTGAACAAGCAATGAGAAGCAGAAAAAAAATGTAAATCAAAAGGACAGAATGTACCTCCCAGGTTCTCCAGTAGCCGCCGAGTAAATCTCCCCGTCCGCGAGAGACTGCGCTCATGTAACAGTACAGGGTAGCCAGGCTAGCGCCGCCCCAATCATACTGGCTGACCTGTGATAGGTCTACCAAAGCACTCAGGAGATATAATCCTACCATGTTCCCTCTATCAGCGAACAAGGTGGTGCCGAGGAGATACATGAGAAAACCGCGGGCATACTGCTCCGCCTCCTCAGGAGTACCGGGCTCCATCTGTGGCCGCCGGAAGTGCAAAGCAAACCAGGAGTATCGGACTCTCCCCGAACCTCTGTCTACAGGCGGGTGTGTCCCCAATAGGTGCATCCAAGCAGCCTCCCACTGGCCCATATCCTCGTCATAGGGAATGGGTACACCGCCTACGTCTAGGCCGGTGAGTATAGCGAAGTCCAGTGGGGTCATGGTCATATCCCCCGCTGCAGAAAAATGGAAAGAATTGGTGGTGTCCCACCACCTCTCTGCTAGAGCCGCGAATAAAGTCCTACTGATGAGGCAACGAGATAATCCCCTGCAGAATGGTCCAAATCCTGCAAGGTCGACCAAGCCCCGGACAGCTTCCGGAAGCTCAAAATACCACTCCCTCGCGGTGACGGAACCATATCCTCGCACTGTGCGAGAATGAACCTGCATTTAGAATGAATGCATAGATCAGCAAATGAAGTGAAAATGAGCTGTGTGCAAATGAAGCGAAAATGAGCTGTGTGCAAATGAAATGAAAACGGGCTGCGTGTTCAGTAAATTTGGTATTTGGGCTGCGTGTTCAAAGTTTCAGTACATCAAGATTGGGACTGTGTGTTCTACTCAACATCAGTGGACTGTGTGTTCTACTCTTAATCAGTGGGCTGTGTGTTCGCTTCAATCAGTGGGCTGTGTGTTCGCTTCAAAAGTTTGGGACTGTGTGTTCGCTTCAATCAGTGGGCTGTGTGTTCGCTTCAAAAGTTTGGGACTGTGTGTTCTACACAATCAGTGGGCTGTGTGTTCGCTTCAATCAGTGGGCTGTGTGTTCACCTCAAATTGGGACTGTGTGTTCTACTCAACATCAGTGGGCTGTGTGTTCACCTCAAATTGGGACTGTGTGTTCTACTCATAATCAGTGGGCTGTGTGTTCACCTCAAATTGGGACTGTGTGTTCTACTCAACATTAGTGGGCTGTGTGTTCGCTTCGAATTGGGCTGCGTGTTCAAATTTCAGAGAATCAGTGGGCTGTGTGTTCGCTTCAAATTGGGACTGTGTGTTCTACTCAACATCAGTGGGCTGTGTGTTCGCTTCAAATTGGGACTGTGTGTTCTACTCAACATCAGTGAGCTGTGTGTTCGCTTCAAATCTGGGCTGTGTGTTCAGTACATCAAGATTGGGACTGTGTGTTCTACTCAACATCAGTGGGCTGTGTGTTCGCTTCAAATCTGGGCTGTGTGTTCAGTGCATCAAAGTTTGGGACTGTGTGTTCTACTTTTAATCAGTGGGCTGTGTGTTCGCTTCAAAGCTAGGCTGCGTGTTCGGAAAATCTGAGTTTTGGGACTGTGTGTTCTACTCTTAGTCAGTATGTGCTGTGTGCTCATTTTCAACTTCGGGTTGTGTGTTTGGCGAATCCATGATTGAGCCGTGTGTTCAATTCCTAACTAACGTATACTATGCGTTCACAATTGTTCAATGTGCCAGGTGTTCATGAAATTCAAACAGCTTAGACACATGCTCAGGATGCAAGTACTATGTCATAAGCTAAACTGTGTGTCTAAGCATGGCAGGGGAATGAAATGCACGAGGAATACAGAGACTAAAGTAAAATACCTCTGCATCATAAGAGAGGTGCTGCTCTGGCTCTCGTAGGAGAAGATCCCTTGGTACTCGGTCGTTAAACTCAGTGAAATGACGAAAAGTGGCCCGCGGAAGCCTATGAACCGCTGGGGCATATCGATCGGGAATGAAAGGGCGAACTCTCGGAGGCAATGCCATAATGTCAAAGTCATCTCCAGCGCCGGGAAAACCTCCGCCGTGAGGGAAATGGCCCGCCATGTCGAGAAATCTGCAAAGAGGAGCAAAAATGAGCAAAATGGGCCAAAGTTGGAAAAAAGTCAACAAAAGTCAACTCTCGGGAAATGAAAAGTCAACAAAAGTCAACCCCCGGGAAAATTTTCCAAATATTGAAACAAAATTACCTCAAGTGGTGAAAATAAGAAAAGAGGCCCCAAAGTTGAAATTTAATCGCTTCAAAGTGTTTAAATCTGAAAGATTTCGCAAAAACAACTCGCGTGGGAGGCCGAGGGACGCGTATAAAATGCAGATCTGAGAGATAAAATGGCTTAGAGAGCAAGAGGAGAGAATTCCACACTTGGGGGAGTGATTTCGGATGGCATTGGAGGTGTGTATATATAGAAGATGCCAAAATGACCATTTTGCCCCTGCTTTTGGCAGGTGGCCGGCCGGCCACCTAACCTGGCTGGCCGGCCATGACCTTTTTCTCCCCTGGCCGATGGCCTCTCCTAGGGCAATGGGCTGGCCGACCATGCTCCCTACCCCCTCCCCTACCTCTCTGCAAATTTTGAGGAAAATCGGAGTTCCCGGGACCTGAAAAAGTTGAAGAAAAGTGCACTTTCTGGCGCCGAATTGCTTCACTGGAACTTTAACTGCAATTCCTGACATGTGTCTCGTCATTATTCATCAAAATCAGAGTGTATCCTTTTTAAACATGTTGTGACCTCTCCGGGAGGTGAATCGGAGGCCGCGGTTGAGTTGCAGTCGCCGAAATGCGCGTTTTCCGGTTCATCATTTCATGTCAAATGGGCATCCTGATTTATGTTCGTTTTGCTTCATCGGGCTTATAATTTGCATTGTCATGAATGTTTTGCATGATTTCTTGACGTGCCATACTTCTATGCTTGAACATGCGTTGACACGCATTATCTTTTCTCGCGTTATGTTACGTTCGTTCACCGACACTGTGTGTGTCGAACCTTTGGACTCATAGGGATTACATTGAATATATGTTGTTAGCATGTTGTTCTTGTTGAACTTCTCTGTTTTGCAGGCACGATATTGTATGTACGGTTCATTTGAGGCTGGTGCGACCAGACGAATCGCGCAGGTATCGTATCTTCTCCGTGTGAGACACGACGAGAATTGAATGATTCTCCGCATTCCTAACTGCATGAGATGTAGTTGTTTGCTTTGCATTCTTGCTTATAACTGTTGCATCTATTTGTCAATACTTGCTTCATTACAGCTTGCTGCACTTGCATGATCACTTGGCTCCGTGCCTATCATTTGCATTTTGCCCCCCGCCTGCGGGCACACATCTCTGTTTACTTTGTATGATTGTCTAAGTCTTCGGCCTTGTCAAAAATGGGTCGTCTCTGGGCTTTGACATTCACTCCCGTCACTTCTTGACTTTCGAGTTCTGTCAAAGAGGGGCAACTGTAGACACCCCATTTTTGACCGACCTTAAGACTCAGACGTCACCGGTTGAGCGCTCGGTGATGTTGCATACTGTGCTCGTTCAGAAGTCTCAGAGTCGCGGCCGCGCGCCCTGCCTCCGGACTTCCGAACCATCTTCTTTACCTTGTCTCGGTTTGCGAACCAGGCTCGGTTTTCTCTGTTTTCTTTCCTGAGGGGAGGGAGTGGTCCCGCAGATTATCTCCCGGTGGTCGTGAGCTACTTTTCGGGGCCGTAGGCCATTTTGCCCATTTCGGAGCCCGGTTCCCGGTTTTCGGGGCCGTTAGGCCGTGTGCCTCGGCTCGGGACCGCCCAACCATCTCCGAGTTCTCCGGTTTTTGGCGGAGACCTCTGTTTTAATGTTTCGAGGAACACTGGGGCCCCTGATGCCCACTTCGTGGCCGTATGCCACTTTCGGTGTTCGTAGCCGGTTTCTGGGACCCCGAACTGCGTGATTTGGGCCCCGAGCATTCATTTTGCATCAGTCTTCTCTGATTTTTGGCAGGAACCTCTGTTTTGTCATTCCGAGGGACACTGGAGTCGCAGATACCCACTTCGCTGCTAAACACCACTTCCGGCACCTGCAGCCCATTTTCGGGATCCCGATTCGCTCGGTTTTGGCCCCGGACATTCATTTCTCATTAGTTTTTGTTCAAACTTGGCAGGTGCCTCTGTTTCAACATCAGGAAGATCACTGGGGGGTGAGAAGCTAGCAATTATCCCAGATAACCAGTTTCGCTCCTCCGGAGCCCGTTTTGCTCACTTCCGGGCCAATGTTGAACACTCTAGGGGTATTTTCTTCCAACCAAAGCTACATATCTGTGATGAGGGAATCTAGGAGGACCCTAAGGGTTGGTGGTCGGCCAGAAACTGTGGGTTTCATTTTTGGGCCTCTCCTTCAAGCTCTATGTTGTGACTCTTGGTTCAATGTTGCCAAATTCAAACCTTGGATCCTTGTTCTACACATCTGGGAGGACACTTTGGTATGGTGGTCGGCCAGCAATGGTTGGTTTCATTTTTGGGCCTCTCCTTCAAGCTCTATGTTGTGACTCCTGCTTCAGAGTTGCCAAATTCCAACCTTGGGGCCTTGTTCTACACACCTTGGAGGACACTTTGGTATGGTGGTCGGCCAGAGTTTTTACTGTTCTTTTTTTGGGGGTGGCCGGCCGGCCATGGTGAGTGGCTGGCCGACCAGGTGGGGTGGCCGGCCGGCCACCTCCCACAAATTTACCTGGCCGGCCAGCTTCCTGCTTTCCAGCCTGTCCCAGCTGTCCGGATATCTTTCAGCATATCCCGGGGCATCCGGGGATATTTCGGGAGGGAAAGATTGGGTGCTTTCCCTCCCCTTTTACACCCTATTTCTTGCCTATTTAAAGGACCCTCCCTCTCCTTCTTCAAGGTTGGAAAATTTGTCTTCAAGAACACTTCTCCAAATTCCTCCATTTTCATAGCTCAAAACTCCAAAAAAGCTTCAAGTGTCAAGGCCATTCCTTCATCAACACCTAGCCTCACCATCCCTACCATCATTTCAGTAGCAAGGAGGTAAATTTCAGAGGTTGAGAAGCTACAAATCAAAGCCAAGAAGCAAAGAAAGACAAGTCTTCAAGGGTAAGCCTTCAAAACCAACTTTTAGGGCTTTTTCTTGGTTCATTTTTATACTCTAATTGGTTGAGAATTGGGGCTCTGACCCCTACTGCTTTTGTGCTTTTTTTGAGCCCCTCTACAACTTTGTAGAAGGGCCCAACTTCATTTGATGCTTCTATGATACACTTGTTTCAATACCTAGCTTTTATGCCATTTTCTTGCATGCTAGTTTTGGTCTATTTGTGTTTGTTTCTAGGGGTCCGACCCCTACTGCTTTTGTTCTTATTTTGAGCCCCTCTACAACATTGTAGAGAGGCTCAACCCCATTTGGTGCTTGTATATACCACCCCCTTCAATATTCACCAAGTGTGCCACTTTTTGCATGCAATTTTGACCTATCTCTATTTGTTTTTGGGACTTCTACCCCTACTGACTTTGGTCTTATTTTGACCCCCTTTACATATTCCATGAGGAAAGTTTTGTCATTTGGTGTGTGCATTGCATGTCTCATGATATAGCATGTTTGGAGCCTACTTTGCATGGATTTTATATCATGTTTTTATTCTGATTTTGAGGATGTCATCTTCTGAAATTGTGCTTATTTTTATCTCATCTTCAATGTTGTAGAAGAAAGTTTGTCCATTTGGGGTTTGCATATATCACTTGTCTCAATACCCCTCTTTTGGCCACTAACTTTGCATGCTTCGATTGATCTATCTGTGCTTGCATTTAGGCCATGTTTACTACTGAAAAAATGCCATTTTTGGGGCTGCCTTGCTACTGTTTTTGCTGTCATGTGTCAATTTTGCATGTATAGCATGGCTATAGGCCATTTCGGGGCTTAATTTCACATTTTCGGGATGAATGCATGCTTCGAGTGTCTTTTCGAATTGTTTCGGGGCTGTTTCCCCCTTTGTTTAGGTGCTGAAATTCCATTGCCATGCTTGCATATCATTTCCCATGCCATTTGTATCATTTTTGCATTGCCTCGGTTTGCGTGCCAGTGGGTACGCATTTCGAGGCACCTCATTCTTATCATTCCGGCAGCCTATGTGAGCGTGGCTGAGGCTATCTCATGTTGGCGTAAGCCCAATTTGCATTTTCATGTTTTTACATCATTGCCTCGATTTGCGTGTCCGCGGACACGCGTTTCGAGGCAGCTTTGTTTTTATCCGACGGCAGCCTATGTGAGTGCGGCTGAGGCCCTCTCATGTTGGCGTAAGCCCATCATTGCATTCCGTATGTCATTTCATCCCATTTCATCATCGCCTCGGTTCGCGTGCCTGTGGGCGCGCATTTCGAGGCACTTCGGTTTTATCCGATTTTCTCATTTCATCATCGCCTCGGTTTGCGTGCCTGTGGGCGCGCATTTCGAGGCACTTCGGTTTTATCCGATTTTCTAATTTTATCATCGCCTCGGTTTGCGTGCCTGTGGGCGCGCATTTCGAGGCACTTCGGTTTTATCCGATTTTCTCATTTCATCATCGCCTCGGTTTGCGTGCCTGTGGGCGCGCATTTCGAGGCACTTCGGTTTTACCCGATTTTCTCATTTCATCATCGCCTCGGTTTGCGCGCCTGTGGGCACGCACTTCGAGGCACTTCGATTTTATCCGATTTTCTCATTTCATTATCGCCTCGGTTTGCGTGCCCGTGTGCACGCATTTCGAGGCACTCTGTTTTATCCAATTGGCATTGCGTATGCCTCTGCCTCGGTTTGCGTGCCCGTGTGCACGCATTTCGAGGCACTCTGTTTTATCCAATTGGCATTGCGTATGCCTCTGCCTCGGTTTGCGTGCCCGTGTGCACGCATTTCGAGGTACTCTGTTTTATCCGGTTTGCATTTCATCATTGCCTCGGTTTGCGTGCCAGTGGGTACGCATTTCGAGGCACCTCATTCTTATCATTCCGGCATCCTATGTGAGTGTGGCTGAGGCCCCTTTCATGTTGGTATAAGCCCATCATTACATTTCGCATGTCATTCCGGCATCCCGTGTGAGTATGGCTGAGGCCCTCTCGTATTGGTGTAAGTCCATCATTGCATTTCGTGCCTTCGTGTCATCGCCCCGGTTTGCGTGCCAGTGGGCACGCATTTCGAGGCATCTCATTTTCATAGCATTGCGCATGCTAGGATTGTATGTTAGTTGCATTTCATGCATATCATGCATATTGCACGAGAAACGAGGCGCGTTTCGTACTCCGAGTGACGGAACGGGTCTCAATTCCCCAGTCACCGACACTCCGGATTACCCATGATGGAGTTAGGTTTTTGTTGTGGCATTCATCTGCATTCATCCTATATTGAGTTGTGCAATCCGATTCCTCGGCCATCATGCATCGGTATGCGTGATTGGTGGCACGAGGATCGAGGCATGCATATATTTGTGAAATACATTGCTGTGCCCCTTTCCTGCTCTCTGTTGCAGCAAAATCAAGGATCAACAACTTTTCGGAGTTCGGCACGCATTTCAAGAAACAGTGCAAACAGAGGCTAATCGGGGCATCCCAGTGGATTTCCGCGCCAAGCAGCCCAACAGGCGGCATTCATCAGAAGCAAGGCAATCCCTGGCTTGCATGCCAGTTTTATCGCTTTTATTAATTAATTTGTTAATTAATTAGAAATTTGTATTATTCGGACTGTAATAGTTGGACTGTATTATTCTTTTATTTCGGACTGTATTATTTATTCGGACCCTCTGCGCGAGGGCAATAATGTAATAAGGGTGTGTGAGTGTGATGTATGTCTTCCAACCCTCATTTCTTTCTCCCTTTTATTTATCCGCTTTGGATGGTTAGATATAGGGCATATTTCAATTAGCATAACAGTATGACAGCATGTTTGCATCATTCATCTGTTTTGCATGCACCGGGCTCGGCGCATCATACAAACTGCATTTGTATTTCAATTCCGAATTGAATACTTGATAGCTGTAGCATTTCATATACCATGCTTAGAATAGCCGAGCCTGCTATAATTGCATTGTGCATGTGTTGCATTAGACATTCAGTATATTTAGGATCATGCATGATTTCTAATAAGCTTCCTGTTTTGGCTTGGAGTACTAGGTGAGTTTTTATGCTTTAGCATCCTTGCATGTGTGTGAGTGTTGCCATGATAGCATGCTTACCATGAGGCTAAATGCTTATGTGATATAACTGCCTTGAATGCCTGTGGGTGGAGGTTGAGTTATCTGAAGTGGAACAAATCATTGACTGTTTGTTTTAAGCCCACTAGATAGTGGCAAAATCATGTTTTCTAAGCCCACTAGATTGTGGCAAAATCTGCATTTTAAGCCTACCTGCGGGTAGCAAACCATCTTTCACAAACAAACATGAAATGTTTTGTTCCAATTCAGACGGCCCAGTCTATACTTGTTTGCTGCGAGCATCACATAGTAACCTAGGCTAATAACCGGAATAAGAACTCACAAAGTTTTCAAAAACAGATATCATGGTTAGTAGAGGCCGGTCTTTGACCGGGCGAGAGGGGGTGCTCACGATGTGACCTTCCCTAATCGTACCCAAGTTCCCGAGCCAACTCTGGTGATGACGGACACGTGGCCTTTTGGCACCGAGTCAGGGTTTCCTAAATTTCCCATTTTAAAAAAAAATATTTAGGTGGCGACTCTGTTATCTGGCAAAGCAGTCCATGTTTGGCACTTCTTTCAAAAAATCAGTTTTTCTCAAAAACGATTTGCCGGATTTGGACTCTTTGGTTCGAGATTTGGAACCGCAACAAAAATCGAGTCCGAGCTGTAGCGAGGCCCCCTCGCGGGCGTTGTTACACTCAGTCTTTTGATTCTTCGGTTAACAATTTGAATTGGCCATTCTTCATACGTGTAATCATCTTTCAAAAGCACGTGAGTGGGTTCAATCACATGTAGGGGATCTCTCAAATATTCCCGAAGCATTGAAACATGAAAAACGTTGTGCATATGCTCCATTACAGGAGGTAAGGCCACCCGACACGTAACCGGGTTGATCTTCTCTAGAACTTCATATGGCCCAACATATATCGGTGCTAATTTGCCCTTAATACCAAATCGCGTTTGTCCTTTCATTGGAGTCACTTTGATAAATGCATGGTCCCCAACTTCATATTCTCTATCTCTCCTTCGGACATCTGCATAGCTCTTTTGATGGCTTTATGCAATTTTCAACCTTTGCTGAATCAATTTCACATTTTCAGTGGTTTCTTGCACAAGTTCCGGTCCCAACAATGGTATGTCGCCTACCTCGGCCCAACATATCGGGGATCGACATTTTCTTCCATACAAAGCTTCATAAGGAGCCATTCCAATGCTTGAATGGTAACTATTGTTATGCACAAACTCAGCCAAAGGCAAATAGGTCTCCCAGTTTCCTTGGGAATCCATCACACACATTCTGAGCATATCTTCCAAGGTTTGATTGGTTCGTTCAGTTTGACTATCTGTCTGTGGATGATAAGCACTACTCAACCTCAGTTCTATCCCCAAAGCCTGTTGCAAACTTTGCCAGAATCTTGATGTGAACTTTGAATCTCTGTCAGATACAATAGATACTGGTACACCATACAATCTCACAATTTCATTCACATACATGTTAGCTAACTTATCCACATTATAAATAGTTTTGACAGGCAAAAAATGGGCAGATTTAGTCAAACAATCAACTATAACCCAGATAGAATCCATACCTCGGGAAGAGTGAGGTAACCCCACAATGAAGTCCATGGTAATGTACTCCCATTTCCATTCTGGTATTGGAAGTGGCTGTAACAAACCAGCGAGTCATTGATGTTTGGCTTTAACTTGTTGGCAATGTAAACATCTAGCCATGAAATCTGCAATGCACTTTTTCATTCCAGGCCACCAGAAGTTCTGTTTCAAATCATGATACATCTTTGTGTTCCCCGGATGCATGGCAAATTTGGTGTTGTGAGCCTCAGACATAACACGCTTTCTTAAATCAAAAGAGTCTGGTACGTAAAGTCTATTCTGAAATTTCAACACATTATTCTCGAACACAAACCCTGGCTTCGGTTTTGAATCAAATTCTTCCATAATCTTTTTCAAGTACTCATCTTCAAGTTGTTTCTATTTGATTTCTTCAATGATTGCAGGTTGAGCGAAAATGGCAGTTAAAATTCCACCATGCTCACGTATCACAATCTCAATCTCATTCTTTTCCAAGTCGTATAACAATTATCCCTACCTGGTAAGCAAGCATGACAGATTTCCCATTGATTTTAGACTCAAGGAATCTGCTATAGTATTAGCTTTTCCTAGGTGATACAAAATCTATAAATCATAGTCCTTTATCAATTCCAGCCATCTCCTCTGTCTCATGTTCAATTCTTTCTGAGTGAAGAAATATTTGAGGCTTTTATGGTCAGTATATACTTCACAAGTCACACCATACAGATAATGTCACCAAGTCTTCAAAGCAAAGACGACCGCTGCCAATTCAAGGTCATGAGTTGGGTAATTTTTTTCATGAGGACGGAGTTGCTGAGAGGCATAAGCAATTATCTTTTCATTCTGCATTAGTACACAACCCAACCCTTTATACGACGCGTCATTGTAAATCTGGAACCCATTAATACCATTTGGTAGAGTTAAAATTGGTGCAGTCACTAATCTAGTTTTCAACTCTTAAAAAGCTGTTTCACGCTGATCGTCCCAATCAAATGGCACATTTTTCTGTGTCAATTACGTCAATGGCATAGCAAGTTTCGAGAAATCTTTCATAAGTCTTCTGTAATAACCAGCAAGACCCAGAAAACTTCTAACTTCTGTCACATTGGTTGGTCTTGGCCAGTCGATAATAGCTTCAATTTTCTGTGGGTCTACTGATACACCATTCTTGTTGATCACATGTCCCAGAAATGCTACACTGTTAAGCCAGAATTCACATTTGGACAACTTTACGTATAGCTTCTTTTCTCTCAGAGTCTGTAACATGGTTCTCAAATGATTCTCATGATCTTCTCTGTCTTTGGAGTAAATTAAGATATCATCAATCAATAGAACAACAAATTCATCCAGGTATGGCTTAAACACTCTATTCATAAGGTCCATAAAGGCAGCATGTGCATTAGTCACTCCAAACGGCATTACCAAAAATTCATAGTGACCATATCTGGTTCTGAATACAGTTTTCTCTATATTCTCTGCCTTAACCTTTAACTGGTGATACCCAAATCTAAGGTCAATTTTGAAAAACACTTGGGCTCCCTAAAGTTGATCAAACAGGTCATCAATTCGGGGTAGTGGGTACTTGTTCTTAACAGTTACTTTGTTCAACTCACGATAGTTAATACATAGCCTCAAAGACCCGTCTTTCTTTTTGACAAATAACACTGGGGCACCCCATGGTGAAGTGCTCGGGCGGATAAACTTCTTGTCCAATAGTTCTTGAAGTTGGACTTTTAATTCTTTCAATTCAGATGTTGACATCCTATATAGGGTTTTAGAAATAGGTTGTGTTCCAACTACTATGTCAATTGTAAACTCGATTTCTCTATCAATTAAATCCCCAGGCAGTTCATTAGGAAACACATCGGGAAAGTCACTAACCACAGGAATGGCTTCTACACTGGTACTATCTAAGGATTCAGTCAATGCACAACACAAGTATCATTGACACCCCTTTCTTAACAATTTCTTGGCTTTCATGCAGGAAATCAAGTATGGTGGAGGAACTACCCCATTCCCAATGAAAGTAAACTCAGGCATACTAGGTGGTTTAAACATGACAGTTTTGTTCACACAATCAATAGTAGCACAACATTTAGTCAGCCAATCCATGCCTAGAATACAATCAAAATGATCAATGTTCAAAGGCAGCAAATCAACGTATAATGTCGTATCACCAATCGAAACATCACATGCCGGATAAATATAAGCACATATCATAGACTCCCCAGATGGTACAGATACAGATAACATACATGGCATAAGTTCTAGTGGTCTAGTTAATTTCCGAGAGAAAGCATGTAACACAAATGAGTGTGTAGAACCAGAATCTATCAAGACATATGCATTCTGGGCACAAATGGAAATTATACCTGACACCACAAACTCGGTGTTCTATACATCTCCGGGCACTAGTGCGAACACTCTCCCTTGCCCCAACGTTTCATTGTTAGTGTTACCCCCAGCATTGGTTCTTGCATTTGATCTTGTTACAGAAACAGACCCGGTTGTACCTGCCATAGGACAGCTAACCTCATTGGATCTTGTTAGACTTATTTATTTGATGATTTATTTGAAAAAGAAAAATATAATCAAAATTTATTTTGTCCCATTATTTCTCACATAAACCTTTATCCTAAATGTTGTTCGAATGTATTTAATATTTGATTAAATCAGGAGTTCAAACAACCCAAAACAAAGGTTCAAACAGCCTAGCACAGCAGCAGGCCAAAATGTTCAAAAGGTTCAAGTGGAAGATATTCAAATTAGTAATGATGGAAGTACAACGGCTATAAACGACTATAAAAGTTCAAAAGGTCAAAAGGTTCAAAAGGTTCATGTGGAAGATATTCAAATTTGTAATGATGGAGTGGAAGATATTCAAATTGGTAATGATGGAAGTACAACGGCTATAAACGGCTATAAATTTAAATGAATACAACGGTTATAAACGGCTATAATTTTCATTATATATACCAAAGCTCTAATGTAAACAAGTGACACAAAAAAACTTAAAAATATTCTTTGATCTATAATCACTCACATCTTTTCTCAAAAATTATACACTGAGCCCTATAGCTTTAAGCCCATCTTTCCTATGTGAGATTTACAGAAAAATCAAAGCTTCATTTTATATATCTATCTTTGAGAGATATTTATTGTAAGCTTTCTTTGAAAGGAAAAATACTATTTCATCTTGTAAAAGTGTTGCAAATACTGTGTTCTTGAAATCTTGAGAGTGATTGTGAATCACCTAAGATTTGCAAGGGTTTGGGCTTGTGAAGTCTGTGTAAAATCTGTGGAGGATTGCTCCATTTGTAAAGAGGTTGCTAGCACCCCTGTGAAGCTAGAAGATAGTGGAAAATCTCAAGTGAAGCTTGAGGAGTGGACGTAGGCTGAGTTGAAGCCGAACCAATATAAATTTGTTTGCCTCTCTTTCCCTTATCTCTTTATTTTATTTAAATTGCTATAACTATATTTCACATTTTCACTGTGGTAAAATCATTAACTGACATTGTTGTTAAAACACTTGTTTTAATTATTTTTATTTCATTAACTATATTTATCTATTGTGCTAATCATAATTTTTATTATGGTATTATTAATTTTTAATTGTAAAAACCTAATTCACCCCCCTCTTAGGTTGTCTTTTGGGTAACAATTGGTATTAGAGTCTAGACTCTTGCTTTAGATTTAACCATCTGAGAGTTTCGATCCATGGCAACCTTAGCTAGCACTAGCACTACTGAAGGACAAGCCACTAATAGGCTACCATTATTTGACGGAAACAACTATAGTCATTGGAAAAATAAAATGACCCTATACCTACAAGCCACTGATTATGCTATGTGGATTATTGTCACCAGAGGTCCAAAATTTCCTACCAAATTAGTAGACAATATTAGTGTACCTAAAACTGAAGATGAATGTGATGAGAGGGATCACAAATTATTGCAAGCCAATGCTAAAGCCAAACTCACCATTGTTTGTGGATTAGACTCTAAAGAGTATAATCGAATTTCAAGTTGTGATTCGGCAAAAGAAATTTGGGACAAACTTGAAGTAACTTATGAAGGTACAAACCAAGTAAAGGAATCTCGTATTGATATGCTTGTTCATAGTTATGAATTGTTTAAAATGAACTCTGATGAATCTATTTCAAGTATGTTTACTAGATTTACTAAAATTGTAAACTCTTTGAAATCTCTTGGCAAAACTTATACTAACAATGAGTTGGTAAGAAAAATTCTTAGGTGTTTACCAAAGTATTGGAAAGCAAAGGTCACTGCCATTATAGAAGCCAAAGATCTCTCCACACTTGGATTGGATGAGCTTATGGGTTCCCTTATGACTCATGAGATCACCATGAAAGGACATGAGGATGTTCAAAACAAAAAGAAAAATGGAATTGTATTCAAACCCTCATCAAATAAAGAAGAACATGAAAACTCCAGTGAGGATGAAAGCTATGCCATGTTTAGTAGAAATCTCAAAAAGCACTTCAAGAAAAACAATTATGGAGGAAAAAGACCTTTCAAGAAAGAATACAACAAAGATAACAAGAAATAGCCTATTATTTGCTATGAGTGCAAAAATCCTGGACATATGAAGATGGATTGTCAAAAATTGAAGAATCACGGAAAAGACTACAAAAGAAACAAAAAGGCCATGGTAGCAGTTTAGGGAGAAAGTGAAGATGAAAACTCAAGTGATGAAATTGAAAATGAAGTAGCCAACTTATGTCTCATGGCGATTGAAGATGAAGACTCTACTCAAGATGAGGTAACTAATCTTTATGAAGAACTTGAAAGTGCATTCCATAAACTATCAAATAAATTTAGAAAAGTTTGTGCCAAAAATAATGTGTTGAAAAAATCTGTTGCATTTTTATTTATTAATGTAGAAGAATTAAAGAAAGAAAAAATTATTTTGAAAAATGATTTTGATACTATCTCTAGTGAGAAAACTACTTTAAAAAACAATGTTGATGATTTAACAAAAACACTTGAAAATTTTGTAAAAGGTAGAGATAATCTCAACATGCTTCTTAGAAATCAAAGATGTGTTTTTGATAAAGCGGGTATTGGATATGACCCTATTAAGAAACAAAAGAATCTCAATACAATTTTTGAAAAGGCACCTCTCATGACACACCGTCATATTACTTGTCATTATTGTAGAAAGAAAGGCCATTATATATCTTATTGTCCATTCAAAAAGAATATGAACATGGGAATTAAAAAGATTTGGATTATTAAGAGATCTAACAAAACTAACCAAGAAGGACCCAAGAAACTATGGGTACCAAAAACCAACACTTGATTGTCATCTTGTAGGTTTGCTTTAAGTCCAAAGCTAAAGAAGGGAAGTGATACCTTGATAGTAGATGTTCCAAACACATGACCGGAGATAAATCATTCTTCACTAAACTATCATTGAAAGATGGAGGATTTGTTACTTTTGGAGACAACAAGAAAGGAAAAATCATCAATATTGGTAGCATCGGTATTTCTCCTAACCTTTCTATTGAAAATGTTTTACTTGTTGATGGACTTAAGCATAACCTACTTGGTATTAGTCAATTATGTGGTAAAGGTAATCGTGTTATTTTTGATAAATCACATTACACAATTGAAAGCACAAATTATCATAAAGCTTTATTCGTTGGTAATCGCCATGATAATGTTTATGTTTTTCATCTTGATGATTTCTATGCTAGTGATGTTAATTGTTTATATGTTAATAATGAAAATAGTTGATTATGGCATAGAAGACTTGGTCATGCTCATATGGATTTAATTGCTAAACTTTTGAGAAAGGATTTGGTCATTGGACTTCCAAAAATTAAATTTAAAAAAGATCATCTTTGTAATGTTTGCCAAACAAGGAAAAGAAACTAAAATATCATTTAAATCAAAATCTCATATTTCCACTACTAGATCTTTACAACTATTGCATATGGATTTATTTGGTCCCTCAAGGACATCTAGTCTAGGTGGTAAACGTTATTGTCTTATTATTGTTAATGATTATTCAAGATTTACATGGGTTATGTTTTTAGCACACAAAGATGAAACATTTTCTTCTTTCACAAAACTCTGTCGTAGAATTCAAAATGAAAAAGGCTTTCTTATTACTAATATTCGAACCGACCACGGTAAAGAACTTAAAAATGAGAAATTTGAATTGTTTTGAGATGAACATGATGGGGGAGCTAAATTATTTCCTTGGGCTTCAAATCAAACAATGTAAGGAAGGAATTTTTATCAACCAAGCTAAGTACACAAAAGAACTACTCAAAAATAGCTGAAACACCTATGAGCACATCCATTAAGCTAGGCAAGGATGAAAAAGGTAAGTCCATTAATCAAACAAAATATCGAGGTATGATCGGCTCACTTCTTTATTTTACTGCAAGTAGACCCGATATTATGTTTAGTGTTTGTATGTGTGCTAGATATCAATCAAATCCTAAGGAATCACATCTTAGTGCTGTTAAAAGAATTTTTAGATATCTTGTTGGCACTCAAAATTTGGGACTGTTTTATCCTAGAAGTGTTGCATTTGATTTAATTAGTTACTCGGATGCCGACTTTGCCGGATGCAAACTTGATAGAAAAAGCACCAGTGGCACTTGTCACTTTCTTGATAACTCATTAGTATCTTGGTTTAGCAAAAAGTAAAATTATGTTGCTTTATCAACGACTGAAGCTGAATATATAGCTTCCGGAAGTTGTTGTGCCCAAATACTTTGGATGAAACAACAATTGGAGGACTTTGATTAGCATTATGATCATATCTCTATTAAATGTGATAATACTAGTGCCATCAATTTAAGCAAAAATTCGATTCAACACTCACAAACAAAACATATTGAAATTCGACATCATTTTTTAAGAGATCATGCTCAAAAAGAGGATATTGTACTTGAATTTGTAAACACTGACAAGCAATTGGCGGATATTTTCACAAAACCCCTAAGCGAGGATCGCTTCAATTTTATTCGTGGCGAGCTTGGAACGTCGATTTCTACTTAAAAAGTTTTGTTATGACTGTGAAACTTGAATTTTTGTTAAAATGATATATGTGTATTGCTACATTGATATGGAAACATTTATATCAGTTGAATGCTCTCAAATCCTTCATATATTTATTCTCCTTAACAGTTTGCTATTCTCAACTGTGTAATTTTTTTTGGGTTCTGCATCTTGAGGTAAAATTAACTTTGCATACATTGATTTTTTTTAAAACCCTTATGATATTTTTTTTGCATTACCATTCCAGCAACACCAACGTCCCATTAAGTTTAATTTCTGCTGGTATTATTTTATTTTTTTATTTTGCTATTAGGCTTAATTTTTTTTTTCTCATTATTATTTTTTGTTTGGACTTAATTTTCTTATTTTTTTCTTCTTTTTAATTTCATTTTTCAGTACTTAAACATAAACACAACAAAAAATCAAAATAAAAATATTTATATTAAAAAAAAACACCCTTCATTTTTTTTACGGCCACACGCCGATCAAAATAAACATAAAAAAAAAATCTTCATTTTTTTCCGGCCATACGCCGATCTTACTTACTCGCCTCTTCCATCGTTTTCTTCTTCTTTTTATCACCTTGGGCGACCCTTGACGCCCCTGCCCCCGTGCTTTCGTCGAGAGCGATGACTCCCCGCTGACTATCAAAGGCCAAGAACGACGTTGCTCTAAATCGGGCCATGGAGGTGGTCTTCCGTTTAAGCTCTTTATTTTCGGCCTTCAGTGCGCTTATTTCTGCTCGTGCACCCTTGTACATGCACTAAAGCAGAGAGAGTTGGGCGTTGACCTGATGGAGCTCACTCATCCTGTTCTGCAATTGGTGAGCCAATTTTGTAACTGCAGTCACCGTCTCGATACAGGACGGCAGTGTGAAATGATTAGCTTCAATGTATGATTGAGCTGCCATGATTTTCTCAATCAACATCATAAGAAGGTTAGGCAGAGGAATGACAGGAAGAGTAGGAGTAGGGGCACTCGGTCCAGCAGCGCTTATGGGATCGTTCAAGTCCGGAAACAGAGTGAGGAGACGAGATGAGGAAGCCATGGATTAGAGGTGAGAGATGTCAAAGAAATGAGTTACAGAGAAATAGAAGTGAACAGACTGAGGTTTGGCCTCCTCCGTTCAATTTCTTTGTCTCTCGATGAGGAAGAAGAAACAGAAGAGAGTGGTGAAGAAGAGATAGAAGAGAATGGTGAAGAAGAAAATGGAAGAGTGTGTGATTAAGAAGAAGACGGAGGAGAAGATGACAAGAGGGAGAGAGAGCCGAGGCAGCTGATTGACTGATTGACCCATCTCGCTTTTGTCGATTGGCTGATGCAAAAGCGAGGACACATGTCCGACGCGATTTTCGACGAACAAAAAAGAGACGCGGGCGAATCATATATATATATAGGTATGTATCTATTTTGATTATCTATTTTTTGATGCCATTTATCACTATCATTTTCCTCCTCCTCCCCCAGATTCTGACCCATGATTTCCTTTTGATAATGTCACAGGGGGAGAAAACTTACGATGTTATGATGTTATGTATTATGGTATTATTTTCAAATTATGGTATTATTTTCAAACTAATCTAATGTTATCTTAGTCTCATATCATATCTCTAATTACAGCTTATTTATTACACATGTGCTAACCTATGTATTTATAAATGAATTCAGGGAGCATGACTTGAGATGGAGCTTTTCTTACTCCCAAATCAAATCAAAATATCATTGTGTGCTATCATAAAAAAGGGGGAGATTGTTAGACTTATTTATTTTGATGATTTATTCGAAAGAGAAAAATAGAATCAAAATTTATTTTATCCCATTATTTCTCACCTAAACCTTTATCCTAAATGTTGTTAGAATGTATTTAATATTTGATTAAATCAGGAGTTCAAACAACCTAAAACAAAGGTTCAAACAGCCGAACACAGCAGCAGATTAAAAGGTTCAAAAGGTTCAAGTGGAAGATGTTCAAATTAGTAATGATGGAAGTACAATGGCTATAAACAGCTATAAAGGTTCAAAAGGCCAAAAGGTTCAAAAGGTTCAAGTGGAAGATATTCAAATTTGTAATGATGGAGTGGAAGATATTCAAATTGGTAATGATGGAAGTACATCGGCTATAAACGGCTATAAATTCAAATGACTACAATGGCTATAAACGACTATAAATTCAAATGAATACAGGGGCTATAAACGGCTATAATTTTCATTATATATACCAAAGCTCTAATGTAAACAAGTGACACAAAAAAACCTGAAAATATTCTTTGATCTATAATCACTCACATCTTTTCTCATAAATTATAGTTTTAAGCCCATCTTTCATGTGTGAGATTTACAGAAAAATCAAAACTTCATTTTATATATCTATCTTTGAGAGATATTTATTGTAAGCTTTCTTTGAAAGCAAAAATACCATTTCATCTTGTAAAATTGTTGCAACACTGTGTTCTTGAAATCTTGAGAGTGATTGTGAATCACCTAAGATTTGCAAGGGTTTGGGCTTGTGAAGTTTGTGTAAAATCCGTGGAGGATTGCTCCATTTGTACAGAGATTGCTAGCACCCTGTGAAGCTAGAAAATAGTGGAAAATCTCAAGTGAAACTTGAGGAGTGGACGTAGGCCAAGTTGAAGCCGAACTACTATAAATTTGTTTGCCTCTCTCTCCCTTATCTCTTTATTTTATTTAAATTGCTGTAGCTATATTTCACATTTTCACTGTGCTAAAATCATTAACTGACATAGTTGTTAAAACACTTGTTTTAATTATTTTTATTGCATTAGCTATATTTATCTATTGTGCTAGTCATAATTTTTATTAGGGTATTATTAATTTTTAATTGTAAAAACCTAATTCACCGACCCTCTTAGGTTGTCTTTTGGGTAACAGATCTCATCGACCAATCCCTAACCATGTGGCCAGTCTTGCCACAATGAAAACACGCACCTAATGCTCGGTAACATGCACCTTTATGTTTCCTTCCGTAGTTAGGGCAGTTTGGAGTAGATCCACTACTTTGACTAGAGCTATCGAAAGATCCTGTATTTTGCTTTTTTGAAAATGATCGACCCTTCTTGAAATTGAATCCGGCCCTCTTTCCCTTCCACTCAGTTCATGGGACAAAAGTTTGTTTCTTCGCTGCCAATATATCCTCTGTCATTAATTCCTTGTCCAATACATTCACATACATGGGCAGGTTAAGAACTCCCATCTAATCCAGTATATCTAAATCCAGTCCATCCTCAAATTTGTGGGCCTTCTTGTAGTCTGTGTCCACCATATGAGGGGCAAACCTAGCAAACTCGGTAAATTTAGCCTCGTACTCAGCTACGGACATTCTGCCTTGTTTGAGTTCTTGAAATTCTGAAACCTTCCAGTCTCGGAAGCACTGGGGAAAATACTTACCATAGAAAATCGTATTGAATTGAACCCATGTCATGTTCTCATTGCCATTCCGAACTAGCAACCACCATCTCCGAGCTCCGTCCTTCAGAGTGTAGGTAGCCAATAAGACTTTTTGAATCTTAGAACAAGGGAATACTTCAAACAGTTTCTCCATCTCTAGCAACCATGTTTCAGCCTTTAACGGTTCAATTCTGCCAAAAAAGGTTGGCGGTTTCATTTTCATAAACATTTGAGTCAGATTGATTATGTCACCGTTGCCCGATTCCACTGGTACCGGTGGGGGTGAGGGAGGTAAAGGTTGTTGTCTCTGTTGCTACATTACTACCTTAGTTAGAGCTATAAGCATTTGTTCCATTCTGTTCATCCGGGCCTCCGAGGACCCTGTTGTATCATCATTTCTTGCATTGTCCATTTGCTATAGGTAAACAGAACATTATAAACATAGGCAAATAGTCCTTGTTATTTTATTCAGATTGTTTGATCCCATATCACATTATCATAATCAGATTTATGCTTCCCTTTTTCAAACATACACATTTACACATGCAGATGAAATGCATGTACTTCTTACTAGGGCGTCCTAAGCTCATATGGACTTTTGTGTGCGGTAGAACACATACTCTGATACCACTCTGTCATGACCCAAACCCGCCCCCATAGGTTTAGCGTCGTAACCGGCCAGTAATCCTCGAATTACCAAAGGCCTCATGACATAATAACATATAACAAGGGGTTGCGGAAGCAACATACAGAATATGTATAGTCCATTGACCTATGCAGACATACATGGGATAGGAAATTTAAACTTTCATATACATATATATATACATACAGATGTGGCGTCGAATATACAGTAGCCTCACATCACCCAAGCCACTTACACAAGATTTCCAACGTGTTCAGACCAGTCATACACATTTAAAAGTACAAAAGTCCCAAGGACACAAAACTTAAGTAGATCTCAAAAGGGAACCTCCACGGGAGGCGTAATGGCTGGCTGACACCAAACCTCGCCAGGCAGCATCTCAGGCCCGGTCACGTGCTTGCTCACCTACATACATAAATAATATAGTGAGCTAGAGCCCAGTGATTAATAACAAGTCAAAGGGTTTTAATGAATGATGTCCACCTCAAAGTTCAAAATCATAGCGTATATTATAAACATATTCTTATCAGAAATAGAGTCTTATGCATATTCAAATCTCAGATTAGAAACAGATTTAGATACATGTTCATATTCGTATATAGATTTTGCATAAGATCATACGTAGTACACCCATTAGCTATCATATTAACTTGTTCCTGAGACCCACATGTATAGTCTGTACCGACGACCATAAAGGTCCATATCTTGCGCTCAAGTAGCTATGGTATTGTTACCCCCAGGCAAGGGCCATGTGAATATAGGCCTGGGTATTGTTACCCCCGAGCAAGGGCCACGTGAATATAGGCCTCGATATTGTTATCCCCGGGCAAGGGCCACGTGAATATAGGCCTCGGTATTGTTACCCCCGGGCAAAGGCCACGTGAATATAAGTCACAGTATTGTTACCCCTGGGTGAGGGCCACGCGCATATTGGCCACGGTATTGTTACCCCCGGGCGAGGGCCACGTGAACTAAGAATGCCACAAATACATTTCAGAAAAATGGACATTCATTCATAATTCATAAAATAGTATTTTAGAAAACAGATCGTATCATATCAATCAGAAAATACTTGTAATTAAACATAACTTTACAGAGTTATTACTCACAGTCAACAGATGGCTCCAAGTAAACAAGTGGAGTAGGCAACTCACTTATCCTGAGGCGTGTGACCTACATAACATGACAGTGACATACATTGAAACACACGCTCGAATTGCACATAACACATGTTCTTGTCCTAAGTGTGTTTCTAGCCTTTATCCTCATTATAGAGTCTTAAACATGGCCTAGGAATGCCCATGATGGAATGAGGATGCAAAAATGCACCTGAAAGCATTTTCTAGAACTTGCTGAAAATGGGGTTCACGCTCGAGCGTAGATTCCCTCGCTCGAGTGGGCATGCAGACAATGAGGCTTCGCTCGAGCGCGAATTTCCTCGCTCGAGTGGACTGCAAACGTTGAAAAGTACTGTTTGTTTGCATTTCACGCTCGACGAACACTCGATCCCCGCTCGAGCGTGAGACTCAGCCCTCACTCGAGCGTGACTTCTGTTCACTCGAGCGTTCTGCAAGGTACGCAAACTTCTGGGTATATGCATTCCACGCTCAAGTGAGAATCAAGTCGCTCGAGCGGAAGTGCACACACTCAGAGTGCTCGCTCGAGCGTGAAGTCCCACGCTCGAGCGTGTTTGCAAATTCTGGAATTTTCAGATTTGATCTTCAAGCTTGAACTCAACCTTTAAAGCATCACACTTGATTTTTCTGGGCCAAAACTTGAGAAAATACATGAAAACCCTTAAAACAACATGAATCAAAGATCATTTCAAGAAATCATGGCCCAATGACATGCCAATTGGTCACAAAGCCAACTTAAACTTCATGAATGTTCTAAACATGACATGCATGCATTTCCTTGAACTCAATCACCCCCAAAACATGATCAATTTAGACAAATTGTTAGAAAACATGATGAGTTCTCAAAATGTGATTGAAATAAACACATGCATAAAAGATTTCTTTGAAACCATGCTCAATTTTATGAAGAAATGAACATGCATGCATGGATTAATCTTCCTTCCTACATCTTAAGCTTAATTCTTATATCTTATAGCTCAATTCACTTGAATTTATAAATGAATAACTCAATTTCAAGACTAGAGACTTGGCTTCTTACCTTAAATGTTCAATTGGGTCCTAGGTGCCAAATTCTTGCTAGATGATCAAATTTCCAAGGTTCTTTCTTCTCATCTCAACAATTCCTTGTTTGTTGAGCTCAAATTCTCCCTACTTTCTCTCTCTCACCTTTTCCCATTGAATAGGCTCAATATGAATTCAAGTGGGTGAGAAGAAATGAGTGGGGTTCCATAAATTATGAAGTTTAATTAGCTTAAGTCAAAGACAACTAAGTAGGACTAAATTAATCTTATTTAATCGTTCCGAATCGAATTTTAATTGAACCTACCATAAGGTTCTAAAAATTCCAAATAACACATAAATCAAATCAATTTTTGAATCAGATGCCGATAAGGCCTTCAATTCATAAACCAAAGCATAAACATGAACAGATCTTTCTACGCCAAACAGATATAAACATAAAATGATGCAATGCACATATAGTTAACTTAGGATTTCGTTTTAATTACTTTGTTTGGCTTACTTAATCATGATTTAGCGTTAATCATGGGTCGGGGTTATTACATAGATATAGTTATGTTTATTTAATTAGAACCAATGATGAAGCTTTGGAAACTTTCATTCAATATAAGAATGAAGTTGAAAATTAACTTGGTTAGAAGATTAAGAAACTTAGAAGTGATGGAGGTGGCGAATATAAATCACCTTTTGATGAATTTTGTAAAGAACATGGAATAATTTATCAAATCACCGCTCTTTACTCACCTCGGCAAAATGGAATTGCTGAAAGGAAAAATAGGACTTTAAAAGAAATGATGAATGTTATGTTAATAAGTTCTAGATTACCTCAAAACTTGTGGGGGGAAGCAATATTTTCTGCTAATTATATTTTAAATAAAGTACCCCGAAAGAAAGTGAATCAAACACCTTATGAAATGTGGCATGGGAGAGTACCATCCTACAAATACTTAAAAGTGTGGGGGTGTTTAGCTAAAGTGGCTATTCCTAGTCCTAAAAAGATTAAAATAGGTCCTAAAACTGTTGATTGCATTTTCATTGGTTATGCCAAGAATAGTAGTGCATATCGGTTTTTGATTTATAAATAAGAACATTCCGAAATCCATGTAAATACTATTATTGAATCTCGAAATGCTTCTTTCTTTAAACATGTGTTTCCAAATAAAACTGGATAAGAGACAAGTATTAACAAAAGATCTCATGATACTATTACTAGTCAGGATCAAGAACGTGATCAAGAACAAGAGCAAGAAAGATCAAAATGAGGAAGAGGAACTTAGGCGTAGTAAACGTGCTAGAACCTCGAAATCTTTTGATACAGATTTTCTAACTTTTTTGTTAGAAAATGAGTCTTTAACTTTTAAAGAAGTTATGTCTAGTCCTGAGGCTCCTTTATAGAAAGAAGCTGTAAATAGTGAAATTGAATCCATCTTGCAAAATCACATTTGGAAATTAGTGGACTTACCACCAGGTTGTAAACCTCTTGGGTACAAGTGAATTTTCAAAAGAAAAAAGAAAGCGGATGGATCAATTTACAAATACAAGGAAAGAATTGTGGTCAAAGGTTTTAGACAAAAAGAAGGTCTTGATTACTTTGACACATACTCACCGGTTACTAGAATAACATCCATTAGAATGTTAATTGCTATTGCATCTTTGTACAATCTAGAAATTCATCAAATGGATGTGAAAACCGCTTTCTTAAATGGTGAGTTAGATGCAGAAATTTACATGGAACAACCAGAAGAATTTTCTGTTCCAAGAAAAGAAAAGAAAGTGTGTAAATTGCTTAAATCATTATATGGTTTAAAACAAGCGCCAAAACAATGGCATGAGAAGTTTGACAAGGCAATGAGGTCAAATAGATTTAAAATTAATAAGTGTGACAAATGTGTTTATATTAAAAACACAGACAAAGGTTATGTTATAATATGTCTTTATGTGGATGATATGGTCATCATAGGTAGTAATAATGACATGATTAAAACTACCAAGAAAATGTTAAATAAACATTTTGACATGAAGGACATAGGCATTACTGATGTAATTCTTGGTATGAAAATTACCAAAACATCAGAAGGATATGCTTTGTCATAATCTCATTACATTGAGAAAATACTTGAAAAATTCAGCAAAGATGATGTTCATCTTGCTAGAACACCCGTGGATGTTAATTTGTTTCTTTCTAAGAATGTACAGGAAAGTATTTCTCAATTAGAGTATGCCAAATTATTGGAAGCTTAATGTACTTGATGAACTGCACTCGCCCAGATATAGCTTATGCAGTAAGTAAATTAAGTAGATATACAAGTAATCCAGGAGTACAACACTGGAAAGCAATTATAAGGGTTCTAAGATACCTCAGATTTACACGCAACATTGGGCTCAATTATACTAGATATCCAGCAGTACTTGAAGGATACTGTGATACAAATTGGATATCAGATACTAGAGACTCAAAGTCCACCAGTGGGTATGTCTTTACTCTTAGTGGTACGGCTGTATCTTGGAAATCTTCCAAACAAACTTGCATTGCTAGGTCTACTATGGAATCAGAATTCATAGCTTTAGATAAAGCTGGGGAAGAAGTAAAATGGCTTCGCTACTTTCTTGAAGATATTCCAATGTGACCAAAACCGGTGCCAGCTATTTGCATACATTGTGATAGTCAATCAACAATAGGTAGAGCATAGAGTCATATGTATAATGGTAAGGCACAACACATTCGTCGTCGACATAACACCGTAAGACAACTACTCTCTAATGGAATTAGTTTCATTGAATATGTGAAGTCTAAAGACAACATAGCGGATCCACTAACCAAAGGGTTAGCAAGAGAGATAGTTGAGAATTCATCGAGGGAAATGGGACTTAAGCCTATTAAATAAGAGTTACCACAACGGCAACCCAACCTAGTTGACTGGAGATCCCAAGATCTAGGTTCAAAGGGACAACCGAGTTGTGTATGACTCAGAAGGATCACTGGGGAGTCCAACTCCTACCCATTTCTATGATGAAATAGTGATGTCTGTAGCGTTTTTAGGTTAAGTAATACTTTTAATGATTCTTATATCTAGGTAAACCTCGTGGAGTATGGCAGGATACTCTTCATAAGAATCACCTATGTGAGTATAAACTGGGCCAGTTCTATGAGATTTATGAAGGGCTACAATTCTCTAGAGCACTCATGAAAGACCAGATTGTTCAGGGCCAAAATGAACACAATAGTGAGAACTAAATTGTGTCTGGTGATATACTGTGTAAGTTCTATTGTCTTCGTTTACGCAAATTGCTGAACAGTTCAAGACATCATGTTTACTGGTTAGCTAGTAAATCCGATAGTGTCTCACAAGAGAAGGTTCGCTACTTATCCTTTGCAGAACATTCCCAATTTCTATACTCTCTGTGATTAGATCATGTTGCTGTGTTTTTTCTCTGTCAAATTCCATTCATGTGGGGGATTGTTGGAAATTTTGGGTTTATAGGCTTATTTTGGGCTATCTTTGAGCCCAAGTTTGAGTGGGGTCTACACGTCTTTTGAGATGGGTCCGAAGAGGTGATGTGTTCCTTGTCACATGACAAGTCACACGGTGAAGACGGTTCGTCAAAACCATTTGTGAATGAATGGGAAGTTGACGTCGTTTTCGGGTTTATGAAATGAACATTTAACGAATTAAATGTGGGTTTCCTTGAAATGGGTTGTCCCACATTGAAACTTGAAGAGAACTTATGTGTGTATATAAGTTCTAGGTGACAACATTTGGGTTAGGCCCCAAGGGGCACCCCAAGTTTGTAGAAGGGATGAGTTATGGACAAATGGAACCTTAGCCCAAACCACTACACGCCCTCGCGCACGCTACTGCTGTCCGACCTGGCGCGGGTGTAGGTCGAGTCGGTTCTAACTTTAATTTTTTGGACAAAATTCATTTGGATTGCAGGAAATTATTTGAATTTCAAATTGTATTTGAATTCAAATTTTTGTCCAAAATTTGTGCCTCTTCCAAATTCCACAACAGTTTCAAATTTCGGACAGATTGAAACTGCCCAGACAAATCTGTTCAGTAGTTATAAAACTACCCAGATAGATTTAAATCTGTCCAGCAGTTACCAATAGATTCAAACTCCAGCAGTTATCTGTTGAAACAGTGTTGCACTGTTGGTTTGAATTGAATCTGTTCCAGTTTGAAATTAATACCTGTCCGGGTCTGCAATTTGCCTATATATACCAACATTTTCCAGCAGTGTTCTGGATTCGAAAAACAGTCTGCAAAATAAACTGTAAATTCATTTTGGTTGCCTTCATTTTGCTCTCTTGCATTAATTATTCCTCACATTATTTTAGGAAAAAATTCAAAGAGTTTAGAACACAGGTTTTGTTCGCCGAACAAATTGTTTGGAGTGCTATTACAATTTGCAAAGATCATTGTATCCTGGGAGATAGACGTCATTTTTCCATAAGTACTGTAGCGAGGCGAATCTATCTTAAGGATAGAGTGTCACACACTCGACTTGATCTTTTTATATTTATTCGGTTCGGTAAAATAAATTCGGTATGTTATTTATTTTATTTGTTTGATTTAGTTTCAATTTATTTATTATACACAGAAGATTGTTCCAACAGAATATACCCAAACATCAATCTATTTGTAGTTAACAAAACTGTTAGAATATGGTTCGGCAAAAATAATTTTTTTGGTCAATTTTGAACAAAAATTAAAGTGGCTTTCACACATCTGTTGCATATCAAACTTTAATTTGCTCAAAATCATAACAAGAAATTAATTCCAAAATCACTGTTTGAATATTGATTGAAAAATGCTAGCTTTTGTCCTACATATATTTTTTTTATGAAAGTTTGTTAACTTTATTTAACCTTAGACTTGGGGTTAGGCCCTTGGGCATCTAAATTTTGTGGATGAAAAGTTTGTCGGCTTTATTTCAACTTGGAGTTAGGCCCTTAAGGGCACTCAAATTTTGTGGATGGGGGGAGAATCTAACCAAATGGGCTACTACTCCTATCCAAGCTGGGTCAGGTTAAGTTGAGCAGTCTGTATATATATATTGGATAAAATTATTAATTAATTACTTTCAAAAAATCAAAGCTCGTGTGTTTTTTCGCTACGACCATATATGATTTTAGCTTCGTGATTGCTTCGAATAGGTATGAGAAAGTCTATAAAATCATCCCTTTTCCGGCATATTCATTCATTCAATTGTCTTTCTCTTAGCATCATTATTCTGAGTGTCTAATAGTACAGTCATTTGTTTGGTTCACCAGGCAAACATTCGAAATGTTTCCATTGATCGTTGCAGTGAGACGAATTTTGTATTAAAAAGATAGCGTCCAACACTAATTTTGACCAGATTTTATATCTACAATTCACGTTATGTAAGTTTACTTTCCTTTCTTTTTTTTTTTCTTTTTTTTTGATCTGAAAATCTAATCCCAGCATGAGTTTGAAATGTCCACCTCTCAAGATACCACACGGCCTTACGTAGTTTAACATATTAATTACACACAAACAAATCAAATCTATCTTATTCTTTACACGAATCTAATTATTAGCCCGCTTCATAATTTACTTAAATTTAAATCAAGGATAGTCTCTGGTACAAAAATTTGCAAATAATTCCAAATCTAATTATACTAAAATCAAATTAAACACAGGGTTATGGGCTTACTTTCAATAGAGTGAATTGTAAGTGAAATAAATTACATGGTAAAAAAGTAAAACCCTCTCTTTCTTTCTTTCTTTCTTTCTTTCTTTCTTTTTTCTTTTTACAATTGATAAGAGAAAATAATGGAAGTAAAAATTGCATGATTCATTAAAAAAAAAAAAAAAAAATTGATCAATCCAATAATTGTAATCCTTTCATTTAATCGTATTTATTTTCGAAAAATAAATGTTCTATTTTCAAAAACGTACTCATTAGTATCTATTTTTTAGAAACAAACGCCATGAAATGAAAATATTACTATTATTAAATTGACTTAATTTTTTTTAAAATTTTTATAGATAATATATATCAAGAACTTTACAAAATAAACATTCAAATAATCTAAATAGGATTTATGGTGAGCTCCATAGACCCTAAAAATTCTCTCAAATTCAAATTTAAACTTGAAAAGAAGACAACTTAAAATTTAAGGTGAATTACATGAACTTTCCTTGAGGTTTAAAAAAAACAAAACACATAGTAAGCTCCACAATTTAATATAATTACACTAATTTTCTTTTTAATAAAATTAAATAGAATGAAACTAATGTAGATAGTGTGAAAATACAAAATTATACAACATAAAATAAATATTTTCATATAAAAGATGACAATATCATTTTTTTATTCATATAACTGACAAATTATTGATAAGAATGAAACTAAATGTTATATTAATTAAAATTGCAAAGAAACTTAATATAATTATGTCAAAATTAGGAAATTTACTTTATTTTCTCCAAACCCAAAGAAACCCAAAGAAAGTTGAATCTGATTTACCCGAAAGTTTATTGTGGAGGAGAGAGAGAAATGATTATGAAACTTGGCACTTTTATTTTATTTATTTATTATTATTATTATTATTATTATTGAGACCTTAAAAAAACTCTTACAATTCTATATGTTAGGATAAGTGTCAATTTTTAATTTATTACATATCCAATGATTGAGAGCCCAAAATTTTTACCACACATTATAAATAAACTATTTGTCAAATTTGTGACTCTTTAGCATTAATCTTATTTTTTTTGGTATGGTTCTTTTGGTTGTGGATAGAGCCCGAACTAAAGTGGATCTTTTTTGAACTAATGCTAACGACTCAAAGCCATACTGCCAATAGGGAAAAGAACATTTAGGCACCCTCCGTGATATCTCAAAAACACAATTGCTCTGTTATCAAAGGGATGTGAAGTTGATGTTAGCCACCTCCTTCCCTCACAGTTTTTAAAAAACTTGAACTCATTTTGTATGTCCCATCTCACTTCCATACTAACTACCACTCCCTCCCTTTTTTCTACCTTTTGAATTCTTGTTCCTCTCTTTCAGACCTCAAACGAATCCATGCTCTCATTCTCACAAATGGGTCCCACAAAATCCTCCTCTTATCCACCAAACTCATCACCTTAGCTCGCTCCGTGGCCCCAACAATGGGCTATGCTCGCAAACTGTTTGATTTAATCCTTGAAAGGGATTTATTTCTCTGGAACACCATGATTCGAGGTTATGCCGATCTGGGTCCTTGTCAAGAAGCCATAGTTCTCTATAGAGACATGCATCGGATTGGATTATTACCTGACAGCTATACTTTTCCTTCCGTGGTTAGATCTTGTGCTGTCCTCTCAGCTTTGATGGAAGGGAGAGAAGTGCATTGTAACATAATTAAGAATGGATTTGATTTGGATGTATTTGTACAGAGTTCATTAATTACAATGTACTCGCAGAGTGGGGAGATTTTCGATTCGGAACTAGTTTTTGGTGAGATGGTTGTGAGAAACATAGTTTCTTGGACTGCATTGATTGCAGGATATGTGCAAAATGGGTTTTTGAAAAAGGGTTGGGCGTTTTTCGTGAGATGGTAGCTTTGGGGACTCAACCGAATGCAATTACACTCGTGAGCATTCTTCCCGCCTGTGCTGGTTTGGAGTTTTTGAACTTGGGGAAATTGGTTCATGGTTGTGCTGTTAAATTGGGGGTGGACTCTGATATTTCACTGATTAACACTTTAATCGCTCTCTATGGCAAGTGTGGAATTGTTGATACTGCCAGATCTTTGTTTGATCAGATGCCAGTCCGAAGCCTGGTCTCTTAGAATGCCATGATTGCTGCTTATGAACAGACTAATGCTGATCGGTATGCAATTAAGCTCTTCCGTAGAATGCTAATTGAAAAGGTAGAATTTGATTATATCACAATGGTTAGTGTTATATCAGCTTGTGCTAATTTGGGAGCACTCAATACTGGGAAATGGATACATAAGCTTGTGAGGAACAAAGGTCTTGAAACTAATGTTTCGATTACTAATGCTTTAATTGACATGTATGCAAAATGTGGAAACATAGATTTGGCAAGGGATGCTTTCAACAAGTTGCCTCATAAAAGTGTTGTGTCCTGGACTTCAATTATAGGGGCCTGTGCATCTCATGGGCATGGGGACGATGCTTTGACGCTCTTCACAAAGATGAAAGAGGAAGGAATTAGGCCAAATAGCTTCACCTTCATTTCTGTTTTAACAGCTTGTAGGCATTCAGGTTTAGTAGAAGAAGGGAAGAAGCATTTTGAGAGCATGACAAAAGATTACTCAATCAGGCCTACTGTAGAGCACTGTGCTTGTATGGTGGATCTTCTAGGTAGAGCTGGCCAATTGGTGAGGCTTGTGAGTTTATCGAGAACATGCCAAGTGGACCAGATATTGGTGTTTGGGGAGCTTTGCTTGGTGCTTGTAGAATCCATGGTAATCTTGAGCTAGCAGAGCTTGTTGCTGACCGATTGCATCAGTTGGAGCCTCAAACTGTTTGTTTTTATGTCCTTATGACAAATATCTATGCTGAGGCTGGAAGGTGGGAAGACGTAGCAAGATTGAGGAAGTTGATGGAAGAAAGAGAGTTGAAAAAGATCCCAGGCCATAGTTTTGTGGAGGTAAACCAGAGGTTTCATACATTTTTATCAGGTTCAAAATCACGGCCTTTCTAAAGTGTTATATTCAAGTATTTCACATTCATCTCAAGTACCGTGGCCAACATGTATAATATAGGATGCAAAATGGATACTAGTTTCTTGTAAGCAATGATTAGCATTTGGCAAAATGTACCTCCGCAAGATTGAGTTAGCTGAGTGGATTGATTAACCTATGAACACTATCCTAATGGTAAAGTTGGGAGTCCAAAGGATTTATTTTAAGGGACAAAATTTGCATGGCTGGTGGTAATATCCTTAAAGTGGTAATAGCCAGTTGGGTTGTCGACAACTAAATATTTATTTATTTATTTGTTAGTCATATATTTAAGTTTTGTGCCTTTGTTACAGCGCAAAAATGGAAATTTTCAGTTGGAATAATGTTTTCTCTGTCGTTACCAAATATCACATTGATGTTAAAGTGATATGATATCTATCCTCACAGAATGTTATTGAAGTCAATAAACTACCTGAGATAATCTCTAAAGCTAATACAGCTTTCTTTTAATTTTTTTTTAGAGGGTGACAGCTTTCTTTTCATTGAGACATGTAAAAATGAAAGTTCCCTCGTGGTATTCTTTTCATTTTAAGTATCATGATTTCTTTCACATCCAGAGTTTTTTTTTTTTTTTTAATCCCTGAGCCATCTTCCGGAAACTTGAAGAAATAAATCTGTTGCAATTCTTAATGATTATGTTGATGATCAGGTCACTTGTTACGCATAAATTGCCTTGCAATTAGTTATTTGCATCACGAACAACAAGACCTGCCATAAATACTAACAGAAAAGTAATTTTTTTAAGGAACTGTATTTTGTATCTTTAGTATCTGCTTTTTACTTGAGTATTTCCCCCAAAATCGTATTAGTCAATTTTTTGGAGTGTAAGAATTTCCTGTGAGCTGAATGATTCATTTGCTGAATTTGAAGACAACTTTATGCAGTGGTAAATTTTATTTTCATCATCCCTAATTTGGGGTGAGCTGTTGTGGCCACTTGGACAATGTATTCCCTTTTCATACAATCAATGGAGGTAAACTTCTGCCAAATAAGGTTTTATAATTCAAAGCAAAGCAAGAAAGTTTGCTCTTTCGATAATTGAGGGGTTGCCATTTCGACCACCTGATCACAGAGAGTGTAAAAGTTGCATAAGCTCTTCATGGTTAAAAACAGAAGCCAGAAAAACAGCTTTTAACTACCATCAGAATACCTCGAAACCCATCTTTTGGTAAAGTTCTTGTGCAGGTCGGTTTTTTCTATGCACGTGCACAAATACCTGCTCTGCACCTGCCATGGTTTAAAGTAAATCGTGTTTGCTTTTGTTAAAAATCCGAAGAACTGATGCAGGTTATCGTCTTACCATTGGATTAGCTAACTTAACAGCAAAATACAACATGTTTGTTGCAATACCCTGGTGGCGAGTGGATTTGGAAACACACAGGTTTGCAATGTAAGAGTATCTGTTTTGGCCTGTCTTGTCAATGCTGCAAAAGAGAGGAGCTTTCACCCTTTCCTGTGAGAGGACAAAATTCGAAGTTAAGGCAACAAAAGCATTGAGTGTTGGATGCAGATTCATTACTTAGATGCGAGTTTACCCCAAGAAAGGTCTCCCCAGGCAACAAGTATCGGATGCTCAAATCTAGGGTTCCAACTACACTCTTCAGTATGGTACATTTCACATTCTTGTCTTCCTTCTTTACCTTTTAATTTGAATGACCCTGTGTGAGGAGCTTCTTTGATAATAAACATAAAATTTTATCATTAACCCAACCGAGAGATCAATGAACTCTTTCAAACAAGATTGAACTTAATGTTAATCCTAACCCAAAGAAACTATAAAAAGATAGAAGATGAAAGTTGGTGCCCTAAAGATGATTTGTGAAAAGAAAATCATACCGTCACAATGCAGGTACATTTATGCTTCTGTTGCTTTCTGCGTCGCCTTTTCAATGCAGTAAACTCCTACACAGAAAATGGGGTAAAGAATTTTATGCACGATATATAATCCAGTTGTGTTTTTTTTTTTTTTTTTTTTGACAAGCAGATTATGCCAGTTTAGCCCTACTTGCTCTGCAAATTTCCTTTTGTAGTTATCAACATATCTGTATTGTTAAGTAGAGCTAGAAGTCAGTGGAATGGCATATTATCGCCATGAGTTAACAAACAAGACTGAAACAAACACTCCAACCGGTCTCTTTGTTCTATTAATCGGCTCATTTATCTGTTTTCATATAACAATGGCAAGTTCAATCTTCCACATGTAGATTTGTTTTGAGAAATTTAACTATGTGCTTCAGAGGTTTTGATTTTGATATTTAATTCATACCGTTCATTTGTCTTATCCTCCCAATGACTTTCTGCTCGCAGCCATGCTGCTGTCTACCAAAAAAACAAAAACACAACTACCACCTCAAACTGGCACGAGATTACATAAAAAGCAACCATATTATAAGAAATTCATGCTTTGAATTTTAGGTTATATATAGAATAATAAGATACTGACCCAAAATTCTTTGTCTAGTAAGGCCTCACGTGCCACGAACTGTCCAAACCCAATTCTATCCTCCTGAATAATTTCTTGATCGAATGGCTGCAGCCGGTTGAAATGGAGATTCAAAGGACTTGTTTTAGATTGTGGAATGGAGAGTTTCTGATTTTCTACTGAGAATTCTTCTTTCTTGTTTGTCTGTGATTGTGCTGGTGTAGAATTCAATGCCCTGTTGGTTGAGAAAATTAAAAAGAAAAAGCTCAACTCATGCACCGATTTTGGATTCTATGAGCTCATAAACAACCGCAGAAAACTCTACCCACATTTAGATTTGGTCAGAGAAAGAAAGGGAAAAGAAAAGAAAAGAAAAGAAAAGAAAATCATATAGTTTCAGCAAGGAATGTTTCAAATTTTGTTGATGCTTATGAGTATAATTTGATTCAAGGAACGTGCTAAAATTTAACTCACTGTCAAGGAGGTACAAGTGTGTTTGTGACAATTTCTCATCCCATAGCTTGAAATCTTGAAGAAACCAACAGGTCTGTTCATCGGTACTATCGACATTGAAGCTTTCCAATTCCAGATTTATTTGAAACTTCCTTTGTTTTCTCTTTCAAGGAATGACAGAAAGAAGAGTCCCAGGAGTCCCAGAAATGAAGACAACAGTAGTTTTGATCTATGAAAAGAATACTGTGTTTCTTATCTATGTAACTGGCAATGAAAACAAGAAAAACAATTTGAAAAATCAATTGTTCTTTTGACATTTAATACCAAACTTAACGGCCTGCCAGTCATGTTGGTCCTACAATCACCACCCAATAAAGGCTGTCAAACAGATAATAACTACCACAAGGGGTGGTTTGTCTCTTTCATTGTTAGGGAGTGACCTCTTGTATTGAATGTCACGAATACAGAAATCAAATACAAAATATATATAAATGGATATATGTTATGTATAACTCGGTAATCGATTTTTATCTTCATAGAATTGTTGAGACCAACAAACTTTGATACACAGTAATTATTCGAACGTCAGTTTTGATTTTAGACTACTCATAATTAGTCACATAAAAAGAAAATTTAAAATGTTAGGGAAAAAAAATGGGACCCAAAACCTGGAACACAAGGTGTGGAAGTGAAACCACAAAATGGGAGAAGTCAGGGTTTGGGATATGATTGTCAGAGGAACATGTGGTATCCTTACAAAAGCCACCTATCACCTCCCCCTTTACATCCTCACAATAGAAACAAATATATTATATATTTTTGACAATAATTAATGGACCCTAATACCCCCATCTAGTTTGCATTATTGGTTATTAACAATAAATCTATTAGTTTAACACGGCATGTGTAATGGTGACACATTCATGCATATAATTTATTACGGACACACTTAAACTAATTGAGTCCAATTATTGAATTCTTATTGTTAAAGGGATTCTCAAGTTAATTAAGCATGATGAGTGGATCTTTGAATTGCAAAGGGATTTGTGGGGAAAAAAATTATATTTTATTTATATGGGGAATTACATGCAGGTGGGAGAAAGGAAAAAAAATTTACAAACACAGGAGGTTCAAGTGTGTCTGTGATGAGATGCAAATGAAAGATTGTGAGGGTGTAACTGTCACTTGTACCCCTCCATGTGTCGGTAATTTTTTTTCCCTTTTCTCACCTACATGTAGTTTCTACTATTTATATTTCTCTTTCCTTTTTCTATTTCTTCCACAAATTGATCTTTAAGTTCAAAATCTAAACATATTAGAAATTTCAATTTCAATTCCACTTTCTTTTTCTTTTTTCTTTTTTTTCTCTTTTTAATTTCATGATTCTAAACAGTTTCCCTACAAAACATGAGGTGAAAAAAGAAAAAATACCTTTATGTTTTGATGGCCACTCCCATACTTTACATTCATTTCTAACGTTCACTAAAATGGGCTAAATCAAACTTCTAAGAGCTATTCAAAGATTCATATATTGTCACTCAATGATGTTCCAAATTTCTTTGTGTATCATGATCATTGAAATTCTACATTCATTTCTGCTACAATTGTGTTATTTGAACCCATTACTTATGCTTGCAGTTAATTTTCGTCTAAAACATGGCAATTCAAGGCCCAATAGTCTCGTTAAAACGAAATCTGGGCAGGAAATGTTCGTGAGCCGAAGTATGAATCACCTATTCCCCTGCTCTATAATACACTGGACAAGTTTGGTTTCATAGGCAAACATCCAGTGACCCGCCCAACCTGTCTAACCCAACCCAACTTAACTTGAGCTCAAATAGACATTTTGATACAACGGATGGACAGTTACAGGTCTGGCAATTTCCAAAAAGTTGAGTTTCGATCGAGTGGTGGGTATATAGGATTCCATCTGCGGAACCCAACTAGACCACATGAAATTAGGCTTTCAATTATTATATTGATTTCAATAAACAGAATTGAAAAGCACACTTTCCAAAAAATGAAGAACTAAAGTAAAAGAATCAAAGAAAGTCCAAAACAGAAAGCTCGCCAATTGAGAAAAAAACAAAAAAACAAGCCCAAAAAGGCCCAAATCAGTAAGAAAAATAACTAAGAAAATAAACTCAAAAAGGCCCAAAACATTAAGACCCAATCCATTAACTCAATTCCCATCCAGTTGCTAATCCGGGCAACCTGCTCTGTCGATTTCGAAACTAAGGGTAGTTGGTTGGTTACGGATGAGATTTTCTCACTCCAAAACCATTCGGATGGATCGCGAATGACGTGCAACTCAAGAATATGAATTTTGACAAAAACTATGTGTGAAGGGAAAAAAAATACCAGTGGGAGAGACCTATGAATAATGGCAACCTGTGCCATAACGACGGCCCAATTAGTGAAATGAGAAAGCCGGACCCACTGGTAAGGAGCAACCTAGTAAGAAGATAATTCCACTAAATATGACATCTAAATGATGGCATATGAATGTATATAAGAGGGGAAAGATGAACAAATAGAATTATGTTTAATCAACCCCATAAAATAGTACTCCTAATCTACCTTCTCCCATCTATATACGAGAACTGACATAATCGTCAAAGTGCTCTTTGATTGATAACCACCAGCAACAACGTATTGTGATATCTGAGAAGAAGACAACTTGTATCATGTTATCTTATTTCTCTCTAGTGCAAGAAAGTTTTCCCTTAAATTGAAGGACTAACATCTAATTTGAAAAGATCTAATTCCTTTTTAATGAATAATTTTTCTTTTGATTATTGTCTAATTTATTAATTGAACTAAATTGTCATAATGATAAAAATTTAAAAGGTAAAATTGATATAATTAAAAATCATTTTAACAAAAAAGAAAAATGACAAGAACCACAAATATTATTTGCCCTTAAAATTTAATGAGAGTCACTCAATTATTGATAAGTATTAAATAATTTATCTTCCGATACCATTATTTATGAGCTTGGAAATAGCCATGGACTACCTCATGTTTTCTAATTCCCAACTTGTCCCCTTATCAGAAGTAGTTGAAAACTATAATGTTATTTAAATGGTTACTAATTTCCAACTTGTATTCGTTATAAGAAGTAGATGAGACGGAAGACATAAATGAATGGGCTTCAAAGAGGGTCATTTCTCACTTTCCTCCGAGATGGTTGTAAATCGGATTGGGTTGGATGACATTCTATTTATCATTTATTTAAAACTTAGGAGATTAAAAAAAATCAATTTGTATTTGCCCACTGATTTGACGGATGCAGATTGAGTAGATTGTGTGGGTTGGCGAATGAATGCGATTGGTTTGGCAGTTTGGACTTTAAAAATTTGAGATATTTTTTTGAATTATAATTCATAATTTTCTAATCTCCAATAACTAGTAATTTGAAAAAATATGTATTATTTATCTATAATAGGCCATGACACCATGCATACATACTTTTAAGGCGTTGTTTTCAATTTTTACAAAAGTATATATTTTATTATTTCTACTCTATGTTGTTACTTGTTAATATATATATATATATTTTAAACTTCATCTATGGGCGGATCGGGTTCATATGAATCCGAGATGGTTGATCCGCCATCCGAATAGTATCCGTGAATTTTGAAATATTTTGACTGCATCCATCCGTCGAAAGACATGCATCCGCTCAAAATTAATTGGGTTGGATCGATTCAATCAGATTGGGCAAGTTAGATGGATACATGATCACCCTTTTTTTATAGAATGGAATTAAACAGTAGCTAAAAGTGAGGAAAATTATGTTTTGTTTGATACAATTTATTATAATTTAAAATATAATTTTTTATAATTTATTTAAGTGATTTCTACTTAATAAATTGTAAGCAGAGGTTAACTACGCAATCTATTACAAATTTTTCTAAAAAAAAATAAAAAAATAAAATTAAAACAACCAAATAAGCTGCATCAAACGCCCAATGTATTCAAACTTACAATTCTCATAATAGATTATTAGTGTCATCGAACTGCTAGGTGTATTGTCATTCTCCAAATTAGGAAGACCGGGGACACTTATAGAACCCTTACCAATGACTCTAGAGGTGCCCTCATCTCCAAAGGTAACAATTTCTCCTTCATATTTCTCAAGAGATATGATGTAGGATTTGTTACCTGACATGTGACGAAAGCACCCATTATGAAGTTACCACATGTGCGAGTCACGTGCTTTCAGTGCAGTGTGAACAACAAAACAAGTAAGGTCACTCTTTCTTACCCGTAACTTTTTGGTCTTCACAGAAGGGGGACTGACATTCTTGGTAAATGTCTTAGCATTATGAACACCATTATGAATCATGTTATTCCGCCTAGACATGTAAGGTTGTCTCATAACCCATGAAGCATTAGAATTTCTAACTTTTTGGAAGACTCTACAAAATAACGCAAAATAATAAGGGCGAATGTAGTCATACCTACCACAATAATGACAAATAAAAATAGATTTTACCTCCCTTTCTTTGGTCATGCCACCTTTAGGTTGATGGAGAGGCTTGTCATCCTATTGGATCTTCAGCTTTCCCTTGGCTTGAGTTGTAGGCACCTTTCCTTTTTATTGTGTTGCATCACCATAGCCTATTCCACTTTTGTCACCGCCCATTTGTTGAGACCCAATGATGTCTTCAAGTGTCTTTGATCCTTTATTCCACATATCAATTGTGGCTCTAGCATTTTTGAGTTCTTCCTCTTTCTAAGTGAGCAGCTCTTCCAAGGAAACTTGAGACATCTCGAGAGATTCAATTTTCTCTTCATATGTGGCATAGATTTTCAGAAGTTCATTTCTCTCAGACTCACAGGTCAGAAGCTTTACACAGAGAGCTTGTTTATCACTTGAAATCTTGATGACATCATTTTTTGTTGCAAAAATCTCCTAATTTAACTTGACATTCTCACTTTCACATACTTTGAGTTTGATTGTGAGTTTATCATTCAACTTGGATAAATTTAGAGATTCGCTGTATAGTTTTTCATAAGCTTATTGAAGTTCTTCACTATCTATCTCATCATTATCCTTTGAGGTTTCATCATCTTTTTTTTTGTTTGTTTTTTTCTTCTTTCTCCTCGAGAGCATCCAATCGAGCAACTAAGGCACTGATGTGGGTATTACTGGATGGCTGTGAAGATGACTTTGTTCTTTCATGGAATTGCATAAGAATGACCCATGCATATTCTTACAATGAGAGATTCAATCTTGTTCCTCTTCAGAAAGTGATTCTCGGATGGTGTTCAGGACTTTTTCACTACTCTCTATGTCAGCCCTTTCAACGTCACTCTATTCCTCAGTCGGCTTGGTAACCTTTTGATTGGTGTTCAGATCGATCACAAGCAGTGCTTCAACATTTTTTTCAATTGTGCGCCAACCTTCAGGTTCCCAAGCTTTGAGATAAACTCTCATTCTACACTGCAGTATAGACAATTACTTTTATCAAAGGTAGGAGCACGGTGCAGATTAGGCCCACAAGCAGACTTAACCGGCTTGGGAGTTGATTAAGTGAAGCTAGAGTAGAATGCCATGTAGGTACTATCTCCGTCTTCACCAGATTTGGTTTCCTCAGCTTCTTGCTCTGACTTGCTTTCATTATCCTAAGTCATTGTGTAGACTTTCTTTCAGTTCTTTTTTGAAGGCCATTTGAGAGCAATATGCCCAAACCCTTGGCATTCATAGCACTTGACTCCTTGTCCTCTCATAGTCTTTAGAGCAACTTTGGGTTGAACAACTTTGGGTTTATCAACAACCTTATCTTTAGAGCTAGAGTCCTTGAAATTAGGCTTCTTTTTCTTAATTTTTTTTTATAAAAAATTGTTTAATAAACATAGTCGTCATTTCGGACTCTAGATCAATTTCTACCTCGAGGTTCTTAGTAGTCTCATGAGCACTAGTAAAGGCCGCACTATCTTTTAGTTTTTTCTTGGAAATCAAATGGGCTTCATAAGTCTGTAGGTTTCTAACCAACTGATCAAGCTTGAGGTTCTTAACATCCTAAGCTTCCTCTATAACTGTCACTTTTAATTGGAACCTATCGGGTAAGGACCTCAATATTTTTCCAACCACTTCAGATTCAGGAATTTTTTTCATCGAGTGTGAAACAAAAATTCACGATGTCACTAAGTTTAGCATAAAACTCATCAAACGTCTTATCCTCGTGCATAGAAGGTGTTTCAAAAGAGAAGGTTAGACGTTGATGTTTTGACCCTTTAATAGTAGTAGTACCCTCGTGAATAGTTTCAAGAATGTCCCAAGCCTCTTTTGCTACCTCACACGTACAAATACGACGAAAGGTGTGACGGAAACTTGAATTCTAATAATCAATTGTATCCCATTTATCAATTGGTTTGGGAATATCAATACCATTGATGGTAACCATAGGTTCACTCCACTTGTAGATAACAGAGTGCCAAACTTTTTCATCAATTGATTTTAAAAACGCTCTCATACAAGCTTTCCAATAAGAATAGTTTGTTCCATCAAGTAAAGGAGGTCTATGGGTCGAGTTGCCTTTGCAAATCGAATCCATTAACATGAATCACACAAAATCACACTCCTATAGTTTAAAAAAAAAAAAAAAAAAAACAAGAACGAGTGACCCGCTCTAATACCAATTGAAAAACCTAAGTGATTCGTGATTCGAAACAGATTTAATTGCAACAACTCCCAAACAAACAAAAATAACAGTCTAAATCATCTAGAACGTACGAAAGTGATTTAGATTATTATTTCAAAATTAATAAATTGACACAAACGATTTTTACATGGAAAAAATCATAGTTGAAACATCTCTAATTGTGATAAAAATCACGGGTGAAACGCCACTAATCAATCCACTATGAAGAATGTAAATACACAAAATTACCAAACAATTTACCTTACACTCTGTAAAATTGTCTTCAAAGAACTTGTGCCTCTTTCACCAACGCCTTCGACTCAGAATTGATTAGTCTGATGTTGAATCCACAACACCAAAGTCGAACCCACGACGATGAACTGCTTCAAACTCCTTCAAACCTTCACGCTCGAGTCTCCGGAATCCACTGAACATGAACTCTTTGATTTGAATGATCAACCAACCCTTTGATGTAAACTATTTAGATCATGAGATAAACTCACCAAGACATCAAAGAAAACACGCAAAAAATCTCCAGAGGGAAACCCTAGCCCTCAAGAATAAGCTTTGGAAGATGCAACTCTAAATTCTGTCTTTCACACACTTGAGCCATGGAATGGTTGCTCGAGCGGTGTGTCACATATGCGTGAAATCCACTAGTGACTTCGCTCGAGCCACCAACAAGTTCGTTCGAGTGAACATTGAGCCCTCCCAGTACTTTTGCAGACTGATTAAACTTTTGAGACATAAGATTCTTTGCTCGAGCGGTCCATGACAAACCAGAACATATATTACAAATTGAAAAAGCGTTTGTTCACAGAATTGACAACATAAGGGACCTAACAAGTCAATTCTTTCCGATATTGTCTAAAAAGATTGATTAAAATGTTGGTGGAAATCAAGAATTTATTGTTTATTCTTGGGGCAAGTTGAGGTAGTGCTTCAATTTGGTTACTATTTGTTGAATAAGTGAAACCTACCACATTTCTGTCTCTTTTTGGGGGACAATGAAACACTTATCCTTTAATATTGTGAAACAATATCCCGAGACCAACCAATAACTTCTCGTGAAAATCACCCCTTCTTGTTTGATGTGCACTTTTTTTCTTTTTCTTTTTTTAACAAATTTGATGTGTACTTAAAACAATTGATTTTTTAAGGTGTCATTTGTCAACTTAATTTTTTGATGAAAAAATTTAAAATTTATTTAAAAAAATTAAAATATCACTAAAAATGTAAATCATTTAGTTTTTTATATAACCAAAAAAGGTCATTTTTAAATGTATTAATTCTTCTCTTTTTTTTTGGGTTAAAAAATCATTAAAAAAAGTCAAACTCTAAATGAGGTTTAATTGATTTTTTTATTTATTTTTAATTTCAGGTCATTGCCAATCTTAGGGGATGGTGGTAGTTAGTGACAACATTTTGAGTTTGTTTGGGGTGTATTAAAATAGTACATTTAAATTTTTTTTTTAAGTCATATTTTGGTTTGAGTTTTCTAGATTAAGTTTTTTGAAAACTGATTTTTTTTATTTTCGTGTTTTTTTTTTTTTGTTTTTAGTGAATATTTTTAAAATTTTAAACATTTTTTTTTACTTTTTTAGATACACCTTACTTAGATGTATCTAAAAAGTAAAAAAATTGTGAAAAAATATTTTAAAAAATTAAGAAATATATAAAAATACAAAAAATGTACTGAATTATTGTATTTTTTTTGTATTTTTGGTATTTAGTGAATTTTTAAAAGATTTTTTTTACAATTTTTTTTACTTTTTAGGTGTATTTATGTTAGGTGTGTCTAAAAAGTAAAAAATTTGCATAAAATATTAAAAAAATTCAGTAAAAACAAAAAAACACAGAAAATAAGAAAGTAGAATTTTTTGAAAACTGTTTTTAGAAAATGGGAACCAAGCAAGCTGATTATCTTTCTACTTTTTTTACATATTTTTTAATAAAAAATTAAAATGTACACTCATTTAATTTATCCAAACATCCCCACATGTGATTGTTAGTAGCCGGGATGTGTTGTCGCGTACAAGAGATGGAGGTTGGAGGGGATTTCTAGTTGATGAGATCGTCGACAAAAGAGGTGAAAGGAGATTGTCCGTGATGGTAACTGAAGTAAAGAATGGCTAGTGATGGGTTATTTAGGAAGGTGACTTATAAATTAACTTTTTAATTTATTATGAAAAAATACATAAAAATTAGAAATATGACATGATTCAAATAAATTAATAAACCAATAAATTGATTTTTTTTTTTCTTCCAAAAGTGGCCCGCTAGGTGGTCACCAAAGAGATACAAAAGGAAAAAATAATGAAAACTTGTATTTTTTTTTAAACAAGTGACAATCTTAAATATTTGTTCAGTCTAAGGCTATTAAACTCTAAACAACAATCTCAGGTTCACTGTCCTGTTTGGTCGCGGTTTATAATTTTCGTTATTTTAAAAATACGTAAATTATAAATATACTTTTTGAAATTTATTTAAAATATGAATTACCTCATTAGTTTAGAAAATTATAAATATCTTATTGTCAAAATTTTTTATTTAACTAAATTAATTTAAAAAATAAAATTTCTAACTATTCTCCCATACGATGATAAAATTATATAAATTATTAATTAAAATAAAATTTTGACATCATTAAAAACTATTAATTAACATACTAATTTATTAACAAAATAAATTATTTATTATGAAATTAAAAATTTCAGTGGATGAGATGTAATTTTCAAACCAAACGAGATAAATATTATTTTAAGCAAACTTGGGAAAATAACAATCCAAGGTAGAAAATTTAAAAAAAAATAAAATTACAAATAACTCTGAGTTACATCCTTCCAATAATTTCTTTTTGTCTCTTTAACACGTAAAATCATTAAAATTTCAGCAATACAACGAAGCTGCCCTTAACTATTAAAAAAAAAATTCTAAATTATTATCTTATAATTTAGATTTATTCTATTTATTAATTTTATATTACATAAATTTAAACTCTACCCGACAATCCGTCATTCAAAAAAATCTACTTCATTAGCAGACTTCTTAAAAATTCGAAGTTTTGGGGAGACAGTTGGGTCCAAAGTAACGAATCGGCATCAACTAACTTGTAAGTTACAGGTGAGAGACCGTTGAGAACAAATCTCCTGTCAACCCAAAAACCCTCCATCCCCACATTTCTCGTTCAAATAAATCCGTTCCACCCCTACCATTCTCTCTCTCTTCTCTAAATTACATTACATATATCTTCTCTACCATGGTGCTGTTTTTCGGTCCATTTGTTGTTGGAGACCCAATCCAAATATCCAACTCACTACACATACTATGCATTCTTGGGCATTCCTCAGAACATCCTCATTCTCATCCTCATCCTCACCCTCCATCCCTCGATTCCTTTCAGCTCAACGCAACGCTAGTCGTCCGATCTTCACCCAATCAAACGGCTCATCCTCATCCTCATCCTCTTGTGGATCCAGCAATAGCAATGGTGGTGGTGGTGGTGGTGGAGGGAACAAGAAGAGGGGTCGCTCGAATTCAGATTTAGAGTCGATTCTGAGATCAATCTCTTCGGGGATCTTCGCCGTGGTTGGGTCGAGCCTAGGGCTTTCTTACTGGTCTTCTCTTTCTGATTCTAATTCTTTTTTGTCTTTCGCTGATTCACGAGGCCAGAATGCGAATGCGAATGTGAATGCAGAGCCTAAGCACAAATCCAACTTCTTATTTGGAGGTATAATTAATTAAATTAATTAATGGTTGATATGAATAATGGGGTCAATTACATTTTTGTTCATGAGATTTGTGCCATTTTGGTCAATTTAGCCGGCATTGTATAAAAAATGTTTTAATTTAGTCTCTCAATCAAATTTTGTCAAAAAACCAAACGCTATTAAATTAGGGATAAATATGTAATTTTTTAACTGAGTATTCACATTAATGATACATATCACATGTTGTAGGGATTAAAAAGTACAATTTTTTAAGTGAATTTTCATATTTATCCCTATCTTTAACCTGTCTACTGACAGAGTTAGATTGCCTGTGTTCGAGTTTATGTGATATTTCACATTCTTAGATGCAATAAATGGTTTTTGGGAGATTTATTTGAAATCAGTAAAATCTAATTTGAACTTAAATTTAATTGTTTTGTATGACTCTAAGGTGTCCTTCAACCTGAGGTTCTTGAAGTTATTCACCATAGTTTAGTTTATGCTTGAAGAGTCATATATCAATTGGATTAGGATGAAAAGTTAGTTTTTAAACTCTTTGACTTCAAATTTCGTAGTAGGTTGAGAGTGGTTAAGTTCGAGGCTGCATTTCAACATCTTTGGTCTTGGCCAAACACAAAACAAATGTTTGAACATGGATCACTTTTTTTAGTGTTAGGGGTCGGGATAGATCTAGATTGACGTTGGCTAGGGTAGTAAATAGAGATACAAATCTACTTAATTTGACTAATAGAATGGCATTTGATAGAACCGAGGAGAGAAGAAGGATTTATGTAGCCAAACCCATTTGATGGGACTTGAGGCTTGGTTTGGTTTGGTTTGATTTGGTTTGTTTAATTATTTATGTCTAGTTGTATAAGGCCAACCCTTCATAGAACAACTGGTCTTGTTTGTACTTTGTAATGCACATCTGAAAATGTTTTCTTTATTTGTTTGAAAAAACACATAAGAAAAATGCAAAGTCAAGCACAACATATTTCTGAACATGGATTCACTTTGTTTAGCTAGTATATGTGTTCAATTGTGATGCTCTCTTTATTTGCACTTGGATAACACTTTCTAGTACTGGTTTTGTTTGTATTTTCAGATGCATATAGGAGAAAGGTTTTCTTTAAGTATGAAAAACGCATAAGAACACAAAGTCCTCCTGAAAAGGTTTGTTTCTTCACTAAAGATATACTCCGTTGTTATAGCTATGGACCAGAGCAGTATTTATGAATATGATTTAGGTCTGAGTGCTTTTGACAGTATGGTATAAATATTTTCATTTACTTCTAAAAATATCTGATCCTTAAACTGCCAATGAAAAAGCTGAAAGTTTTTATTTATTTATTATTACTGTTATTCTACAGTCAATAGACTAAATTTACAATGCATACTGGAACATACAAAAAATTTTATGCATGTCTTAGCTTTCCCATTAATATATTTACACATTTGAAGAAGTACTTTTAGGATATCAAAGAATGTGTCACTTGTGGTGCATACCATCTTGGTGAGGGGACACTTAAGCACCTTACGGGTCTTTTGGATTTATGGATTTGAAATTAATAGGTTTGACATCAATAATTTGAGGAGTGTAAACTTTAGTTCAATGTCATATTTTTAGAATTAGATGTCAAGAATGGATTTGTGAGCTTTATAATGATAGGTTTCAAATAACTGGTGAAAATACTTATTTGAAATCCTTCCATAAAGATTCTACTCGTACAAGGATCTTAACAAAAAAACATGTCTCATAGCTCTATTCAATCCCCCGCTTTGAAGTTTTTAATCTACCTTCAATAATTTTATAAATTCAACCTCAAATTCATTCATCCAAACGGAGCCTAAATGTGCCTTAATAACGCCAATATAGTCTTCTCTAGTTTTTTTTTTTTTTTTTATCAACACAAGAACTTTGTTGATGGGAGAAAACCTTACAAGAAGGAAGAAAGACATCAATAAAGAGAGAAGGAGGGGGGGGTTGATGCAAAGGCCATCATAGTGAAACTGCCCAATCCCAACTAGGTTGGCACTAAGCAGCCCACACAATCATATGACAGCACCAACCAAGAATCTATTGATGAGGTACCAACAGATACACAGACAACACAAAAACAGATACAAAAACAACAGAGCTAGCAGCCCAGATACATAGTCAGCAGAGTCAGCAGAACTAAACCAACTGAAGCAGGTGCTGGTCAATCAGCAAAACAGCAACACCAGCAACTCCAAATTGCCACCCAAAACACCAAAACAACATCCACAGCAGAAACTAGCTGATAACATACCATATCAAACCAGAAAACAGACCACATAACAGCAGACCAACCTCACCAAGTGGTGGCAAACCAAGGTACCAAACCAACTAAAATCCCTCCACTGCAGTCCTTAATCTGATCCAAACTGTTGATTAATCCAAGAAAGTGCATGAACCCCTTTACAGTAGCTTTAATCAAACAGCCAAAAAACTGAAAAAACAAAGAACCAGGAAAAAAACAGAATACAAAACAGAACACAACCAGGGCATATCAGCTCTGTGGCACCCAGGGCATAACAGCTTCAATCTATCAGCAACTTACTATCAGCAGCAATCTATCAGGAACTTACTAACAGCTTCTATATCTAGCAGCAACTCTGAAGCTGCAACTGACAAGTAATACACCTCAATTCTGCAACAACAACTAGATTGACTCCCAACTATACACAAAAGCACACCTCAATTCTTCTCTAGTTGTTAGCTGTGGTTGTTAAAAAAAAAAAAAAAAGAAGGAAGGCTCCTGAGCACTGAAATTGAAACTCATCATCATAAACCTAGAGATTCAAGTTATACATGAAGTTTGTGTGAGTTCATTGTAGTTACTGGTTAGAAACCAATTTTTTGCTTCTATGACCATTATTAAGTTTAATGTTTGCTATATTTTGTGGTTTTTATTGTTTCAGGTTTTTGAGTACTTTGCCTCAATCCGAACCCCAAGTGGCGAGGTACTTATGACGCCGGCAGACTTGATGCGTGCAGTTGTCCCTGTATTTCCACCCTCTGAATCAAATCGTATTAGAGAGGGATATCTCAAAGGGGAATGGATTCCTAGCGAGTTACATTGTGCTCCTTCAATATTTTTTATGCTTTTCGATACCGACAACGATGGACTTATATCATTTGCAGAGTGAGTTACAATTCTGTTATTGATATTGCTTGTAAAATATTTGAAAAATCTAAAAACTTTCGAGATATCAATCTCAATCAAACAATCAATAACAAATCGACACAATAATTTAACATGGAGAAAATCACAATTGAAACACCTCCAACTGTGATAAAAAATCACTGTCGAAAGCCAGAAAACAATCTACTAAGAAGACAAAAAAAGAAAAGACAAGAAAAGGAATTTATATACGAGTACTCTCAATTACCTAGTGAATCCATGCCCGAATTAAACCTACCATGATGTGTCTCTTCCACCACCGTCTTCACTTCGGAATTGTCTTGCCCAACGTTGAATTCGCAATGCCGATGTTGAATTCATGACGATGAGCCACTCTAGAACCTACCAAAGCTTCAGGCTAAGTTCCCTAGAATCCACCGAAGAACACTGCTCTATTTTGTGAATGAAATAATAAGAACAACCCTTGATGTTTGACAATCTATAGTTCATTGATCAATCGATCATCTTCTATACACCAAGAAAACTCATATAAAACACCCTCCAATAAGAAACATTTTGTTTTCTCTTCCTCTCTAAGAATTTGGACAGGTTAAACGTTAAAAACAACAAACGGCACACTTTATAGAAAACAGAGTCGCGAAGACCGCTTGAGCACACACTTCACCGCTCGAGTGGTTTGAATAAAAGGCGGTGTAAACACATAGGCCAATTGCTCGAGTGCACACTTCACCGCTCATGCGAAGAAAAATATTTCTTAGAAGTTCAGTTTGTAGGCAGAGATACTAGATGGTTCACATCACCACTCGAGCGCACAAATGATCGCTTGAGCAGTCAAACAACTTTGACTCCATTTGTGCTTGGCAAACAAGGATTGCTCAAGATACATAATTGCAGTACAAACTCCTCTACACAGGCACAATTCGGGTTGGATTTGCATCTAAACACTCATAGCCTTATTGAAACAAAAGTGTGAATAAAATTACAACTGAAAGGAGTTTTGTCAAACGAGATTGCCAATTACAAAAGCCTAACAATATCTACATAAAGGGTTCATTAAAGTTTATTTATTTATTTATTTATTTTTTGCAACAGGTATATTTTTCTTGTTACACTACTCAGCATCCCAGAATCAAGCTTTTCTGTGGCATTTAAAATGTTTGACCTCGACAATAATGGGTAGGTCTAAACTCTAAATCTAATGTGTGTTCATCAACCACTAAGGAATCTAGTAGTTTTTTGATCAATCAATATCACTACTCGGTGTTGTTTTACCTTGAAATATTTCTATTTGTTCTTCTCTCTTTTTGCTTTCATCTAATTTCTTTTCTTATCTCTGTGGTTCTGGTATTGATTAAATAATTCAAGAAGTGTAGTTTCCTCATTTTTTTTCATGTAAATTTAATCATCAAACACAAAAGTATTCCAAGTAGAGTTCATGTGTAGAGTGTTTGTTATGTTCCTGAGAAGAACGAAATCCAAACTGACCCAAAAGCTTCTGATATGGATTAATTATTTTGGCTATTTGTTTAAGAAATTATAACAGTCATCGGATGACTACAAACTACTGAAAGAGAATCACTGGGCTACGAAGAGGTATGACCTTGTATTGATTAAGAACTTGATTTATGCTAGCATAAAATAATTTGTAATTTTATATAAATATAACAATGTTTTTTTGTTTTGTTCTGTTTTGTTTTGTTTTGTTTTTTTTTTTTTTTTTAGTGACATTTGATATTTCTAATTGTATTATTTGCTAGAACCAGAAAAGCATCACAAGTGACTGTCAAATATCTTCTGTATGAGTATTTTCATTTCCTAACTTTAGGCATCATAGTGCGTCATAAGTCTAAGTTCATTGGTTTATTTATTTTTTATTTATAACGATGCGAGCAAATGATTGTTCAATTTGTTTATACCTTCTTCTATATCTAGTAAAATAGTTTGTATTTTTTTTTTTGGTTGAAACTCATAGAATGATATCTTCTGCTAATATTTTGTATGGATTTTCAAGTTTTCATCTTGTTTACCTGAATAAACAGAGAGATAGACAAGGACGAATTTAAGAAGGTGATGACCTTGATGCGAACACATAACAGACAAGGGGCTCGCCACAGAGATGGACTTCGTATCGGACTAAAAGTTTCAGGTTCTGTAGAAGATGGGGGTCTTCTAGAGTACTTCTTTGGAAAAGATGGCAAGCAATGCCTAGAACATGGGAAATTTGTTCAGTTTTTGAGAGACTTGCATGATGAAGTAAGTCAAGCAACTCTCTCTCTCTCTCTCTCTCTCATATTTTCTCTCTCATATTTTTCGGGGATTCAGTTAATATATATGGTATGGTAAAAATAAGTCATTTACTTCTTTATCTCACTTAGTAGTGTTCATCTAACGTTTTTTTGATACTTCATGTTAATAATCTATACTATTATATAAAGTTTACACTTGAGTTAGTATAAACTGTTACACTTTTTAGACCTTAATAACTGCTCTAAACTGCTTTAATTCTCTTGGATCCAACTGCTTCAATTAAGTACAATAGTTATCAAAACCAATTCCTTGAGGATTAATTGTGAAAGGATTAATAATCCCATACATTAGTGTAGGATTAGTTATTTAATTAAATTAGTGAGATAACCATTTATTATGCATTTATTTTTATTTTTTTTGTTTGTTTCATAGTTGAAATTATGATTTCCAATCCCTCTCAATATTAAAAATTCGCCAATTTCTTCGGATTGAATGTCTGCCGTACATGTAATCCGGTTAAAAATTTATAATCAAACATAGGATTATGAGTCTATAGACTGACAATCCCAATCCTATCTTATAATCCTACTAATCAAACATGTCCTCACATAACTGTTATTTTATATTTCGCACACCTCTAGTAATTATAATCTATATCTTTTACACTTTTGTAGATATTGCGGTTGGAGTTTGCCCATTATGACTACAAGTCACATGGAACCATAAATGCTAAGGATTTTGCGTTGTCAATGGTTGCATCTGCTGACATGCGACAGGTAAACAAGTTTCTTGACCGTGTTGAAGAATTAAACGATGAACCAAATCTCAAAGACATACGCATTACATTCGAAGAATTCAAGAATTTGGTAGAGCTTCGTAAAAGGTTACGCCCCTTGTCGCTCGCAATCTTCAGTCATGGGAAAGTGAATGGGCTCTTGACAAAGCCTGATTTCCAAAGAGCTGCATATCATGTAATAAACTTACTATGCACTTATTTTTTTTTCCAATCAATTGAGCATATTTCATAACTGATATTAATAGAGTTAGTATGTTTGGTTGCAAGGTTTGTGGTATCTCTCTCACAGAGAATGTGGTGGATATGATATTTTATGTTTTTGACACTAATCATGATGGGAGTTTGAGCTCGGATGAATTTTTAAGAGTATTACAAAGACGGGAAAGGGACGTCACACTACCGAGAGAGGGGGGATTCATGGGATTGTTTTCTTGCTGGTTGGAGTGTACAAATAATTGCTCTTATTCAAAGATGCTACTTTAAGTTTTTATTTCTACTGATGAATGATGATACCGAGGCACTAGTGGAGCTCATCAACCACCCTCAGCATGGCCAAAGTTGGATTAGAGTACAGCGCAAAATCTCCAAAAAGAACTATGGGAAAATACCCAATGTTTCGCACCCTCAGGAGTTTGCTTGCAATTGAGAGGGCACTTGGAGGACCTTTCTTCAAATCTGAGTAATTTGTGATGAAGTTATTGAATTCTTAATAATTTTTGTGATTTTCCAATTATTTGCAGCATTATTTAGCTTTCTTGTTATGATTTGAAACTCAATTGTACTAGATTTTTTTTTTGGTAGATTGGTGGCAAGTGATGATGGTGACACCAGCAACTATTTATTTAATGAAACTGTAAATATTTTTTTATCACTAAATTGTTTTGTAAAATATTGTTTGAACATTAATTTGTGTTTATCTATATGTCAATTTGTTGGGAAAATCCTTATATTTTTTTCCTTTTTGTATAATTAAAAAATGGGCAACAACCCACAAACAATTGACAATAATATGGCTGAAAAATTAAAGGTAACAAAACAATCACAAAACACAAAATTTATTTGCCAATCAAAAAAAAAAAAAAAAATGTGGTTCGGCAAAAATGTCCACGTTTACGGGTCCAACTCCGAATTAACTTCTACTATATAATAATGGGGTTATAAAATATCATCTCTAGTCACAACTAGAGGCATACGATCATTAAGATAATATTATTGGGTCACTAATCAACAATTATATCATCATCACTAAGGTAGGTTTCAACAAAATCAACAAGAGATGAAATTTATGTATCACCAAAGTGGACATCCCAAACTACCAATCCAATAGAGCTTTGACAAGATCTGCTCCAATCAAAACGTAGAGCTCGTTTTCATGAACAACCCTTTGAAATTTCATCAGGATCGAGTAAGAAATGACCAACCAATCTTAACTTGAACTATGAAAAAAAACCAGCTCTTTCTTCACTTCTCTCTCTCTCTCTCTCTCTCTCTCTTCTGTTTTGCTACTATGTTTGTTGTTTGAAATTAGAAACCAAAAGTCTTGAACTATGAAAAAAAAACCAACTCTTTCTTCACTTCTCTCTCTCTCTCTCTCTTCTGTTTTGCTACTATGTTTGTTGTTTGAAATTAGAGACCAAAAGTCTCTTTTCCATCCTTTAGTCATTGGAAGTCACAAAGTTTCCAAGAGAAGCTTTACAACTAATAATAAAATAAAAAATTTATTGATTCATTTGAGTCTTGTGTGGGACCACTCTAATTAGGAGGGATATCACCCAACAAATCTCCCCCTCCCAACTTAGGTGGGGGGCACCACCAACCCAGCTTTGCTTGTGCAAAAATCATGCTTCTCCTTAGACAAAGATTTAGTCATCATATCCGACCTATTCTCATCACTGTGAATCTTCTCAAGTTGAAGTAATTTTTCATCCAATACATCACGTATTCAATGATACCTCACATCAATGTGCTTCGACCTTGAGTGGAATGTCAGATTCTTGCTCAAGTGGATAGTACTTTGGTTGTCACATAAGAGAACATACTTCCTTGCTTTAACCCCAATTCATGTACAAATCTTTTGATCCATAGCATCTCCTTGCATTCCTCTGCCATTGTAATGTACTCGGCTTGCGTGGTAGATAAAGAAACATATTTTTGCAACTTGGATTACCAAGAAATAGCTCCTCCTGAAAAAGTCATCAAGTACCCCGATGTGGACTTTCTAGAATCAATGTCTTTAGCCATGTCTGCATTTGTGGAGCCTTCTAGTTGAGATTTTCCATCTCCAATGCATACACTCATCTTGGAAGTGCCTCTAAGATATTTGAGAATTCGTTTCACTGTAGCCCAATGATCTTTTCCAGGATTAAAAAGAAATTTACTCACAACGTCAACTGCATAAGCTATATCTAGCCTAGTGTACACCATAACATACATCAAACTACCAATGACAGATGTATAGGGAACTCTCTTTATTTCATCATTTTCTTTCTCACTTCCTGGACATTGCTTTGAACTAAGTTTGAAGTGATTTGTAAGTGGAGTACTCTCCGATTTCTCCTTATCCATGTGTAATCTTTCAAGCACTTTCTTAATGTACCTCTCATGTGATAGCCAAATCTTGCAATTCTTCATGTCACGAGTGATCTTCATGCCAAGTACTTGCTTGGAAGGACCCAAATCCTTCATAGCAAAGGATTTGCTAAGCTCTTCCAACAAATTGTCAATTTTAGATGTGGTTTGTTTTGTGTCCATACCTTTTCTAGGCAAGATGTGGTTCGGTTTGTGTTCCCTATTCACTTCATCCATTGCCTTGTACTTTGTCTTATTGCATTTAGCATTTAGGATCATTATCTTTTCCTAACAGATCATTCCTCACTTATATCATACCACCTAATTACTTGTACTCTTTTTATGAAACACATAGTTCTGCATGTGCCCGTACCCCTTTCACGTTGAAGCATGGTTCTGTTATGTGTAAGCATCTATGCTGCGTTGAGGCTAGTATTGAGGATGTAGGCACTTAGCCTATGTTAGGTGTCGTTTGGCTGTGCCCACTTCTTTTCTGTGTTAAACGTAGTTTGTTTTGCATCCTTATCCCTTTATGGTATTTGTGTGGTAAGCTCTGCTTGTGATTTGATTATTTTGTTACATTGTATATCATTTGTATTGTTTCATTTTTGCATTCTGCCTCTGAACTACGCTGGTTTGATTCCATGCAAAGGGATACGTGAGCAACCCTCGGGTTCAACCAACTGTATCTGCATTTTGTTTGTTTGCCCAAGTCTTATGGCCTTGTCAAAATGGGTTGTCTTTAGACTTTGACATTCACTCACGTCATTTCATGATTTTGAGTTCTATCAAAGAAGGGCAACTATAGATGCCCTATTTTTGACTGCCCTTAAGAGTTGGGCACCTCAGGTTGATCACTTGATGATGAAAAGTAACGTTGTACAAACGTTCGATTTCTTCAGCAAGAAGAGCTTCTAATCCCAACCTTACACCCCATTTTTGACCAAAACTATTTTAGACCAAAACTATTTAGACCTTAAAACCCTCTTTTCCAAAATATTTTTCCAAATGTTTCTATGATGTTCTGAGGCTCGCGATTCGTTAAAGTATTACACTTTTCGATAAACCGAGTAAGGACAAAGTGGAGATAAATGGAAGAGAGGTGAACTCTTTGGAAAAATCTTTGAAACTTGTTATTTATAGGTTTGGAGTTGAAGAAATAGGAGGGGAGGGAAGAAAACCAGTCAGGGGAAAGGTTAGGCATCAATCCGTTAAAATAAAAATGAGCAACCTTCACTAAAATAGGAATATCTCTTTGCACACTTAGAAATTATATGTGAGGCTGCTTCCATTGGAAAGTAGACTTCCGGGGCTTCAATTTAGACTCAAGAATGACCTAAAACCGAGTCCGGATGAGAGAGATATGCCCATTTGAAATCGAGCCTAAAAACATATTTTTGCCTGCCGGCCACTTGTTCCTGGAAGCTAGATTCTTGCAGATATTTTGTGCCAGCTGTTTCCACATTGCTCCACCTGTCTCTATATAGATATTTTCGGCTGAGGCTCATGTTTTCTATATATATGGGACCTTCCCTTTTGGTTTCAAGGTTAGAAAAATTTGGAGAAAGAAATTAGGGTTAGGGTTACAAAAATTCCCAAAAGCTCCCAATACTTGCATAGCACTCTCTCATTCTATCTTACAACCTACACACTCTCTCTCTACACTTCCTAAACCAAAAATTTAGCTCTTCTTGCGAAGGTTCTCGAGCCCAAATTTCAGCCCTTGAGAGTGAGAATTTGTGGATTTGTTAACAAAAAAGTTACCTTGCTTCAAGAGGTATAACTTGTGCAACCTTTACACTACTTCTTTCCTGTCTTTTCTTACTGTTTTTGGACTCTTTTTCCACTGTTTTTATGGGCTGAAGCTTGTGGTTTAAAGTCATTAAAGGTAGAGGGGTTGACTACCCTTCTTTGAACCTTGTCTTCTAGGCTTTTACTCTTGTGTTTTCCATCTTTTCATCAACTTTTTTTTTGAGCTTTTTACCACTGATTTTCGAAGGTTTTGAGAGGCTAAAAATGTGGTTTTGAAGTCCTAAAAATGGAGGGGTTAGCCATCCCTCCTTATGCTTGTTTATTAGCTTAAATTCCTCAATATTTTAGCTTATTGTTTTAGCTATTTTTGTCTTCATTCCAGCAGTTTTTTGGACTGTTTTAGGACTGTTTTTAGTTGTTCATTGCATTTGAGCTTTGTATAACATACTTGTAGTGTAGTAGTCCTCATAGGTTTGGAGGTTTAAGCCTTAGTCACCAACTTATTTGAATTAATAGTGTTTATTTCTTGCTTTTCATACTTGTACTCACCTCTAATCATCTCTGCAACCTCCCTCATTTCTTAGTTTTTTATTTGTTTTGAGAGTTGTTTCAAACCGATTGTTCGTTTAAGCTTGAGATAGAGGTTGTTGTGCTTAATGGTTTAATCCCTTTAGGGGTTCATTATCAACGACATGGCATCTCTCTCATGCCTTAAACCAATCCTTGGTTTGACAATTCCCTCCTTTAGAGGACTTAAAGCTCACCATTGGACTCAATGAACTAAAAAACAGTTAGTAATTAAAATGAAGTAATAAAAAAAGGGACTAAAATGATGCAAGATAATAACTTGGTTAGGGTTCAATCGGACGTTAATTGAACCCTTGAGTCTTGAGTCATTTCATACTCGTTAGTGATGAAAGCGGTTCAAGAGTCATGGTCATGTATTTCAAGTTTACAAGCCTTCTAATTGAAGATAGTTTTCCTCTCATATATAGCTTCCAATTTCTTTCACAAAGTGTGAGCATTGGTTTTTAGAGCCACACAGTGAAACACACTTTGATCAACCTAATAGTGAATTTGAATAACGGTTTTCCTATTCATTATCATCCAATCTTCAACATTTACGTCATCCGGCCTTTTACTTTCACCATGAATCGGTCAATACAAGTCCTTAGTATAAAGGACATTCTCCATTTGTGGTTTCCAAATTGCATAATTCGAAGAGGTCAATTTTATCATATTATCATAGCCCCCGAATTATCTTCCATTCTAAAATTCACACAAGAATTTTATCACACTTGCAAGGCACAAACTGTGTGCTCTGATACCACTTGTTGGGAAAACCCCTATATTTTTCCCTCCTTGTGTAATTAGAAAATGGGCAACAAACCAAAAATAACAGACAATAATATGGCTGAAAAATTAAAAGTAACAAAACAATCACAAAACACCAAATTTATGTGATTCGACAAAAATGCCTACGTCCACAGGTCCAACTCCGAATCAATTTCCACTATAAAATAATGAAGTTACAAAATATCATCTCTAATTACAACTAGAGGCATAAAATCATCAAGATAATATTCTTGGGTCGCTAATCAATAATTATATTATCACCACTAAGGTGAGTTTCAACAAAATTAACAAAAGATAAAGTTTAAGTACCAAAGTGAATATCCTAAACTACCAATCCAAGAGAGTTTTGACAACATTCGCTCCGATCTAAACATATAGCTCATTTTCATGAACAATCCACTGGAATTTCATCAAGATTGGGTAAGAAATGACAAACCAATCTTCACTTGAACTATAGAAAAAAAAAACCTAGCTCTTTCTTCACTTTTATCTCTCTCTCGGCTCTTTTCTGTTTTGTTATTGTGTGTTGTTTGAATTTAGACCAAAAGTCTCTTTCACATCCTTCAGTCTTTGGAAGTCACAAAGCTTCCAAGAGAAGCTTTACAAACAATAATAAAATAAAAAACTTGTTGACTCATTTGAATCTTGTATGGACCCAACCCCAACTATGAGGGATGCCACCTAACACAATTTATGTGTTTAGTTTATAAAAAAAAGGATCATCTCTGATGAAAATATTGTATTCCAATATATTCTTTAGAGCATTTTCAATTGTCTCTCTATGAAGAAAAATTCTTTGAATTCTATCTAAATAAATAAATAAATGAAGGGCATTGTTATTCTAAGTTAAAAGTTAGACTCATTTTTCAAACTCGTTGATGTGACAATCAATCTAAGGTAATTCTCTCTCTCTTTCTCTCATATTTTTTTAATTATTAGTTAATCATCTTTTTGTTATATACATCACTAGGTAAATGTGAATGAAATATAAATTAATTTTTTTAATTTTTCTTTTTCTTTTTAAATTTCTATCAAAATAAATGATCCAAACATGACTTAAGGAAATATAGAATTGACAAATAGTTTCATGGATTTAATTCTAGTAATCTAAAAATTTAGGACATTCTCAAGATAAAAAAAAGTAACAACGGATATCAAGTCCCACTTATACCTTGCCCCCATAGAGAGTGATTTTTATAGAGTAATGATATACGGACATAACATCGAATTTTCACACATATATCTTTTGATTGAAGAAACCAAAAATGATGCATGCTTTGAATTCTTCACCTTGCTGATGGTAACTAATAAAAAAGCCGATCACTTTGCTTGCCGAAAATGCCACGGCCATATGTTGAAGAGATGAGATCCATAACGAGGGGAAACTGCAAGGACACAAAAGAAGTGATTGGTAGACATGCCAATGCAGCCACTGGAATAAGTATCCATTCCTTGTTGTTGCCAAACACAAGATAGAGTGCGGAACTAAAGGCTATAATCATGGCTGTTATGGACACGAACAAGGTAACAAGACCGATTATCAACCTCTTAGGCAAAACATAAAGAAAATCACCCTCTGCATAGCGCGAAGTGAGGATGGACAAGAACATTAATAGAGACACGGTGGATGTGAACAGAGAGATTGCATTTGAAATGATAAAGACAATAAATGTGTTTGCTTTTGAGAAAACTGGGACGCCATTTGTGCCATTGGTGCCACCTGGAACAGTGATTACAGCTGCAAATGCTATAGGCAATGAGTGCTGCTGCTATTGTGCAAGAGTTCGCAGTGTCTTTCATCCATTTTTCTCCTTCTTCTACTAATTTTTTGTGTTCTTTGGTAAATACCATTGAAGGAATTTCTTTTGCATCGTTTTGAAGCTGTTTGTAACGGGGTATTACATACTTCTCCACTTCCTGCATGATAGCCATAGATTTGAAATAATGAAATATATTTGACTTGTTTATTAGATAAGGTCAGAAACTAAATTTTGAATTTATATTTGAACCAAATTTTGTACTATGCTTTACCAATGAAAAACATGCACATGCTCACAAATAAATGTAATAGACTTCAATGGCATGATAATAAATTTGGGTATCAAATTTTGAATGACATTTGTTCCATACCAATGCATTGTCGGCATATCAGATATCCAAAATTGATTACCCAAGTTTGATTACCATAACATCATTGTTAATAAATAAGTAATGGAATACTAGAATGGAATATAATTATTACCTTAAACCATTGTAACTCACGTTGCATTTGCAAAGCTGCACCCGGAACAAGATTGAGCTTGTCAAAAGGTGCTAATCGTCCAGCCAAGTGCAACACGTTGTTCCTATTTTTGTCCACATTGAACATCAAAGCTTGTTTATGCCCACTCGTTTGATAGATGAGGTTGAAAACATTTTCACAACGATATATGACTGCCAGTCCAAATATGTTATAATTATCTTCGTCCACACACCAGATTGCTCCAGGAAACGATTCAACAACCTCTTCAACAACCTCATGAATCCCATACCTTGTAGCTATAAGGATTATATCCTTGCAAATTAATTCAAAAACCTTTGAGTCATTTGAAGATCTAATTTTCTCACACAAGGATTTGACCAGTTGAATTGCTTGACGATGCATCAATTTTTGCTTTTGGACATGTTTTATGGGAGGCACTGCAATAATAGAACTCAAAGATGCAGTAAATTTTGTTGAAAGTGTATAAGCAAACAAGAAAAATAATTGAATCAATCTATATTTTAACTAAGCGGTATTCCTTGTCAATTACCTAATAATTCAAGAACTTTCCAAAGCATAGCCTGCAATTTTCGGCTCACTGTTTGTCATAAAACAAATTAAACTTGTTGGTATATTGAAGGAAATGTTAAATTTAATAACAAAGGCATATGAACGTATTCCCAGTGAAAAATATATTTAATTAACATATAAGTGTATTGTATAATCGACAAACTAGCACAAATTTTGACGAGTTTTATCAATTATTCTCATCTAAAATCCTGTCACATTTTTAAAAAGGTAATAGACACTAATGATATGCTACCCTAAAATAAGGACTAATTCATTTGCCACTGCATTTTATATGCAATTTTAGAGATGATGATCTATTTGCTATTCACCCCCAACGCCATTGTGTGGATTTGAATTGTGAGAATCAATTTCCCCACGGAAAATAAGGGAAATCTTCTTACAAATAACGTCTCTTCAAACCATACTACATGCTCAATCGAAGCCCGAGTATGATTGTTTTTTCTCAAAGGGCAAACTGCACAGACCTCCCTTGAGGTTCGTGACTAGTTGAAATTCTCCTTGACAATCCAAAAATTACACTGATTCCCCTATTAGAGTTTGAATTTCAATAAGGTTAACTAAAGTATAAAAGTACTAAATTACCCTTACCTAATAATGTCAAATTGCCTTACTGCCTTAATTATTTCATCAGTCTCTATGTTTCCTACCAATACCCACCACCTCACCTCTACCGCCTTACTTTATCCGTTTCCCTTTTCACATTCTTTTCCCTAACGCCCATCTACCACTATGAACGACAACCCCCTTACTTCTACTACCTCTTTATGGTCACCATCTCCACCTCTATGCATCTACAACCTTACCTCTATCTCTACCTTTCTGTGACCATTGCATCCACAAACATGAAATGGCCAATGACATTGGCCACTAGCAGTATCATTTGACGTGCAATGGCCACTGGTGTTTTGTGGCATTTGGCATGTGAAGGCCACTGGCATTCGCCATATGATGAATCCTTTTCAAAGTCAATTATTAAGACCCAATATTTACTATTCTTTTCTTTCTCTTCTCCTCACTTCCCTTTTTTCGCACCTCTCTCTTTCGATTGCTCTGTTCCTTTATTCTGCCACAACATGCCTCTTTTTTCTATTGCCTGATGCCATAAGCTTATGACCACACTAAATTCATTTCCCAAAGTCCCTTGGAGTTTTGATGTGCATTGATTTCATGTTTGGAAGGTTCGTGGGGTGGGTGTAATTTTTTTGGCATGGCTATCAGGAATGGTTTTTCGGTTATTGGCAATAGATTATTGGAGTGATTATTGGGGAGTCATTTTCTACATCATCGTGACACCACCACTTTCTCTTGTACCATCCCAATACTCTCTGTCTCTCTGTCTCTCTGTCTGTCTGTCTCTCTCTCTCTCTCTCTCTCTTCCTTGGTTATGGTCGGATTGATAAATGGCAATTTATCTAGGTAGATTGGTTGTAGTGGGGTATCAATTATTGGTATTTGTTGGTGATGGCTGGAGAGGGTTGGAGGTGTCAGTAGGTGGTGATGGCTTGGGAGTGGGAAGTAGTCATAGTTGATGGCTGATAGTTGCAAAAGTGGTGGAGGGTGGAACTCTGTTTCTACATTTCAATGGAGAAGGATAGACAAATGGAACTATTGTGTAAAAGAATTTAATAAAAATAAATATGACATTTTCAAAAAATTAAAAGTTGATATAAGTAAAATATGTTAGTTGATGTAAGTGTCAACTAACATTGGGGAATTTTTTATAGTTCGATTATTAACCTTAATGAGGGGACATAATTTTCAAAGCTTTAAAGATACTAATGTATTAAAAAATGTTACACATAAATTTTATTTTTTATTTTCTTTTCTCATTTCTAGACATAAGTAGATGGGCTCATGTGCAGTTATGCATGTGAGCCCCATTGCTTTGTGTCCTGAAATGAAAAATGGGATAAAAAAATAAGATTATATATAACATCACTCTAATTTATTAATTTGAAACCTCATGGAGTGTCAATATAATTAAAAATAAAAAAATCTATATGCTAATTGTTTGCCTCCCAAATTTTGTCTTGCACCTATGTGCCACTTTATATTTTTAATGTGTCACGTCTGGAGGTTTCAAAAATATTCCATTATTTTAAATTATTTATCATCCAATTCATATAAAATTCTAATACAATCTTTCATCAATTAATTTAGCTTTATCTTTCCTAATCCAACCAACTATGAAATTAAATTATTTATTTTAATTTTGAAAATTTGATATTTTAATTTTAATTTATTAATAGATTACTATCCTTAAATCTACACTTGCAACATACCTTTTATTCAAAATGAATAAAAGTAAATAAAATAATTAAAATCATTCTTTAATTTTAAGATTGTTATTCTTTCTAATTTAGAGGGAAGTACCAATAAATCTCATTTTCATATTTTAGTAACCAATAAATCCCCCAAATAATCTAATGAATCCAACAGTCTTATTTGTGTAGAAATGAAAATATAACCTTATAATTTACACTTGTAAATGCTAGTTAATACTCATAAATGACCGAATGGTTTGAAATTAAACATTTGTCAAAAATTTACTAAGGTCTTTTGGAATGTTTGAAGAATCTCAAATTTCAAGTCATTTCAAATCAAAACCCCACAATTTGAAATTATAAATTTGTCCAAAACTTACTAAGGGGTTTTTGTATTCCTTTTGGAATGTTTGAAGAATCTCACAAATTTGAAATAATGCATTTGTCTAAAACTTAGGAGTTTTTGTAATTCTTTTGGAATGTCTAAGGAATTTCACATCCTTTTTGGAATGGTTTGAAGAATCCCATATTTTTTTTAGGAGTGTTATATTGGAATGTTACGTTTGAAAAAAATACACGAAATTTTTGTGTGAGTTACATTGGAGTGTTACACTAAAGAATTTTTTTAGAGTGTTACATTGGAGTGTTATAGTTTGAAATTATATATTTTCTCAAAACTTACTAAGGAGTTTTTGTACTCCTTTTGAAATGTTTGAAGAATCTCATATTTCAAGTAATTTTTGTACTCATTTTGGAATGTTTGAAAAATCTCACATTTCAAGTCATTTCAAATAAAAAATGATTCCCATATCAAAATTCATCCCAAATTTGATTCCCAGAAGTTTTGTATCTTACCTTTTCAGTACAAAAGAAAAAAAAAAGATATAATAGAAATAAAGGTATAACCGTAAATCCAATTTTCAAATAATAAGTCAAATCCACATTTGCAAAATCAATGGGACTAATTTGTCTATAAAAAAATCTTTAGAACTAAACGGATCACCATTCATCATGATGAAATTTATGAATAATTTTTTCTCTAATTTAATCGTTATTTCTATTATGAAACTTAGTATTTGTTTAATAATGTTATAATTTTTTATCATATAAAATTATCATATCAACCTAGTTTTTAAAATCATTTCAAATTTATGTATCCATAGATATACAAAATTAATTTACACATAAATATTTGAACAAAAATTATCACATTTATTAATTTAAGTAAAGCTTTTACAGCAGGATTATCAAAATAAATTATTAGTTGTACTCTTTAATATTAAGTTATTGTTTCTTTTTCCTTCCTATATCCCTAATTAATAGAAATTAGTAGTTTAATAAGAAGAACAAAAAGAGAGTTGCCAATTTTAATACACTAAACTTTTTTTTGAACAATACTACCCCTAAGTGAAATTTTACTACCTCTACTACATCAATCACCTTTAATCTTGAATAAAGATTTTCTAGCGACCATCACCAATGCTGTTTTTTCCAACAACTCTCCGACAACTTTATGGCGAATTAAAATTTCACTATCCCTACTATGTGACAATCAATGAAATTTCACAAACTTACTAAAAGAGGCGATAAATTAGCAATACAAGGAAATTTCACTGTGCACTTTAATCGTGTAATCTCAATGTCATGGTGAAATTCATTGTGTGAAGCGAAAATATATATTTTTGAATAAAAAGAGAAATAGAAAAAGAATAAAAAGAGGAATGATGGATAACCAACACATAGAGAGTAGGGGTGATCGAGGATCAGGTTGGGTCGGGTGATATTCCATCCGTCATCTGTCCAAAATTAGGCAGATTGGAATTTGCATCCGTCCATCGATTTGGCAGATGCAAATTGAGCGGGACGTGCGGGTTGGAGGATGGATGAGATCAGCTTGCCAATTTGGACTTTATAAATTTTGGGCATTTTTCTTGAATTATAATTCATAACTTTTACAATCTCCAATAACTAGTAATTTGAAAAAATATTTATTATTTGTCTATAATAGGCCATGGTACCACGCATGCATATTTTTAAGGTATTGTTTTCCATTTTCACCAAAATACATTTTTTTTTTATTATTTCTACTCTATGTTGTTACTTGTCAGCAGTCTTTTTTAATTTTTAATTTTTTTAAACTTTATCTGTGGATCGGGTTTATGTGGGTGTAGGATGGTTGATCCGTTATCCAAACTGTATCCATGAAATTTGAAATATTTCATCCGCATCCGTCTGCCAAAAGACACGTATCTGCCCAAAATCAATCGAGTTGGATCGGTTTGCTCAGAATGGATGGGTTTGACAGATCCCTGATCACCCTTAACGTTGTATTTGATTGAGGGATTTGAGAAGGGATTTGAAAAAGAAAAGAGAAAAGGTAAGTAAAATGTGAATAAAATATACTTATATTTCATCTAGTTTCACACATTTTTTCCCTTTCTTTTTCTAAATTTCTTCTCAAATTCCCCAATCAAACACAGTGTAACGGAGAGAATGAGAGATCAGTGAGAGAGAATAAAAAAAGAAAAAGAAAAAACAAATACAGATCTGGACTAGCAGAAGGAAAACAAAAATCACATCTTCATCTCAAAGATCAAATGGACCAATCTTACGTTCTCTACAAAAATGACGTCTTCATCTCAAAAGATCAAATAGACTAATCCTACGTTTTCTTTCTCTCTCTTCTTTACTCTGGAAAGATTACACTATTCGATACATTTAGACCCTGTTTGTTTTGAAAGATAGAGGAATGATTGAGATTGGAATTGAAGTGGGACCCACTAATATTGTGTTTGTTTTAGGAGATAGAAAGGGGATTCATAATCCCTTCCGGATTAGGATGAGCCTTAAGGAGGGGATTAGGATGGAGACCTGAGACTTGGTATTAGAAAATAGTTCGCCGGACTATTTTTTTATTATTTACATGTTGGACATTTTTATTTTCTTTTTTTTGAACATTAATGTTTAATTTTTTGTTAAGTAAAAATCATTGTTTTTAATTATTTTATTTTATTTTATTTTTTATATGTAGGGCCTTTTTTTTTTTTGAACATTAATGTCTAATGTTTTTATATTTTTTTATTTGTTTTATGATTTTATATAAAAATAATTTAATAATCCTTACACCAACAACTATCATCAAAACAAATACAATTTTACTTAATCCCTTCACTATGAATCATCCATTCTACCTCTGAAAACAAACGGGCCCTTAGTTTTTTGTCATCGAGATTAAACTTTTCTTCTCAATCCAACATCTTCATTTATAGATCAACCTCTCCTAGGCATGTCCAATGGTACGGTGTTGATCTGAGGTTGCAAATGGCGATCGGAGATCAGCAATGATGCAAAACAAAAGTGGAGGACATGCAAGCTAGAGAAGAAAGAGGCTGCTGGTGGCTTCATTATCGGCATGTACATGTGCATGAGAGAGAGAGAGAGAGAAAGAGAAAAAAGAGGGTACAAAGAGAGTAGAGAGAGAAGAAAAAGGAGAGGGAAAATGTAGTAGAGAATTTGAAATGATCGATATGGTTTGATAGTGTTTAAGAAAATCTAACTAGCGTCATACAATATCTGTTTCACCCAAAATTCTTGAGTGGTAAAATCACCTAGTCCAATACCTAGGTTGAAAATTTGTTTCACATGTTAACTTCAGTAGCATACAAGTATTTTGACCGCGTTAAGATCCTCTAGAGTAATACCCCTAGAGTCATCTCCTATAGTGAAGGACAAGTAACCAACACATGGCTCACTCACCAAACCAAAGGCAGAGATTTAAACTCACCAAAACGATGTCGTTTTGTTGAGTAAATTGAAAAAAAAATACAAAGTGAGAGAGTGAGAGAGAGAGAGAGAGAGAGAGAGAGAGAGAAGAACAAATAAACAAAAACAGAGTGAGAGAAGGGACTTGGATTCTTTGCCAGTATAGCCCGACTCCTCCCTCTCAGCCACTGGAGCCATCTCCGGCTTCTTCTTCTTCTCCTTCTTCCACTTACCGCTGTCCTTCCTTCCTCTACCAAAAAATCTTCAACTTCAAACCTTCTCTCAATTTCACACCACTAGTTTGGTTCAATCCTTTTAAAACATTGATTTCTGACTGTTTTCAACAACCGAAAATGAAAAACTTTATGAAATGCCCAAATCAAATTTTTGAACATTCCAAGTATATCAATCACAAACCTAGAAAAAAAATAAAACAAAAGAAAAGAAAATTTTTCAAATAGAAACTATTTTCTCAGTGGGTATCCAAGAAACATAAATTTTATAGATCCTGAAACAATCAAAACCTCTACAGGTTTGTGTAGACGCGCCCTTGGGCCTCACTCTACAGTTCGGACTCCCTTTTGTTGTCGGTTCTTAATCTGAACCAAAGAGTTCAAATCTGGCAAATCGTTTTGAGAAAATAGGTTTTTTTGAAAGAAGTGCCAAACATAGACTACTTTGCCAGATACAGTGTCGCCACCTAAATATTTTATTTTGGGAAATTTAGAAAACCCTGACTCGGTACCAAAGGCCACGTGTCCGTCATAACCAAAGTTGCCTCGGCTCGGGAACTTAGGTACGATTGGGGAAGGTCAGCTATGAGCACCCCCTCTCGCCCGATCAAAGATCGGCCTCTACTAACCGTGATATCTTATTTTGAAAACGTTATGTGTTCTTATTCCGGTTATTAGCCTAGAATTACTATGTTATGCGCACAGCAAACAAGTATAGACCAAATCGCCTAAATTGGAACAAAATATTGCATGTTTGTTTTGAAAATGGTTTGCTACTCATAAGTAGGCTAAAATGCAGGTTTTGCCACCCTCAAGTGGGCTTTAGAAAAGATGGTTTTGCCACTATCTAGTGGGCTTAAAACTCACAGTTTTAATACATTATTCCAATTTAGGTGATTCAACCTCCATCCATAGGCATTCAAGCAGTTATATCACATAAGCAGCTAGCCTCATGGTAATCATGCTATCATGGAAACACTCACACGCATGCGGTATGCTAAAGCATAAAAGCTTGCCTAGTACTCCGTGCCAAAACAGAAACTAGTTAGTAATCATGCATGATCCTAGTTCATGTTAAAAAATGGCTAATGCATCACATACAAAATGTCACTAGAATAGGCTCAGCTAATCTACCGTGACATGTGAGATGCTACAACTAACACGCATTCAATTTGGAATTGAAATACATATGCAGTTAGAATGATGCACCGAGCCCGGTGCATGCAAAACAGATGAATGAATGCAAACATGCTATCATGCTGTATGCTAATTTGAATATGCCCTAGTCTACCATCATAAGTAGGTAAATAAAAGGGAAGAAAGACGTGGAGTTGGAAGACATACACACACTCACGCACACTTATTTACACAATTGCCCTCGCTCGGAAGGTCCAAAAGAATAATACAATCCGAATAATGAATTACCTATCCTAGCTAATTAATTATTACAGACCCTCTAATTTGACAAATTAAATGCAGAATAGAGATGGCCGTAGCCCTGCCTCGGGATGCGCGAATGATGCATGCTCGATCCATCTTGCCCGGAAACCCGTACCATGCCACTGCTGCCTCTGTTAATGCTGCCCTGCTCCTCTGAAAATTGCCAAAGTCTTGGAATATGTTCTCTGCACACTGTAGAACACCATCGGCTAAGGGAAATGACCACCGGCCGTGGTAAATGGCTATCGGCTGCTGATGAAGTTATCGGCCATTCACCAATGGCCGGTCAGCACTGTATGTTGCCGGTCGGCAAAAACTTCCTGCTGGGACCTGCAGTTGACAGCAACAGAGGGCAGAGCAGTACATGGCATGGAATTTTGAGCAAATGTAAGCATGGTCATGTTTCATATCCTGTATTGGACTCAAGGAAGCATAGCCCTCGACCCTCGGGCCATCAATTGTGCATTTTGATGCATGATGGCCTAAGAGGCCAAGGTTGCAATTCAATAAAAAAAATGCATGCAACACACAAATGAAGACCAAGACCCTATCATGTCAAGATCAAGGCCTTTGGTGACCGAGGGTTAAGATGTGTTTTGTCACTTGAGGTACAAACACCCCTCACCCCTTAAGCTTGGTTTGACACCCCAAACCAAACAATGTAATGCATGTATAAAAACAAGGCTCAATGATGCAATATGAGACTAGGATGCAAGGCATACCAAATGCAATGCAACTTATCATGGCAAGTATGCAATGCTAGACATATAGGATGCAAATGCAATGCAAATATGGACAAATTATGCAAAAGGACTATTATATAACAACCCCTAATGAGTCAATCATGCAACAAACATGTGATAGATATGCAATGGTGGACTTAAACCATAAAGGGGCAGACCTTAGCCCACCCCAAAACAGTGGCCAAAAGTGTCCAAAAAGGTGGACAAGCATTCATGCCAACATGCAAGCCATTGGGCCTAAGACTAAGGCACAAAAAAGGAGCATTTTACTACCACTATCAAGACCACTCATGGCATGGATCAATCAACCAAAGAATAGAGTTTTAACATGCAAAACAACCCCCCAAAACCCCTGATATGGCAGCCCAAATGCCTTAAACATACAAGCATGCACAATGCCCATTTCAAGGCACAAAACTACAACACCTTAAAGCATGGGAAGGGACACAAATGACAATATAAGACCACCTTACATGGACTGAAATATGATCTTAAATAATGCCAAATCATGAGGATAGTCTAAGTTAAGCATGCTAGAAGCCAAAATACTCAAGGCCTACAAGCCAAAATGCAAAGCAACTACATCAAGCATGTCAAACATGACCAAAACAGTGGCCAATAGACCTTAAGCATGACAAATCAATACTAATACTTTCATGAAGTTAGGCTAACACATGCAAGAATCATGGCCTAAACACAAGATGCATTTCTATGCCAAATGGAAGGATACAAAGCAAGGGTATCATGCATGCAAAAGACCACAAATCCAACCAAAGATAGAGATATATTATGACCAAAAGACACCCAAAAACCTCTGAAATAGGGCCAAAATCAATCAAGCATGCATGTTGCCCTTTTAAGCCAAAAACAAGGATAAAAGAGAGACAAAGGGGAGAGGGGTGTCCCTCCCCTATGAAAGACCTCAAACCACCTTCTTCACCACTAAAAATCCACTGGATTTCAGTGGTGAAAAGAGCAATACAACAAAGTCAACAAGGCTTAAAGAAAAGGCACCAAAAGAGGCCAAAAGAGGCCTAAGAGGGGGAGTTCGACCCCCAATGCCAAAATGACCTCAATGAGATGTCTTAAGCATGAAAATACAAAGCTTTTTTCAGTTATACACAAAGTCTAAAACAGAAAGCAAGATAGGTCAAAAGCCAATGCAAGATTGGGGAAACTAAAATAAAGTGATTACCCTTGAAGAACCCTTGAAGAACAGTTGGTCCAGCCACCCTCTATTGACCAAAATCAGTCCAAAACCTCAACAAACAACCCTCAATGCCTCTCAATCTCGGAGCAAGGTGTAATGGTGTGTTAGTGCAAAAGTAAGGTCAAAATGCACTTTTAGGCCACAAAACACACACAAAGGGGGAGATAGAGGGAAATGTAGAGAGAGTGAGTATATCACAGATGTATAGATATATATAAGCTCTGGTTTTTGTTCAAAACTTCTAACCTTAAGCAATGGAGAAGAAAAGAGGCTTATATAGGCAAAGCCAATGGTTCTAGGCTTCTCCAAGAAGCTAAATGAAAGGGAAAAAAGGTGCAGAGGAACCAAGGCTTCTAGAGGAAGCTAAGACAGCTGGCCAAGCTTCCCCAAGAAGCTTGGCCAAAGGGTTCAAGCGTCTAGAAGGAAAGGGGGTTCAAAGGTTCAAAACAGCCACAAGCCGCACGGGGAGGAGTGATGGTGTATTCCAGTTGGTACAGCTGGCATGCACCATGCCTCAAGGGTGCAAAGGAGTCACACCGGCCAGAAAAAGAGGTCACCGGCCAAAAGGATTGCCGGTCGGCCAAAAATAATGCCGACCGGCCATTGATATGAAGAAACCAAGGCCGGTGGCAACAAGGAGAGGCCGGTGAGGCAAAGGTAGGGCCGGTGGGATGTGGGGATGGCTAACAAGCCATTCCCTGCCCCTCAAAGCAAAAACACAAGTGTTTGGTGCAAAGCCAAACACTAAGCGAACGAGTTAAGAGATCCTGAGGCAAGGCGCGCAACCGTGGCCTTCAGGAACTCAAAACGAACACAAATAAGGATGATCACCGAGTGTCCCAACGGTGACGTCCAAGTCTTGAGGACGGTCAAAAATGGGGTGTCTACAGTTACCCCTCTTTGACAGAACTCGAAAGTCATAACAATGACGGGAGTGAATGTCAAAGCCCAGAGACGACCCATTTTTGACAAGGCCGAAGACTTAGACAAAGCATGCAAGATAACAAAGATATGCGCCCGCAGGCAGGGGCAAAATGCAACTGAAAATGCAAGAAGCCGAGCATAACTTATGATCATGCAAAGAAAGCTGTAGCGGAGCACACATGCAACAGTTTTAAACTAGTATACACCAAACTACACTACAATGCAGAAAGGATGTAAGAGAATTATGCAATTCTGGATACGTCTCACGCGGAGGATACAATACCTGTCCAGTTCGTCTGGTTCCACCAGCCGTAAATGAACCGTACATACAATATCGTGCCTGCAAAAAAAACAAACTTAACAGGTACAATGTGATTAGCAACATGCATATTAATGTACTTGAAAATGCGCGACAACGCAAAGCAAGTGGGGAGCATAACAATGCCGTGAAGGCACAGACACTTGTAAGTAAAGCATGCGGTCTACGCAAGCAATAAAATTGAACATAAGCATGCGATCTACGCGAGCAAAACATGTGGTCTACGCCACTAATGAAATTGAATATAAGTATGCAGCCTATGCAGGCAAAACATGCGGTCTACGCAAGCGAAACATGCGGTCTATGCAAGTAAAAGATGTGGTCTACTCAAGTAATGAAATTGAACACAAGCATGCGGTCTACGCGAGCAATGTATTTGAACATAAACATGCGGTCTTACGCAAGCGAAACATGCGGTCTACGCAAGCGAAACATGCGGTCTACGCAAGTAATGAAATTGAACGAACATGCGGTCTACGCAAGCAAAACATGTGGTCTACGCAAGTAATGAAATTGAACGAACATGCGGCCTACGCAAGCAAAACATGCGGTCTACGCAAGTAATGAAATTGAACGAACATGCGGTCTACGCAAGCAAAACATGCGGTCTACGCAAGTAATGAAATTGATTATAAACATGCGGTCTACGCAAGCAAAACATGCGGTCTACGCAAGTAAAACATGCGGTCTACGCAAGCGAAATATGCGGTCTACGCAAGTAAAACATGCGGTCTACGCAAGCGAAACATGCGGTCTACGCAAGCAAAACATGCGGTCTACGCGAGCAAAACATGCGGTCTACGCAAGTAATGAAATTGAACGAACATGCGGTCTACGCAAGCAAAACATGCGGTCTACGCAAGTAATGAAATTGAACGAACATACGGTCTACGCAAGCAAAACATGCGGTCTACGCAAGTAATGAAATTGAACGAACATGCGTCTACGCAAGCAAAACATGCGGTCTACGCAAGTAATGAAATTGATTATAAACATGCGGTCTACGCAAGCAAAACATGCGGTCTACGCAAGTAAAACATGTGGTCTACGCAAGCCAAACATGCGGTCTACGCAAGAATGAATACGCATGCGGTCTACGCAAGTAATGGGCTGAACAAACATGCTGTCTACGCAAGAATGAATTGAACAGACATGCGGTCTATGCAAGGAATGAATAAACATGCAGTCTACGCAAGTAATGGATTGAACAAGGATGCAGTCTACGCAAGAATGAATTGAACAAACGTGCGGTCTACGCAAGCAATGAATAAACATGCGGTCTACGCAAGTAGTGGAATTGATGACATAAGCATGTGGTCTACGCAAGCATGAGGTACAAGCTATTCATGATGTCAAAATGCAAAGAACTGCAGTTCGTACAATTGAAGTGATTTGTGGAGTTCACAAGATATACAAAGGATACGAGAGGGGATGTTCCTCACGCGTACAGAACATTGTTCAAAGCAGACATAATCTTGAGATCAACTCGATAGTCTACTAACGTCTGCAAAAGTGTGCTTCTTTGCGCTGTCTTGGGTAATGAAGGTGTTGTCCCGAGCAAAGGCGCAAGATGTGCAGCGACCGCAATGGGGGAATTGTCAGTATCCATCCCGATACTCTGCCTGCCCTGTTTTCCTTTTTTTTTTTACTTTCCTTTTTACTAGTAGTTCAAGCACATTGCACTGCCTCAGGCAGGTTTGTTTTCATTTTTCAAAACTGTGTACTTTTTGCAAAACACATGACGGAAATGAAACTGCTATTTTGTTCAAAAGATGTTACATTCGCACGTTCTATGCATCGCATCGCAAGGCATCTCATAACAATGTGAATGAAGTTCATTTGAAAATAGAGCATTCGCATCGTAATAATCAGGTAGTGAACCCACTTACAACTCGATAAGCAAAACAGAGAGACTCGATATAACCAACCAAGTGCGAGTACAACTCGATAAACAAATCAAAGACTTAAAGAGAGTGAAATACAACTCGATAAGAAAATGTACAATAACTCGATAAGCAAATGGGCGCGGCCCCGCAAGAATTGATCACTGGGGGTATTGGAAACGGTGGGATTCCCCATCTTCTCAGCATGAAACAGCTCAGGGAACAAGGGGGGGAAGACCGCCGGCCCAAGGGAAAAGCCACCGGCCGTGAGAAATCTCCACCGGCCGTGAGAAATCTCCACCGGCCAAAAGTGATGACCGGTCGGCACTATACTTGGCCGGCCGGCCAAAAATGGAGGAAACTAGCAGAATGCTGACACATGTCCTTCATTCAACCTTATCCCCTACAAAAGGCCCCAGCTTCGTAGTTTTTCTCATTTCCACACTGATTTGCTCCAAATGGAAGAATTTCTTGCCCAAAATCTCACGACTTGGATTACCAACTTGGATGGCTCGGAAAAGCTGAGTTTCCGAGGCTTCGATATAAATGCACTATTCACTCTGCGTCGTACCCCGCTGCATTTTCCGTTTCTCCATGCCGTGGCAAGGTTTTGGAATCCGGTAACACATGTCTTTAGCTTTAGCGGGCAAGAAGTGTGTCCTACCTTTGAAGATTTCCAAGCTTTAATGGAGTCCGGGCGCAACGAGGAAATTCTTCCTCAACTTCGCTTTGGCTACGCCCAAGCCTTAGGACAGATGTGCGGATTCTCAATACCCGACGCTCGATCTTTGATTCGTGACGGAATGTTGGATATTCCGAGTTTGATTTATTGGTTTTCCGATGCTGGTGACCGCGGTGACCATCATTGGCAAGGCTTCCGACGGCATGTCCTCTGCTTGTGCATGCTGTCTCATTTTCTGCTTGCCTCGGGCTTCGGAGGATCTAGTGCCTGATTGATCGAGGTTGCTCAAGGCTTGAAGGAGGGCAAGAGCTGCATCGCCATGACTTTGGCTGAGACGTTGATGGGCTTAGACGCCTTTTATCGTCGAGAGACGACCAGATTTGTGGGTAGTCCCCTACTGCTGCAAGTAATGTTTGCCACCCTATCTCAAATATGTATTGCTTACGTCACTCGGCCCTCAAGCTCAGTTTTTCTCACAAAAACCCTTTTCTCACTTTTCCTTTCATCGTACATCTCTCTATTCTTTATTCTCTCTTTTTCCAATCCCTTCCCAGGTATGGTTGATGGATAAATTGCAGGTCGTGGACTCCTGCCCAGCCTACTCAGCTCGTGGCTACTTCTTTCGGCAATGCCTAGTTGATGCCCTTGACGAGGGTTAGTGGTTTGACTGGATGTGTAGCTTGTCCGCAGACCGCATTGCTTGGCGGTGTTCTTGGCTCAATCTTCCGGCAATGGGCTATAGCATGACCCGTCAACCTGGGATTCAATTGATTGGCATGACACACTGTGTCTTCTACTTCCCATTCTGGATCCGGCGCCAGTTCGGTCACGATCAGACTTGTTCACCAGAGGGGATAGAGTACCCGGCTGCATTCCCGGTTCGAGGTGCATAGCTTGCCCGATATGCCACAGCATGGAGGACTAGAGAGCTCCTAGCCCCTGCTCTTACTTTCAGTTGTACTTTGTCTGACGAGTGCTGGGATTGGCTCAATAAAGAAGCACAGATTGGGCCCAGCTTGGCATCAGAGCCTTTGACCAGCTCTGGGAGGGGGCGCCGGGACACCTGACTTGACTATGCCCCGGATTTATTGCTTTATTAGTACTTTCAAGTTTTTCTTATGAATGTAATAAAAAGCAACTTCAATTGTATGCAAGAGCAGGAGAACTCTGTAGTGAAATCAATGAAATTGAAGCTTGTGCTACTGGAAATTTTCCGCTTTGGTCCAAAAATGGTCCTAGTTGTAAAAAGATTAATTTGAACAAAGTCAACTTTTATTAAAACTTTTCAAAACTATTTTCGATATGGATCAAAACTGGACACGCCTGAGATCTGTCACTGAGATGCACAACCTCGGATCCTAGCAACTGGAAAGTTGCCCCTAGTCTGAATGGTACCATGGCATTTCTTGGCAACGGAAAGTTGCCCCTAGTCTGAATAGCACTGCACCGGAGATCACGATGAATACTGATGGACAAACATGACTGAGGTGATCAAATGGACAAAGTTGATCAGGGAAAAAGTTTATGGCTGAACTTCAAGGTGAAGCTGCCTACGTATCTCAAAGATGGGAATCAAGCCTTACGTAGTTCGGCTCGGGTTCACTCGAGTATTTTCACTCTCCTTTTACGCTCTAACTTTTGCCAAGGCCGCCCTTTGCGGGTTTTCAACCTTGCGAGCTCAGTTTTTATATTTTCTAATTTTCTGTGCTCTAACTTTTGCCTAGGTTTCCCTTTCGGGTTTTCGGCCTAGCGAGCCTCTCAGGGGTAATATTTCTTCAACTTGTCCATGTTGATCGGTTGGGAGAACTCTAGGCCATCTAGGTCCATCAGAACGACGGCTCCACCTGACCAGATTGACTTAATGATGTAGGGACCAGTCCAATTGGGTCTAAACTTGCCCCTTGGGTCGTGGATGGGAGCTCGGTTGTCCTTGAGCACCAAATCTCCTTCCTTTAGATTCCTGGACTTAACCTCATTGTTGAAAGCCCGGGCAATTCTGCGTCGATATCCTTGAACGTGTTACAGTGCTTTCAGTCTCCTTTCATCAAAGAGCATGAGTTCCTCAAATCTGCTCTGCTGCCAATCTGCCTCGGCTATTTGACACTCAGCCAATACTCGCAATGACGGAACCTCAATCTCAATAGGTAGAAGGGCCTCCATCCCATAGACTAATGAATACGGAGTCGCCCCAGTAGAAGTTCTAATTGAAGTTCGATAGCCCCACAGAGTGAACGGCAATTTATCTGGCCAGTCCCGATAGGTCTCCACCATCTTCTGCAATATGTGTTTGATATTCTTGTTGGCGGCCTCAACTGCTCCATTGGTCTGCGGCTGGTATGTAGATGACTTATGAAAAGCCACATTGTATTTCTCCAACAAATCAATCACCTCCTTCTTGAAGTGGGAACCATTGTCTGAAATAATCTCGTTTGGGACTCCATAACGACAGATGATGTTGTTTCTGATAAATTTTGCGACATGCGAAGCCTTCAACACCGCATAAGATTGGGTCTTGACCCACTTCGTAAAATAATCTATCGCTACCAGGATGAACTCATGCCCATTCGACCCCTTCGGAGTAACAACCCCAATCACATCGATTCCCCAAACTGAAAATGGCCATGGCGATGTCATGTTGTACAGCTTTGACGGCGGGATGTTCATGCGGTTTGCATGGATCTGGCATTTGTGGCATTGCCGAACAAAGCCGATACAATCCTCTTCCATGGTAGACCAGTAATAGCCTTGTCGGAGGATCTTCCGAGCCAACATTACTCCATTCATATGTGCCCCACATTCTCCTCCGTGGATGGCCTCCATCAGGCGCTTTGACTCTTCGGCTTCTACACAGAGCTTATGCATTCCCAGATGTCCTTTCTTATACAGCTTCCCCCCGCAAATGATGAACTGAACAACCATTCTTTTGATTGCCCTTTTATCCTTGGCATTTGCCCCTGGTGGATACGCCTCCTTCTCCAAGAAGTTCCAAATGTCGTAATACCAGGGGTTGTCGTCCTGAACCTCATCTATGGCGGAAATTGACTCATATGCTGGCGCAAACTTCTGGTCAATAATGACTGGACGCATCCGGACTCCGGACGGGATGTCTATCATGGAAGATAGAGTTGCTAGTGAATCTGCAAACCTGTTGTTCTCTCTTACTAGGTGGGTGAAATTTAGCTTCTCAAACCGAGGAGTTAACAAATCCAAGGTCTGGTGGTAAATTATCATCTTTTCCTCTTTGACTTTCCAGTCTCCTTTTGCTTGAGACACAACAAGGTTCGAGTCCCCGATGACGTCCAACCGTTTTGCCCCTAGTTCTAGGGCTGCTTCTAGACCGGCAATGCATGCCTCATATTTTGCTTCATTGTTCGAGACTTTGAACCGGAGCTTGAATGCTAAAGGGATACGGGAATTGTCGGGCGCTATCAGCAACACCCCTATCCCATACCCGTACCGATTTGACGCCCCGTCAAAGTACATCGTCCAAGTTTCATCTTCGATGTGCAGAATGGCTTCATCTGGGAATAGGTACTCAACCGCTTCATCCCCTTCAACCGGGTGGTCGGCAAGGAACTCTGCCACCGCTCTCCCCTTTACTGACTTGCGCGTCACATACTTTAGGTCAAATTCGGAAGGCAACAGCAGCCAACGAACTAGCCTACCCGTAAGCGCCGGTTTCTCGAAAAGATATTTGATGGGATCAAGCCGTGAAACCAACATTACAGAATGAGCTAACAAGTAGTGCTGCAGCTTCCTGGTAGCCCATACGAAGGCCAAACAAGCCTTCTCCAGCAGAGTGTAGCGGGTCTCGTAATCCAGCATCTTCTTGCTCAGATAGTAGATGGCTCTTTCCACTTTGTCCTCTGACTCTTGTGCGAGCATGCAGCCCATTGTCGTCTCGGTTACTGATAAGTACAATATCAACGGTTTCCCTGGCTCTGGTGGTGACAACACGGGCAGGTTCTGTAAATATTCTTTGATCTGTTCAAAAGCTGCTTGGCATCGGCCGTCCCATTGGAACTTCTTTCCTTTCTTCAGGAGACCAAAAAGTGGTTCACAAGTTAAGGTTAGTTTTGAGATAAACCGTCTTATGAATTGCACTTTACCCAGAAAGCCTCACACCTCCTTTTCAGTCATTGGTGGCGGCATTTCTAAGATGGCCTTGATTTTGGAAGGGTCGACTTCGATGCCCCTTTGTGTAATCAGAAACCCCAGCATTTTTCCCGCTGTAACACCAAATGTACACTTCTGAGGATTCAACCGCAGCCGAAATTCTCTGATCCTTTGGAAGAACTTTTGCAAGGCAGTGTAGTGGCCTTCTCTTTCTTTGGACTTGACAATCATGTCATCCACGTACACCTCAACCTCTTTGTGGATCATGTCGTGTAATATTGTGGTCGCAGCCCGTTGATATGTAGCTCCAGCGTTCTTCAACCCAAACGGCATTACTCTGTAGCAGTATGTACCCCACAGGGTGGTAAAAGCAGTCTTTTCCCGGTCTTCGGGTGCCATTACTATCTGATTATATCCTGAGAAGCCATCCATAAATGAAAGCAAAGCATGCCCCGCTGTGAAATCTACCAGCTCATCAATGTGCGGCAAGGGAAAGTCGTTCTTCGTACTAGCTCTGTTCAAATCCCTGAAGTCCACGCATACCCGGATTCTGTCATCCTTCTTCGGCACCGGAACAATGTTGGCCAACCAAGTCGGGTATTCAGATACCAGCAGGAAGCCTGCATCGATTTGCTTGGTGACCTCTTCCTTAATCTTGATGGCCCAATCAGGGCGGATCCTCCTGAGTTTCTGTTTGACAGGTCGGGCCTCGGGGTCAAGAGGGATCCGGTGCTGTACAATCTCAGGATCAATTCCAGGCATGTCTTCGTAGGACCACGTGAAAACATCTTTGAAATCTTTTAATAAAGCGACTAAGCGCTCGCGTTCCTCCGAAGACAACGTGGACCCGATCTGGACCAGCCGCGGGTCCTTCTCAGTACCAACATTCACAGTAATGATTTCATCAATTAGGGGTTTGACAAACCTTTCCTGCTCTTGTTCAATTAAACGTTGTACAACCGGAGGAATTTCGTCCTCGTCGTTTTCGTCAAAATTTTGAAAGTTCTGATTTAAGCAATAAATCAAAGGCACCGAAAAGTACTCGGAAACCACATTCACCTCATTCTCATTAAGTGCTTCCAAACCGTCCAGTTCTTCTGTTACAACAAACTCAAAAGAGAAAGAAAAAGACGACCTGGACAGGACTGTGGCATCTGGATTATCACTCCCAGGAATACCGGACTCAGACTCAGTCGAGTTGGAACCTGATTTCGACTCACAAGACTCGGTGGAATCAGATTCCGGCTCACTACCTGACCCGGTGCTGCTGGATAAAAATCCCTCCTTGTACTGCCAGGTGAGGGAGGGTGCGATGGATGCATCCAAAATAGTTGACGGTAGGCCCGCAGCCGTTTCATTCCCGATCATGGACACCGAGAAGTTATCCCCCAAGCACAGCTGGTCGATCGAAGGATCTGAAAGTAGACATGCCAGTGCTACCCCCATTTCAAATTCGGTGCCCTCAGTCTCCATTTTCCTGCTCTGCTCAACCTTAACTGTCGGGTCTGTCTGCTCTTCAGCAACATCATCCCCAGGTAACTGTAGGTCAAAGAAAATTTCGAACCCCGGCACGCGCTTCTTCTCCGCGTTCAGCCACGGCTCCGGAAAACCACAGAATGGAAAATCCTCCCCCTCCCGGACGAAGCGTCCGTTTAGGGTACCCCGGATGGGGCGATGCATCAATTCAAAGGGTTTTCCCATTTGCTTTGCTTTGGCTCTTCCAACCATCTCCTTTCATTTTCTTACCCAATCCTCCTTGGTGGGCAGATAACCCAAGCCGAAGGTATGGGGATTGTGTGGCACTTCGGCCAATGCTGTGACCCCCTTGCGGCCACTCTTTCCCAATCCCATCCCGGGGATGTGTTGGAGCTTGTTCATGAGATACACTACTTGGGCACTGACATATATCCCCTCGTTAGCAGCCATGATGTTCTGTACAACCTGAGCCTCAGCTAGGGTAAAACCTGATATGAACACATCGTCCATGCCATGCTCGATTTCTAGGACAGGCTTGGATACCTTCGGCGGTGGATGAATTGATGAATTCCCGAAAACAATGGCTACTCCCTTCCCATAGGGGTATTTCACCATTTGATGCAAAGTGGATGATACCGCCTTTACCTGATGCAGCCACGGCCGCCCCAAAAGCAAATTGAAAGTTGCGGGAACCTCTAAGACATGGAAATCTATCTCGTGCTGTCCTGGCCCAACCCTTGTCTAAATCTTAACCGTTCCCATCACTTCTCGGCTTGTGTTGTCATACGCCCAGATCACCTGGGCTGTTGGTACAAAGTCCTTGGTTTTCAAACCAATCGCATATGTCGTTCTTGCCGGGCAGACATTGATGGCGGACCCGGTATCAACAAGAACCACCGGTATCCATTTATCCTTACACTCCACAGAGATGTAGAGCGGCTTATTATGGTCTGCCCCCTCGGGTGGCAATTCCTTGTCGGAAAAAGTCAGTGTCGGGGTAGCCCCTCCTGGAAAGACTAATCCCACCAGCTGTTCTGGCGTGGTTTCTATCGAAAGCTTGGCTTTATCCATGGCTGTCAGGACAGCCTGTCTATGCACTTGTGATGCCATGAGCAGTCCCTAGATGGAGATGTCTGCTTGTATCTTTTTTAGCTGTTTGAGCACAGCTTCCTCCTCAAGTTGCTTCTCCTTTTGCTTCTCAGCCTCTCTACCCTTCCCCGAGGCCTCTGGTTGATCTAGGTGCGGGGGTTTGAAGTATCGCCCGCTCCGCGTCATATGGTCGACCTCTCCAAGGTACCAGGTGTCATCAGGTTGGTTGCTCCCCCAATCTTCGTCTGTGTGGGCGAGACATAAATCTTCATCCTCCCACCACATTCCATCAGCAGCCGACAGACACCTGTTCGGCTCTGGTATGACCGTTCTCGTACTCATGGCACCTTCCATCCATATGCCCGCAGCATTCTCGGTTCCTGTGCACACAGCAGTTTCAGTCCCTACATGGGCCTTTGCCTTCCTAATTCTCTCAGAATCTTCAAATCTTCCTTGTTCCGGCTGTGTCAACATAACTGTCTGTTCAATAATCCCTGTATTTGAAATGCTCCAATCTTGACTGAAATTCTTGATATCGGCGTTCTCCAGCGATGTACCCTGTTCTTCGACCCTTCCGGCCGTCACTAGCATTCTCGCCCCTGTCGGGCCCTGTTCTGGCTGAAATTCTTCTACCACATCCGTTGATCATCCAACCACCCAGTAGCCTCTGCCGATTCCTCATAATCGAACCAGTTGACTGCCGCATCCCCTGGGTCTTGGTTACTGTAAAACTGGAGATTGGCAAGGTCTTCGTCCACAGCCGTTAAATTATCTATTTCCTGTTCCAGACTCTCCCCTTGGATCATACACAGCTCTCTCCCTGTTCGTAGTTCCACCTCTAACCTATCCTGGTCTATTGACAAAATGTAGTCACCCGGACCATATGTCTTCTCAACACAACTCCCAGATTCCACAGACTCTGGCTTAACAACCCTTTTCTCCTTTGGGATCTTCTCCCTCCTGTCCTCGACAGTCACCACCGCTGGCTCAGGTTGGGTTATGGAAATGTCCATCATGCACAAATCGGTGCAATCGGGAAGGAACACCTCCGGCTTGGGCAGGTGGGAAGGAGTGATATAGATGCTAGGGTCGTAAGGCATGACCCCAGTTTGGATGAAGTTGATTCTTTTGGGTGGTGGAGCTTGGTTATGTGTGGGGAGAGGGTTTGTAGTAACGTTGGGTTTCTCGGGAGGCAAAATCACCCCGTTATCAATGAGATCTTGAATCTCATGACGTAATCGGAAGCACAGATAGGTGTCATGACCGTGCTGTTGGTGAAATGCACAATACTTGGCTGGGTTGTGGGTAGCGGGGAGTCTTTCTGGTAAGGGCCGCGGCTCTAGGGGCTTCAAATGCCCTTTTCTGATTAGCACCCCCAGAGCATTGGACAGGGGCATATAAAGTGGAGCGAAGGTTCTGGTATTTTTGGGTGGGTATTTGGCTGTTGATGGGTTGCTTCCGGACGCACCGGAGAATGGCGCAGCCGCCATGGTTCTCGAAGGGGGGTTGGTGGCGACCATGCTCACTTCGGAGGCTCTCGTAGTTGTAGTGCCGCTCGGGTCTGCATTGCTGCTGCGATTGAAAGTTCGTCGGGGTTGTTCCCGGTCGTTATCAATTAAGCCTTGCTTCAAGGCATCCTTAATCTGTACCCCCATTTCATGCAGGTCAGAAAAAGTAGGGAAGGGGAGTATAGTCATCTTTTGCATCAACTTCGGCTGAAGATTGCGCACAATCATCTGAATCTGGTCTTTGTCTGTAGGCCTTAAGGTCATCATTGAAGCCTTGGCCCTCCATCTGGTCACAAATTCTGAGAAACTCTCTTTTGGCTCTTGCCTGGTTGTCTCGAGATCACGAGTTGTAATCTCGATTTGTGTATTATATGAGTACTGCGCAATGAAGGCCTCAGCCATCTCGTCCCAATTTCTCTTGACATCATCTTCTAATTTGGCATACCATATGGCCGCCACACCCGACAAGGTCCGGCCGAATAAAGACAGCTTCTGAAGCCTACTGAGGCCCATTGGCCTTAGGATATCTGAAAACAGTCTCAGGTGCACCATGGGGTCCCCGGACCCATCAAATCGATCAATATGAGGCATTTTGAATCTGTCGGGCAGCGTCACAGCTGCGTCGGTATATCCGTCTTCAATATCAGGGATGGTGTTGACCCCCTGGGATCTCTTGAACAGCTTTTCAAGCTTGCTCAACTTCAGTGCAGTAGGATCAGTCTCGAACTCAAAGGGAGAGTCCGGTAGGTTGGTGGGTGTTTTTGATAATTGGGGTTGGATTTGGGATAGGATCGGGGGTGGAGGTGGTCCTGTGGGAAGTTCTGTATCATTCTGAGCATTGGCTGTCTCCCCGGGGATTGGAATTCCTGGCAGGGAGGAGCTTGCTGCGAAACAGAGGCTCCGGTTTGCTGTTGTAACCTTACAATTAACTCTGCTTGTTCATTCACAACTGTGGCCTGTTGCCTGGCAAACTCTGCCTGTCGGATAGCATCCTGCTGCATCATTTTCATACTCTTTTGTAGGTGGCGCACCATCTCCTCTAAGCTGGCCATACTATTCTGCTCTGGTTGAATTACCGGTATGTATTCCCTCTCTGTAGGTGAAACAGAACCCTGATCCCTACTGAACTCAGGTGGGGTAGATAAGGCCCTCTGAACTGTCTGCTGTACTGATGCCCTCTGCCTAACTGCCCTCCGTCTAGTAACCGGGGGTAGAGAGTGGTACACTGGTTGTCCGTCTACCAGATCCTCAGATCGATGGAGTCGACGACCTCTAGTCCAGAGTGCTTGGGGAGTATCTACTGGGTCAGAAGCAATTGTGCTCAACTACCTAGTAAAAAGATAAATAAAGCGTATAAATAAACAGACAATCGGACAGCATAACAACGTAAAATAAACATACAACACACGGTTGGATATCATAATATACTGCCAATGGACTGGATACACTGTTTCTCAAGCACTGAGCACTTTTTCTGAATCGTTGCCCCCAAGTCTGAACCTGATACCCACAGATAACTGATTCCCAAAACAATGCTGATGCCCACGGGCCTAATACTCAAACTTGCAGACTGATACACGCATTCCCTGTAGAGATACACTCTAGAAGCACATAGCATGTAAGTGAGAGCCAATACACCCCTATGTTGGGGTAGGGTTTCCCTGTCCTATTTGGTCAGGAGCTAGGGTTTTACTACGCACGCAGCGGTTTCAAACAACCTAACATCGGGTAAGCAACCTGTCCTAGTTTGGAATGGTCACTATGGATTTCGATATGCACTAGGTCGAATGGTCGAAAAGGGTGCCCCGGTAAAACCGGGGTTTGTGTTCCCATACTGGCAGAGCCCGCAACCGGTCAGCCTTATGGTCATGCCTTGACAAGACAAGCCTCCAGAAAACCGCTCAGGAATAGCAGATGGCCAACACGGTGTCCTAGGCGCACCAATGCACATGCAATGCAAAGAGACACATAAATGAAATCAAAACAGGATATCACGAGTTCGAGTCAAGCTCTCTAAAGTCCCCAGCAGAGTCGCCAGAAACTGTAGACGCGCCCTTAGGCCTCACTCTACAGTTCGAACTCCTTTTTGTTGTCGGTTCTTAATCTGAACCAAAGAGTCCAAATCTGGCAAATCGTTTTGAGAAAACAGGTTTTTTTGAAAGAAGTGCCAAACATGGACTGCTTTGCCAGATACAGAGTCGCCACCTAAATATTTTATTTTGGGAAATTTAGGAAACCCTGACTCGGTGCCAAAGGCCACGTGTCCGTCATCACCAAAGTTGCCTCGGCTCAGGAACTTGGGTACGATTGGCGAAGGTCAGCTATGAGCACTCCCTCTCGCCCGATCAAAGATTGGTCTCTACTAACCGTGATATCTTATTTTGAAAACGTTATGTGTTCTTATTCCGGTTATTAGCCTAGAATTATTATGTTATGCGCACAGCAAACAAGTATAGACCAAATCACCTAAATTGGAACAAAATATTGCATGTTTGTTTTGAAAATGGTTTGCTACTCATAAGTAGACTAAAATGCAAGTTTTGCCACCCTCAAGTGGGCTTTAGAAAAGATGGTTTTGCCACTATCTAGTGGGCTTAAAACTCACAGTTTTAATACATTATTCCAATTTAGGTGATTCAACCTTCATCCACAGGCATTCAAGCAGTTATATCACATAAGCAGCTAGCCTCATGGTAATCATGCTATCATGGCAACACTCACACGCATGCGGTATGCTAAAGCATAAAAGCTTACCTAGTACTCCGTGCCAAAACAGAAACTAGTTAGTAATCATGCATGATCCTAGTTCATGTTAAAAAATGGCTAATGCATCACATACAGAATGTCACTAGAATAGGCTCGGCTAATCTACCATGACATGTGAGATGCTACAACTAACACGTATTCAATTTGGAATTGAAATACAGATGCAGTTAGAATGATGCGCCGAGTCCGGTGCATGCAAAACAGATGAATGAATGCAAACATGCTATCATACTGTATGCTAATTTGAATATGCCCTAGTCTACCATCATAAGCAGGTAAATAAAAGGGAAGAAAGACGTGGGGTTGGAAGACATACACACACTCACGCACACTTATTTACACAATTGCCCTCGCTCGGAGGGTCCAAAAGAATAATACAATCCGAATAATGAATTACCTATCCTAGCTAATTAATTATTACAGACCCTCTAATTTGACAAATTAAATGTAGAATAGAGATGGCGCAGCCCTGCCTCGGGATGCGCGAATGATGCATGCTCGATCCATCTTGCCCGGAAACCCGTACCATGCCACTGCTACCTCTGTTAATGCTACCCTGCTCCTCTGAAAATTGCCAAAGTCTTGGAATATGTTCTCTGCACACTGTAGAACACCATCGGCTAAGGGAAATGACCACCGGCCGTGGTAAATGGCCATCGGCTGCTGATGAAGTTATCGGCCATTCACCAATGGCCAGTCAGCACTGTATGTTGCCGGTCGGCAAAAACTTCCTGCTGGGACCTGCAGTTGACAGCAACAGAGGGCAAAGCAGTACATGGCATGGAATTTTGAGCAAATGTAAGCATGGCCATGTTTCATATCCTGTATTGGACTCAAGGAAGCATAGCCCTCGACCCTCGGGCCATCAATTGTGCATTTTGATGCATGATGGCCTAAGAGGCCAAGGTTGCAATTCAATAAAAAAAAATGCATGCAACACACAAATGAAGACCAAGACCCTATCATGTCAAGATCAAGGGCTTTGGTGACCGAGGGTTAAGATGTGTTTTGTCACTTGAGGTACAAACACCCCTCACCCCTCAAGCTTGGTTTGACACCCCAAACCAAACAATGTAATGCATGTATAAAAACAAGGCTCAATGATGCAATATGAGACTAGGATGCAAGGCATACCAAATGCAATGCAACTTATCATGGCAAGTATGCAATGCTAGACATATAGGATGCAAATGCAATGCAAATATGGACAAATTATGCAAAAGGACTATTATATAACAACCCCTAATGAGTCAATCATGCAACAAACATGTGATAGATATGCAATGGTGGACTTAAACCATAAAGGGGCAGACCTTAGCCCACCCCAAAACAGTGGCCAAAAGTGTCCAAAAAGGTGGACAAGCATTCATGCCAACATGCAAGCCATTGGGCCTAAGACTAAGGCACAAAAAAGGAGCATTTTACTACCACTATCAAGACCACTCATGGCATGGATCAATCAACCAAAGAACAGAGTTTTAACATGCAAAACAACCCCCCAAAACCCCTGATATGGCAGCCCAAATGCCTTAAACATACAAGCATGCACAATGCCCATTTCAAGGCACAAAACTACAACACCTTAAAGCATGGGAAGGGACACAAATGACAATATAAGACCACCTTACATGGACTGAAATATGATCTTAAATAATGCCAAATCATGAGGATAGTCTAAGTTAAGCATGCTAGAAGCCAAAATACTCAAGGCCTACAAGCCAAAATGCAAAGTAACTACATCAAGCATGTCAAACATGACCAAAACAGTGGCCAGCAGACCTTAAGCATGACAAATCAATACTAATACCTTCATGATGTTAGGCTAACAAATGCAAGAATCATGGCCTAAACACAAGATGCATTTCTATGCCAAATGGAAGGATACAAAGCAAGGGTATCATGCATGCAAAAGACCACAAATCCAACCAAAGATAGAGATATATTATGACCAAAAGACACCCAAAAACCTCTAAAATAGGGCCAAAATCAGTCAAGCATGCATGTTGCCCTTTTAAGCCAAAAATAAGGATAAAAGAGAGACAAAGGGGAGAGGGGTGTCCCTCCCCTATGCAAGACCTCAAACCACCTTCTTTACCACTAAAAATCCACTGGATTTCAGTGGTGAAAAGAGCAATACAACAAAGTCAACAAGGCTTAAAGAAAAGGCACCAAAAGAGGCCAAAAGAGGCCTAAGAGGGGGAGTTCGACCCCCAATGCCAAAATGACCTCAATGAGATGTCTTAAGCATGAAAATACAAAGCTTTTTTCAGTTATACACAAAGTCTAAAACAGAAAGCAAGATAGGTCAAAAGCCAATGCAAGATTGGGGAAACTAAAGTAAAGTGATTACCCTTGAAGAACCCTTGAAGAACAGTTGGTCCAGCCACCCTCTATTGACCAAAATCAGTCCAAAACCTCAACAAACAACCCTCAATGCCTCTCAATCTCGGAGCAAGGTGTAATGGTGTGTGTTAGTGCAAAAGTAAGGTCAAAATGCACTTTTAGGCCACAAAACACACAAAGGGGGAGAGAGAGGGAAATGTAGAGAGAGTGAGTATATCACAGATGTATAGATATATAAGCTCTGGTTTTTGTTCCAAACTTCTAACCTTAAGCAATGGAGAAGAAAGGAGGCTTATATAGGCAAAGCCAATGGTTCTAGGCTTCTCCAAGAAGCTAAATGAAAGGGAAAAAAGGTGCAGAGGAGCCAAGGCTTCTAGAGGAAGCTAAGACAGCTGGCCAAGCTTCCCCAAGAAGCTTGGCCAAAGGGTTCAAGCTTCTAGAAGGAAAGGGGGTTCAAAGGTTCAAAACAGCCACAAGTCGCACGGGAAGGAGTGATGGTGCATTCCAGCTGGTACAGCTGGCATGCACCATGCCTCAAGGGTGCAAAGGAGTCACACCGGCCAGAAAAAGAGGTCACCGGCCAAAAGGATTGCCGGTCGGCCAAAAATAATGCCGACTGGTCATTGATATGAAGAAACCAAGGCCGGTGGCAACAAGGAGAGGCCGGTGAGGCCAAGGTAGGGCCGGTGGGATGTGGGGATGGCTAACAAGCCATTCCCTGCCCCTCAAAGCAAAAACACAAGTGTTTGGTGCGAAGCCAAACACTAAGTGAACGCGTTAAGAGATCCTGAGGCAAGGCGCGCAACTGTGGCCTCCGGGAACTCAAAACGAACACAAACAAGGATGATCACCGAGTGTCCCAACGGTGACGTCCAAGTCTTGAGGACGGTAAAAAATGGGGTGTCTATAGTTTGACATACCTTGATAGTAAGAGAGCTTTTTTGGGAGCAAACCCACATGAATTTATGAGGAAATGGACTCTGAATGAGTGTTGATTTGAAATTTTTTGATGGGTTTGGTTGATAATGATGATGAAGAAAATAGGAGAATTAGTGATGCTGAGATTAATCTAAGAACATTTGTTGAAGTTACTTCTCAGCCCCTTTTCTCTAGTGCTTGATCTGTAGAAACGAAGAATTTTTTTGTTCCACCGACTGTAACAACATCTTATTCTTTCTCTATCTTCTTCTTCTTCTCTCTCTCTCTCTCTCTCTCTCACTCTATTTTTGTTTTATTGTTCTTGTCTCAAGTCCCTTCCTTCTTTTTGCTGTATTGCAAAAGGCACCATTGCTCTAAGGGGAGGAGAACTAAAAAAAAGTAAGAGAGACGTGATGTGGAAGTGATGAGAACGAAAAGGAGGAAGAGAGAAGTGGTGTGGGTGACAAACGGCGAGGATGAAGAAGGAGACGAATCGTTGGGGATGGGCAGGCGACAATGGGGAGAGTGCCAGCAAGGGAGGCTATGCCGGAGTGGGGTTAAGTTTAGGGATGGGGTCAGTGATGGAAGTGAAACCCAAAACAAAAGAAATTTGAATTTTTTTTATTTTTTATTTTTTTTTCAAATTACTCACCAAAACAACATCGTTTTGGTGAGTTTAAATCTCAGCCCTTTGTTTGGTGAGTGGGCCGTGTGCTGGCTACTTGTCCTTCACTATAGGAGATGACTCTAATTATATTACTCTAGAGGATCTTTATGCATTTTGACTAACAAAAAAAAATTTATTTTATCATTTTATCATTATTTCTATTATTAAACGAAGTGTTTAGTTTACTAAAATCCTCATACATATTGATTTGTAATTATGATTCAATTTTAAATAATGAATAGCAATCTCAATGAAACAATTAATAACAAATTGGCACAACGATTTAACGTGAATAAAATCACAATTAGAGCACCTCCAATTGTAATAAAAAAAATCACGGGCCAAAATCTCAAAACAATCCATTAAGAAGACAAAAAGAAATTACACACGAGAACCCTCAATTATCTTACAAATTCACCCATGAATTGAACCAAAGCAGATGTGCCTCTTCCACTATTGTTTTCATCTCGAAATTTCTTTGTCCAACGTTGAATCCTCAACGCCAATGTCGAATCCATGACAATAAGCCACTTTGAAATCCACCAAAGCTTCAGGCCCCAGTTTTCCGAAATCTACCAATGAACATCTCTCTTTTTATTTAAATGAAAGAACAAAAACAACCCTTGATGATAGTCAATATAAAACTTGTTGATCAATCGATCACCTTCAAATCATTAAGGAAACTCATATATAAACACCTTTTAATATAGAACACTTTGTTTTTTACTCGTCTCTGAGAATCTAGATGGGTTAAATCCTAAAAACAGCAAATGACACATTTTTATACTAAATAGATCTGCGAAGATCGCTCGAGCGCATACTTTACCGCTTGAGCGGTGCGAGTAAAGAAGCTACTCACATATAGGCCAACCACTCGAGCGCAACATCCACAACTCGAGTGATGAAACATATTTTGCAAAAATTAAGTTTGCAAGCATCTCTACTAGATGAACCACATCACCACTCAAGCTCGATCCCCATACATAGTCAATGAAGTGGCAAACAAGGAATGCTTAAGATACAGAATGTTAGCACAAACTCATCTAAAAAGGCACAACTTGGGTTGGATTCACATCTAAAACTCACAGTCGCACTAAAACAAAAGAACGAATAAAATTACAACTGAAAATGAGTTTTGTCAAACGAGATTGGCAATTACAAAAACCTAACATGTAAATGGATAATTATTTTAAATTTAAAAAGATCAATACACTCACCATTGGATAATATAAAGAAACCTCTCAATTGCAAATATGCAATGGAGAGGATCACAATCCGTTTACAATATTATAATCTAGGGTAATGTTATGGTACCATATGCAAGTTATGCTACCCACAAATGGCATAACTTAGTATTATAAGAGTCATAACTAAAAAAACGAAAAAAAAGAATTATAACTAAACAGTACATAAAGTATATATATATATAAATCACTCTTGAATCATAACCAAAATAATATTACAATTAATATCATAATTAACTATAACTAACAATACAATAGATCATAACCAAAGATATAAAAGTCGTAACTAGGGGTGTATTGCATATTTATAAAACAATATGACTAAAATTATTTGTTTGCATTGCATAGTTCACAACATACCTTTCAAAACAATTTTATTTAGGGTAAATTATACTCATCTCAGATGAGGTTTAAAAAAATTACAGTTAACCCCCACACTTTTAACATAATGACACTAACTTCCTTTTTAATACGACTAAAGCGATCAAAAAATAATATAGACTATGTATAAATATAAATATTAATACACAAAAGATAAATATACATTTTAATAAAAAGAGATAATAACATTTTTTTTTCTATACAACTAATAAATAATTGATAAAAAAATGGTCTAAGTGTTATTTAGTGTAATTATGTTAAAAGTTTAGGGCTAACTCTATTATTTCTAAACCTCAAGTAGGTGGGTGTAATTTACCCTTTTATTTATGTGTACAAACAAACATAAATAGTGAGACTAAAATTATCTATGTATATTTATTTAAACGGTAAATTACATTGACCTAGTTGAGGTTTGAATAAAATACAATTAGCACCATATTTTTGACATAATTATACATGTCTCCTTTAAGATTTTAATTATAATAACACTTAGGCCAGTTTTGGTCAGTAATTCATTAGTTGTATGGATCAAAAGATGATATTGTCATCTTTTTTCTACTAAAATATAAATTTATTTTTGTTTATTTCAGTGTTTGTCCACTATTTGCATTACTCTGATCATTACTACAGAGGAGATTTGTGTAATTATGTCAAATTTATAGGGTTAACTATATTTTTCTCAAACTATAGTTTACAAGGGAGATTAGTATAATCTATATTCGCCAAACTTCATCTATAGCATGCCCTTTATTCAAGTTGAGTTAATAAGGAATTCGTAACAAACCAGAATTGGGAAAGTTTGTCCCCAAAATTCGAGCCCAGCTGTGTTTCTGTGTAATAATTGGATTTTCAATGTCACTTCTATTGTGGTCTTGATCAGCATAGTTTTCCAACTTCACAGGAACATCTTCAAAACAAAAAATATATATACATATATTAAGGTTACGCGTGATAATGTTTGTATTTTATGTTTTTTATTGAAAGGAAAACGCATATGACAACTATTTGCAAAGATTGGTCTAACATTTCTCTCCAACTTTAGGTAGTACGAGAGGTCCATAATATATTTTCGTTTATGGCTAAGGTCCTTTACTCGTTTTCAATATTGTAAAATACCTAATTTGCCCTCCCATATTAATACGCTGATTTTGATTTGGTAATTGAAAATTAATTTTTTTGCTGTTTTGGGGGAGATTGGGTATTGATTTCTAATTTTTAGGTGGAGATTAGATTTTGATTTCCGATTTTTGATTTTGAGTTAGGTTTCAAGGTTTTTTGAATTCTATGCTCGTTGTTGCAATGGAATTGATTTCAAGTTGTTTGTGTTGTTGTTGTTCGTTGTTCTGATCATATTCTTTGTTTGTTCGGTGTTTGTTGATTTCCAGATCGTGTTCGTTGTTTGAGTTGTTTGTTGATTTCTGCAGTGGAGTTGATCTAGTATGTTTTTTGATTTCTGCAAGTTATTTTGAGTTGTTTGTTGTTCGATTTGCAGTGGAGTTCGATCTCAGTTTTTATGCCTTTTTTTTCTTATTTGTAGTGGAGTTCGAGTTGTTTGTTGTCCAATGCTTTTTTCCATGCATTCTTAAAATTAAAATTATTTTTTAAAAATATTGAGTTAAGAAAATTTTAAAATATTATTATATTGATGAATGACTCAATAATGAATTTATTATTATTATTTTTTTTTTTGAAATTTTGAAAAGCTAAAGTATTTGGCTTAACTGCTATATATGTTGTGGAGGGTTAAATTATTGGCCCGAATCCAGACACAACTAAGAAGAGCGGCCCAAAGGAAAGGAGAAAAAGCCCAGAAAACTAAGAGGCCTATCAAAAGCAATTTAGGAACAATGGCACGTGACCAATCATAAGTAGGATCTTCTTCTAGAAGGAGATCAACAGAACATGGAAGGACCCTTGGATTCATCTTCATCCAATGGTAGAAACATCAAACAGCAGATATAAGAACATAGGCTAGGCCTATTAGACGATATAACCGTCTGATCAGCTTAACCAAACGGATAAAGCATATGGCAAGTTGGCCATTAACACCTAACATGATCTAGGCCATCCGCGGAGAGATGATCCAACAGTGAAAGATAAAGATAACCTAGCCACTTGCCCAACCAAAACTTAGAAGCAGGTAAAGCCCTCAGATCTTAGTAGCAGGAATCGTTACAGTAGGTAACGATTTTCCGGAAGAAACGCGATTTTGCGTTCCCAAATCAAAATCGTGGAAGAAACGCGATTCTTTAGGGAGAAAATCGCGATTCTTTTGGGAGAGAAACGTGATTCTATCCAAGAAGGGATCAATGATGAAAATCAAACAACTCCCAAAGCAACAAAAAAAAAAAATCCAAAGCAGATTTGGAGATATGGATCTGATCGAAGGAAAAAAATAAATAAAAAGATGATTTTTTTCAAAATCAGATGTGAGTTAGAAGAAGAAGAAGAAGAAGAAGGACGATGGCATACCTTTCGGAAAAAAAGATGAAGCGAAGCAAACCGACAGAGAATTCGAAGGAACAAATCAGCACAGTATTTGAAGACAGAGAAGACGACACAGCTGAGCTGTGCCCCACTTGCTCTATTTATCTTTCTTTTTTTTAATATATCTTATTTTGACCTAGCATATGGTCATGGGCTGCAGTTAAAATGTTCAATGGGCTTCATTGGGCCTACAACTTACAGATTCAACAAGTAGTGGATACTAATTATAATACATTCACAGCCCATTAAAAAGCATACATATTATATTATATAAAAAATAAATAAATAAATAAACAGGCATATTTCTGTTCTCTCTTTCTCTCTCTCAAAAGATATTTAATTAATATATATGTCATATATCAATAAAAATAACTATTTATAAATCATATTTATTTATAATATATATGTCAATTAAAAATTAAAAATATATATAAATAAATTTAAAATATTATCAATAAAAATAATATATAAGATAAAAAATAATAAATATATTTAAATAAAACATAAATGTTGTTTTATTAAATAAAATATAATAAATTTTATTCCAAGATAATGACTAGTGTTCTAAAAAATACCACTCCACTATTTTTATTTGTTATTTATTTTAAAAAAATATTTTTTATGTTGTATTTAAGTAATTAAACATTACATAAAAATAAAAAATTTATAACATATATATGTTAATTAAATTTTTTTAAAAAAATTTTAATATAGATAAATTAAAAATATTTCGATAAAAATAATATACAAGCGCTCCCAAACTACGACTCCTTTACATAGCCACGCTTCCCCGCTCCCGCTCCCGCTCCCGCCCCCGCTCCCGCCCCCGCTTCGTGCAACTAAGCCTCAGATCAAATGTCAATTCAATAGATGAAACTTAAAGCCAATAACATTATAAAAGGTGAAGTAGGTGAAGCAAAGAGGACAGACTGGAGGTAAATAGGAAACCCTCTTTGAATTACACAATACATATGGCCGATCAATATTCTGACTAGATCGCCAGAGGATCCTCCCGACCATCCTGGTTAGGGGTGATCACTGGCAATTTGGTTCCTCTTTCCAGAATAAAGGAAATGGCACGTCATCTCGCTTTCCCCGTGGAGAAGAATTCTACCTTCCACATATGTAGAATGTTTTAAAAGAGTTAAGGTAAAATATCAATTATAATACTACCATACTAATCAAATTAACGATGTTTTAAAGGAGGTAAGATTAAATGTCCAATATATTAGCATATTGATTAAATGTCCAATAATCTCATGACATGTGTATTTTTGTATTTTTAAAATTGAAAAAAAAAATTATATTGACACTTTAAAACTCAAATACTTAATAACATTTGCTTATATAATAGTATATATTTTAAATTAAATGTGTTAGATAAATCAATACTTGAAAATTAGTAATTAGTATTTTGGATATCTCCTTTTGAATTTTATGAGAGAGAATAGATTTGTGTAAATTAGGAAAGAGTTTATTTTACCTTTCTTTCTAAAAACATAAATTTGGAATCATTATTATTTTTATAATTATTGTGATTTTAATGGGTCAGTCAGTAGTGTTTTTTAAATTAGTTTTTAATGAAAAAAATTCACAAATTTAATTAGAAGTGTTGTAGTTTTTACAAGGCTGTTTGCGAAAAGTCTCTTTTGTTTAATATATAAGTGCAAGTATATAGATGGATACATACATATAGATATAGTTTTGGAAGAAAACTTAAAAAATTTACTATACTTGATGGATAAAGATTAATGTATGAAATATGGAATATTTGTTAATTTTGTAATAAACACATTTTAGATTTTACGACAAATATATAATTACTAAATAAAAAATAAAAAATTACTCTACTTGATGTGCAAAGACTAATGTTTTTCTAATAGTAAGATTAGTGTCTGATGTATGAAATATTTATTAATTTTGTAATACATAGATTTTTGATTTTACAACATAAATGTATTTTCTATTTTTTATTTATAACTCTAGATTATGTTTGGAAATTTTAAAATATTTTCATACAAGTGAAATGACATATATATACTAATATTGAATTTGAAGACATTAAAGATCTCATTTACCAAATCTGAAAAAATAGATCTCATTTACTTTTCTTTCATAAATTTGAGCTAATTAAAATGTATTGTCTAGAAAATCCATCAGCCAATAACATTGCAACATGCGTATTTTTTTTATTTTAAGAAGTTAAATTATGAGAAATAAGAATTGAAGTTTTGAATTTTAAACACTCTCATAACATTTTTGTTTACAAGGGTGATTAAGAGCTCTAATGGTAGAGCCTTACTGATGGCAACTCCAAAAAAAAAAAAAAAAAAAAAAAAACACATAATAAAACCTACAATTTAAAGCTCCTTAAAGCTCTCAATTTACAGTTCTAAAACTTTTTTTTTTTTTATATATATTATATATAATAGTGTAAGAAGGAGACAAAAGTCAAACACTATAATAGAGCAATGGTAATAAAATCGAAGCTTAGTAATGATCATTATATGTAGGAATATAAAATCTGAAGGATTCAATGTAAATATGGGGTTTTTACTTTAGGATATGGCTCCACTCCGGTACTAGAGAGAAAGTGTTGGGCATTGGTAGACCTTAATGTGGATCTATATTGATAATTTAAATTGTTCAATATGTAAAATCCGTCGAATATAATATCTCTGTAACAACTTGATCCGATTGCATTTCTATTGCAAATTTACTTTGAAAATTATATTCGAAAATTATTTTGAAAATATGATTTGATCAAGTAGTTAACGATATCTAATCGACATGATTTTTTACAAGATTAATGTACTAGATGGGTTCTATACATTGCACGATTTAAATTATTGACATGGGTCCGAATCAACGCCCACCAATACCCAACACTCCTCTCCAATCCGTGTCCTTTATTTTAAGATCCTTAATAATACATTTTTAGAAGGATAAGGGTAACACAATTTTCTATATTAATCTAGGTCCTTCAAAACACATGGTGACAAAATTATATAACTTTTTAATCTTATTTGAAAATTTCAAAATTTCGATAACTTTTGATATAGATTTATGTTTTTATAAAATTTATATTTTTTGAATCGTTTCATCAAAATCCATGATTAATACAAAATTCTAAAAAAAAAAAAAAGTTGATAAAATTTTACTGACCTACGACAGATCAATGAAATTTCAATTGGTCAATAAAATATATAAATAAGGCTATGAAACTGAAGAACTTTTACAAAACAAACGGTAATAATTTAATGAATTCATATACAACCACGATTGTATTCATTTGGTTCAAAACATATAACATAAATAAAATTAATTTGGAACATTGAAAACAAAATTAATATAATATTTGGAAAGAATTTTAACTTGCTTTATGAAATTTAAAATATTTAAATATTAATCAAAACATAATATTTTATTAAAATATTCTACGACTATGCACATGATTAGCTTCCATGTATGTACCAGCCTAATTAAAAGATATGTTTAGTTTGCCACGATGCAGTTTGTTTAGTCACTCAGCCTTTTGTTTTCTTCTTTTTGATTTATCCAATCTAAGTTTCTTTAATAAAGTTTTTTTTTTTTTTTTTTGGTCTATGGCTCCCCCACCCCCCTAAAAATACTAAAATAACAAATAACTTGTATCATGACACACAATCTTTAAAGGGTATATACAATAATATTATTACATAGCCAGTTCTATTTTATCCTCTAATGGTAACCCATGCAAAAGTGGGAAGAATAAGAGGGGTGCAAGAAAAAAACTCACAAGAATAGATTAATCGTTGCCAACGATTCAGGCGAATACCACTTGGGAATGCTGACGCCTTTGTAGCCATAGCTTTCAAGGCGTATGAATCATCGTTTAGTATTGACGTAGCTAATTCGGGATAGCGACCAACCAAATTCAAAGCTATATCTGTTTGTCAAAAAAAGAAAAAGAAAAAATTCTAAGTCTCAATTTGTTTTAAATATAGTGGGTCTTATATATAGACATACTTTTATTGTATTAATATACATAAAAAAGAAATACATAGATGAAAATAAATCTGATAGTTAAATTAGAAAAGAGTGAACTTTTTTTAGATCAGAGAGTCAACTTTATTACCTTATAAATTAGGTACTCATAGTTCTGAACGAGTATTTCTCATCTGATTCATGACCTCTAATAACGATTTGTTTGTTTCAGTAAAAAATAAATATCTTTTGGTATTTGGTGTGATAAAAATTAAAATTTATTATATCTTATTTTTTTAGTCAATATAAAAAATAGTTGATTAGAGCAGAAAATATTTTATTTACTTTTTGAAGGTGAAAGACATTTTCCCGGTTCCACCACTAGCACATTGTTTTTAGAATTGCAACCAGACACAAAGAAAATGTTTTGTATAGATGACATTTTTCTGAAAATATTTTCTGGAAAAAGTATATATATATTTAAAAGGTTTTTGGTTTAATGTCTTTGACATTAAGATTTGATAATAAATGACATGTAATATTTTAATAATAGTTGCGATTCCTTAACATTTTTATAGAAAAATTTCGGTATAGAGAAATTTCAACACACAGACAATTTCAATTCAACATAGAGAATTTTTTGTAACGAACTCAAAGTTCTTTAATAATATTATTAAAGGATTTTAACTAATAAGAAAAAATATCTTAAAACTCTCCTACTACCAAAAGTTAGAGAGGAATATTTTACTCATTTTTCCTTTTTTAAAACAAACAAATAAGTTACAAATTAAAACTTATAAAGCGATTTTTTTAATAATTGTTTGAACTTTTACCTTACATGTAAGGTGGAAAAAATTGAAGACTCTGTTTGGTGGTTTGATTTTCATAATCGTTTTTCAAAAAAAAATTTTCTAAAATTTTAAAATATAGTTTGGTGAAATAAAAATTCAAAAATAAAAATATTGATCATCTTCATATTGTTTTATTTTTCGATAGATAGAAATAATTTTAAAAATATAAAATTATTTTTTTAATATTTCTTTTTATCAAATTAATTTCTATGTTTTAAAAAAATAATAAAAAATTATTTTTGCAATGCAAATCAAACAAAGTGGAAATGTTTGATAATGGCTTGCAAAAGTAAAGAAAATTAAAAAAATGAATTTTTGATTTTTTTTATCACTTTTTGGGTGATTATTCGGTAGTCTGGGAGCACGTCACATAGTACTCTATGGTAATATGATTAGTGGAGAATATATAGTATTGATTATTTGTATTGAGTGATTGAAAAATATAAAAAGACATAATGAATGCTGATTGGTAAGGGAGTATAGGGCGTGATAAAACAACGCCGTTGAGTCTACTGACTGAATAAAAAAAATGAAAAAAAAATAGAGAAAACAATGGGTTCCATCGTGAGAGAGAGATAACAAGTGAAGACGAAGAAGGGCAAAGAGGAAGAAGGCGGAGACCAGCTGAAGGAGGCTGACGCTAATAGTGAACGAAGGAGGTCGACACCGGCAGCGAACAAAGGAGACGCCAAAAATAAAAAAATAAAATAAAATAAGAGAAAAAAATTATGTTAGCAACATGTTTCTTCTTCTTAGCTATGGTGGAAGCACAGCTAGAAACAACAATTCACTTCAAGGGGAATCTACCTCCAATAAACATAAATTGATATTGGAAAAGATTAGTTACCTTTATTGATGACTCAGTGACCTTAAATACAGAACTCCAACAGCTCCATACTCACCAATTCCTAAACTTTAGGCTACAAAAACTCAACTAATCAATAAATCCCACAAAACACTCAACAAACTAACAAATCTCTCAAAACACTCACACTACTCCTTATCCCATAACGTTTATTGACTCTTTCAAAGACCTTAAAATTAGAGAAACATAAATAACAAAATCTGGGCCCATTAGTCCTCCTCCCTTCAAACAACCTTGTCCCCAAGGTCAACATGTGGATAACGTTCCATGATTGAGTAATATTTTTCCCATGTAGCTTTTTTCCTAAGAACCCCTCGCCATTTAATTAAGACCTCTGTAATTCCCCTTCTTTCTTTCTGAACCAACCCGCGATCAAGTATGTACTCTGGTGGAGGCTGCAACTCACTGCCTTTAGTTAATGGTGGCAGCGTACTAATGGGAACGATGTGACTGCCCAACTTCTTCTTTAGGTGGGAGACATGAAATACATGATATACCTTTGCGTCTATTGACAGAAGCAACTCATATGCAACTGGTCTAATGCGTCTAACATTCTGACATGGCCTATAGTATTTGGCAAACAACTTCATCGATCATCAAACAACCAGAGATGATTGACAATATGGCTGCAATCGTAAATACACCCAATCCCCAACATCAAATTACCTTTTAGTCCTATGCTGATTTGCAAATTTCTTCATCCTTTCACGAGCAACTTCCAAATTCTCCTTCAAAACCCTCAGAATTTTATCCCGGTCCTTGAACTCGTCCTCTAAAGCTTGAATTTTTGTTGTGCCCAGAACATATATGTCTTTACCACTGGAAGTGGAACACCATAGACAACTTTTAAGGGTTTCATTTTGCTGGCAGAGTAATAAGTGGTATTATACCACCACTTGGCCCAAGGCAACCACCTAGACCATTCTTTGGGTTGTGCACTAGTGAAACAATGAAGATAATTTTCTAAGCATCTGTTAAGCACCTCACTTTACCTATCGGTTTAAGGGTGATAAGAGGAGCTCATCTCTAATTGAGTTCTTTGCAACCGGAAGAGTTCTTGCCCAAAAGAACTAGTGAAAGTAGGATCTCAATCACTGACGATGAGATTGGCATCCCATGTAGCTTGAAAATATGCTCTACAAAAAGCCTTGCCACTGTGGCTACTGAATAAGGATGAGAAATAGCAATAGAATTCCTATATTTTGACAACCTATCCACCACAACAAGGATGATTGACTTCCCATGTGAGCTAGGAAGTCCTTCAATAAAGTCCATAGCAATCTCAACCCATACACGCGTTGGCACAGGAAATGGCTGTAAAAGGCCAGGTGGAGCAACATTTTCTAATTTGTGGCGTTGGCACACATCACACTCCCTTACACATCTTTGCACATCTTTCCTTTATCCCAACCAATAGAATGATTCAGGAACCCTTTTCAAAGTCCTATGAATACCGAAATAGCCCGAAGAAGGACTTTCATGCAGTTCACTGATTATAGTAAATCTCATTCGGTATGCGGGCTCTAATACTATTCTTTCATTCCTCCAAAGAATTCCCTCTTGCAATAGATATACTTCTTTGGGTCAAGATTTCCAGCTTCTCACTCTTTAATTCTCTTTAATAAATAGGAATCTATAGTGGCCTCTAGATGAATCTGTTCAACCCACGAGACTATTGGTCGTGAAATGGCTGCAATTTGTGACTCCGGTCCATCTTCTCTTCTTGATAAAGTGTTGGTTGCTGAGTTGTCCTTCCCCCTTTTAAATTCAATTACAAAATCATATCCCATGAGTTTAGACAACCACTAATGTTGTGTTGGAGTTGAAATTCTTTTCTCTAATAAGAACGTGACGCTTCTTTAATCAGTTCGAACCACGAATCGATGACCTGACAAGTAAGGTCTTCACTTGTGCACTATTGCTACCAAGGCTAACAACTCTTTTACATAAGTGGATAGAGCCAAATTCTTTCCATGCAAGGCCCAACTATAATATGCAATTGGATGACCGTCTTGCATTAGTACCCCTTCTATTCCAGTACCTAAAGCATTACACTCAATAACAAATGGCTTAGAAAAATTGGGAAGAGCCAAGACAAGGGCTTGTATCATTACCTCCTTGAGAGTTTTAAAAGCTTGTTCAGCTTCAATGGAACAAGACCAAGCATTCTTCTTAAGCAATGTTGTCAAAGGGATTGCAATTTTTCCACAGTCTTAATGAATTTCCTGTAGTAGCTGTGGGAGCCCAAAATGGGTTTGTTCCACATCGGTCTGAGAGGCATCTACAACTCACTTAATAAGTTGACTAACTCTTTCTAACTAGTACAAGGCCTTTTCTAAAGAAAAACAAAACTGTGAGGCTCCGGCCAAGGCGGACAATATCTCAAAGCTCTTGGAGAAGATGGTTTTGGCCATTCAATCATACTGGAAATCTTTGAAGGATCAACTGTTATTCCCTTTGTTGCAATCACATGACCCAAGTAATCAATTTCCTTGCATCCGAATTAGCATTTGGATTCCTTCACAAACAGATTGTGTTGCCTTAGAATGTTGAAAAGTACCCTTAGATGGATTAGATGATCTTTCCAAGCCTGGCTATATACTAATATATCATCAAAAAATGCCAAGACAAATTGTTGTAAATAGGGTCTACAAATGTTATTCATTAAACTTTGGAAGGTTGATGGTGCATTGGTTAACCCAAAAGGTATTACCAAAAATTCATAATGACCCTCATGAGCTTGAAAAGCTGTCTTGGGTATGTCTTCATCATGTACCCAGATTTGGTGATATCCGGATCCTAAATCTAGTTTAGAGAAGAACTTAGATCCACCCAATTCATCTAATAACTCATCAATAACAGGAATGGGAAATTTATATTTTATGGTGACTTTGTTAAGAGCCCGATAGTCGACCCACATGTGCCAACTCCCATCATGTTTTCGAACTAAAAGCACGTGGGACAAGTACGAACTATTGTTGGGTCTTATGATTCTAGTATTCAACATTTCTCTAACTGGCTTTTCTATTTCATTTTTTTTATATTATAAAATGGATATCTATAAGGACGTACACTTGCAGCTTTTGCTTCTTCTATCAAAGGAATACAATTGTCATGACTTTGTCGTGGAGGCAACCCAGTTGATTCTGAAAATAGATCTTTGAATTCGACGAGGAATTACTTTAATTCTAGGTCTTCAACTTTGGATTGTGTCACCATTGAAAGGCTATGCAACTAGAGCAGCAGTGCCTTCCCACATTTGCATATTTTTTTCGATATGTTTTTTCTTCTAACATTTCAAAGTTGCAGACTACAAGCCTACTAATTTGCATTCTCTGTTGCTTTCTTTAAAGGACATGGTAAGCTGTGAAAAATCCTAAACAATTGGTCTAAGTGTTCTCAACCACTAAGCACCTAACACAACTTCGCAGCCTTCTAATGTAAGCAAGAAAAAATCAGCCTTAATAAGAGTACCTTGCACCATGAGGGTTACTCCAACACAACTTCTCCTAGCACCATGAGGGTTACTCCAACACAACTTACTTCTCCTAATAACCAGTCTCTATTTGCCACCATCACATCGAATTTGGGGTAGCTTTGAATGAGAATAGTCGCTTTCCGAGCTGCCCTTGGATCTAGAAAATTATGAGTAGATACACTATCAATGAGCACGGTGAGGGAATGATTGCACACCTTGCCTCCTATACGCATGGTGTGAGGAGTCAATGCACCCATCCACTATGGCATGGAGCAAAATTTATGGTGATGGCTCATCAAACCCTTCAATATCCATATCCACCTCTTGAGTTTGATATTCCGCTTTTGTTATGTTCTCGATCATAAATAACCTTGGATTCTTGCACATATGACCTGGTTGGAACTTATTATCACAATAGAAACATAGCCCATTGTCCCGCCTCTCCTTAGCCTCGGTAGGAGTTAGACGTTTAACTGTTGTTAGAGACTTAGCCACTCCAATAAGAGGAGTTGAAGTAGCGTTGTTCCCTTCAAATTGGCTCATCCTCAATCAAAGCTTAAGCTTTTCTTCTTGCAGTTGTGCTAGGCCAATGGCTCAGTTCATGGTGGTGGCACAAAACATTTGAACCTCAAGACGAATTTTATCCTTTAGCCCATACACAAAGAAACTCACTAAGAATGATTCTGTAAGGCCTTTAGTGCGGTTGGCTAGCTTTTCGAACTAAGTTTGGTAATCTTGCACAAAGGAGTTGTAGCACAATTTAGCAAAAGCTCTAGCAAAGTCATCATACTCAGTTGGGCCAAATCTTGCAGCAAGGGCTACAACAAAATTTTCCCACATGGTTTGAGGCTGAATACGTTGATGCCATTGGAACCATTGTAAACCTTATTCTTCCATGTGCAATGAAGTAATGGAAAGCTGCTGATCAACTGGTGTTTGATGATAAGTGGAAAAATTGTTCAGCACGATAAACCCAACCAGATAGATTGTCACCCTCAAATCTAGGAAAATCTAGCTTTAAAGCTTGGGTCTAAATGAGTCCTCCACAAGTCCCAGAAGCATTGGACTCACTGTGGCAAGATGAGAAGTGCTTTGCTTTTTTGCCAAGATTCACTTTAAGGTCTTGTGATACATTCTTCGACATCGAATCATTTTTCAGATCAAGAGCTATTATCATCTGGACTATTATATCTAATTGTTGACCTGGCTACTGTGTGGTGACTTGTAGTTGTTTAACAGCTTCTTCCACCTTCACAGCTCGAGTTCTTGTTGGGGATCCGAGATTAAGACCTTTTAGAAATCATACCAAGCAGAAAAACACACATACCCAAGGAGACACCGTATTTAACGTGGTTCGACTTCAATACCTACGTCCACAGGAGAGTAACTAGAGATTCACTATAAATGGATATTACAAAGAGATTTACACAATGGAAAAGAAACCCACTCTCACTGAACTCCCACTGAGCTCCCCCTCTCATATAGAAGGAGCTTCCCTTTCTCACACAGAGTGACCCTCTGTCTTACTCTCTAAATTTTCTCACTCATGATTTTCTGCCTCACTCTCAGCTCTCCCCTCAACTTCTCCCTTTATACACTAAAATAAAGGAAGCTGGAGAGCTTGGCTGGCACACATGGCTAGCTCACTCACCTTTCAGTGGCCGTCGACGTTTGCGGCTTGTTGGTTGGAAACCGTCCTCCTAGACTTCCTGCACTGCTTTTGGTGAAAAAGATAATCACCCCTCACATGGGGGGGATAGCATAACAAATCACCCCTCAACCCATGTGAGGTGATCCACAGCAAAAATTGTTGTCAATCTTGTCACGCCCAAAATCCACCATAGTCTACATCTCCTCATTGAGACGCTTGCATCCCCTGAACCTAGAGAAAATATACTGGAGAAAATACAGAGATACAAAAGGATGAGGGAATCCTACATCCTCACTCAACTCACACCACTCTTTAATTCTCTCTCGGAGAGAGCCCTTTACTCCTATCTCCCATAGATCACTTCCATGCTTCCCTATCTCGGATGTCTTCACCTGATATGCTTAAACTTGCGTAACCAAGATATCCTGCACCCCCTAGTTGGATGCCCTACACCCTCTGCCCCGGTTTTCCTTGCACTCCTTTTAGTGTTTAATGACACTGCAGCTCCTCTCTAGAATGCCACTAACCTGCCATGCATCACAATACACGGCTGGAGTAATAAAAAACACTCTTTATTTTCCAAACAACACGCTTTGCGTGGTCAACTTCTTTTGTCTTCTTTGCTCAGAGCTTTTCCTCTGAACTATCAGTCTTTGCCCTCTGCACTTCTAAACAACCTCCCAGAGTTCCCATAAGCTCGTTGTTTGTGCCTTTGCAATCCCTAATTTGTTGTTCAGTAGATTGATGGTTCACAGTAGCTCTATATGTCAAAGCATCACCAGCTATGCAATTCTTTGTATAGTGCTCACACTCACGGCTTTTGGTCTCCCTGCTTCAAGCTTTCTTAAGAGATCTGCATCAACTCTATTCTTTGCTGCCATGGAACTAAAGAAACCACCATAGAGAAAAGAGACTTGCCACACCTTGGCATGCACTCTTGCGTTTTACTCGTTCCAATTTCTTTGTCTGGAAGTTCCTATGAACTTTTAACAACCCGCTGCTGCATACTCTAACCATGCCTTCTCTGCATTGTACATATGCACCTTGCACGACACTCTTGCATACTCATCTGTGCTTTTGTACCTCTATGCTTGCGCCAAGTATGCTCATCTGCAACTATTGTTCTACTCGTTCATGTCTCTTACCAATACTAGCTCGTATACACAACATTCTCTAAGCCTGTACTGTTGCCAAATCATCTATCCATTGATGAAGTGGACTTCTCTTTTGATTGAATCAGATCTGCCAATCAACTCCGGAGATAATCACCTCTACAATCCTCTGACCGCCCCTGACCGATCCTGATCTCCCTCGATCTGCCATTTGATCAAGCCTGACCTCATCTGGTCTCTAATGATCTATCTCTTGATCTGTATCTAGTTGTCCAGTCCTATCAAAATCTCTCATTCTAACCTCTTCAGTGAATCCGCAGCATTCTACAACATCGGGCAACATTCCTTCGACTATTGAAGATGGTAAACTCCTATGTTTTGACTATATTCAAGAAACCGTTCAGAATCTCACTATTTTGATCTCACGGTTGAGTTTCAAATAGTTCGTTTAGCTAGGACCAACCTTCGCTGCATTTCTGGGGGCCTCACTGTAAAACTTCCCCGAAAACTGGGCCACACCATAATTTCTGGAAAAATTTGGGCCCTCATTACAATTTTCCAGCACTCAGGAATATTCCATTAACATAGGATATTTTCTGTTATTGATCGTCTGACGCCATCTTCTATGTGTCATCGCTAAAGTCACCAACGCGTTACGCTGATGGCACTGCCTAGGAACCTTCCTAGGTCGGATCTGGGTGGAGACGGACCCGCTCACTTGGACTGATGTCATCTGGTTTGGACCCTCTAGGGTCGAACTCAAGTCAGATCTAGGCAACCCACCGGCCTGCTGATGTCACTCTTGCATCAACACTGCATCGAATCAGGGTGGGGGCGAACCCGTCTACTTGGACTGACGTCATCCGGTTTGAACCCTTCAGGGTCGGACTTGTGACGTCATCCGGTTTGAACCCTTCAGGGTCGGACTTGAGTTTGATCTGGGCAACCCATCCGCCTGTTGATGTCACTTTTATGTCAGCACTACGTCATTGCCTCCACAAAAAAAAATAAAAATTAACCTCTGCGCTATATGAGATTCAAACCCACGACCAAAAAGAAAAGGCAAAGCCTGAACTGCTGTGCCAAAAAAGCCCTTGTGTTGAATAGTTCCCAAAATGTTATATTTGAACCATTTTCACTTCTTCTTCACCGCTCCTCTCTCAATTGGACTGAACTTTCCGGCAACATTCTGGTGTACTCCGATGAAACTTCAGGCTGCACATGGGGGCGTGTGACACCTCCTTTTTCTAGGTCTAGACTCCACTCGTCGAGGCACACCTCCTGGTATTCACAAAACTCGATTTTGAGCGACTTGATTTCTGGGCCATCTCCACCAAGCTCTAATACCAATTATTGGGGATCCGAAATCTCGCCCAAGACCTTCCAGAAATCATGCCAAGCAGAAAAACACACACACCTAAGGAGAGACCATATTTATTTAATGTAATTCGACCTTAATGCCTACGTTTAGGGGAAAGTAACCGGAGCTTCATTATAAATGGAGATTACAAAGAGATTACACAGTGGAGGAGAAGCCCACTCTCACTCAGCTACCACTGAACTCCCCATCTCACACAGAGGGAGCTCCTCTGTCTCACACGAAGGGACCCTCTGTCTCACTCTCTACATTTTCTCACTAACGATTTTCTGACTCACTCTCAGCTCTCCTCTTGACTTGTCTTTTTATACACTAAGATAAAGGAAGTTGGAGAGCTTGGCTGGCACACATGGCCAGCTCACTCACCTTTCGATGGCCGTCCATCTTTGCAGCTTGTCGGTTGGCAGCCGTCCTCCTTGACTTGCTGCATTACTTTTAGTGGAAAAGAGAATCACCCCTCACATGGGGTGATAACACAACAGTTCCCTCGGCCATCTTTTGAGCACCTTGCTCTAATACCAAACTGTTAGCAGCATGTTTCTTCTTTAATTATGGTGGAAGCACAGCAAGAAACGAGAACAATTCTGATTCACTTCGAGGGGAATCTACCTCCAATAAACATAAATTGATTTTGGAAAAGATTAGTTGCCTTTATTGATGACTTAGTGGCCTTCAATACTGAACTCCAACAGCTCCATACTCACCAATTCCTAAACTTTAGGCTACAGAAACTCAACTAACCAATAAATCCCACAAAATACTCAACTAACCTACAAATCCCACAAAACACTCACACTACTCCTTATCCTATAACGTTTATTGATTCTTTCAAAGACTTTAAAATTAAAGAAAAGTAAATAACAAAATCTGGACCCATAAAATTAATACAAGCCTTTCAATTCCTGTTGAAGGTTTTCCTCCAACAAAAATAGAGACTGTTTCATCAACTTGGGCCTCAATCTGAACATGAGAACGCAAAACTACATCTGATTGAGTGCTCCATCACCGTCGAAATCGTCTTCTCTCAACATTCCTCTCAGATCATTGTCCTTCAATTCCTGCAACCCTAATAGGGCAGCGTTTCTTTTGAGGCTATTGAACGTGATGACCCCTTTATCACCGTCCATCAGCAACCGAAACCCATTAGAAAACTCTTCTATCAACCCTTCCCCGCCTAACTTGTCGGCCATGATTGGCCACAAATCTTCAAAATAGGGTTGGGTATTGGACGCCATTGAAGGAGATGTAAAGAGATTCCGCTTGTCTGCCTCTCCCTCTCTTCCACGATGGAACCCGTTGTTTGCTCTGTTTTTTCTTTGTACTTTTTTTTTTCTTCTTCTCTAGTCACTAGACAAAAGGGCATCATTTTAGAGGATCTGAATCCCACCAGGATTATTGGATAATTTTTTGACTTGTTGATTGTTTAGCTTTTTGATTTTTTTAATGGATTTTCAACTAATTTATCCTTATTGCCAAACAACCTCTAGGTTTGAGCATTGTATGGATTGGAGATGGCTAAATTATATTTAGATGATGTTTGATTATAATATTTGAACATCGTCATTCTCATGACTACTTTTTGATTAAGCAATTTTGTATTAATTGGGCAATAAGCAAAGTAAGATGTGACTCACCATAAAATTCGGAATCTATTAGTTGTAAGAGAAGCAGAGCACCAGAAGGGTATGCGAATGGCTTCTGCACTGGATCATCCTCCTTTGTGACACTCAATAAATACAAAAGGGTGTCCTTATGTCCATTATTAGCTGCATAGTGGAGCGGTAACGAATTCCGATTGTCGCCAATATATAAGGAGGTAGGGTGTTTCTCCACCAGGATAACCGCAGCCTTGGTGTTTCCATACAGTGCAGCACAGATAAGGGCAGTGCAACCGGAAGAGGCACGCAGTGCCAGCGCCTCTGGCGGCATCAAATCCACCAACTTCTCCACAAATTCGATTGACCTTCCACTCATAATTGCTATGTGGAGTGCGGTCTCCTTGAAATTATTGATATTGGCAGTGAGTGCAGATTCATCTTCGTCGAAGCATCGTTTGGCGGAATCCCAGTCTCCCCTGAGTGCAGCATTAAGGAGTGGTATGTATCTCCAGTAGTCCTCATCCTTGTTCTCTGCATCCATCCATGCATCCATCACCAAACAAACATAAATATTAATCAGCAGATATTAACAATCAAGCATGTGCAATGTTTTTTAATTGTATCCTACGCAGTGAGGTTTGACCATAAGATTTCTATTGCCTAATTTGATGCCATATTAGAATTGATCACTAACTAATTTAAAAGTCCAAATCATTACAGAGATAGTAGATAAGTTTATTATTTATATTATATCCTCAAAACACACAAATAAATAAAATGGATAACCTCTTATTGTTATTAAATATTTGATGTAATATTAATATTACTTTATAACATCACTAATCAATGAGAGTTTTACACTGCAATACGATAAATAATGATTGGATTAATGAGATACAAAAATTGTGAACTTAATTTTATTTATAAAGTGAATAATATAATTAAAAATATATTTTAGAAGATGATATGTTAGGGAGTTATTATGGTGTGCACTCTTTAAAAGGTGCATATTATATACACATTATCACAATATATGTATGTAGCATAACCATAACAAATTGCAACTTCTTTCACCAAAATAGTTTGTAATATTTTGCATTATAAATAATTTGTAAGATTTATACTATACCGTTCATAACGTAACTACAATAATTCGTAACTTTCACTTTCACTTTATAGGTGCACACAATAAATTAAGGCTAGGTTTGCCATTTTTTAAAAAAGTCAAAAAGTTACTATTATATTTAAATCACATCATTTTATTTAAGTCACACTACTTCTCTACCATATCATTTTAAATCCAACCCATATTTCATAAAAAGTCAAAAAATGCACTTATTTAGAATATCCCAAATAATCTCGTAACATTTACTACATATAACACTATAAATATTTTAAACTTTCATAAAAAAGAAATCTTATCTTTTTTATAATAACATTTTTTTTATATATATTATAATATTATTGTATTAGAAACAGCTGTTAATTAAAATAGTTAAAATTATAAGAGAAGAGGGGCCATAAAAGTTGTTGGTGCGTAGAACTAAAATATACATATAACAGAGGATCTGTGCAAAGCGGGGGGGCCAGGGCCCCTGCAGGTCTATGCATAGTTTCGTCCCTGCTCTCATGTGTTATTCTTTCTCTCATATCTTCTCTAATTATCAACCAATCATTTCATTTACACATTATTGAATTTTAAAAATGGACTTATATGTCATTTTCCTTAAAAAAAAATGTCACTATCAGATTACTGTCCACAAACATGGGGAGCAGTATATTGCATAAATTGTTACACTACAATAAATTAGGGTTTTAGAGACAAAAAATTGAAAATAAATTTTTTTGGGGAACAAAATATTTTTGTTATCAAAAGTGTCATTATTATATTTTTAGCAATAAAATTTTGACATTAATGATGAATTATTATTCTTTTGGGACCAAATTATTTTTCCTAAAAACGCATTTATGAGCGACATTTTTAAAGTTTTATCACTGAAAGTCCCGTTTTCAAAATAAATGAACCCCATTAAACAATGCAGAAAGAGTTTGATTCTTAAAATTTTCAACCATTTATCATACTTAAGCATACAATGCAAAGTAATAAAGGACAGTGGGTATAAACGGGAAACAATAATGAAGAGGAAAAGGATATGGCAATGGATGATAATGTCATGTAACTTACCCGTTGCTCCCTGCGTACTGGAAGAAGCAGCCATGAGCACGTTACCCTCCTTTTGAAATCTTTATTATATACAAATATAAAATTAAACTTCTTCAAAAGTCAGTTGGCTGGTGTTGATCTCTCACAAAACTACTCACTTCTCTTTGGGGATTATGGAAGAGTTTTCATGTCTATATATATAGGGAGAGAACTGCTACAATAGTTGTTTGGTGGGCCAGAATTAGCTAAGGACACCTTGAGCTATACACTTCTTCCACTTGTACATTAAAACCTATTATCAAATTGGACACAATCTTTTTTCACTAGTGTTTGACTCTTACAAAAGAGTGGGATCTATCTCATATTAGAGACTTGTATTTAGTTATGTAATCGATTTTTGTAATTTTAAACTTTTTTTTGATCCCAATGAGCAACATCCAATAGTTAAGTAGGATGAAAAATTAATGGTTCAAAAATAGAACCAAATAGTTTATATACTTGGACAAGCCACAACTTGACTATGAAGAACATAATATATAGTCGTTTTTTACTTCTTTCTTTCAATAACCAATTACATTCAATATGTTACCAAAATTTCATTAATTTCATAGCCTTAATCTCACATACTACAATTGAAATGTATATCTTACATCTACATTCATCTATATACATTATATGCCACCAATTTCATTAATAATAAAAAATTAAAAAAACTTCATTTTGTGCTATTTTTATGTATTTTTATTTATATTATCTATACACTATTATATAAAACACGCAATTTTGTTGGTGTTGATTGTCACTTTTTTTTATTCCCAAATTAAGTCTCTATGACTACCTCATATTTGGATTTTGAATTTCAAAATTATATATATATTTTTTCTCCTTCTACCTTCAACTTATTAATTATCATAGCATACACATTGAGTGTTGGGCCAGGAAAGAACTAATACTTTGCCATCAATGCAAAAGAGGCTGTATATGAGAAAGATGAAAGTGAAGGAAGGAATAAAAATATTAAAAAAAAAAAACCTTACTAATGCAAGTAAGTAAAATGAAGTTCAAAATTCAAAATAAACCAAAAGGTCTCTCCCTCCTCTCTCTGAGACATTTTTTTTTACACATTTTTAAGGATTTTTGTAACAAATATTGCGTACTCTTTTTTAATAGAGTTACAACAATTTGTGGTTCATAAATAAAAGTATGCATTTTTGTGGCAACATTACACATTTTTTCATTGAAACATTTTTTAATCACAAATTGTCATAATTTTATCCAAAAAAAATTACGCAACATTTGTCACAAAAATATTTGACATGTACTAGAAAATAGATAATAAGGTGCATATAAGTGTACAGAGCTGCTATAGGGCCCGAAATTTTCAAGCTCGAATTTGTCCCGAATCCAAAACGACGTCGTTTTGGAATTTTTTTTTCTTTCTCGCTGTTTTGAAGATGAAAAGAGAAGAGGAAAGCAGAAGCAGAAGCAAAAGCAGAAGCAGAAGCAGAAGAGGAGGAGGAAGAAGAAGAAGAAGAAGAAGAAGAAAAGAGAAGAAGAAGAACATCATCAACATCCTCATCAACAGCCAACATCTTCATCAACATCATCAGCATCTTCATCATCTTCAAACAACCAACATCTTCATCAACATCATCAACACATCATCAACATCTTCAGATCAAATCCACTAGAAAAAAATAAAAAAAATAAAAAAATAAAAAATAAATAAAAATCAACAACATCTTCATCATCATCATCATCATCAACAACAACAACAACACCTTCATCAACATCATCATCATCAACACATCATCATCACCCAAAAAAAAAAAAAGATTCAGATCCGATTCAGATTCGAATCTCCGATCACCGCCATCACCGTCACCGTCTTCTTCTCTTCCTCCTCCGCCATGACCGTCTTCTTTTCTTCTTCCTCCTTCTACCCATCTTTTCTCATTTTTCTCTCTTCCTCTTCTCTTCTCTTCTCTTGTCTCCTTTCTCTCTCTCGCCTCTATCTGTGTTCAAAAACAAGGAAAAAAAAGCAAGAAAAGGAAGAAAAAGAGGAAAAAAAAAATTAAACCCAAAACAACGTCGTTTTGGGTTTCGAGCCGATTTCGAGCCCTCAAACAATTTTCGTAAGTGTAACGAAGGGTTCCCCTCAATCTAACACAACAATTCAAATTGTATAATTCACAACCATATTCATGTATCTATATGACAAAATGTCTCCATTTCGTACTTAAAAAAAAAAAAATAATACTCTCGATTATTAATTAGGTGCTATTTTTATGTACAACTTTTTTTATAATCAAGATGATTGACTAATGATTAGGAAATATGAAAAAAAGAGTTACTTCAGATATTTTAATAGACTGTCAAATTATTGAATTTAAATAATAAATTTAACTTCAAAACTAGAGTAGCATTTACTCTCTTTTTTTTATCGGCAAAGATAAAACTTTATTGATGGTTACAAACATACATTACATATGAGCAAACGTGAAAAGACAAGAGCAACATTATCCAAGCATCTCTTCGTAATTTCAACTAGGTTGGCACCAAGAGAGACACCCAATCAAATGTAAGCTCAAGGTAAGATGTTGGTGAGAAACCAACATAAACAAACCGAACATCAGGCAGAACAAAAGCACCCACCAATCAACAAAACACCTAACCAACAGACCAGATAAAGAGCATACACCAATCAACACAACCCTGCAAGCCCCACCCTCACAGCCCATAAATCAACCCAGACCTCTGCAACATCTCTGTTGTCTTGAACAAATTCTTAATTGCTGCAGATTGAAAACCACATCAGTGACAGAATAAGGCATCCCTACTGTGTTATATTTCAACCAGAATAAGGCATTACTCTTTTTGTAATTGTTAAAAGTGAAGAGTTGATTAAGTTAGGAAAAAGAGGTTACTAGGGGGAGCCTCCTAGGAAAAAGAGGTATATGAAAAAGTAAGAGGAAGAATAGAGGGCAGAAAAGAAAAAACAAAATACTTTACTCCAATCTTACCCAACGAACAACATGCAGCATGAAAAGCTAGAATAAATTGGCATAAAAGAAAAAACAAAATACCTTACTCCAATCTTACCCAACGAACAGCATGCAACATGAAAAGTTAGAATAAATTGAAGGTTCAAAAACAGAACCAAACAGTTTAGATGATTGGAAAAAAGTGATAACTTGACCATGAGGAAAATAATGCATAATTATTTGTAACTTTTTCCAATAACCAATTACATTGATTAGCATTAGCATGTGGAGGTGGCAAAGATGAAAAGTGAAAATAGCATTTGACAGAGACTTGACTTATTAAAAATTATTCAAAATCCAATTTTGATACGATGTTAAAATAGTTAACTCAAAATCAATTGACAAACAGTAAAAAGGTCTTTTTAAATATATATTAACTAAGTTTGTATGACTTACAGTGCTTTTATTTTCTTATGTGGTTGGTTGATTTTTCCTTAACCAATTTGTGTGGTTAGTGCCGCAAATGATTGGACATTTCTTTTTGTGCCAAACTACACTACAACATATAAGAGTTTTAGAGACCAAATATTTTGGTCTCTAAAAGTGAAAAATTTTGTTGTAAAAGACATTTATGAACTAATTTCCATCGTCATGAGGATAGTCGCTAAAAAGTCGTCTTGAAAAGTCAAAATAAGGCTTTTAGCGACAAAATTTTGAAAATGTCACTAATAAATAGACTTTTAGGGATAAAATAATTTGATCTCAAAATGGTTTATTTTTTAAGACAAAAAATTTGGTCCCAAAAAGATAATAATTCATTACTGATGTCCAATTTTCGTTGCTAAAAATATAATAATGACACTTTTCGCAACTAAAATATTTAGTTCCTAAAAGATAATTTTATCCCTAAATTTTGGTCTCTAAAACCTTAATTTTTTGTAGTGCTAGTTAGGATGATTGGGCCATGCTGTGATGCTTATAGTACCTTTTTTTTGGTCTTTGTTATTTCTTCATTAATGTATGATGTAAGGCTTTGCCCTTGATTCTTTTCAATAAAATTTAGAGCAAACTTCATTTTATCCCCCTATGGTTTGGACTAGGTGCGGATTACCCCCTGACATTCGGAAATCACCACATAATCCCCACGTGGTTTGTGGACTAAAACGCACAGTTAGGTTTTCTATCCAAATTAACGGGCTGTGAGGTTCACGCGCCCATGAAGAGAGTAAGTTATGTTTGATGACCAAAATACCCCCTACACATCTTTAAATTTACAAAAGCTTGCCATTCTTCCTCCTCCTTCTCTCTCACAGAACGAACAAGGTTGTTTCTCCAACCCTCCATTTTTCCTGATTAGAACTAACCTTTACAGCAAAGAAAATGGTGATATCAAGCTGCTAAAGATGCTTTTTGATTCAAGATGCTCCATCTCTATCAATGGGCTCCAACTCTAGATTAGGGGTGTTCATGATCTTCGGCCAATCCAATTTGGGTCTCTACTATGGAGAGAGATCATTTTTGTTGTAAACAAATCCACAAATTCAAACCCATTTTTCTGACCATATACAAACCCAGTTCACATATACATATCTAAACCCATATTGGTTGCTATTGTTTGTCCCAATTGGATGATTCATTTCAGTTTTTTACCCAAATTTGTAGCAATCCTCTTTAATGGGCTGTTGCTCTACCTCCAAAACCAGACCTTCATCTTTATAACATTCCAAGTTGGATACAAAAACAGAGCAATCTATGTATGTATCATTGTCACTTGTGAATGACTTGCCCTCGAATATAAACCAGGAGCTTCAATCGAGTTTGGATCTCAAATAGCTTTAACATAACAATTTTTTTTTAACACAATCCCAAATTTTTTAACATAACAAAAATTTCTTTTCTTCTTCTTTTCTGTCTGTGTGTGTATATGTGTGTGTGTGTATATAAATTAGGAGCTTTAATCGAGTTTGGAATTTTCGGGGGCAAAGATTAGAGTCGCAGCAGAGCAAGATAGGCTGATGCGGGGTGATGGGAGAAGGTTTGGGGATGAAATGGGGTATGATTCGACTCCGAAGCCTAAAATGCTCATGAAAGGAAGCAAAATTGGGGAGGGTGTGCTGATTATTTTGGTGCCTAGTGCATTTCAGACTCTGATTATGATATACAATGTGAAGGAATTTTTGAAGGATGGAGTGCTTATACCAACTGATGTGAAGGTGAAGCAGATGAAGGGGCTGAAGCCGGAATGCGTTACGGTGCAGAAGAAGTTCAATAGGGATCGGCTTGTGACGGCTTACGAGGTGAGAGATAAGTCATCGATGTTGAAGGCTAAGATAAGCCATCAGTGTTAGATGCAGAGTAAAAGATAAAGTGCGCATTATTTTTCGGATCTGAACCCAGAAATGGAAAGAGAGAAAGAAGATGAAGATGAAGATGAAGAGAGAACGAGCTGGGTTTCCCTTGAAATAATATATATATATATGAGGGTATAATTGTCAATTTACAACTTATGTTAACAGAAGTTAGTATGCGTTTTAGTCTATTAACCACATGGGGGTTATGTGGTGATATTCGAATGTCAGTGGGATAAACCGCACCCGGCCCAAACCATAAGGGGGTAAGGTGAAGTTTGCCCTAAAATTTATCTAGTTGAAAAAAAAATATAGGGCAAATATATTAATTGATGCCATTCTCACCTCTTATTTCTCTGTTACCTCCACATGCTATCGAAGGGGCCAGGCTTGGCCCAAGGAGAGCAAGGTAATTGCCTTGGCCCTACAAATTTTGTCAAATATTAAAGGCCTCAATTTTTTTTCCCCTTTTAATTCTTATGGTGTTAGTAGGTTTAAAAATAAACACTCAAACAAATTAATTTAACTTTACAATCCAAATTAAACATCTTTAGAGCATCTCCAATTAATCTTTCACCTTTTCTTTCTTCAAATTTTAAATTGATGAGAAAGTGTTCAAGAACTATATCCAATCATTTTATCAAATGTTCATCAAATCAAGGAAGAGTCAAAATTTTCATGAAATTAAGAAAAATTTTGAATTTACATTATACTTCTTTAGGGTAAAGTTTTGATTAAATGATTTTTTTAATACAAAAAGGTCCTCAATTTGAAATTTTCGCCTTTGATCCTGGAAATCTCAGGGTCACCTACATACCAATGTCATTCTCTCATCTCATCTCTCTATCAAATCTACATACTATCTAGCCTATATATACAGGGAACTGTTAGATTTATCTTAAATTATCTTTGTAAGCCGCCAAACTTGATTAATATATTTGAGAGGCGGCTCTACTCATTAATTTTAAATTGGTTGTTTATCATTTAGTATTATTGTATCTCCATTGCTTATATTTTTTGCTCACTTGCAAATCCATTATTTTCACAAACCTTATTTTAACACACAAGAAGTCAAATGCATGAATGAAGATCTCACAAACCTAATTTCGTTGTTGGATTCTGTAATATTGTTGTCTGTCTTGGCTAGCTACTAAAGCCTACGTATTAGGCATTTGGCCATCGCAAGTTTTTTTAAGAAAATGTCTGGGTTTCATTTTTAATGGTGAAATGAAAGGAAAAACTAAGTACTGGGTGTGAGTTTTACTCTCTCTAGGTACTAATTTAATAATTAATGATTGATTTTCACGGATTAAAAAAAAATGGCAAATTTCACTTTACCCCCAATGGTTTGGGCCGAGTGCGGTTTACCCCCTGACATTCGGATACCATCACATAATCTCCATGTGGTTGATGGACTAAAACGCACACTAACTTCTGTTAACAGAAGTTATAAATTGACAATTATACCCTCATATATATATATATATATGTATATTATTTCAGGAAAAACCCAGTTCTTTCTCTCTTCATCTTCTTCTTCTCTCTCTCTTTCCATTACTGGGTTCAGATTGCATTTTATCTTTTACTCTGTATTCAACACTGATGGCTTGTCTCAGCCTTCAATACTGATGGCTTATCTCTCACCTCGTAAGCCGTCACCAGCCGATCCCTACTAAACTTCTTCTGCACTGTAACACATTCCGGCTTCGGCCCCTTCATCTGCTTCACCTTTACATCAGTTGGTATAAACACTTCGTCCTCCAAAAATTCCTTCACACTATATATCGTAATCAAAGTTTGAAATGCACTAGGCACCAAAAAAATCAGCACACCATCCCCAATTTTGCTTCCTTTCATGAGCGTTTTAGGCTTCGGAGTCGAATCATACCCCATTTCATCCCCAAACCTTCTCTCATCACCCCGCATCAGCCTATCTTGCTCTGCTGCGACTCTAATCTTTGCCTCCGAAAATTCCAAACTCGATTAAAGCTCCTAATTTATACACACACACACATATACACACACAAACCGAAAAGAAGAAGAAAAGAAATTTTTGTTATGTTAAAAAATTTGGGATTGTGTTAAAAAAAAAATTGTTATGTTAAAGCTATTTGAGATCCAAAGCTCCTGGTTTATATCCGAGGGCAAGTCATTCACAAGTGACAATGATACATGTTGCGGATTGGGAGCACACCAGGGAACACAAACAAGCAATAACACACAAGATTTAACGTGGTTCGGCAAGTCGCCTACGTCCACGGGCAGCGGATTCACTATATTGATAGAAATGGAACAATTACAAGCTCTCAGAATGTTCTCTCTCTCTCTATCACTCTAAGCCTCACTTCTGCTGTATTTTTCCCTCTGCCTCAACCTCTCTATATATACACATCAGAGGGAGGAGGTGATTGGCCATCACCTACTCCATTCCACTCTCTTGGTGGAGCTTCCATTCATGGTAGTGGAAACGAATGGTGCTGCACAAATGACAGTGGGCTGGTTAGTGCTGCACTAACAATTGGTGGAGCTTCCATTCATGGCCAGATAGAGATTCTAAGCCAATTTACAACAAATCTCCACCTTGGCGAGGATTCTCTAATCCAACATAGTGATCGATCAACACTGCCTTGCACCCGAAGGTGCTCAGTTCCGAGAGATGTTGACCAAGTCCAAACAATGTTGGAACTTGATCCCAGAGACTACCTTTGTGAGCATATCGGCCGGATTATCTGCAGTACCAATCTTTTGAAGCAGAATATCCCCTTCATTCACAATTTCTCGGATGAAATGGAAACGGACGTCAATGTGCTTGGTGCGGGAATGATGAACCTGGTTCTTTGCCAAACAAATGGCACTCTGACTGTCACAATACACCTCAACGTGCTTCTGAACAAGTCCCAAGTCTTCAATCAACCCGTGTAGCCAAATAGCTTCTTTAAAGGCTTCTGTCACTGCCATGTACTCTGCCTCTGTAGTAGACAAAGCCACCGTTGACTGAAGCGTTGACCTCCAACTCACCGGCCCTTTAGCAAGCGTAAATAAATACCCTGTTGTTGATCGGCATTTGTCTAAGTCACCAGCATAAACTGAGTCCACATAACCTTTCAAATTTTGCCCGAGTCGGTTATCTCTCTCGAACTTCAATCCCAGATTGACTGTGCCATGTATGTACCTTAGGATCCACTTCACTGCCTGCCAGTGATCTTTTCCTGGATCATGCATATACCTGCTTACCATACTCATAGCATGTGAGATGTCAGGCCTTGTACAAACCATAGCATACATTAATGCACCAACTGCATTTGCATATGGAACCTGTGTCACATGCTTCCGTTCTTCTTCTGTGCGTGGAGACATCGAAGCACTAAGCTTGAAATAAGGGGCCAATGGTGTACTCACAGTTTTGGTTTTCCCATTTATGCCAAATCTGTCTAACACCTTCTTCAGATACTGGGTTTGTGTCAAACAAACCGTGCCCTTCTTCCTGTCTCTCTTGATCTCCATGCCAAGAACTTTCTTTGCTTCTCCCAAATCCTTCATTTCAAACTCCCTTGCTAACTGTGCCTTGAGTTTGTCAATCTCCACCTTGCTCTTAGATGCAATTAGCATATCATCTACATATAAGAGCAAGTAGATGAAGGAACCATCGGGAAGCTTACGGAAATATACACAATGATCAAATTGACTTCTTGTGTATTCTGTCTCCATCATGAACCGATCAAATCGCTTGTACCACTGTCTCGGGGATTTTCAACCCGTACAACGATTTGTTCAGCTTACAGGCCCAATTCTCTTTTCCAGCAACTTTGAAGCCATCTGGCTGGGACATGTATATCTCCTCGTCAAGATCTCCATGTAAGAAAGCAGTTTTGACGTCGAGTTGGGCAAGCTCGAGATCAAACTATGCAACCAAAGCTAACAGGATGCGAATAGACGTGTGCTTTATAACAGGTGAGAATACCTCATTGTAGTCTATTCCTTCCTTCTGAGCATAGCCCTTAGCTACCAATCTAGCTTTGAATCTGATGTTGTCGTTGCCTGGAATGCCTTCTTTCTTGGTGTAAACCCACTTACACCCAATTGCTTTCTTGCCTTTTGGAAGTTGCACCAACTCCCAAGTCTGGTTCTTGTGAAGTGAACCGATCTCTTCATCCATAGCCTCCTTCCATTTGACACTTTCTGGATGCTGCACGGCTTCTTTGAAAGTGCACGGAACATTGTCTTCAATGATTGGAAGTGCATAGGCTACCATATCGGTCATCCAACTGGGTTGCCTAATAACCCTTTGTCCTTTCCTGATTGCAATAGGTTCTGACTGTTGCGGAGCCTCTGGATCTTCATCTGAACTCTCTTCAGAGCTATCCACTGAGACTTCTTCAGGATGGTTGATTGGCTGACTAGTCTTTGCTAGAGTCTCAAACTCCACCTGCACTGACTTCTTCAATGCTTCAACATTCTGTTGAGGATCTGGTTGCTTCAACATTGCAGACTCATCAAAGGTAACGTCTCTTCTGATGAGAACTTTCTTTGATTCAGGGCACCACAGTCTGTATCCCTTAACACCGTCACCGAAGCCCAAGAAGATGGCTTTCTTGGCTCTTGGATCCAACTTAGATTCTGTTACATGAAAATAAGCCGGACATCCAAAGATACGTAACTGATCATAATCAGTAACTGGGACTCCTGACCATACCTCCATGGGAGTCTTCCCATCTAGTGCTGCAGTAGGTAGTCTGTTGACAAGATGACGAGCATAGTTCAATGCCTCGCCCCAAAATGCCTTGCTCAATCCAGACTGTGATAGCATACACCGGACTTTCTCTACTAAAGTGCGGTTCATGCGCTCTGCAACTCCATTCTGCTGCGGTGTTCCAGGAACTGTGAAATGTCTCACTATCCCTGCATTCTGGCAAACCTCAAAGAAGAGATCTGATGTGTATTCTCCACCATTGTCAGATCTGAGCTTCTTGATTTTTCTGCCTGTCTGGGTTTCAATCATCTTCTTCCACGTAAGAAAGATGTCTAAGACTTCATCTTTGTGTTTCATTGTGTAAATCCAAACTCTTCTGGAGAAATCATCAATGAACGACACAAAGTAGTGTTTACCTCCCAACGAAGCATTCTTGGAAGGACCCCATACGTCGGTGTGGACGTAGTCTAGAATCCCTTTGGTGCGGTGAATTGCAGTACCAAACTTGATTCTTGTTTGTTTGCCCAATACACAATGCTCGCAGAACTCAAGCTTCCCTGTCTTGGCGCCTTTCAACAAGCCTTGCTTTACTAACCCTTGTAAAGCCTTCTCACCGACATGCCCTAGGCGCATGTGCCAAAGTCTGGAAGTGTCTGATGCATCATCTTCTGAGCTGGAACTGGTGGAGACAGCCACTTTTCCTGTGACTGTAGAGCCATCTAGGAATTATAAATTTCCCTGTCGAGTACCCTTCATTGCAACCAATGCTCCTCGAACAACCTTGAGGACTCCACCTTCCATGGTTACTCTGTAACCTTTGGAGTCTAAAACTCCCACTGAGATGAGATTCTTGGTTAGATCTGGTACATACCGTACATCTTCAAGAATTCTGATTGTTCCATCATGGATCTTCAGTTTGATTGTTCCAATCCCCTTTGTCTGGCAAGCTTGGTCGTTGCCCATCAGCACAACTCCTCCATCGAACTCTCGTAAGCTCGAGAACCACTGCTTGTTCGGACACATATGGAATGAACATCCGGAATCTATTATCCATTCATCAGACTGGCCGTATGATGAAACTATGAAGGCTCCTCCTTCATCATTATCTCCATCTCGTGCAATATTCACCTTTTCTTCTGTCTTGTCTTTATTTGGACAATCTTTTGCCCAATGCCCTTTCTGGTGACAAGCAGCACATTCGTCTTTTGCAAGACGTCTTCTGTCTGAAGATTTCCCTCTGGTTTTTGAGCGAGACTTTCCTCGCTCTGCATTTCTTCTGTTATTGGTTCTGCCTCTGACTGTCAATGCCTCGGATGTTGAGTCCCTGTTTGCAGACTTGTCTTTCCTTCTGAACTCATTGTTCACCAAGGCGTTTGCAACATCAATATACTTGATCTTCTCTTTACCGTACAGTAAAGTAGTAGTGAGATGATCATACGAGTCAGGCAAGGAATTTAACAATAACAGTGCTTTGTCTTCATCACCAACGTCATCATCCAAATTCTTCAAGTCCGTAATAATTTTGTTGAAGTTATTTAGGTGTTCGTTCATCGAAATACCTTTAATGTAGTCGAAACGAAACAACCTCTTCCTCAAGTAGAGCCGGTTCTCAATGCTCTTTGTCATGAACTTATCTTCCAGTGCCTTCCAAAGCTTCTTCGCAATATCATATTCTGTGAAGGCATACTTCTCCTCTTTTGCAAGGCAAAGTCGGATGGAACTGCAGGCTAGAAGATTCACCCTCTCCCATTCTATCTCGTCCAGGTCATCTGGTTTGTCTCCCAGAGTGAAGTGCATGTTCATCTGGACAAGCATATCCTTAACTTCACATCTCCATATGCCGAAGTTGCTGCTTCCATCGAACTTCTCTACCTCGAACTTGGCATGGGACACCGGGGTCCAATGCCTAGAAGTGCTTGTACTGGCTGGATTACTTACAGACTCGGTTGATCTAGATTCTGCCATTTTTTTTAAAAAAAACTTCAATTCAAAAAACTGACCGTACAGATGTGTCCGGAATACTCCAAATAGTTGGGAAGCACGATTGGATCGTCAAAAACGGACTCCGAATGCCTCAGATCAAGCCAAAATATTTTGAACACCTCTGATTCAAAAACTAACCGTACGGATGTGTCCGGAATATCCCAAATAGTTGGAAAACACTATTGGATCGTCGAAAACGGACTCCGAATGGCTCCGATCTGGCAAAAACAGTTTGGACGGTTCAGATCTGCAGAATCTGGTGCGCTAGATGCACCGGATAATTTCTCCGGTCAACGGCGCAGGCGGCGCGGTCAACGGAGGATCGGCGGCGTGGTCAACGGCGGCTCAGCGGTCAACGGTCAACGGTAGCGCGGTCAACGGCTTGTCGGCTTGGTCAGCGGCTCAGGCTGACTGGGCAGGACACGTGGCGTGACGTGGCTGACGTGTCGGCTGACGTGGTTGTCTTCTTCAGCCGATCGGCGCGTGTGGTGCGTGGAGCGCGTGAGTTTCACGTGCAGTCTTCTCCTGGCGCGTGACGGCGCGTTACAGCTCCTCTGGGCTCTGTTTTTGTTGTTCTGGACTCCTCTCTGGGAGCTCTACCTCCTGGTATGCTCAAAAGTTGATTTCGAGCACTTCGAAATTTGGGCACTTTTGGAAAAAATTCAATTTTTCGCAACCCGAGCTCTGATACCAATTGTTGCGGATCGGGGGCACACCAGGGAACACAAACAAGCAATAACACACAAGATTTAACGTGGTTCGGCAAGTCGCCTACGTCCACGGGCAGCGGATTCACTATATTGATAGAAATGGAACAATTACAAGCTCTCAGAATGTTCTCTCTCTCTCTATCACTCTAAGCCTCACTTCTGCTGTATTTTTCCCTCTGCCTCAACCTCTCTATATATACACATCAGAGGGAGGAGGTGATTGGCCATCACCTACTCCATTCCACTCTCTTGGTGGAGCTTCCATTCATGGTAGTAGAAACGAATGGTGCTGCACAAATGACAGTGGGCTGGTTAGTGCTGCACTAACAATTGGTGGAGCTTCCATTCATGGCCAGATAGAGATTCTAAGCCAATTTACAACAATACATACATAGATTGCTCTGTTTTTGTATCCAACTTGGAATGTTATAAAGATGAAGGTCTGGTTTTGAAGGTAGAGCAACAGCCCATTAAAGAGGATTGCTACAAATTTGGGTAAAGAAACTGAAATGAATCATCCAATTGGGACAAACAATAGCAACCAAAATGGGTTTAGATATGTATATGTGAACTGGGTTTGTATATGATCAGAAAAATGGGTTTGAATTTGTGGATTTGTTTACAACAAAAATGATCTCTCTCCATAGTAGAGACCCAAATTGGATTGGCCGAAGATCATGAACACTCCTAATCTAGAGTTGGAGCCCATTGATAGAGATGGAGCATCTTGAATCAAAAAACATCTTTAGCAGCTTGATATCACTATTTTCTTTACTGTAAAGGTTAGTTCTAATCAGGAAAAATGAAGGGTTGGAGAAATAACCTTGTTCGTTCGGTGAGAGAGAAAGAGGACGAGGAAGGGCAAGCTTTTGTAGATTTAAAAATATGCAGGGGTTATTTTGGTCATAAAATATAACTTACTCTCTTTATGGGCGTGTGAACCTCACAGCCCGTTAAGTTGGATGAAAAACCTAACTGTTCGTTTTAGTATACAAATCACGTGAGGGTTATGTGGTGATTTTCGGTGATTTGCACTCGCCCCAAACCACGTAAAGTGATGTTTGCCCAAAAAAAAAAGTAGTTATCTAGTTTTATTGATATATAATTTAGTTGTACTATTTATACTATATTATTAATAAATGAAAGAATTATATCGCCAATAAAAAACAAAGGGCCAAAAATCACCTTTGTTATTATAAAAAAAAAAAAAAATTGCCAAAAATCGCCTCTTGTGGTTTCGCCTCAATGTACCTTACCCCCATATGGTTCAAATCTATTCAAAGAATTCATTACAGTTTTGGACTAAAGTATTATCGTCAGTTTTTCCGTTAAATGTAATGCAAAGTGTGTTACACTCTCACAAATTGAGAGTGGATAATGCAAAAATACCAAGTCAAAGTAAAAATTAGATCAAATATAAAAAATACTTTCATTTTCATCTTCTTCTCCAAATTAAATCATATTCCTAACCAAACCCTAAATGTCCTCTTCTGTCAACAATTTGATTTAATTAAATTTAAAATGTTATTAAATGAGAAATTAGGTTAAAATTAAAATTTAGATTAAGGTAATTTTATGGTAATTTTATCGTGTTTTAAGTTAATTTATGATTTAAGTTTTTAAATATATATATATATATATGTGTGTGTGTGTACATGTTTAATTTAAAATTTTACTAAATAATAAATTTGGTTAAAAATTTAAAATTAAATTAAGGTACTTTTATGATTTAATTTATGATAATAAATTAAAATATTTATGATATAATTGTATTTTTTTCAAATTTCAAAAAAAATGAATATAGTTTACCCAATTTAAAATAAAAGTTATTTGAAGGAATTAAATTAGATGTTTTTGTTTGCTGTTTGGGTGGCAAGTGATTATGGTGTATGATTATATTTAGGTCGTGCTTGGTTTTTAAGTTAATTTATGATTTAAGTTTTTAAATATATATATATATATATATATGTGTGTGTGTGTGTACATGTTTAATTTAAAATTTTACTAAATAATAAATTTGGTTAAAAATTAAAAATTAAAAATTAAATTAAGGTACTTTTATGATTTAATTTATGATAATAAATTAAAATATTTATGATATAATTGTATTTTTTTCAAATTTCAAAAAAAATGAATATAATTTACCCAATTTAAAAGAAAAGTTATTTGAAGGAATTAGATTAGATGTTTTTGTTTGCTGTTTGGGTGGCAAGTGATTATGGTGTACGATTATATTTAGGTCGTGCTTGGTTCATAGGTTTTGGGGGGGAAATATTTTTTGAACATTAATATTTGTTATGTTACTCTCCTTGTCAATTTATGTGTTTAGTTTATTGCAAAAGTTCATCTTCTCATAAAAATATTGTATTCCAATATTCTATCGAGCACTTTCAATTGTCTCTCCATGAATATTTTTTTTTATCCCAAAAATAAGTAAATAAATGAATTAATAAATAAGGGATTGGATTCTCTTAAGTTGGTCATTTAACTTGACAAAACGTTTGCGCTTGGTAGGCTTATTTTTGGACCAATTTCTATAAAATATTCATGTAAAAAATTAAGATGATCGGATATTAATAATTATAAATTTGAATCACATTTGTTTTAAAAAAATTGAAATGTATCATTTTAAGAGTAGCCTTTTATTTTTTGTAATACAAATGTGATTCAAACATATAATTACCGATACTTAATCATTTTAATTTTTTGCATGAATATTTTACTCAATGAGCACTAAAATTGAATGGTTCGAATCATCAAGGTTAGCCCCAAAATAAGTCTACCAAGTCCAAACGCTCTTTCAAATTGAGATGAACACCCAATCTATTAACCTTGATATCAAACCAATAAGGCAAAATGTGAGTAAAATATGAATGAAATATAAATAACCTTTTTTTTCATTTTTATTTCTCTTTCTAAATTTTTTATTCAAATTCATAATTCAAACACAATATAAGCAAACATAAAATTCACAAATAGTTTCATGGATTCAATTCTAGTAATCTCAAAATTTAGGATATTCTCAAGGTAAAAGAGTAGCAACGGATTTCAAGTCCCACTTATGACGTCAACATTGACCATTTTTTTTTTATTAGCAAAGAAACTTCATTGATGGAAAAAGCCAAGCAGATTACATCAATTAAAAAAATGGCACAAGAGGACAACATCATAGCAAGACAACCTAATCCCAACTATATTGGCACCAAGAGCTCATCAAATCATGTGCTAACTCATACCTAAGGAGTTGGTAAGGCACCAACTCGAAAAACCAAAAACCAAGTAAAAAAAAAAAAAGAACAATTCCGAGCACCCCCTGCACCAAGCATCAACACCAAAGCCTACTGCATACACCAATGACGACCTACCCAACAAACCTAATCTGTTGAACATAACTAATAATCTCCTGCACTGTGAACCAGCAATCCTTAAAATGAGCTTTAACCCAAAGGCACATCTAGTCTTGATTAACTCACAAAAATCCTCCAATTGCATTTGTTTCCTAGCGAACACCACCTCATTCTTGAGTTTCCACAGTGACCACAAAACTGCAAATGGCATGACCCTCCCGATTTTATTCAAGTAATTCCTCCATTTGAAGCCCCTCTACCAGTTTAGGATTCCCTCAACAATTTCAAGGATTACCCAATTCAGTCCCCACCAATGCATCAGGTTTGACCAAACTCTCCAAGCAAACGAACACCCTAGGAACAGATGAGAAACAAATTCTAACTCACTATTACAGAACACACAGAGAACAGAGACACTTGGCCCAAGGACCCAAATTCTTTGTTGGAAAAGAGATGTCTTCCAAGCTAACCAACCAAGAAACTGAACCTTTGGGGGAGATACATTATTCCATAGCAGCTTAGGAACCATGAGAGGGGGGAGGTGGAGACGAACAAAGAGTAAAGAGAAAAGACAGTAAACTCACCTGATGAAGATGCCTTCCACCTAAGACAATCATCACTATTTGATAGGCCAACCATATTCTGATTTAATAAAGCAGCCAATCTGTCCAAGTCATAAACCTCTCATCCCAGTAATCTTATTCTAAACATGAAGTTCCAACTGGCTAAGTCCTCCTCCTCTCCACCAACATTTTCAAAGACATTTCTTTTTTTTGTTGATAGACTGAAGAGCATAGGGAATTCATTTTTAACACACAAATCACCCCAATCAATAATTACTCCATAAATCCCATTCCTCATAATAACGTGAGTATTTTCCAAGAAGATATTCAAAAGCCGAGGATTTGATTGGCCAATGCTAAGAATTCCACCCCAGATATTTGAGCAATTGCCAATAATGGATTAAAATGGAAGCCATTTCCCACTAATTAATGGGTAACTGTTGCATAGTACTCTTTTCCACAAAGTGTTTAATTCAAACCGAAACCTCCACTACCATTTAGCCAACAAGCAATCATTCATATCTTGAATTCTCCTAATACCCGGACCTCCATTCTCTTTGCTCTTGGTTGCCTTATACCAACTAAAAATGTGGATCTCTTTCTTAAAGTCAGACCACTCCCCCCCCCCCCCCCCCCCCCCCCCCAAAAAAAAGGAAATTTGCTTGAATCCTATCAATAGCCTTAGCCACAGATATAGCCATCTTAAAGATAGATAGATAGTAAATGGGAAGACTAGACAACACAAACTTTATAAAGGTCAACCTCCCACCAAAAGATAGAAGTTTTCTTTTCCAAGAGGCTAATCTGGCTTTACACCTATCAAGGATAGGCTTCCATGTTTTCTTCAACCTAGGAATAGCCCCTAAAGGCAATCCAAGATGAGTCAATGGAAGCTTTTGATATCTGCAATTAAGTCTGGATGCAAACTCCTCCACCTCATCCTTAGACACACCAATACCATACATGAAGCTCTTGTGGAAATTAATTTTCAAGCCTAAAACTAATTCAAAACACCTCAAAATTCTTTTAACTGCGATGATTTCCTCCATATCAGCTTCACAAAAAATTATTGTATCGTTAACAAATTGGAGATGTGAAACCCTAACTTCGTCATGACCCACCACAGCTCCTCTTAATAGAATGATCTGGCCCTTTACAGAGCATATTCAGACCTTCAGCTACTAAATTGAAAAGAAAGGAAGACAACAAATCACCTTGCCTTAGGCCTTTTTCCAGAGTGAACTCAGCCGTATGAGAACCATTCACTAAAACTGACGCTTTGGCAGATGCTAAGCATTCTTTGATTCAATCTCACGACCTAAACCCGCCCCTATAGATTTGGCGTCGTAATCAACTACTAATCCGAGATTACCAAAGGTCTTCCTATACAAATTAAATAATCAGGGCTAGCAGAAGCTTATAACATAAATCCAACAAATAGTCCATTGAGCTGTGAATCTATATGAATACATTCAGATGTACATAAGCATTAATTTACCCACTGTACAATACATACATCTTCAATTTGATGTAATACAATAAGAATTGGCCTTCTCTTCAATACCTTAGCTTTTCTCCTCTCAAGATCTTTACTTTCTCTCTTTCTAAAATTCTCCAACAAAACCCACTCACTCTCTCTCACTACTCAACTCTTCTCCTCTTAAACATGGATGATTAGAAGTAGGAACTAATTAGATTCTTAATCTCCAATTAAAACATGTTTAATCATGTATTAACCAAAGTAATAAAATATAAATAATCTAATCATACACAACCCTTATTGAGTTTACTAATTACACAATTAAACTTAAATTAAACTCATGCACATTAAATTACAATTATTCAGTCATATTTAAATTACTGAATCAAAAACTCATAGACATATATGTTTTTGCAATTAAACATAAAATGATCACTCGTATATAAATATCATGCATATATATCGATCACATATATATCAAATTGAAATTATGAAGTCTTATATTACCTATTCTGAGTCAGAATTAAATCACTTTATCAAATAATTCACGTAAAACATTAAATCACATAATCAATTAGCACATAAAAATGCAATTAAATGACTAATTATTCCAATGCATGTCTGGTCGTGTCACGACCCAAACCCGGCCCTATGGGTTTAGCACCGTAACCGGCCAGTAATCCGAGATTACCGAATGCCTGCTTAACAGTAAGACAATAAAACAGAGTACAGGGCCATGGCGGAAGCTAATGCAGTAATTAAACAATGTCCAATGAGCTGTGACAGTCTGTATGCAAAAAGATTTTTCATACATTTATACTTTCAGTACAGAACAATTTGCACAATAATTACAGTCAGTCAGAACAGGGACCTAATCTCTCTTAAACAGTACAGTACAGTGCTATCAGTCTATACAGTTATACAGAACCGGTACAGAGACAGATGTGGGAAATAAAACACCCCTAAGCCATAGCTTGACAGGCTCGGAACCTCGCAGTGAGGTACAGTGGTTGGCTTGACAAAACTGGAGTTTACCCTGACGCTTCTAGCAACGGTCCGGTGCCTGTACACCTACATATATATATGAGCAGTGAACTAAAGCCCAGTGAATAACATAATGCGTAAAGAGGTTAGAATGAATGTCCTTACAGTATATTGAAAACAGTCGTTTCAATCAGTTTATCAGTTATTCAGTACAGTAAACAGTCATATGTGGTACATCCAATAGCATAACAGTACAGTAAACAGTAGGTCTAAAAAGACCGAGCAGTACAGTAGGTCTGAAAGACCGAACAGTCGTTGATGGCCAATCAACCAGTAAACAGTAGTGGTTCCAACAAGGGAACCGACAGAGATCTCTGTAACAGTAAACAGTCAGTAACAGTAGTGCTAAGGATGCCACAGTACAGTTCAAAATATAGGACATACATTCATTCAGTTAACAGTATCAGTTCAGAAAACAGTACAGTACAGTTGTTCAGAAGATAATCATTTAGAACATATCTTTACACAATTGTTACTCACAGAGTTCTGGCCTACAGTAAGCTAGAGCGTCTCCTCGAAAGCCAACCCTACACAGTATACAAGATGAACACACACTATGCTATACAGTTGGGAAAGATCAATAACTTAATCCCTAATTTGCCTCGGTGTGTTCTACATCTATATCCTCATTAAGATGCCTTAAACTAGGCCTAAGAATGCCTAGAATGGAATGAGGATGCAAAGATGCACTTAGAAAACATTTTACAAAATTTGCTGAAAATAGGCGCCTTGCTCGAGCGAGCCTTCCTTCGCTCGAGCGAGCTTGCCAAATCAAAGGCCTCGCTCGAGCGAGGAATCCTTCGCTCGAGCGATCTGTAAAAATGCAAAAGTACTGGTTGTTCAAATTTTACGCACGATGCTCGCTCGATGCTCGCTCGAGCTGAGCCCTGGACAAAGGTGCTCGCTCGAGCGAGGAATCCTTCGCTCGAGCGAAGAAGCCAAATTTGGAATTTCTAGATTTGCCTCCCAAGCTCAAACTAAGCATTCAACCACTCTATACTCGACCTCTTGGGCCCAAATTCTGGAAAACACATCTTAATTCAATATATAACAAGTTTCAAAGCTCAATTTGTGAATTCAAAGCCCAAGGGTGAGTCAATTAAAACCATTTTCAAACCCATTTTCAAGAACAATTTTCAAACATGTCATGCATGCATTTCAAACCAAATTAAAGCTTCAAAGCTTGCTCAAACGAGCTCATTTCTTCAAGAACATGGTGAAATCATGGACTTAAGCTTAAACATGAGCATGCATGTACATTTTTGCCATGAAGACAACTCACAACTCAACAATTCAAGCATGCATGCATGTCATATGCTATAATCCAACATATTTGAACTAAATCATGTCTTAGCTCTTCAATTTAACTTGAATCATGCAAGAACAACCTTAAATACAACAATAAGTGGTTGAAATTCATACCTAAGTCTTCAATTAAGAGCCTAGGAGATCAATAATGAAATCAACACTTCAATCCTCTTAAGTTCCAAGCACAATCAAGCAAAATATGAAGAAAATCAACTCTCTCCCTTTTCTCTCTCTCTACATTCGGTGGAATCAAGGGAAGGAAGCTGATGAAAATGTTGTATCTAAGTGTTTACTAAGGCTCAAATGTTGACCAAGTAGTGGGCCACTAAGTGGCATTATGGTAATAAGTCCAACTCTTGCCAATTACCTTAATTTAATCTAATTTAATCATACCTAATCAGTTTTCGGATAATTATACCATAATATCACATAAATTATGGTGATCCTAACACATCAATCTATTTACGGTTCGGCCGCCGATAGGTCCTTCAATTAGCAGTTTAAACATAAAACAGGAACAGATAAATAATCAATCAAACAGATAGAATATACAATACAATAAATATACTCAATCAATTCGGGTTTAATTTCAGTCAGTCAGTTCAGTATTTTATTCAATCCAGTTATCAGTCATAATCAGTCTCAGTTATCAGTAATCAGTAATCAATCAGTCATTAATCGGTAAACGGTACGGGGGTTGTTACAGGTCGTTACATTCAACCTCTCCACTTAGCCCCAAACCCAAACTCTTCCATCATAGAAAGCAAGCAATCCCAACTTACGGAATTATACGCCTTCTGGAAATCAAGCTTGAGAATCAATCCCTTTTTTCTATTCCCCTTCCACCAATCAACAATTTCATTAGCAATTAGAACTCCATTCAAAATATTTCTTTCCCCCGAAAAAGTTGATTGTGCCTCACTAATTACCCTGGGCACCACATTCTTCAATCTATAAGATAAAACCTTAGCTAGAACCTTATAAAGCGACCCAATAAGACTAATTGGTCTGAAATCTGTGCTTAGTTGGGTAGTCAATTTTGGGAATCAAAGTGATAAATGAGTGGTTCACTCTAGCAACCAATTTTCCATTCTCATAGAATTCCTTAAAGAACTGAAGAACATCAGGCTTGAATGTTTTCCAACACTTTTGAAAGCAAATTAGATTGAACCCACTAGGCCCAGGAGCCTTATTCCCATCACAACTCATAATAGCATCCCATATCTCTTCTTCATAAAAATATTACTTTAAGATTTTCCACAAATTGGTCATGACCAATAGACTTAAAATGACCTCTTTAGCTTTGGCCTACACCTCCAATCATCAGTGAACACTCTTTTGAAATGCTTAAACACCTCTTGTTTCCCCATACTAGGTTCGTCATGAAGCACCCCTTCAACTGAAATGGAATTCAATAAATTTCTATTTTGCCTACATGATACTATGGTATGAAAGTACCTTGTGTTCTTATCACCCATTCATGCTCCAATCCAATCTGGACTTCTGGAGCCACACACACTCTTCCCTCTTTCTCAGTAACCACACATCTTTCCTCACCTCCCTTCTTCGGACTATCTCACCTTCTACCAAATCTCTAGACTCAGCCAACAAATCAAGCTCATGCAACTCCTCTTCAGCTTTCTTTAGAGAGTAGGAGACATTTCCCAGGTGCCTTATTATTCCGTTTCTTCAACTCCAGTTTGAGATTTTAGAGTTTCATTACAATAACAAACCCAGCCCACCCTGAGAAAACTGCATTCTCCCATGACTTCTTAATCATATCAGGAAACTTTGAATGTAAGGACCACGCATTTAAAAATCTAAATGGTTTTGGTCCCCAATTCCTTCCATCATCCATCAATAACAAAGGACAACGGTCAAAAACACCCCTTGGAAGTTCCCACAATTTATACTTAAACCTTTCTCATCCACTCTGATGATAACATCACTTTGTCAATTCTGTTTCATCTCCCTCCATCATTTGAATTACTCCATGTGAACTGCCTTCCATGCATTGGTATATCATGGAGGGCTAACTCTGCAATGAAATCATTGAAATCTGACATCCCTCTATCCCTTCTTGTACAACCCTTTATTTCCCCTAAATTCCTAATTTCATTAAAATCCCATACACCATGGATCTGAAATCCTGTTTTTAGATTAGAAATTACACCCACACCTGCTTCCTCTTTGCAACATCATTTGGGGCATAGATATTAATCAGTACACACTTGAAGTTTGAGAGTAACGTACCTGATAACAAGATGAAATTTCTTGTACAACAATATTGCGATAAAGCAAACACAAATGGTTTTCACAAAGACAACAACCCACTGGCCGAACCTTCAGCTTCCCCACTCATTGTCACAATCCAAATCCACCCCTAAAGGTTTAGGCCATGATCGACCTGTAATTAGGCCTCAAAGACAAAATTTTAAAAATATTTAATTACTATTGAGGTCTGAAACTGAAAACAAAACAAAATATAACAATGTTCATTGAGCTGTGCTTACATGAATGAAATATTTAAGACCTTCAAATACACTTTTAATATATACAAATACAAATCTCGCACATCACACACACACACACAAGACTTTAATAAAAGACAAAACTTAACAAATTAGACAAAACTAAAACTAAAGCCTCCACACGGAGGCGCTGCTCGGGTGGCTTGACAAAAGAGGTGAACTCCGAGGCAAACTCTAATGATGATCCTCCAAGTGCTCACCTACATATATATATATATAAGGGAAATGGGTGAGCTAAAGCCTAGTGAGTAATACCAAAATAAAGAGGTTAATGAATGAAGTTCATAACATTATAAAAACATGTCTCACAATTTCAAAACGAATCTTAAATTATCTTCGAAGTAAAGCATTTGCCATATCGTGACATTTCCAAATATCATATTACATTATTTTCAAAGCGAACATTTATCGTATCGAAATCCATACTTTTTTAAATGAAACATTTATCTGAATCAAACAAAGAATTTTCCATATCGAATCCATTAACAAAACATTATACATGGTACATCCATTCGAATACAAAGGGCCCGAAGGCATATATCAAATGGACCACTAAGGTTAACAAACGGACCTCATGGGTCTAACAAAGAGACCATATAGGTCAAACAAATGGATGATATAGGTCAAACAAAGGGACCACTCAGGTCAGCATCAGAGATCTCTGTGCACATATAACAAAGGGCCTCGGTATTATTTCCCCTATGCAAGCATTTTATCAAACAAAGGGCCACGGTATTGTTTTTCTCGAGCAAGGGTCTTATTAAGGATGCCACAAATACATTTCAAAAAAATATATTCATCCATTCATATAAAATAACATTTCATAATCGTGGTTCATGTATCAATTTTCAAAAAACATATTCCGAATATATCTTTATAAAGATATTACTCACAGTGGGCACGACTCAAATATAACTCCTCGGACGTCCAACCTACACAAATTACATAACAAACATATTGAAACACAATCATTACTCTCTATTGATCACATATAACTTCTCTTATGCTTTTCTTTCTATGTAATCTGAATTCTTACTTTACTTCCTCTCTCTTAATCAATTACTTAATCCATGGCTTACTCATTAACTAATTAACTTACGTTGGTTCTTAACTTATTAATCCTCAATGGGTCATAAATCATGTCTAAGAGTGCTTGGGAAGAGATAAGGATGAAAGTAGGAACCAAATGCAATTTCCAAAAACATGCTGAAAAGGCTTGACTGCTCGAGCCATCACTTGGTCGCTCGAACGGACTGTAATATCTGCAAAAATACTAGTTGGGTCGAAAGTGTGCTTGAGCCAACACTTGGTTGCTTAAGCCACTGGAAAACATGCGAAGGATTTGCTCGATCCACCTTTTGGTCACTCGAGCGGTCTGTAAAGACTACAAAAGTTTTGGAAGCTCGTAAGATTTGCTCGAGCCATCAATTGGTTGCTCGAGCGGTCTGCAAATTTTCTAAGTTTTAAACTGAAGATTTGAGCTTCCAAAACTTGGAGGGCATGCATGGCTTGTTTGAAAATATGAAAACACCTGGAAAATACCCATACATGAACCTTTAGAAAATCATTTGCTCAAAACCTCTTTTATTTCTCAAAAATTGGACCAAAACTTCATGCATGCAAAGATTCTCAAGCTCCTTTTTCTTTAATGAACATGACATGAAATTGAAGAACCAAATCCGCGGATTTTTCTGAAAACGTGTTAAGGCATAAACTCTTAGGCATGAAAGAATCTTCAAAACCAAAATCATAATGAAGAAATTACGATTATTTTCCATGTACATGCATGAAACTCAAAAACTCATATTCTTACAAAACTTGCTCAATTCTTCAAATTTCATGAACATGATTTCAAAACTCTCTTAATTCATGAAGTATTGAGGATTATTTACAAAGTATGAACATGAATTCCTTAATTAAGGCTTCAATTTCAGAGAGTTAGTCCCACAGATTCTTCTTCAATTCCGTAAGTCTTGAGCTTCCTCTCTTTAAAATGGAGTTTTCTCTCTCTCTACACTTCCTCTCAACTCTTGAACTCTCTTCCTCTCTAACTCCTCCAGCCGGAATGAAAGTCAGCTCAGCCTCACTCTCTCACATATAACATACACACAAACCTCACTTCACTCCACGTGTGCACACACTTGCACAATTCTTGAGCCTCCAAAACAACACTCACATGCACACACAGATTTCTCAATACACCTACACCCAAATTTTCAGCACAAGACAAATTAGATGGCTCACTTTTGACTAAGGCTTCCAACACAAAAACGTATATACACCCACCTCTTGACTTTGTGAATTCACGTGGATACACAAGGGGTTAGGATTCTCTACATACAACTTTACAATTAATTACACAAGTAGAATTATCGTAACTCTTGATTACACAATTAACTTAATTAAATCACAATTAACCATACTTAATCTTGATCGATAAATTCCCATATAACTTAATTAGTCTAATTAACATCAATTAAGGCCCAATTAATTATAATTAAATTTATCAATCTGAATCAAATTTTTAATCAAACTTTTAAAAAGTTCCAAACATCAAATTAAACTTATTATCATCATCAATTTTGATTTCTTAAATCACTAAGGCCTTCAATTTCATATCAAATTCAAAATTCTTGTCGATAAATTACATATTCAAATTGGACACTCCATAAGTAGATTTAATTGATTATAATCATAATTTTCAATCATCATAAGTTAATTAACTTAATTAACTTCAATTCGGACCCAATTAATCAAATCTTGATTTTACGAAACTGAATCAATTATTTAATTAAACTCTCATATGGTCCAATACTTAGAATTAAACTGATTCCACTCACCAATTATGCTCTCTTGAGTAGGGCTGAGCATGGTCCGAATTGGAGTAAAAGCAGAACCAATCCGTTATCTACGATTCCTAAAAAATTAGAACCAATCTAATCCATTTAAATCGTAGAACTAATTCGAACCAATCAATTTAAACACAGATTGTATCGGTTTATGACCACGGATTCGCATAATTAAATAATAAAAAAATATAGAATATTTTAATTTCATAAAAACATAAATATAACATCATATTTGTTCCACAATAGCAACATACTGTTTTAGAATTTAAACAACCATAAGAAAATTATTTCCACCATAAGTATTTAGATCATTACAAATTAAAACTAAAAATTAATAAACAAAAGTAATAAAAGAAGATACTATAAGAGAGAGTATATAATATAAATATAGGCTATTTGTATACGGTTCAGATTAATTCAAATCCAAAACCGAACCACGGCTTCAAAAAATCAATCCAAATTTATCGGATTGGATTGGACCAGATCGAATTACGGATTTCATGAATTCTTTGCTCAGCCATACTCTTAAGCTATTTAGGCCTTTAATTTCTAGTTCCAAAATAAATCATTATTAAAATTATATACAAATCAGACTCCATAATTTTCATAAATCTCAAATTAAATCAAAATAATAACTAATTAAAACCCAAACTTTCTTAATTAATTAAATAAAGGGTCTGGACTGTCTCCAGTCCAAATCTGGGACAGTCCAGTCCAGTCCGGCCCATTGGGCCTATTTTTGGGCCCCTTTTCGATAATCCAAACCGTTCATAATTTAGGACTCGTTGCGTATATTATCCCTGTAAAAAATCACGTCGATCAGATAACAGATACTATGAATTCGGATTACTTTTGTTTGGAAAAAATGGACGGTTAGAAAATTAACGGTTCATAAAAAAGTGATCCGAATACATAGTATCTGTTATCCGATCGACGTGATTTTTTACAGGGATAATGTACTCAACGAACCCTAAAATATGAACGGTTTGGATTAGCAAAAAGGAGCCCAAAAATAGACTCAATGGACCGGATTGGACTGGACTGGAGGCAAGCCACTGCCTTAAATAAAATATGATACATAATGGTACGTTACACATATTCCCCGTTTCATCAACATGCCAAATCGATCTCACTATTTCATCTGACAAACATTATTTCTTTAGGAGTTATTTGTGGGGATACTTTTTGACTTTTTAGATTAAAAGGTTGAGGAAAAAAATATGGTTGTTTGGATTAATTTTTTGACTTTTTATGAAAAAATGTGTATTAAAAAATTGTATAAATTAGTGTGTAGGAGAAGATTAGCAGTGTGCGTTGTACGGCTGTACTATCTGCGCAGCTGAATTGATGCTAAGAAATAATTGGCTACTTTTCAGGCATTGTAGTGGATGGTGCTGTTCGGCCCGTGGGGGCCATCACGGGTTCCGTTTAGATAATCTGAACCATTCAAAATATAGAACTCGTCCAGTACTCCAGTACTATATGCGTGTACAAAAATTACATTGATCGGATATCGATAACTATCTGATCAAATTAGTTTTTTTTCAACTGTTAACTATAACATCCTTTTTTTTTATATAGAAAACTGATTTGATCATGTAGTTAGTGATATCTGATCAATGTGATTTTTTACAAAAATATAATACTCGACTAGTTCTACACATTAATAGTTCAGATTATCAAAACAAAACCCGTGATGGATCCCAACGGGCCGAACAACAATATGTTAAAATTGCACCTCAACTGGCTTCCCTTAAAATCAGCGGGTTGGGGATACCTGAGTTATCCAAAAAAAAAAATTTGTACAATTTTTCTTAAAAAACGCAGCCGTAGATCTGAACCTGTCAGATTGACTTATAATTTTGTGTGTAAAATTAATTTTTTAATATTTTTTTTATGAATAATGATAACCTTTAACTTTTTAAATAATTTTTTTGACTTTTTTTAAATATTTCAAACCAAACCCTAGCCTCCTGAAAGAAAACAAAATCAATTTTTATCTACTTGAGTAAGCCCCTACTTCTTTTCTCAAGCCTTCCGAAGCCCCTAATATTCCAAGACAGCAATTTCATCAGAAAAACATAACTGAACCTACACCTCCCCAAAAATACTGTTCAATTTTAAACAGCATCATCCCTCTGTGTTACCCTCTTTGCGTCATCTTTTTCCAGTTCCACAATTCTCTGGATAGCTTCCTTTTCTTCACCCTTAAAACTGATGCCTACCGTTTCCCTAGCTTCATCCAAGGCTTGGTTATTGCACCGATCAGTTTGAGCACCAGAACTTGATCGAGCTAGAACTGTCGCCACAACTCTGAACACTAGACCTTTGTGCTACATTCCTTTGGAAGATTATCCTCCGAATCGAGCTCCCTTCCCTTCTTTTTGAACCGTTTTACCTCCTCTTGACTCCATCTCAGGCACAAGGGCATTTTTCTTCCCAATAGGATTTCTATTTGGGGGATGTACCAATCTAGAACCTTCACCAATCTCCCCCATTGTTGGTATGGATTGAATTTGTGATAGTGATGAGGGCTTTTCAACATGGGCCTGAGCCACATTCTTGCCTTTATCCACCTTGCCCGACCTCACAAATTCTGAACTGGGTTTGGTCACAACCTTAGAGTTTTGGGCCTCCTCCAACAACACTTGGATATTAAACCCACGCCTTTCAAGCCCAGAACCATGAACCCAGGCGTGACAATTCTTTCTTCCTCCCTATGCTTCTCATTAATGCTCTTCTGGCTTACAGTTGCATTAACATTGGCCTTCCTACTTATGCATGCTTCTGACACCTTTAAATTTTCCATAATTGCCCTGTCATCTCTCGCAGATTTTCCCTGTCACCATGATCTGCCACCTCATTTTGCAAGGCACCTTCCACCTCAGCAACATCCTCCTCAGCTGGATCTCCATTGCTGCCAAACTTGTTCTCTGTACTGTTTTAGCTACAACATTCGTGAAGAGAACACTTGCATGATTCTATAACTTTTGACACCATGACCTGTTCCTCACATACTCTTACTAGGTAACTTCTACCTCAACACAACACATGTACTACTGTGTTGATGGACCCGACAAATTTTGTGACAACTTTGACTCTACCACATCTAAAAGATAGTCGGTTAGATGTTTCATCATCCAACCTAATTACCTCTCCCCAAAGCCTTCCAATCTTGTTGAAAGTATCTGAATTCCATAAATTGAATGGTACTCCATAGCAACTGAGCCACACCCCCCTCTCTTGCTCCATATCCCCAAATTTTCTCCACTCTAAGACAGATTCACACCATTCATTCCAACAGTCATTTAATAATGGTACATTTTCCTTCATATCATCAGATGATCTAAAGGATACTACCGCCATCCTTCCGCCTCATTTCCTCACCATAATTTCTTTTGTTCCCTTGTCAATGACTGCTTTCTGAAAATCTGAGAATGTGTAGAAGCTTTTCAATTTCACAATAAGGCTGTCATAGAGCCACTCATTCCCTACCTCTTGAGCAAATACTGTGTGGCCCTTACTATCCTTACAGTTGCTCAATTGTATTGCTTCTGCATAGGAATTGTGTCCTATATTTGTTTGTAATGGTTTCCCCATTTGCCACCTCGAACTTTCTGTTGGGATCCCGGGATCCCCCCAAGACCTTTGCGGAAATTAAACCAAGCAGAAATACACACCCACACACAAGGAGACACAATATTTTACGTGGTTCGACCTCAATGCCTACGTCCACGGGAGAGTAACCGGATTTCACTATACCAATTTGGAGATTACAGAAAGATTACAATAGAGGAGGAGCTCACACTCTCCTCACTCACCCATTCCCCCGTCTCCCTCGCCCACACCAAGGGAGACGGTCTCTCCGCCTCACATCTCGCACACCCTCTTTGGCTTGCTCACTTCCTTGGTTCTCACTCTTATTTTTCTCTCAACTCTACCTCACCATTTATAGGTGAGGGAGTAGGTGGGCAGCCTCATGGCCTCATGGCAATGGCCTCATGGCCTCATGGAAAACACCCTAATGGCCTCATGGCAAAGCCATGCTTCCCATGCTTCCCCCCTTACCATGGGTTGATTATCCTACAAATCACCCCCTCAACCCATGTGAGGTGATCCACAGCACACATGTTATTAATCTTGTCACGCCCAATTTCAGCATACTCTGCTTCTCCTCACTGAGACGCTGCATCCCCTGAAAGCTAGAGATAATACACCAGAGATATAAGAGAAGGAGGGAATCCTACATCCTCAACTCAACTCACACCACTCTCTGATTTGGAGAGAGCCTCTGCTCCTATCTCCCACAAATCTCTTCCACGCTTCCTGTCTCGGATGTCTATACCTGCTATGCTTGAACTTGCGCAACCAAGATATCCGACACCCCCTAATTGGATGTCCTGCACCCCCTGCTGGGATGCCCTTGACTATCATGCATTACCTTGCAGGACCAGTCATTGGAGCAATAGAAAACCCGTCGTTTATCCCATCAACGTCCTCTGTCTTCTTTGCTCGGAGCTTTTCCTCTGAACTATCGGCCTTTGCCTTCTGCACTGCTGAACAACCTCCTAGCGTCTCCATACGCTCGTTGTCTATGCCTGTGCAATCCTTGATGTGCTGTCCAGTAGATTGATGGTTGACAGTAGCTCCATCTGTCAAAGCATCGTCAGCTATGCAATTCCATGCATAGTGCCCGTACCCATGGCTTCTGGTCTCCCTGCGTCGAGCTCGCCTGAGAGATCCACATCAACTCTATCCTCCGTTGCCATGGAAGAAACCACCATAGAAGAAAAAAGACTTGCCACTCGTTGGCGCGCACTCTTGCGTTTGTCTCAATTTCTCTGTCTGGAAGTTCCTGTGAACTTTCAACAACCCGCTGCTGCACACTCCTCTGGCGCCTCTGTACGATACTCTACCGTACCCTTGCACTACTGCACGTCTGCATTTGTGCTCCTGCGCTTAGTATGCTCCTCTGCAACTATTGTTCTACAGGTCCACATACCACCAGTACTTACTCGTATACAGTAGCTCCAACAGCCACAGCATTTCCCTGAGCCTGAACTGGTTGCCAAATCATCTATCCGTCGATGAATGGTCTTCTCTTCTGATTGAACCAGATCCTCCGATGAACTCCGGAGATAATCATCTTTGCAATCCTCTGATCACCCCTGACCAATCCTGATCTCCCTCGATCTGCCATCAAGCCTGATCTCCTCTGGCCTTCAATGATCTATCTCGAGTTGTACCTGGTTGTTCAATCTGGTCAGAATATGTCCATTCTAACCTCTTCAGTGAATCCGCAGCGTTCCACAATATCCGGCAACCTCCCTTCGAGTATTGAAGATGACAAACTCCCATGTTTTGACAATCTTTCCAAACCGTTCAGAATTTCACCATTCTGACCTCGCGGTTGCGTCCGGAGCGGTCCGTTTAGCTACGACCAACCTTGGCTGCACTTCCGGGGACCTCACTGAAAAATATCCCCGAAAGCTGGGCCACACCACAATTTTCTGAAAATTCTGGGCCAAATTGTAATTTTCAGAAGTTCAGGGAATATTTCGTGTACCAACAGAATATTCCGTCCTGCGCACCCGATGCCGTCCGTCCCTTCAATCTGCCTTCTTTTTACAGAAACTCCGTCTCCAAAATCTGACCGTACGGATGTGTCCGGAATACTCCAAATAGTTGGAAACCACTATTGGATCGTCAAAAACGGACTCCAAATGGCTTAGATCTAGCCAAAACATTCTGTACGCCTCAGATCTGCGGCTGCACCATAGCCGCGAAGCACTGGATCCTTCCCTGCGGTTGCACCATTGCCGCGTAACACTGGATCGCTCTCTGCTCCTGGTTGACTGGTCAACCCCTGGCTGACGTGGCATTGCTGACGTGGAGGCCACGTGGCAGTCCCTGACTGGCCCACGGTGCCACGTGTCAATGACGTTGCACACCACGTGGCGCTGACGTGGCATGCGCGTGTGTAGGGCGCGTGTTGGTCACGCGCTGATCCCCCAGTCGCCTTCTTCCTCTGCCGCGCGTGGCCGCGCGTGGCTGTGCGTGGGTCGACGCGCCGGTGACCTGTTCGGCGCGTGGGGCGCGTGCCGCGACTGGGATTCACGCGCCATCTTCCTAGGGCGCGTGAAGGCACGTCTGTGCTCCGTTTGGGCTCTGCTTTGCATTTCTGTGATCCTCTCGTCGAGCCCTTGCTCCTGGTATGCTCAAAACTCGATTTTGAGCAATTCGATTTCTGGGCAGATTCGGATTTTGCACTGTTTTGGTTCCGAAACGCCACCGACGAGGCTCTGATACCAATTGTTGGGATCCCGGGATCCCCCAAGACCTTTGCGGAAATTAAACCAAGCAGAAATACACACCCACACACAAGGAGACACAATATTTTACGTGGTTCGGCCTCAATGCCTACGTCCACGGGAGAGTAACCGGATTTCACTATACCAATTTGGAGATTACAGAAAGATTACAATAGAGGAGGAGCTCACACTCTCCTCACTCACCCATTCCCCCGTCTCCCTCGCCCACACCGAGGGAGACGGTCTCTCTGCCTCACATCTCGCACACCCTCTTTGGCTTGCTCACTTCCTTGGTTCTCACTCTCATTTTTCTCTCAACTCTACCTCACCATTTATAGGTGAGGGAGTAGGTGGGCAGCCTCATGGCCTCATGGCAATGGCCTCATGGCCTCATGGAAAACACCATCATGGCCTCATGGCCTCATGGCAAAGCCATGCTTCCCATGCTTCCCCCCTTACCATGGGTTGATTATCCTACACTTTCCTCATCTCTTCCATTTCCTTTTCCTACTTCTAAAACCTGACCCCTTTCCCTACACATGATGCATCCTTCTGGAACTATGCTCTCTTCACCTTTAAGGCTTTGTCATCACACCACAAGCCATTGGTTTTTTGGATTGCCATATCTACTGCTACAAGACAATCATACCTGACAAATCCAAATCTTGACCGTGTAGTTTTCCTTATCTTGTTTGGTATGAATACATCTCTAACAATCCTACATAGGATTGGGGTTTTACCTTCCAATGTAGAGATCCAGTGCGTGTTTTGTCAATCTGAGGAGGAGACTTTGGAGCATGTGTTGCTGTTTTGTCCTCTGGTTTGGAAGTGATCGGCAGCCATGGTCAGCTGGTGGGATCAGTCTTGGGTCATCCCTGGTTTTGTGGAGGGTCTGCTCCAGTAGTGGTCTGGGGGTAATGGGAAGTCTTGGATCTATAGAGCTTGACAGGCAGTTCCAGCACTTGTGTTGTGGTCAGTTTGAAAGTTAAGAAACGAATGTCTGTTTAAGGGGGTTGCTCCAGATTTTGCAGGATTATGTGGGAGGATGAAACTGCAGATTGCACTGTGGGTGAAATGGTCCTTCAAGGTTGATTATTCAGTCCACGATCTTGTCTCAAACCTACACCAGATTAGGTTGCTTGCTTGAAGTCTCCTCAGCAATCGGCTCTGGCAGTAGAGGGGTGTGCCTTAGTGTAGCTTTGTAGACTGATCTGAGGAGAGTTGTTCTCTATCTAAAAGCTTGATCAGTTGGTTCGAGTTTGCTTCTTATTATACTTCGAGAGCAGTATGAAACGGTTAATTGGAGATGTCTGCTGATCGTTTTGTGCTGGGATCAATTTTGGTGATGAAAGGAGATTAACTGCTGCTGCCTTTTTTCGTGTTGATGCTCTGGTGCAGGTTTTCTATTTTCTTGGCTGGGTGTTGTTCTGTTTTGTTTTTCGTCTTCGCGTTGGTTTCTCACCAACGAGGAGGTTGGAGCTTCGTCTAGGTCGAAGCTCCTCTTTATTGATGTATTCCGGTTGTGTTCATAAATAAAGTTTCTCTTTGCCGATCAAAAAAAAAAAAACTCCAAACTTCATGAATAGAGCGTAAAGGCCCTTTGGGTTCATGGATGATGGAATATTGTCCACAGAGATTGTTTGAACACTTTGTCTGCCATGTTCATTCCTTTGAGATTGCCTACCTCTTCCACATAGCACCAACTGCCATCCTTCTTCAGCTCTCTCCATTTCCTTGCTAAAAGACTTGCCAGACCTTTCAACATTGAACATGAGATGCAATTGTATTTGAGCTCCCCTTAGAGAGTGATTTTTATAGAGTAATGATATTTGAAGAAAATAGAGAATTTTCATACATCTATGAGTTTCACATGCTTGTAAGTTATATGTTAATATATAATATATATTGTATATATTAATAGTTGTATAATATATAGTTAGTGCTTCTTTCCTGTTGTATATTGGTTGTCATCAGATGCTTAGTTAGTGCTATGCTTTATGCTTTATGCTTTCGGCTGCTTTCGGCCTCTTTTAGTTTTATATGTTTTCTCTCATAATGTTGTATCATGATGATGTTGTATAGCAGCTCCTATATAATGGAAATTCCTCTTAAGGTTTCTGATATATTGAATTACAGAGTTTGTTCTCTCTCAATATCTCTCTCTCAATTTATTTTACATGGTATCAGAGCATAGGTGTTCTTCCTAGTCTCTTCTTCCACTGCATCACATTTGTTTTGCTTGGCAGATTGCTGCGTATCTCGTCTTTATCCCATTTATAGATTGGACAACACTAGCACCTTCGTCTCTTCACGACGAAGCCAACGCCACCGGATTCATCATCATCTGACTTTTCACGTGCCTCCACGCACCACCAAAACATCAAGCCACGCTCTTCCTCGTTCTCAAACACGCTCTACGCGCCTCCTACACTATCCCGTGCTATTGTGCGTTGTGGCCTCCTCTGCTATCGTAAGCCGCGTGTTTCTGACGTCAGCCGACGTCAGCCCTAGCTGCTTCCATGCACCACTTGGTCTCCTCTGCTAACGTACACCGCGCACCTCTATGCTAACGTGCGCCGTGCCTATGACATCAGCCCTGCAGCAGTGACATCATCTTGTTTGACCAGATTCTTTGACCAGAACAGTCAACTCACTTTGACTAACGAATTTATTGCCTCTCTGGTCATATTTTTGGTCCATTCACTCCTTTTCCTACTGATTTCGGCCCTCTGAATTCACTGGTAACCTCAGTTTTTTCAGATTCTACCTCGATTGTGCTATTTTTCCCTCATGGATCGCCCGGACTCCTCTAACCACCCTATTTCCGTTGTTCTTGACGGGACTAATTATGTCCTATGGGCACAAGCCATGTTTGGCTTCCTCAAAGGAAAGAAACTTTGGCGTATCATCACTGGGGATGTGTGCAAACCCGTCCAAGCAACCACGGAATCCGCTGCCACGGACTCCGCTACCAAATATGTCGACCGACTTGAAGATGGGGATAGTAAAAACTATCAGATCATCACTTCGCTTCGCAATACTTCTATTACATCTATCAGCCTTCAGTTTGGTAGGTTCCAACTTGACTCTGCTTCCTCTCCAGCCAAGGCCATCTAGGATTTTTTACAAGAACGCTATCAGACTACTGGCCTTGCTCACTAATATCAGCTTCTGAGTCATCTTCACCGTATGTGCCAAGATACAACTCAGACCATTAATGATTTCCTCTCCCAAATGTATTATGTTTGGGATCAACTCGCTCTTTCTGAACCTCCATGGCCTCATACTGAGGATGCTACCTTGTTTACTACCTACCGTGACCAACGGCGCTTGGTTCAGTTTCTCATGGCTCTCACTCCCCGTTTTGAGCCAGTACGCGCATCTCTCCTACATCGCACTCCTTTACCCACTCTTGAGCAAGCAATTTCTGAACTACTGTCAGAGGAAACCAGGTTTGGTACTCTCCATCCGCACCCTGTGGACTCTGTTCTTGCTACTCCCCAGATTCGGAGTTCTCCTTCACCACCTTTATCACAGCGGTCAACTGCCTGCAACTACTGTCACAACCGCAGTCTTCCGTCAACTCATCTTCTGGTTAATTGTCCAGTTCGTCTTTGTCGGTTTTGCAACAAGACTGGCCCTGGTCATCTCCAGCAAGATTGCTTCCGTAATCCTGCCCGTGCCTTTCGGTATGGTCCTTCCTCCGGGAATTTTTCCCGCAGCAACTCTCACCGTTCTGGGACTCCGTTTAAACCAATGCCTGCTCAACGCACTACTGCTGCTGCTTCAGAGGATTTACCTTCCTCTGTCCCTATAGACCCTTCCACTCCAGTCTTCTCTCAAATAGATGTCGAAGCCATGTTTCAACATTTTTGGCAGAATTCTGGTACTCCTCTATCTACTGCTTCGTCTACCACCGCAGGTAACACTTCCTGGTACTTTGACTCCGCTTGTTGTAATCACATGACCTATGACCCTACTATTTTTACTCCTCTCTTTTCGCCTCCTCATGTTCCTTCTATCCATACTGCTGATGGGTCTCTTCTGTCTGTAAGTCATGTTGGTTCTGTTTCCACCTCTCACTTATCTTTATCCCATGTATATCTTATGTCTGCTCTTACTTTAAATCTTATCTCCATTAGTCAATTATGTGAGAATGGTCTAACTGTTACCTTTTCCCATACTGGTTGTTTGGTGCAGGACCCTCGGACGGGGCAAACTCTTGGGACAGGCCGTAAGTATGGACGTCTCTATGAACTCATCCATCTTCATGTTCCGGATTCCTCTCCGATCATTGCTCCTACCACTGCTCCTCCTTTATCTCATTTTCAGCTTTGGCACTGTCATTTAGGCCATTTTTCTAAATTTAATTGTTTTGTATGACTCTAAGGTGTCCTTCAACCTGAGGTTCTTGAAGTTATTCACCATAGTTTAGTTTATGCTTGAAGAGTCATATATCAATTGGATGAGGATGAGAAGTTAGTTTTTAGACTTTTTGACTTAAAATTTCGTAGTAGGTTGAGAGTGGTTAAGTTCGAGGCTGCATTTCAACATCTTTGGTCTTGGCCAAACACAAAACAAATGTTTGAACATGGATCACTTTTTTTAGTGTTAGGGGTCGGGATAGATCTAGATTGACGTTGGCTAGGGTAGTAAATAGAGATACAAATCTACTTAATTTGACTAATAAAATGGCATTTGATAGAACCGAGTAGAGAAGAAGGATTTATGTGCTGAACCCATTTGATGGGACTTGAGGCTTGGTTTGGTTTGGTTTGATTTGGTTTGTTTAATTTTTTATGTCTAGTTGTATAAGGCCAACCCTTCATAGAACAACTGGTCTTGTTTGTACTTTGTAATGCACATCTGAAAATGTTTTCTTTATTTGTTTGAAAAAACACATAAGAAAAATGCAAAGTCAAGCACAACATATTTCTGAACATGGTTTCCCTTTGTTTAGCTAGTATATATGTTCAATTGTGATGCTTTCTTTATTTGCACTTGGATAACACTTTCTAGTACTGGTTTTGTTTGTATTTTCATATGCATATAGGAGAAAGGTTTTCTTTAAGTATGAAAAACGCATAAGAACACAAAGTCCTCCTGAAAAGGTTTGTTTCTTCACTAAAGATATACTCCCTTGTTATAGCCATGGACCAGAGCAGTATTTATGAATATGATTTAGGTCTGAGTGCTTTTGACAGTATGGTATAAATATTTTCATTTACTTCTAAAAATATCTGATCCTTAAACTGCCAATGAAAAAGCTGAAAGTTTTTATTTATTTATTATTACTGTTATTCTACAGTCAATAGACTAAATTTACAATGCATACTGGAACATACAAAAAATTTTATGCATGTCTTAGCTTTCCCATTAATATATTTACACATTTGAAGAAGTGCTTTTAGGATATCAAAGAATGTGTCACTTGTGGTGCATACCATCTTGGTGAGGGGACACTTAAGCACCTTACGACTCTTTTGGATTTATGGATTTGAAATTAATAGGTTTGACATCAATAATTTGAGGAGTGTAAACTTTAGTTCAATGTCATATTTTTAGAATTAGATATCAAGAATGGATTTGTGAGCTTTATAATGATAGGTTTCAAATAACTGGTGAAAATACTTATTTGAAATCCTTCCATAAAGATTCTACTCGTACAAGGATCTTAACAAAAAAACATGTCTCATAGCTCTATTCAATCCCCCACTTTGAAGTTTTTAATCTACCTTCAATAATTTTATAAATTCAACCTCAAATTCATTCATCCAAACGGAGCCTAAATGTGCCTTAATAACGCCAATATAGTCTTCTCTAGTTTTTTTTTTTTATCAACACAAGAACTTTGTTGATGGGAGAAAACCTTACAAGAAGGAAGAAAGACATCAATAAAGAGAGAAGGAAGGGGGGGGTTGATGCAAAGGCCATCATAGTGAAACTATCCAATCCCAACTAGGTTGGCACTAAGCAGCCCACACAATCATATGACAGCACCAACCAAGAATCTATTGATGAGGTACCAACAGATACACAGACAACACAAAAACAGATACAAAAACAACAGAGCTAGCAGCCCAGATACATAGTCAGCAGAGTCAGCAGAACCAAACCAACTGAAGCAGGTGCTGGTCAATCAGCAAAACAGCAACACCAGCAACTCCAAATTGCCACCCAAAACACCAAAACAACATCCACAGCAGAAACTAGCTGATAACATACCATATCAAAGCAGAAAACAGACCACATAACAGCAGACCAACCTCACCAAGTGGTGGCAAACCAAGGTACCAAACCAACTAAAATCCCTCCACTGCAGTCCTTAATCTGATCCAAACTGTTGATTAATCCAAGAGAGTGCATGAACCCCTTTACAGTAGCTTTAATCAAACAGCCAAAAAACTGAAAAAACAAAGAACCAGGAAAAAAACAGAATACAAAACAGAACACAACCAGGGCATATCAGCTCTGTGGCACCCAGGGCATAACAGCTTCAATCTATCAGCAACTTACTATCAGCAGCAATCTATCAGCAACTTACTAACAGCTTCTACATCTAGCAGCAACTCTGAAGCTGCAACTGACAAGTAATACACCTCAATTCTGCAACAACAACTAGATTGACTCCCAACTATACACAAAAGCACACCTCAATTCTTCTCTAGTTGTTAGCTGTGGTTGTTAAAAAGAAGAAAAAAAAAGAAGAAGGAAGGCTACTGAGCACTGAAATTGAAACTCATCATCATAAACCTAGAGATTCAAGTTATACATGAAGTTTGTGTGAGTTCATTGTAGTTACTAGTTAGAAACCAATTTTTTGCTTCTATGACCATTATTAAGTTTAATGTTTGCTATATTTTGTGGTTTTTATTGTTTCAGGTTTTTGAGTACTTTGCCTCAATCCGAACCCCAAATGGCGAGGTACTTATGACGCCGGCAGACTTGATGCGTGCAGTTGTCCCTGTATTTCCACCCTCTGAATCAAATCGTATTAGAGAGGGATATCTCAAAGGGGAATGGATTCCTAGCGAGTTACATTGTGCTCCTTCAATATTTTTTATGCTTTTCGATACCGACAACGATGGACTTATATCATTTGCAGAGTGAGTTACAATTCTGTTATTGATATTGCTTGTAAAATATTTGAAAAATCTAAAAACTTTCGAGATATCAATCTCAATCAAACAATCAATGACAAATCGACACAATAATTTAACATGGAAAAAATCACAATTAAAGCACCTCCAACTGTGATAAAAAATCACGGTCGAAAGCCAGAAAACAATCTACTAAGAAGACAAAAAAAGAAAAGACAAGAAAAGGAATTTATATACGAGTACTCTCAATTACCTAGTGAATCCATGCCCGAATTAAACCTACCATGATGTGTCTCTTCCACCACCGTCTTCACTTCGGAATTGTCTTGCCCAACGTTGAATTCGCAATGCCGATGTTGAATTCATGACGATGAGCCACTCTAGAACCTACCAAAGCTTCAGGCTAAGTTTCCTAGAATCCACCGAAGAACACTGCTCTATTTTGTGAATGAAATAATAAGAACAACCCTTGATGTTTGACAATCTGTAGTTCATTGATCAATCGATCATCTTCTATACACCAAGAAAACTCATATAAAACACCCTCCAATAAGAAACATTTTGTTTTCTCTTCCTCTCTAAGAATTTGGACAGGTTAAACCTTAAAAACAACAAACGGCACACTTTATAGAAAATAGAGTCGCGAAGACCGCTTGAGCACACACTTCACCGCTCGAGTGGTTTGAATAAAAGGCGGTGTAAACACATAGGCCAATTGCTCGAGTGCACACTTCACCGCTCATGCGAAGAAAAATATTTCCTAGAAGTTCAGTTTGTAGGCAGAGATACTAGATGGTTCACATCACCACTCGAGCGCACAAATGATCGCTTGAGCAGTCAAACAACTTTGACTCCATTTATGCTTGGCAAACAAGGATTGCTCAAGATACATAATTGCAGTACAAACTCCTCTACACAGGCACAATTCGGGTTGGATTTGCATCTAAATACTCATAGCCTTATTGAAACAAAAGTGTGAATAAAATTACAACTGAAAGAAGTTTTGTCAAACGAGATTACCAATTACAAAAACCTGACAATATCTACATAAAGGGTTCATTAAAGTTTATTTATTTTTATTTTTTTTTGCAACAGGTATATTTTTCTTGTTACACTACTCAGCATCCCAGAATCAAGCTTTTCTGTGGCATTTAAAATGTTTGACCTCGACAATAATGGGTAGGTCTAAACTCTAAATCTAATGTGTGTTCATCAACCACTAAGGAATCTAGTAGTTTTTTGAACAATCAATATCACTACTCAGTGTTGTTTTACCTTGAAATATGTCCATTTGTTCTTCTCTCTTTTTGCTTTCATCTAACTTCTTTTCTTATCTCTGTGGTTCTGGTATTGATTAAATAATTCAAGAAGTGTAGTTTCCTCATTTTTTTTCATGTAAATTTAATCATCAAACACAAAAGTATTCCAAGTAGAGTTCATGTGTAGAGTGTTTGTTATGTTCCTGAGAAGAACGAAATCCAAACTGACCCAAAAGCTTCTGATATGGATTAATTATTTTGGGTATTTGTTTAAGAAATTATAACAGTCATCGGATGACTACAAACTACTGAAAGAGAATCACTGGGCTACGAAGAGGTATGACCTTGTATTGATTAAGAACTTGATTTATGCTAGCATAAAATAATTTGTAATTTTATATAAATATAACTATGTTTTTTTGTTTTGTTTTGTTTTTTTTTTTTTTTTTTTTAGTGACATTTGATATTTCTAATTGTATTATTTGCTAGAACCAGAAAAGCATCACAAGTGACTGTCAAATATCTTCTGTATGAGTATTTTCATTTCCTAACTTTAGGCATCATAGTGCGTCATAAGTCTAAGTTCATTGGTTTATTTATTTTTTATTTATAACGATGCGAGCAAATGATTGTTCAATTTGTTTATACCTTCTTCTATATCTAGTAAAATAGTTTGTATTTTTTTTTTTTTGGTTGAAACTCATAGAATGATATCTTCTGCTAATATTTTGTATGGATTTTCAAGTTTTCATCTTGTTTACCTGAATAAACAGAGAGATAGACAAGGACGAATTTAAGAAGGTGATGACCTTGATGCGAACACATAACAGACAAGGGGCTCGCCACAGAGATGGACTTCGTATCGGACTAAAAGTTTCAGGTTCTGTAGAAGATGGGGGTCTTCTAGAGTACTTCTTTGGAAAAGATGGCAAGCAATGCCTAGAACATGGGAAATTTGTTCAGTTTTTGAGAGACTTGCATGATGAAGTAAGTCAAGCAACTCTCTCTCTCTCTCTCATATTTTCTCTCTCATATTTTTCGGGGATTCAGTTAATATATATGGTATGGTAAAAATAAGTCATTTACTTCTTTATCTCACTTAGTAGTGTTCATCTAACGTTTTTTTGATACTTCATGTTAATAATCTATACTATTATATAAAGTTTACACTTGAGTTAGTATAAACTGTTACACTTTTTAGACCTTAATAACTGCTCTAAACTGCTTTAATTCTCTTGGATCCAACTGCTTCAATTAAGTACAATAGTTATCAAAACCAATTCCTTGAGGATTAATTGTGAAAGGATTAATAATCCCATACATTAGTGTAGGATTAGTTATTTAATTAAATTAGTGAGATAACCATTTATTATGCATTCATTTTTTTTTTATTTTTTTTTTGTTTCATAGTTGAAATTATGATTTCCAATCCCTCTCAATATTAAAAATTTGCCAATTTCTTCGGATTGAATGTCTGCCGTACATGTAATCTGGTTAAAAAATTTATAATCAAACATAGGATTATGAGTCTATAGACTGACAATCCCAATCCTATCTTATAATCCTACTAATCAAACATGTCCTCACATAACTGTTATTTTATATTTCGCACACCTCTAGTAATTATAATCTATACCTTTTACACTTTTGTAGATATTGCGGTTGGAGTTTGCCCATTATGACTACAAGTCACATGGAACCATAAATGCTAAGGATTTTGCGTTGTCAATGGTTGCATCTGCTGACATGCGACAGGTAAACAAGTTTCTTGACCGTGTTGAAGAATTAAACGATGAACCAAATCTCAAAGACATACGCATTACATTCGAAGAATTCAAGAATTTGGCAGAGCTTCGTAAAAGGTTACGCCCCTTGTCGCTCGCAATCTTCAGTCATGGGAAAGTGAATGGGCTCTTGACAAAGCCTGATTTCCAAAGAGCTGCATATCATGTAATAAACTTACTATGCACTTATTTTTTTCCCAATCAATTGAGCATATTTCATAACTGATATTAACAGAGTTAGTATGTTTGGTTGCAAGGTTTGTGGTATCTCTCTCACAGAGATTGTGGTGGATATGATATTTTATGTGTTCGACACTAATCATGATGGGAGTTTGAGCTCGGATGAATTTTTAAGAGTATTACAAAGACGGGAAAGGGACGTCACACTACTGAGAGAGGGGGGATTCATGGGATTGTTTTCTTGCTGGTTGGAGTGTACAAATAATTGCTCTTATTCAAAGATGCTACTTTAAGTTTTTATTTCTACGGATGAATGATGATACCGAGGTACTAGTGGAGCTCATCAACCACCCTCAGCATGGCCAAAGTTGGATTAGAGTACAGCGCAAAATCTCCAAAAAGAACTACGGGAAAATACCCAATGTTTTGCACCCTCAGGAGTTTGCTTGCAATTGAGAGGGCACTTGGAGGACCTTTCTTCAAATCTGAGTAATTTGTGATGAAGTTATTGAATTCTTAATAATTTTTGTGATTTTCCAATTATTTGCAGCATTATTTAGCTTTCTTGTTATGATTTGAAACTCAATTGTACTAGATTTTTTTTTTGGTAGATTGGTGGCAAGTGATGATGGTGACACCAGCAACTATTTATTTAATGAAATTGTAAATATTTTTTTATCACTAAATTGTTTTGTAAAATATTGTGTGAACATTAATTTGTGTTTATCTATATGTCAATTTGTTGGGAAAATCCTTATATTTTTTTCCTTTTTGTATAATTAAAAAATGGGCAACAACCCACAAACAATTGACAATAATATGGCTGAAAAATTAAAGGTAACAAAACAATCACAAAACACAAAATTTATTTGCCAATCAAAAAAAAAAAAAAAATGTGGTTCGGCAAAAATGTCCACGTTTACGGGTCCAACTCCGAATTAACTTCTACTATATAATAATGGGGTTATAAAATATCATCTCTAGTCACAACTAGAGGCATACGATCATTAAGATAATATTCTTGGGTCACTAATCAACAATTATATCATCATCACTAAGGTAGGTTTCAACAAAATCAACAATAGATGAAATTTATGTATCACCAAAGTAGACATCCCAAACTACCAATCCAATAGAGCTTTGACAAGATCTGCTCCAATCAAAACGTAGAGCTCGTTTTCATGAACAACCCTTTGAAATTTCATCAGGATCGAGTAAGAAACGACCAACCAATCTTAACTTGAACTATGAAAAAAAACCAGCTCTTTCTTCACTTCTCTCTCTCTCTCTCTCTCTCTCTCTCTCTTTTCTGTTTTGCTACTATGTTTGTTGTTTGAAATTAGAGACCAAAAGTCTTGAACTATGAAAAAAAAACCAACTCTTTCTTCACTTCTCTCCCTCTCTCTTCTGTTTTGCTACTATGTTTGTTGTTTGAAATTAGAGACCAAAAGTCTCTTTTCCATCCTTTAGTCATTGGAAGTCACAAAGTTTCCAAGAGAAGCTTTACAACTAATAATAAAATAAAAAATTTATTGATTCATTTGAGTCTTGTGTGGGACCACTCTAATTAGGAGGGATATCACCCAACAAATCTCCCCCTCCCAACTTAGGTGGGGGGCACCACCAACCCAGCTTTGCTTGTACAAAAATCATGCTTCTCCTTAGACAAAGATTTAGTCATCATATCCGACCTATTCTCATCACTGTGAATCTTCTCAAGTTGAAGCAATTTTTCATCCAATACATCACGTATTCAATGATACCTCACATCAATGTGCTTCGACCTTGAGTGGAATGTCAGATTCTTGCTCAAGTGGATAGTACTTTGGTTGTCACATAAGAGAACATACTTCCTTGTTTTAACCCCAATTCATGTACAACTCTTTTGATCCATAGCATCTCCTTGCATTCCTCTGCCATTGTAATGTACTCGGCTTGCGTGGTAGATAAAGAAACATATTTTTGCAACTTGGATTACCAAGAAATAGCTCCTCCTGAAAAAGTCATCAAGTACCCCGATGTGGACTTTTGTTTGGTTTGTTTTTGGGAAAAATTTTTGGGAAAAATTCTCTACAAACAAATTTTCAAGAGTAATCAAACCAAACAAATTTTTCCAAAAAAAATCTCAAAATTTTGTTTGGTTTGATTCTTTTCAAAATCACTCTCTCTCTCATACACATCAAATCAATCACTTTTTTTAAAACTCTCTCTTCAAAAAAATTTTCCAAAACCATTTCTAAAAAAAGGCAAACCAAACAAGTTTTCGTACTTTTTATCTCAAAAACTACTCTACAAACACAAACCAAACAAGCCCAGCCATGTCTGCATTGGTGGAGCCTTCTAGTTGAGATTTTCCATCTCCAATGCATACACTCATCTTGGAAGTGCCTCTAAGATATCTGAGAATTCGTTTCACCGTAGCCCAATGATCTTTTCCAGGATTAGAAAGAAATTTACTCACAACGTCAACTGCATAAGCTATATCTAGCCTAGTGTACACCATAACATACATCAAACTACCAATGACAGATGTATAGGGAGCTCTCTTTATTTCATCATTTTCTTTCTCACTTCCTGGACATTGCTTTGAACTAGGTTTGAAGTAATTTGTAAGTGGAGTACTCTCCGATTTCTCCTTATCCATGTGTAATCTTTCAAGCACTTTCTTAATGTACCTCTCATGTGATAGCCAAATCTTGCAATTCTTCATGTCACGAGTGATCTTCATGCCAAGTACTTGCTTGGCAGGACCCAAATCCTTCATAGCAAAGGATTTGCTAAGCTTTTCCTACAAATTGTCAATTTTAGATGTGATTTGTTTTGTGTCCATACCTTTTCTAGGCAAGATGTGGTTCGGTCTGTGCCCCTTATTCACTTCATCCATTGCCTTGTACTTTGTTTTGTTGCATTTAGCATTTAGGATCATTATCTTTTCCTAACAGATCATTCCTCACTTATATCATACCACCTAATTACTTGTACTCTTTCTATGAAACACATAGTTCTGCATGTGCTCGTACCCCTTTTCACGTTGAAGCATGGTTCTGTTATGTGTAAGCATCTATGCTGCGTTGAGGCCAGTATTGAGGATGTAGGCACTTAGCCTGTGTTAGGTGTCGTTTGGCTGTGCCCACTTCTTTTCTGTGTTAAACGTAGTTTGTTTTGTATCCTTATCCCTTTATGGTATTTGTGTGGTAAGCTCTGCCTGTGATTTGATTATTTTGTTACATTGTATATCATTTGCATTGTTTCATTTTTGCATTCTGCCTCTGAACTACGCTGGTTTGATTCCATGCAAAGGGATACGTAGGCAACCCTCGGGTTCAACCAACTGTATCTGCATTTTGTTTGTTTGCCCAAGTCTTATGGACTCGTCAAAATGGGTTGTCTTTAGACTTTGACATTCACTCACGTCATTTCATGATTTTGAGTTCTATCAAAGAGGGGTAACTATAGACGCCCTATTTTTGACTGCCTTTAAGACTTGGGCACCTCAGGTTGATCACTTGATGATGAAAAGTAACGTTGTACAAACGTTCGATTTCTTCAGCAAGAAGAGCTTCTAATCCCAACCTTACACCCCATTTTTGACCAAAACTATTTTAGACCAAAACTATTTAGACTTTAAAACCCTCTTTTCCAAAATATTTTTCCAAATGTTTCTATGATGTTCTGAGGCTCGTGATTCGTTTAAAATATTACATTTTTCGATAAACCGAGTAAGGACAAAGTGGATATAAATGGAAGAGAGGTGAACTCTTTGAAAAAAATCTTTGAAACTTGTTATTTATAGGTTTGGAGTTGAAGAAATAGGAGGGGAGGGAAGAAAACCAATCAGGGGAAAGGTTAGGCATCAATCTGTTAAAATAAAAATGAGCAACCTTCACTAAAATAGGAATATCTCTTTTCACACTTAGAAATTATATGTGAGGTTGCTTCCATTTGGAAGTAGACTTCTGGGGCTTCAATTTAGACTCAAGAATGACCTAAAACCGAGTCCGGATGAGAGAGATATGCCCATTTGAAATCGGGCCTAAAAACATATTTTTGCCTGCCGGCCACTTGTTCCTAGAAGCCAGATTCTTGCAGATATTTTGTGCCAGCTGTTTCCACATTGCTCCACCTGTCTCTATATAGATATTTTTGGCTGAGGCTCATGTTTTCTATATATATGGGACCTTCCCTTTTGGTTTCAAGGTTAGAAAAATTTGGAGAAAGAAATTAGGGTTAGGGTTACAAAAATTCCCAAAAGCTCCCAATAATTGCATAGCACTCTCTCATTCTATCTTACAACCTACACACTCTCTCTCTACACTTCCTAAACCAAAAATTTAACTCTTCTTGCGAAGGTTCTTGAGCCCAAATTTCAGCCATTGAGAGTGAGAATTTGTGCATTTGTTAACAAAAAAGTTACCTTGCTTCAAGAGGTATAACTTGTGCAACCTTTACACTACTTCTTTTCTGTCTTTTCTTATTGTTTTTGGACTCTTTTTCCACTGTTTTTATGGGCTGAAGCTTGTGGTTTAAAGTCATTAAAGGTAGAGGGGTTGACTACCCTTCTTTGAACCTTGTCTTCTAGGCTTTTACCCTTGTGTTTTTCATCTTTTCATCAACTTTTTTTTTGAGCTTTTTACCACTGATTTTCAAAGGTTTTGAGAGGCTAAAAATGTGGTTTTGAAGTCCTAAAAATGGAGGGGTTAGCCACCCCTCCTTATGCTTGTTTATTAGCTTAAATTCCTCAATATTTTAGCTTATTGTTTTAGCTATTTTTGTCTTCATTCCAGCAGTTTTTTGGACTGTTTTAGGACTGTTTTTAGTTGTTCATTGCATTTGAGCTTTGTATAACATACTTGTAGTGTAGTAGTCCTCATAGGTTTGGAGGTTTAAGCCTTAGTCACCAACTTATTTGAGTTAATAGTGTTTATTTCTTGCTTTTCATACTTGTACTCACCTCTAATCATCTCTGCAACCTCTCTCATTTCTTAGTTTTTTATTTGTTTTGAGAGTTGTTTCAAACCGATTGTTCGTTTAAGCTCGAGATAGAGGTTGTTGTGCTTAATGGTTTAATCCCTTTAAGGGTTCATTATCAACGACATGGCATCTCTCTCATGCCTTAAACCAATCCTTGGTTTGACAATTCCCTCCTTTAGAGGACTTAAAGCTCACCATTGGACTCAATGAACTAAAAAACGGTTAGTAATTAAAATGAAATAATAAAAAAAGGGACTAAAATGATGCAAGATAATAACTTGGTTAGGGTTCAATCGGACGTTAATTGAACTCCTGAGTCTTGAGTCATTTCATACTCGTTAGTGATGAAAGCGGTTCAAGAGTCATGGTCAACCATTATTGTATTTCAAGTTTACAAGCCTTCTAATTGAAGATAGTTTTCCTCTCATATATAGCTTCCAATTTCTTCCACAAAGTGTGAGCATTGGTTTTTAGAGCCACACGGTGAAACACACTTTGATCAACCCAATAGTGAATTTGAATAACGGTTTTCCTATTCATTATCATCCAATCTTCAACATTTACATCATCCGGCCTTTTACTTTCACCATGAATCGGTCAATACAAGTCCTTAGTGTAAAGGACATTCTCCATTTGTGATTTCCAAATTGCATAATTCGAAGAGGTCAATTTTATCATAGCCTCCGAATTATCTTCCATTCTAAAATTCACACAAGAATTTTATCACACTTGCAAGGCACAAACTGTATGCTCTGATATCACTTGTTGGGAAAACCCCTATATTTTTCCCTCCTTGTGTAATTAGAAAATGGGCAGCAAACCAAAAATAACAGACAATAATATGGCTGAAAAATTAAAAGTAACAAAACAATCACAAAACACCAAATTTATGTGATTTGACAAAAATGCCTACGTCCACAGGTCCAACTCCGAATCAATTTCCACTATAAAATAATGAAGTTACAAAATATCATCTCTAATTACAACTAGAGGCATAAAATCATCAAGATAATATTCTTGGGTCGCTAATCAATAATTATATTATCACCACTAAGGTGAGTTTCAACAAAATTAACAAAAGATAAAGTTTAAGTACCAAAGTGAATATCCTAAACTACCAATCCAAGAGAGTTTTGACAACATTCGCTCCGATCTAAACATATAGCTCATTTTCATGAACAATCCACTGGAATTTCATCAAGATTGGGTAAGAAATGACAAACCAATCTTCACTTGAACTATAGAAAAAAAAAACCTAGCTCTTTCTTCACTTTTATCTCTCTCTCGGCTCTTTTCTGTTTTGTTATTGTGTGTTGTTTGAATTTAGACCAAAAGTCTCTTTCACATCCTTCAGTCTTTGGAAGTCACAAAGCTTCCAAGAGAAGCTTTACAAACAATAATAAAATAAAAAACTTGTTGACTCATTTGAATCTTGTATGGACCCAACCCCAACTATGAGGGATGCCACCTAACACAATTTATGTGTTTAGTTTATAAAAAAAAGGATCATCTCTGATGAAAATATTGTATTCCAATATATTCTTTAGAGCATTTTCAATTGTCTCTCTATGAAGAAAAATTCTTTGAATTCTATCTAAATAAATAAATAAATGAAGGGCATTGTTATTCTAACTTAAAAGTTAGACTCATTTTTCAAACTCGTTGATGTGACAATCAATCTAAGGTAATTCTCTCTCTCTCTCTCTCTCTCTCTCTCATATTTTTTTAATTATTAGTCAATCATCTTTTTGTTATATACATCACTAGGTAAATGTGAATGAAATATAAATTAATTTTTTTAATTTTTCTTTTTCTTTTTAAATTTCTATCAAAATAAATGATCCAAACATGACTTAAGGAAATATAGAATTGACAAATAGTTTCATGGATTTAATTCTAGTAATCTAAAAATTTAGGACATTCTCAAGATAAAAAAAAAGTAACAACGGTTATCAAGTCCCACTTATACCTTGCCCCCATAGAGAGTGATTTTTATAGAGTAATGATATACGGACATAACATAGAATTTTCACACATATATCTTTTGATTGAAGAAACCAAAAATGATGCATGCTTTGAATTCTTCACCTTGTTGCTGATGGTAACTAATAAAAAAGCCGATCACTTTGCTTGCCGAAAATGCCACGGCCATATGTTGAAGAGATGAGATCCACAAGGAGGGGAAACTGCAAGGACACAAAAGAAGTGATTGGTAGACATGCCAATGCAGCCACTGGAATAAGTATCCATTCCTTGTTGTTGCCAAACACAAGATAGAGTGCGGAACTGAAGGCTAGAATCATGGCTGTTATTGACATGAACAAGGTAACAAGACCAATTATCAACCTCTTAGGCAAAACATAAAGAAAATCACCCTCTGCATAGCGCGAAGTGAGGATGGACAAGAACATTAATAGAGACACGGTGGATGTGAACAGAGAGATTGCATCTGAAATGATAAAGACAATAAATGTGTTTGCTTTTGAGAAAACTGGGACGCCATTTGTGCCATTGGTGCCACCTGGAACAGTGATTACAGCTGCAAATGCTATAGTGGCAATGAGTGCTGCCGCTATTGTGCAAGAGTTCGCAGTGTCTTTCATCCATTTTTCTCCTTCTTCTACTAATTTTTTGTGTTCTTTGGTAAATACCATTGAAGGAATTTCTTCTGCATCGTTTTTAAGCTGTTTGTAACGGGGCATTACAAACTTCTCCACTTCCTGCATGATAGCCATAGATTTGAAATAATGAAATATATTTGACTTGTTTCTTAGATAAGGTCAGAAACTAAATTTTGAATTTATATTTGAACCAAATTTTGTACTATGCTTTACCAATGAAAAACATGCACATGCTCACAAATAAATGTAATAGACTTCAATGGCATGATAATAAATTTGGGTATCAAATTTTGAATGACATTTGTTCCATACCAATGCATTGTCGGCATATCAGATATCCAAAATTGATTACCCAAGTTTGATTACCATAACATCATTGTTAATAAATAAGTAATGGAATATTAGAATGGAATATATTTATTACCTTAAACCATTGTAACTCACGTTGCATTTGCAAAGCCGCACCCGGAACAAGATTGAGCTTGTCAAAAGGTGCTAATCGTCCAGCCAAGTGCAACATGTTGTTCCTATTGTTGTCCAACCTCCACATCAAATATTGTTTATGCCCACTCATTTGATAGATGAGGTTGAAAACATTTTCGCAACGATATATGACTGCCAGTCCAAATATGTTATAATTATCTTCGTCCACACGCCAGATTGCTTCAGGAAATGATTCAACAACCTCTTCAACAACCTCATGAATCCCACACCTTGTAGCTATAAGGATTACATCCTTGCAAATTAATTCAAAAACCTTTGAGTCATTTGAAGATCTAATTTTCTCACACAAGGATTTGACCAGTTGAATTGCTTGAAGATGCATCAATTTTTGCTTTTGGACATGTTTTATGCGAGGCACTGCAATAATAGAACTCAAACATGCAGTAAATTTTTTTGAAAGTGTATAAGCAAACAAGAAAAATAATTTAATCAATCTATATTTCAATTAAGTGGTATTCCTTGTCAATTACCTATTAATTCAAGAACTTTCCAAAGCATAGCCTGCAATTTTCGGCTCACTGTATGTCATAAAACAAATTGAACTTGTTGGTATATGGAAGGAAATGTTAAATTTAATAACAAAGGCATTTGAACGTATTCCCAGTAAAAAAATATATTTAATTAACATATAAGTGTATTGTATAATCGACAAACTAGCACAAATTTTGATAAGTGAGTTTTATCAATTATTCTCATCTAAAATCATGTCACATTTTTAAAAAGGTAATAGACACTAATGATATCCTAAAATGAGGACTAATTCATTTGCCACTACATTTTACATGCAATTTTAGAGATGATGATCTATTTGCTATTCACCCCAACGCCATTGTGTGGATTTGAATTGTGAGAATCAATTTCCCCACGGAAAATAAGGGAAATCTTCTTACAAATAACGTCTCTTCAAACCATACTACAAGCTCATTCGAACCCCGAGTATGATTGTTTTTTCTCAAAGGGCAAACTAAACGGACCTCCCTTGAGGTTCATGACTAGTTGAAATTCTCCTTGACAATCCAAAAATTACACTGATTCCCCTATTAGAGTTTGAATTTCAATAGGATTAACTAAAGTATAAAAGTACTAAATTACCCTTACCTAATAATGTCAAATTGCCTTGCTACCTTAATTATTTCATCAGTCTCTATGTTTCCTACCAATACCCACCACCTCACCTCTACCGCCTTACTTTATCCCTTTCCCTTTTCACATTCTTTTCCCTAACGCCCATCTACCACTATGAACGACAACCCCCTTACTTCTACTACCTCTGTGTGGTCACCATCTCCACCTCTATGCATCTACAACCTTACCTCTATCTCTACCTTTCTGTGACCATTGCATCCACAAACATGAAATGGCCAATGACATTGGCTACTAGCGGTATCATTTGACGTTCAATGGCCACTGGTTTTTTGTGGCGTTCGGCATGTGAAGGCCACTGGCATTCGCCATGTGATGAATCCTTTTCAAAGTCGATTATTAAGACCCAATATTAGTTATTCTTTTCTTTCTCTTCTCCCCACTTCCCTTTTTTCGCACCTCTTTCTCTTTCGATTGCTCTGTTCCTTTATTCTGCCACAACATGCCTCTTTTTTTCATTGCCTGATGCTATAAGCTTATGACCACAGTAAATTCATTTCCCAAACTCCCTTGGAGTTTTGATGTGGATTGATTTCTTGTTTGGAAGGTTCGTGGGGGTGGGTGTAATTTTTTTGGCATGGCTATTAGGAATGGATTTTCGGTTATTGGCAACAGATTATTGGAGTGATTGTTGGGGAGTCATTTTCTACATTATCGTGACACCACCACTCTCTCTCTCTCTCTCTCTCTCTCTCTCTCTCTCTTCCTTGGTTATGGTCGGATTGAAAAATGGCAATTTAGCTAGGTAGATTGGTTGTAGTGAGGTATCAATTGTTGGTATTTGTTGGTGATGGCTGGAGAGGGTTAGAGGTGTCAGTAGTTGGTGGTGATGGCTTGGGAGTGGGAAGTAGTCATAGTTGATAGCTGATAGTTGCAAAAGTGGTGGAGGGTGGAACTCTGTTTCTACATTTCAATGGAGAAGGAGAGACAAATGGAACTATTGTGTAAAAGAATTTGATAAAAACAAATATGACATTTTCAAAAAATTAGAAGTTGATATAAGTAAAATATGTTAGTTGATGTAAGTGTCAACTAACATTTGGGAATTTTTTAGAGAAATGTTAGGGATCATGAAAATTTTTTCATGAAAATGATCATGAAAAATTTGTGATCCTTAGATTACCTTGATTAGTGTTTGGTGTTTTATTCTAAGTGTAATCCAAAGACCACAAGCCTTTCATGATCATTTTCATGAAAGACTTTTCATGATACTTAGCATTGTTGAATTTTTTATAGTGCGATTATTAACCTTAATGAGGGGACATAATTTTCAAAGCTTTAAAGATACTAATGTATTAAAAAATATTACATATAATTTTATTTTTTATTTTATTTTTTCATTTCTAGACATAAGTAGATGGGCTTATGTGCAATTATGCATGTGAGTCCCATTGCTTTGTGTCTTGAAGTGAAAAAATGAGATTAAAAAAAATAAGATTATATATAACATCACTCTAATGTATTAATTTAAAACCTCATGGAGTGTCAATATAATTAAAAATAAAGAAATCTATATGCTAATTGTTTACCTCCCAAATTTTGTCTTGCACCTATGTGCCACTTCATATTTTTAATGTGTCACGTCTGGAGGTTTCAAAAATATTCCATTATTTTAAATTATTTATCATCCAATTCATATAAAATTCTAATACAATCTTTCATCAATTAATTTAGCTTTATCTTTCCTAATCCAACCATCTATGAAATTAAATTATTTATTTTTATTTTGAAAATTTAATATTTTAATTTTAATTTATTAATAGATTACTATCCTCAAATCTACACTTGCAACATACCTTTTATTCAAAATGAATAAAGGTAAATAAAATAATTAAATCATTCTTTAATTTTAAGATTGTTATTCTTTCTAATTTAGAGGGAAGTACCAATTTTAATAATTTTTTTGGAGTGTTACAGTTTGAAATTATATATTTTCTTAAAGCTTACTAAGGAGTTTTGGTACTCCTTTTGAAATGTTTGAAGAATCTCACATCTTTTTGACATGTTTGAAGAATCTCATATTTCAAGTAATTTTTGTACTCCTTTTGAAATGTTTGAAAAATCTCACATGTCAAGTCATTCCAAATAAAAAATGATTCTCATATAAAAATCCATCACAAATTTGATTCCTAGAAGATTTGTATCTTACCTTTTCAGTACAAAAGAAAAAAAAAAAATAGAAATAAAGGTATAACCATAAATCCAATTTTCAAATAATATTTCAAATCCATATTTGCAAAATCAATGGGACTAATTTGTCTATAAAAAAATCCTTAGAGCTAAATGGATCACCATTCCTCATGATGAAATTTATGAATAATTTTTTCTCTAATTTAATCATTATTTCTATTATGAAACTTAGTATTTGTTTTATAATGTTATAATTTTTTATCATATAAAATTATCATATCAACCTACTTTTTAAAATCATTTCAAATTTATGTATCCACAGATATACACATTAATTTACACATAAATATTTGAACAAAAATGATCACATTTATTAATTTAAGTAAAGCTTTTATAGCAGGATTATCAAGATAAATTATTAGTTGTACTCTTTAATATTAAGTTATTGTTTCTTTTTCCTTCCTATATCCCTAATTAATAGAAATTATTAGTTTAGTAAGAAGAACAAAAAGAGAGTTGCTAATTTTATTACACTAAACTTCTTTTTTGACAATACTATCCGTAAGTGAAATTTTACTACCTCTACTACATCAATCACCTTCAATCTCGAATAAAGATTTTCTAGCGACCATCACCAATGCTGTTTTTTCCAACTCTCCGACAACTTTATGGCGAATTAAAATTTCACTATCCTTACTATGTGACAATCAATGAAATTTCACAAACTTACTAAAAGAGGCAATAAATTAGCAATACAAGGAAATTTCACTATGCACTTTAATTGTGTAATCTCAATGTCATGGTGAAATTCATTGTGCAAAGCAAAAAAATATATTTTTTTGAATAAAAAGAGAAATAGAAAAAGAATAAAAAGAGGAATGATGGATAACCAATACATAGAGAGTAGGGGTGATCGGGGATCAAGTTGGTTCGGGTGATATTCCATCCGTCATCTGTCCAAAATTAGGTGGATTGGAATCTGCAACCGTCTATCGGTTTGGTGGATGCGGATTGAGAGGAACGTGCGGGTTGGAGGATGGATGAGATCAACTTGGCAATTTGGACTTTATAAATTTTGGGCATTTTTTTTGAATTATAATTCATAACTTTTACAATCTCGAATAACTAGTAATTTGAAAAAATATATATTATTTGTCTATAATAGGCCATGTTACCACGTATGCATATTTTTAAGATATTGTTTTCCATTTTCACTAAAATACATTTTTTTATTATTATTTCTACTCTATGTTGTTACTTGTTAGTAGGCTCTTTTTTTTTTTTTTTTTAAAACTTCATCTGCAGATCGGGTTTATACGAGTGCAGGATGGTTGATCCCGCTATCCAAACCGTATACATGAATTTTGAAATATTTCATCCGCATCCGTTTGCCAAAAGACATGTATCCATCCAAAATCAATCGAGTTGGATCGGTTCGGTCAGAATGGATGGGTTTGACGGATCCATGATCACCCCTAACGTTGTATTTGGTTGAGGGATTTGAGAAGGGATTTGAGAAGGGAAAAGAGAAAAGGTAGGTGAAATGTGAATAAAATATACTTATATTTCACTTAATTTCACACACTTTTTTCCTTTCTTTTTTCTAAATTTCTTCTCAAATCCCCTAACCAAACACAGTGTAATGGAGAGAGTGAGAGATCAATGAGAGAGAATAAAAAAGAAAAAGAAAAAACAAATACAGATCGGGACTAGCAGAAGGAAAACAAAAATCACATCTTCATCTCAAAGATCAAATGGACCAATCTTACGTTCTCTACAAAAATGACGTCTTCATCTCAAAAGATCAAACAGACCAATCCTACGTTTTCTTACTCTCTCTTCTTCACTCTGGAAAGATTACACTATTCGATACATTTAGACCTTGTTTGTTTTGGGAGATAAAGGAAGGATTGAGATTGGAATTGAAATGGGATCCCCTAATATTGTGTTTGTTTTGGGAGATGGAAATGGGATTCATAATCCCCTCTGGATTAGGATGAGCCTTAGGGAGGGGATTGTGATGGTGACCTAAGGCTTCGTATTAGAAAATAGTCCGCCAGACTATTTTTTTATTATTTACATGTTGGACATTTTTTTTTTTTGAACATTAATGTTTAATTTTTTGTTAAGTAAAATATATATATATATATTTTTACATGTTGGGCCTTTTTTTTTTTGGAACATTAATGTCTAATGTTTTTATATTTTTTTATTTGTTTTATTATTTTATATAAAAATAATTTAACAATCCCTACACCAACAACTATCATCAAAACAAACACAATTTTACTTAATCCCCTCACTATGAATCATCCATTCTATCTCTGAAAACAAACGGACCCTTAGTTTTTTCTCATTGAGATTAAATTTTTCTTCTCAATCCAACATCTTCATCTATAGATCAACCTCTCCTAGGCATGTCCAACGGTGCGGTGTTTATCTGAGGTTGCAAATGGCGATCGGAGATCGGCGATGATACGAAACAAAAGTGGAGGACATGCAAGCTAAAGAAGAAAAAGGTTGCCAGTGGCTTTATTATCGGCGTGTACACGTGCGTGAGAAAGAAAGAGAGAGAAAAAGAGAGAAAGAGGGTACAGAGAGAGTAGAGAGAGAAGAAAAAAGATAGGGAAAATGTAATAGAGAATTTGAAACGATCGAGATGGTTTGATAATGTTTGAGAAGAAAATCTAACTAGCGTCATGCGATATCTGTTTCACCCAAAATTCTTGAGCGATAAAATCACTTAGTCCAATACCTAGGCTGAAAGTTTGCTTCACATGTTAACTTCAATAGCATGCGAGTATTTTGACCGCATTATGATCCTCTAGAGTAATACCCCTAGAGTCATCTCCTACAGTAAAGGACAAGTAACCGACACGTGGCCCACTCACCAAACCAAGGGCAGAGATTTAAACTCTCCAAAATGACATCATTTTGGTCAGTAAATTGAAAAAAAAAAAAAAAAACAAAGTGAGAGAGAGAGAGAGAGACAAGAAGAGAGAGAGAGAGAAGAACAAATAAACAAAAACAGAGTGAGAGAAGGAACTTGGATTCTTTGCCAGCATCGCCAGATTCCTTCCTCTTAGCCGCTGGAGCCATCTCCGACTTCTTCTTCTTCTTCTCCTTCTTCCATTAATCGTCACCCCTTCTTCTTCTACCAAAAAATCTTCAAATTCAAACCTTCTCTTAATTACACACCACCAGTTTGGTTCAATCCTTTTAAAACATTGATTTCTGACTGTTTTCAACAACCGAAAATGAAAAACTTTGTGAAATACCCAAATCAAATTTCTGAACATTCCAAGTATATCATTCACAAACCCAGAAAAATAAAATAAAAGAAAAGAAAAGAAAATTTGTCAAATAGAAACTATTTTCTCAGTGGGTATCCAAGAAACATAAATTTTGTAGATCCTAAAACACTCAAAACCTCTACAGGTTTGACATACCTTGATACTGAGAGAGCTTTTTTGGGAGCAAACCCACATGAATTTATGAAGAAATGGACTCTAAATGGGTGTTGATTTGAAATTTTTTGATGGGTTTGGTTGATAATGATGATGAAGAAAATAGGTGAATTGGTGATGCTGAGATTAATTTAAGAACATTTGTTGAAGTTATTTATCAGCCCCTTTTCTCTCGTGTTTGATCTGGAAAAACAAAGAATTTTTTTGTTCCACCGACTGTAACATCTTATTTTCTCTCTATCTTATTCTCTCTCTCTCTCACTCTGTTTTTGTTTTGCTGTTCTTGTCTCAAGTCCCTTCTTTTTGTTGTATCGTAAAAGGCACCATTGCTCTAAGGGGAGGAGAACTAAAAGAAGGAAGAGAGAAGTGGTATGGGAGGGAGGAGAACGAAAATGAGAAAGAGAGAAACGGTGTGGGCGACAGACGATGAGGATGAAAGAGGCGACGAATCGTTGGAAATGGACAGGCGATGACAGGGAGTGCCAGCGAGGGAGGCTGTGTCAGAGTGGGATTAGGTTTAGGGATGGGGTCGGTGATGGAAGTGAAACGCAGAACAAAAGAAATTTGAATTTTTTATTTTTTTATTTATTTTTTCAAGTTACTTACCAAAACGACATCGTTTTGGTGACTTTAAATCTCAACCCTTGGTTTGGTGAGTGGACCGCGTGCTGTCTACTTGTCCTTCACTGTAGGAGATGACTCCAATTATATTACTCTAGAGGATCTTTACGCATTTTGACCAACAAAAAAAATTTATTTTATCATTTAATCATTATTTCTATTATTAAACGAAGTGTTTAGTTTACTAAAAATCCTCATACATATTGATTTGTAATTATGATTCAATTTTAAATAATGAATAGTGAGAGGGTAATTTATGCATAAATTGGGCCGAGATAAGTAAGCCTGTGGGATTGAGCCTAGCTAGGTGTAGTCATGGGGCCGAGCCATGGACCAAAGTAATTATCTCGGAAGCTTTGGTCATGGTAGTTCGGTCAAAGCTTGGCTATCAGAGTCTGGTCTAGCGGTCGCGACTAAGGTACCTACTTGAGTTAAACCGAGCTAAAGATAGCTCGACAGAGGCAACTCTAGAGACCCAGTTGACTGAAATTGGCTTGTTCAGCACTGAGTTGTGTGAGCAGGGTTATGCTTTGTGCCAACCAAAGTAAGAGTTGCAGTTATCTAATTTTGATAAACAGTGAGTAAGGAGTTATCAGGATAAGATTTATCATTGGGAGTGTGATTCCTAAGAGGACTCTATTAGGAAGAGTTGAAGTCCTACTAGGATTGTGCCAGGCAGAACCTATAAAAGCTCATAGCAGGACCTATGTACAGGTATCACAATTCTTACTCTAGAATACAAAGTGCTTTTGCGTTTATTGTCTATTTGCTGACTTAGGCATCGGAGAGGTTTCCGGCACACACCCGCCAGGTAGCTCACGTTTGTGTTTTCAGGTAGTAAAGCGACGACATTTGGAGGAGCGCAAACTTGATCAATAGGATTATATGAGAAGATTATTTCGTGCTCGTACAATTGGCACCGTCTGTGGAAATTGCACAAAGAACAAAACCTTTTGATCGAGTTTTCCTCTCTAGTCGAAATCAATGGCGCACAATGAAGATTTGTCGCAATCTGCTATTGATGGGCAAACCCCGGATAGGGGCGAGAGGCACGGAAGTTTACCTTCTATCCCACCCATGGCAGAATTAGAACCCCAGCGACGGAACTCTCGGAGGGACACACGGGAGAGACGGGGCACCAGTCCCCGTCGCTCCCAAAGTCCTGAAAGACAGATGCGGAGGTTGGATCCATAAGTTCTGGAGGATCACGTGAGGGAGCAAGACGAGTTAATAAGGAGGATGTCGGTAGACATTGAGACAATGAAGTGCCAGATAAAGGAAAAATGGGTGGCGACGAAAAAGGGGCGCAAAGGCAACACGCCTTCTTACCACTCGGAAGATCGTGACAGACATGTCACGCCATCGTAAGCAGAAAGTAGGAGCCTTAGAACAGGTAACAGTCAATCAAGGACTTCTAGGACTCGTTACTCCAGGTCTGAGAGAATGAGGATTGAAAGGTCGTATACAGAGGGAAGCAGCTATCGGCCCTTGCATACGCACTAAACGACATCTAGGCACACAGAGTTGCCAAGGTCAGCGGACCTGTGAATAGTGCTCGAGGAGAGGGCCCGATGGAAGGAGGACACCAGGGCTTGCGACCCTCGCAGAGTTTCAGCCCTACATCGGTTGGCCCCTAGGACGCATGGGAGTGTCGAGGTAGGGATGCCAATGTCGCGCCTTGCTTACAAACCAGCAGATAAAGTATTAGCAAGGTTACAAAGCTCACCGTTTGTTCTGACAATTGAGAATGCACCACTACCCGCTGGCCTCCACCAGCCTAAATTCACCACTTATGAAGGGAAGTCAGACCCCTACATGCACTTAAGCCACTTTCGCCAGGTTATGACAGTATACCAGCGAAACGAGGCTCTAATGTGTATCATGTTTCCATCCAGCCTTGGCGACCTAGGTCTAACCTGGTTCGAAAGGCTGCTAGAAGGCAGCATAGCCTCATGGGCACAGTTGGTAGAAGCGTTTGTGACTAGATTCAAAATGAATACCAAGACGCCAGTGGAGAATGACTAGCTACTCTCCATTGACATAGGTGAAAATGAGACATTGAGGTCTTACAATAGTCGATATTGGGAGACTTTCAACTAGATTGGGGATTGCCCTACAAATCTCGCCATCGCACAATACAAACAGGGTTTATCTGTCACGACCCAAACCCGCCCCTATAGGTTTAGCGACGTAACTGACCAGTAATCCGTGGATTACCTACGGCCTCCAAACAAGTTAGCAAATATTAAGGGGTTGCGGAAGCAATTATGTAAAATAAACAAGGTCCAATGAGCTGTGATGACATACATGGGACAGAAAAATTTAAAACTTATTTATATACATAAACATGCTAGTCAGATACATCCATATATACAAAAATATTTACACCAAGTACCCCAAGATCTGACTCTTACAAAACACAACTGTAGACTAGCATGAAACAAAACCGCCTCGGGGTTAGGCTTTAACTGGAACCTCCTCAGGAGGCGCAACAGCTGGCTGACAAAAAGGAACAGGAGGCCATCAACTCTGGCCAGGGTCTTGTGCCGGCTCACCTACATATATATAATAAACAGTGAGCGAAAGCCCAGTGAATAATAACAGGGTAAAGAGTTTAATGAATGATGTCCACCACAGAGTTAGAAATCATAGTTCATATCAGAAACACCATCTTGCCAGAAATAGAGTCTTATGCAATTTCAGATTCAAATCAGAAATAGAGTCAGATACATGCTCATATTCATATCCATATTCATATTCAGATTTTGCATAAGATCACATGTGGTACACCCATTAGCTATCAGATCAAGCAGGTATAAAGACCACAACAGGCAGGTCCGAAGACCACATCAGGCAAGTCTAAAGACCACAACAGGCAGGTCCAAAGACCACAACAGGCAGGTCCAAAGACCACAAAGTTGGTACCAACGACCACAAAGGTCCATATCTTGCGCGCAAGTAGCCATGGTATTGTTACCCCCAGGCAAGGGCCATAGGCCACGATATTGTTACCCCCGGGCGAGGGCCATCCGGACTAAGGGTGCCACAAATACTTTTCAGAAAACTGGACATTCATTCATTCATTTCCAACATATCATAGCTTTTCAAGAATCAATCATTTCGTATCATAGTATACTGAAAATACTTAACATTGAACATAACTTTACAAAGTTATTACTCACAGTGGGCGTTGATACAAGTAGGTGTAGACACCCCATTTTTGACCGACCTTAAGACTTAGACGTCACCGATTGAGCGCTCGGTGATGTTGCATACTGTGCTCGTTCAGAAGTCTCAGAGTCGCGGCCGTGCGCCCTGCCTCCGGACTTCCGAACTCTCTTCTGTGCCTTGTCTCGGTTTGCGAACCAGGCTCGGTTTTCTCTGTTTTTCTTCCTGAGGGGAGGGAGTGGTCCCGTGGACTATCTCTCGGTGGCTGTGGGCTACTTTTCATGGCCGTAGGCCATTTTGCCCATTTCGGAGCCCGGTTCCCGATTTTCGGGACTGTCAGGCCGTGTGCCTCGGTTCGGGACCGCCCAACCATCTCCGATTTCTCCGGTTCTTGGCAAGCACCTCTGTTTTACCATTCCGAGGGACACTGGGGCTTCCGGTGCCCACTTCGCGGCCAAACACCACTTCCGGTGCTCACGGCCCATTTTCGGGACCCCGAACTGCGTGTTTTGGGCCCCGAGCATTCATTTTGTATCGGTTTTCTCTGATTCTTGGCAGGTACCTCTGTTTTACCATTCCAGGGGACACTGGGGTCTCAGAAGCCCACTTCGCGGCCAAACACCACTTCCGGTGCTCACGGCCCATTTTCGGGACCCCGAACTGCGTGTTTTGGGCCCCGAGCATTCATTTTGTATCGGTTTTCTCTGATTCTTGGCAGGTACCTCTGTTTTACCATTCCAGGGGACACTGGGGTCTCAGAAGCCCACTTCGCAGCCGAATACCACTTCCGGTGCCCGGCAGCCCATTTTCGGGATCCCGAACTGCCCGGTTTTGGTCCCGAGCATTCATCTTACATTGGTTTTCTCTGATTTTTGGCAGGTACCTCTGTTTCAACACCAGGGAGATCACTGGGGGGTGAGAGGCCAGCAATTATCCCAGAAGACCAGTTTCGCTCCTCCGGAGCCCGTTTTTCTCACTTCCGGGGTAATGTTGAACACCCTAGGGGTATTTTCTTCCAACCAAAGCTGCATATTTGTGATGAGGGGACATGGGAGGACCCTAAACAAGCATGGTCGGCCAGAAACTTGGAGTTTCATTTTTAAGCCTCTTCTTCAAGCTCTATGTTGTGGCTCCTGCTTCAGTGTTGCCAAATTCTAACCTTGGAACCTTGTTCTACACATCTTGGAGGACCCTAAAAGAAGGTGGTCGGCCAGAAATTGTTGGATTCATTTTTGAGCCTCTTCTTCAAGCTCTATGTTGTGGCTCATGCTTCAGAGTTGCCAGATTTCAACCATGGGGTCTTATTCTACACACAGTGGAGGACACCAACCTAGCATGGTCGGCCCGAAAATTTACACTTCATTTTTGGACCCTGGCCGGCCGGCCAGGGTGAGTGGCTGGCCGACCAGGTGGGGTGGCCGGCCGGCCCCCTTGCATAAAGCCACCTGGCCGGCCTGCTTCCCCCTTTCCAGCCTGTTCCAGCTGTCCGGATATTTTCTCAAAATATCTCCCCCATCCGGGGGATATTTTGGGAGGGAAAGCTTGGGTGCTTTTCCCTCCCCTTTTACACCTTTCTTTGCCTATTTAAAGGGCTGGACAGCCCCTTTGCCTAGGTTAGAAAATTTCATCTCAAGACCATCTCTCTCAATTCCTTGATTTCCATAGCCAAAACTTCAAGAAAACTTCCAAGTTCCTAGTCCATTCCTTCATCAACCCTTAGCATCACCATTACCAACTCCATTTCAGCAGCAAGGAGGTGTTCTCCAGTGGTTAAGAAGCAATAAATTCAGGCCAAGAAGTGGCAACAATTGGATCTTCAAGGGTAAGTCTTCAAATCTCATCTTTGTAGCATAATTTTCCATCCTATTTCTACCCTATTTCCTTTCAGATTTTGGGCTTTGACCCCTACTGGTTTTAGGCCTATTTTGAGCCCCTCTACAACTTTGTAGAAGGGCTCAACTTCATTTGGTGTCTCCATGACACACTTGTTTCAATACCTAGCTTGTATGTCATAATTTTGCATGCTATTTTTAGCCTATTTGCATTTGTTTTTGGGGCTCCGACCCCTACTGGTTTTGTGCTTATTTTGAGCCCCTCTACAACATTGTAGAAGGGCTCAACTTCATTTGGCCATTCTATATACCACCTCCCTTTGAAATCCACTTTAGGCCCTAATACTTGCATGTTTTGTAGCCTTTTGTGCTTTTGGTTTTGGACTTTGGTCAGAACTGAGAGGGGTCTTATTTTGACCCCCTCTACATGTTTCATGAAGAAAGTTTTGTTGTTTGGTGCATGCTTTACATACTTTTCATTATAACCTCTTTTGAGCCCTATTTTGCATGGAATTGTTAGCATGCTTTTATTCTGATTTTGGGGTTGCCATAAACTGAATATATGCTTATTTTTGGACCCTATTCAGTATTGTAGAAGAAAGTTTTTCCATTTGAATTTTCTACATGCTACTTGTCTCAATACCTCTCTTTTGGCCCCTATTTTGCATGCTAATGTTGACATATCTATGCTAGCAATTTGGCCTTGTTTTGTACTAGAAAAGTGCTATTTCTGGGACTGTCTTGCTACTGTTTTGCTGCCATGTGTCGATTTTGCATGTATAGCATAGCTGTAGGCCATTTCGGGGGGTAAATATCGCATTTCGGGAGTATTCCGGGCATCGGGTGCATTTTTATCATCATTTCGGGGCTGTTTCCCCTTCATTTAGCTGCTGAAATTTGTTTCGTATGCTTGCATGTCATTTCCCATGTCATTTCATGCCTTAATGCATTGCCTCGGTTTGCGTGCCCGTGGGCGCGCACTTCGAGGCACTCCATTTTCATTCACCGGCAGCTTATGTGAGTGTGGCCGAGGCCCTCTCATGTTGGCGTAAGCCCAATTTGCATTCCGTGTGTCATTTCACGCCTTCGGGCCATGCCTCGGTTTGCGTGCCGGTGTGCACGCATTTTGAGGCACTTCTTTTTTATCCGACGGCAGCCTATGTGAGTGTGACCGAGGTCCTCTCATGTTGGCGTAAGCCCATCATCGCATTTCGCATGTTATTCCATTGCCTCGGTTTGCGTGCCAGTGGAGGCACGCATTTCGAGGCACTTCGTTCTCATTCCGGCATCTGATGTGAGTGCGGCTGAGGCCCTCTCATGTTAGTGTAAGCCCAATCTGTATTTCCACGCTTGTTTATCACCGCCTTGGTTTGCGTGCCCGGGGGCACGCATTTCGAGACACCCAGTTTTATCCGATTTGCATGTCATATCATCGCCTCGGTTTACGTGCCCGTGGGCACGCACTTCAAGACACTCGGTTTTATCCGATTCGCATTTCATATCATCGTCTCGGTTTGCGTGCCCGTGGGCATGCACTTCGAGACACTCGGTTTTATCCGATTTGTATTGTATATCATCGCCTCGGTTTGCGTGCCTGTGGGCACGCACTTCGAGACATTCTATTTTATCCGATTTGCATTGCATATCATCACCTCGGTTTGCGTGCCCGTGGGCACGCACTTCAAGGCACTTTATTTTATCCGATTCGCATTCCATGCCATCGCATCGATTCGCATGCCCGCGTGCACGCTTTTCGAGGCATCCGTTTTCATCTCATTCTCATAGCATTGTGCATGCTAGGCTGTATCTTAGTTGCATTTCCTGCATATCATGCATATTACACGGGAAACGAGGTACGTTTCGCACTCCGAGTGCCGGAACGTGTCTCAATTCCCCAGTCACCGACACTCTGGATTTCCCATGATGGAGTTAGGTTTTGCTGTAGCATTCATCTGCATTCACCCTATATTGAGTTGTGCAATTCGGCTCCTCGGCCATCACGCATCGGTATGCGCGATTGGTGGCACGAGGATCGAGGCATGCATATATTGTGAAATACATTGCTGTGCCCCTTTCCTGCTCTCTGTTGCAGCAAAATCAAGGATCAGCAACTTTTCAGAATCTGGCACGCATTTGAAGAAACATTGCAAACAGAGGCTAATCGGGGCATCCCAGTGGATTTCCGCGCCAGGCAGCCCAAACAGGCGGCATCTATCAGAAGCAAGGCAGTCCCTGGCTTGCATGCCAGTTTACCGTTTTTCATAGTTAATTTGTTAATTAATTAGAAATTTGTAATATTCTTTTATTCGGACTGTATTATTCTTTTACTCGGACTGTATTATTTATTCGGACCCTCTGCGCGAGGGCACAATGTTGTAATAAGCGTGGGTGAGTGTGATGTATGTCTTCCAACCCCCATTTCTTTCTCCCTTTTATTTACCTGCTTATGATGGTTAGATATAGGGCATATTTCAATTAGCATACAGTATGATAGCATGTTTGCATCATTCATCTGTCTTGCATGCACCGGGCTCGGCGCATCATACAAACTGCATTTGTATTTCAATTCCAAATTGAATACATGTTAGCTGTAGCATTTCATATGCCATGTTTAGAATAGCCGAGCCTGCTATAATTGCATTTTGCATGTGTTGCATTAGGCATTTCAGCATAGTTAGGATTCATGCATGATTTCTAATCAGCTTTTGTTTTGGCTTGGAGTACTCGGTGAGTTTTATGCTTTAGCATCCTTGCATGCGTGTGAGTGTTGCCATGATAGCATGCTTGCCATGAGGCTATTTGCTTATGTGATATAACTGCCTTGAATGCCTGTGGGTGGAGGTTGAGTTATCTGAACTGGGACAAATCATTGATTGTTTGTTAAGCCCACTAGATAGTGGCAACATCACTGTTTTCTAAGCCCACTTGAGAGTGGCAAATCCGCATTTTAGCCTACCTGCGGGTAGCACCATCACACCATTTTCAAACAAACAAACATGAAATGTTTTGTTCCAATTCAGACGACCCAGTCTATACTTATTTGCTGCAAGCATCACATAGTAAACTAGGCTAATAACCGGGATAAGAGCATACAAAGTTTTCAAAATCAGATATCATGGTTAGTAGAGGCCGGTCTTTGACCGGGCGAGCGGGGGTGCTTACGATGTGACCTTCCCCAATCGTACCCAAGTTCCCGAGCCGAGGCAACTTTGGTGATGACGGATACGTGGCCTTTTGGCACCGAGTCAGGGTTTCCTAAATTTCCCATTTTAAAAATATTTAGGTGGCGACTCTGTTATCTGGCAAAGCAGTCCATGTTTGGCACTACTTTTCAAAAAATCTATTTTCTCAAACGATTTGCCGGATTTGGACTCTTTGGTTCAGATTTAGAACCGCAACAAAAATCGAGTCCGAACTGTAGCGAGGCCCCTCGCGGGCGTTGTTACAGTTTCTGGCGACTCTGCTGGGGATTTAGAGAACTTGACTCGAACTCATGATATCTGTTTTTGACTACACTTGTGTGTTTCTTTGCATTGTATTTGCATTGGTGCGCCTAGGACACCGTGTTTGCCATCTGCTATTCCTGAGCGGTTTTGCCCGAGGCTTGTCTTGTCAAGGCATGTCCATAAGGCTTGCCGGTTACGGGCTCTGCCAGTATGGGAACACAAACCCCGGTTTTACCGGGGCACCCTTTTCGACCATTCGACCTAGTGCATATTCGGATCCATAGTGACCATTCCAAATTAGGACAGGTTGCTTACCCGTTTATAGGTTGTTTGAAACCGCTGCGTACGTAGTGAAACCCTAGCTCCTGACGAAATAGGACAGGGAAACCCTACCCCAACATAGGGGTGTTTTGGCTCTCACTTATCTGCTATGTGCTTGTTAGAGTGCGTCTCTACAGGGAATGCATGTATCAGTATGAGTTTGGGCATCAGGCCTGCGGACATCAGTTTTGAGATGGCACATATCAGGCCTGCGGACATCAGTTTTGAGATGGCACATTACGCCTGTGGGCATCAGTCAGTATCTGTGAATCAGTATCTGCAGATATCAGATTCAGTTTAGGGGAACAGTGATACAGGGATATTAATCAGTGTTTGAGGACAGTGTATTTCCAGCTTACCAACCGTGTGTTGTTTACCCGACTGTGTGTTGTGTATTTAATTTTAAGCTGTTATGCTGCCCGTTTTTCTGGTTATTTATTTCTGTTTCGCTTTATTTATCTTTTTGCTAGGGCAGTTTGTGGCACAATTGCTTCCGAACCATCAGATATTCCCCAAGCACTTTGGACACGAGGTCGCTGACTTACTCGATCCGAGGATCTAGTTGACGGACATCCAGTGTTCCATTCACTACCCCCGGTTATCAGAAGGAGACCGAGGAAACGCAGTCCATCAGAGCAGAGATTACTGGTACAGCAGTCTACTTTAGCAACAGACAGTCGAACTGAGATTTCTGTGTCCGCTATAGAGATATACTTGCCAGCTATTCAGATGGATCCACCGAATACATCAGCTATGGAGGCGATGATGCGCCAGATGAATGAAAGCATGAAGCAGATGCAGGAAGATGCTATCCGTCAAACGGAGTTTTCTAAACAGCAGGCCGTTGTCATGGCCCAACAGTCTGAGTTGATTACCAGATTACAACAGCAGAGTACAGCATCTGCTTCACACCAGGTCCCTCCTCCACCAGGGGCATACCAGATCCCTCCTCCACCAGGGGCTCCTATGCCCGAGCAGGCATCTACCGGTCAAAATCTCCCACCAAACCCTCAGAATCCCCCGCCAAACCCTCAAAACACCCTCTCAAACACCCAGAACACTCTGCCCGATGTTCAGAATGTTCAAGGGGACACAAGTCATCCAACGGGGCCAGTTCCGCCCCCGCTTCTACCACAACTGTCCAAGAATCTTGCACCTCACTACCCGGACGCTCCATTTGAGTTCGAGGTATATCAGACGGCTCTGAAATTGAGCAAACTGGAGAAGCTCTTTAAGAAGTCACAGGGGGTGAAAGCCATCCCGGACATCGAAGACGGATACACTGACGTGGCTGTGACATTGCCAGACAGATTTAAAATGCCACAGATTGACCGTTTCGATGGGTCTGACGATCCTATGGTTCATCTCCGGCTATTCTCAGACATTCTACGGCCAATGGGCCTAACCCGACCACAAAAGCTTTCCTTGTTCGGTCGAACTTTGTCGGGTGTGGCATCCACTTGGTACTCAAAGCTGGAAGATCACGTCAAAACAAATTGGGATGAGATGGCCGAGGCCTTCCTTGCACAATACTCATACAACACGCAGATCGAGATCACAACTCGTGATCTCGAGACAACGAGGCAGGAGCCCAAGGAATCTTTCTCTGATTTTGTAACCCGGTGGAGGGCCAAGGCATCGATGATGACCTTAAGGCCAACGGATAGAGATCAAATCCGGATGATTGTGCGCAATCTCCAACCGGCGTTGATGAAGAAGATGATCGTAGTCCGTTTTCCCACTTTTGCAGATCTACATGATATGGGGATGCAGATAGAGGATGCGATGAAACAAGGTCTGTTTGACCAAGACCGGGATCAGCCCCGGAGAACATTCAACCGGAACAACAATGCGGGCCCGAGTGGCTCTTCCAATACAAGGACTCCAGAGGTCGGTATGGTCACCACCACTCCCCCTCCCCAATCAAGGCCCGCAGCGGCCACACCTTTCTCTGATGCATCTGGGAGCAGTAACCAAGCCCCAAGATACCAATCTAGAGGCCAACGAACCTTCTCCCCACTACACATGCCTTTGTCTAAAGTCCTCGGGGTTCTAGTCAGAAAGGGGCATTTGAAACCCCTGGAACCGAGGCCCCCACCAAATCCACTCCCTCCTTCCTATAACCCGGCCAAATACTGTGCATACCACCAGCAGCATGGTCATGACACGGACCAATGTTACAGGCTGCGTCATGAGATTCAGGATCTCATTGACAAAAACATCATTCTACCTCCTGAGAGACCCAATGTTACAACCAACCCACTCCCCAAACACAACCAAGATCCACCAAAAAGAATCAATCTCATCCAAACTGGGGACGTGTCTTACGATCCCAGCATCTATATTACTCCCTCCCACCTACCCAAGCCGGAGGTGATCCTTCCTGACAGCACTGACTTGTGCGTGTTGGACACCTTCACAACCCCATCCGAGCCAAAGGTGGTGACCACCGAAAATGGAACGGGGCAGGCTTCTGAGGAGAGCAAAACTGTTGAATTTGGGATGGAACAGTCTGGGGATCTAGCCGGCAGAGATTATGATCCGAGTGAGTATATCTTGCCAGTGGGCCAACCTGAGCTGAGTATGGGGCTGCCGGAGAAGACTGAACTGTGCATGATCCGGGGGGATAAACCTGAACAAGGGGCAGATGAGCTGACAACGGTGGAGGAGGACTTTGCTAATCTCCAGTTTTTCAACGATCAAGAATCAGGGGATGCTGCAGTCAACTGGTTTGAATACGAGGAGTCAGCAGAAGTCGTCGGGTGGTTGGATGATCAGCCGGATATTGTACCATCTGTGGCCGGAAGGGCCGAAAGTCAGAATGAATTGCCGGAGAGCGCCGGTACGAAGAATTTCGCTCAGGAGCAAGATATTTTGAAAACTGAACAGTTAACATTGGAGGAACAAGAAAAGAAGTGGGATTCTGAGAGGATCCGAAAAGCAAAGAACCATGAGGAAGTTGAGAGTGCTGCGAGCACGAAAACTGAACATGCTGTTAGCATGTGGGATGAAGGCACTAAGAGTGCAAACTTGCCGGAACCAGACAGGTGTCTGATGGATGCCAGTGGAATGTGGTGGGAAGACGACGATTTATGTCTTGCCCACACCGATGAAGATTGGGCAGGTAATCAACCAGACGGCACCTGGTACCTTGAGGAGGTGGACCACATGACCAGAAGTGGGCGGTACTTTAAGCCCCCACACCTTGATCAACCTGAGGTATCGGGGAAAGATAAAGAGATGGAGAAACAGAGAGAGAAGCAAGTTGAAGAAGAGGCTGTGCTGAAACAGCTAAAGAAAATACAGGCAGACATCTCCATCTGGGGACTGCTTATGGCTTCAAGAGTACACAGGCAGGCTGTCCTTTCTGCTATGGACAAGGCCAAACTCTCCATCGAAACTACGCCAGAACAGTTAGTGGGGTTGGTCTTTCCGGGAGGGGGTTCCCCGGCATTGACCTTTTCGGACAAGGAATTGCCGCCTGAGGGCACGAATCATAACAAACCCCTCTACATTTCTGTGGAGTGTAAAGAAAAGTGGATTCCGGTGGTACTTGTGGATACCGGGTCCGCTATCAATGTTTGCCCAGTCAGAACGGCTTACGCAATCGGGTTGAAACCCGCAGACTTCCTGCCAACGACTCAGGTAATCAGAGCGTATGACAATACCAGTCAAGAAGTGATGGGGACTGTTAACATTTTGACTAAGGTTGGTCCAGGACAACATGACATCGAATTCCACGTCTTGGACGTTCCTGCAACCTTCAACTTACTCTTGGGGCGGCCGTGGTTGCACCAAGTAAAAGCAGTCTCTTCCACTCTACATCAAATGGTGAAATACCCCTGTGGGAAGGGAGTAGCCATTGTATTTGGAAACTCATCCATCCATCCGCCGCCGGAAGTGTCCACACCAGTTCTGGAAATCGAGCACGGCACGGAGGATGTGTTCTTGTCGGGATTCACTTTGGCCGAGGCCCGGGTGGTACAAAATATCATGGCTGTGAATGAGGGTGTGTACGTCAGTGCTCAATCCGTCTACCTCATGAACAAGCTACAACATGTCCCCGGGATGGGACTAGGAAGAAGCGGCAGGAAAGGAGTCGCAGCATTGGCCGAAGTGCCACACAACCCGCATACCTTTGGACTGGGTTATCTGCCCACCAAAGAGGACTGGACGAGGAAGGGTAAGGAAATGGCCGGCAGAGCCAGAGCAAAACAGGCTGGGAAGCCTTTTGATCTAATGCATAGGCCCATTCAGGGTACCCTGAACGGACGCTTTGTCCGGGAGGGGGAGGACTTTCCATTTTGCGGCTTCCCAGAGCCGTGGTTCAACGCGGAGAAGAAGCGCGTGCCAGGCTTCGAAATCTTTTTCGACCTACAACTATCCGGGGATGACGTTGCCACAGAGCAGACAGACCCAACAACTGAAGCTGAGCAGAGTAAAACAGTGGATCCCGAGGGCACTGAATTTGAAATGGGGGTGGCGCTGGCATGTCTCCTCTCTGATCCTCCGATCGACCAAGAGTGCTTGGGGGATAACTTCATGGTTTCCATGATTGGGAATGAAACGGCTGCGAGCCAACCAGCAGCTATCTTGGATGCATCAATCGCACCCTCTCTCACCTGGCAATACGAGGAGGGATTTTTGTCCAGCAGCACCGGGTCAGGTAGTGAGCCGGAATCTGATTCCACTGAGTCTAGTGAGTCGGAATCAGGTTCCAGCTCGACTGAGTCTGAGTCTGGTGATCCTGGGAATGTTAACCCGGACGCCACAGTCTTGTCTAGGTCGTCTTTTTCCTTTTCATTTGAGTCTGTTATAACCAATGAACTGGATGATTTGGATGTACCTAATGAGAATGAACTGTCTGTGGTTTCTGAGTACTTTTCTGTGCCCCTAATTTATTGCATTAATTCGGACTTTCAAAATTTTGATCAAAACGACGAGGACGAAGTTCCTCCGGTTTTACAACGTTTAATTGAGCAAGAGCAAGAGAGATTTGTTACGCCATTAATGGATGAAATCATTTCAGTGAATATTGGTACTGAGGAGGACCCGCGGCTGGTCCAGATCGGGTCCACGTTGTCTTCGGAGGAGCGCGAGCGCTTAGTCGCTTTATTAAAAGATTTCAAAGATGTTTTCGCGTGGTCCTACGAAGACATGCCTGGAATCGATCCTGAGATTGTACAGCATCGGATCCCCCTTGACCCCGAGGCCCGACCTGTCAAGCAGAAGCTCAGAAGGATCCGCCCGGACTGGGCTCTCAAGATCAAAGAAGAGGTCACCAAGCAAATCGACGCAGGCTTCCTGCTAGTATCTGAGTATCCGACTTGGTTGGCCAATATTGTTCCGGTGCCGAAGAAAGATGGCAGGATCCGGGTGTGTGTGGACTTCAGAGATCTGAATAGAGCTAGTCCGAAGGACGACTTCCCCTTGCCACACATCGATGAGCTGGTGGATTTCACAGCAGGGCATGCATTGCTCTCATTCATGGATGGCTTCTCAGGATACAACCAGATAGTGATGGCGCCAGAAGATAGGGAAAAGACTGCATTCACCACCCCGTGGGGGACATACTGCTACCGGGTAATGCCGTTTGGGTTGAAGAATGCTGGGGCTACTTATCAACGGGCCGCGACCACAATACTGCATGATATGATCCACAAAGAGGTTGAGGTGTATGTGGACGACATGATTGTCAAGTCCAAGGATAGGGAGGGCCACTACACCGCCTTGCATAAGTTTTTCCAAAGGATCAAAGAATTTCGGTTGCGGCTAAACCCTCAAAAATGTACATTTGGTGTTACAGCGGGAAAGATGCTGGGGTTCTTGATTACACAGAGAGGCATCGAGGTCGATCCTTCTAAAATCAAGGCCATCTCAGAAATGCCACCACCAAGGACTGAAAAGGAGGTGCGAGGCTTTCTGGGTAAAGTGCAATTCATAAGACGGTTTATTTCAAAATTAACCTTGACTTGTGAACCACTTTTTGGTCTCCTGAAGAAAGGCAAGAAGTTTCAATGGGACGGCCGATGTCAAGCAGCTTTTGAGCAAATTAAAGAATATTTACAGAACCCGCCCGTTTTATCACCGCCAGAACCAGGGAAACCGTTGATTTTGTATCTTTCAGTGACTGAGACCACGATGGGTTGCATGCTTGCGCAAGAATCAGAAGATAAGGTGGAGAAAGCCATCTATTATTTGAGCAAAAAGATGCTAGAGTATGAGACCCGGTATACACCGCTGGAAAAGGCTTGCTTAGCTCTGGTATGGGCTACCAGGAAGCTGCGGCACTACCTGTTAGCTCACTCCGTAATGCTGGTTTCACGATTGGATCCCATCAAATATCTTTTCGAGAAACCATCACTTACGGGTAGGCTAGCTCGTTGGTTGCTGTTGCTCTCCGAATTCGATCTCACATATGTGACACGCAAGTCAGTCAAAGGAAGAGCGGTAGCAGAGTTCCTTGCCGACCACCCGGTCGAGGGGGATGAAGCAGTGGAGTATTTGTTCCCAGATGAGGCAATTCTGCATATCGACGAAGAATTTTGGACGATGTACTTTGACGGAGCGTCAAATCAACACGGGTATGGGATAGGAGTGCTGCTGATAGCACCCGACAATTCCCGTATCCCTCTAGCCTTCAAACTCCGGTTCAAAGTCTCGAACAACGAAGCAGAATACGAGGCGTGTATTGCTGGATTAGAAGCAGCTCTGGAACTAGGGGCAAAACGACTGGATGTCATTGGGGATTCGAACCTTGTTGTGTCTCAAGCTAAAGGAGACTGGAAAGTAAAAGAGGAAAATATGATGATGTATCACCAGACCTTGGACTTGCTGATTCCTCGGTTTGAGAAGCTAAGTTTTACTCATCTACAGAGAGAGAACAACAGGTTTGCAGATTCTTTAGCAACTCTATCATCTATGATAGACATCCCGTGTGGAATCCGGATGCGTCCAGTCATCATTGATCAGAAATTTGTACCTGCCTATGAGTCGATTGCAGCCATAGATGAAGTTCAGGACGAACACCCTTGGTATCACGACATCTGGAATTTTCTGGAGAAGGAAGCATACCCGTCCGGGGTGAACGCCAAAGACAAGAGGGCAATAAGAAGATTGGCCGTTCAGTTCATCATTTGTGGGGGTAAACTGTATAGAAGGGGTCATCTGGGAATGCATAAACTGTGCGTCGATGCAGAGGAGTCAAAGCGTCTAATGGAAGCCATCCACGGGGGAGAGTGTGGAGCACACATGAATGGGGTAATGCTAGCAAGGAAGATTCTCAGACAGGGTTATTACTGGTCCACCATGGAGGAGGATTGTATTGGTTTTGTCCGGCGATGCCACAAATGTCAGATTCATGCAAACCGCATGAACATCCCGCCGTCGAAGCTATACAACATGACTTCACCATGGCCATTTTCAGTCTGGGGAATTGATGTAATCGGAGCTGTCACGCCGAAGGGGTCGAACGGGCATGAGTTCATCCTCGTAGCGATAGATTATTTCACAAAATGGGTTGAGGCCCAGTCTTACGCGGTGTTGAAGGCTTCACACGTCGCAAAATTCATCAGAAACAACATCATCTGTCGCTACGGAGTCCCAAATGAAATAGTTTCAGATAATGGTTCCCACTTCAAGAAGGAAGTGATAGACTTGTTGGAGAAATACAACGTGGCTTTTCACAAGTCATCTACCTATCGGCCGCAAACCTGTAAGGACCCACATTTCATGTCTTAGTCATGCTTGCATGCATTTATATGATTGCCATGTTATGATTTGCATCCATGAATCTTGCTTTGTTTTGTATGTGATTTGCCTAAGTGTTATATGTATGCCTTGTTCCTCCCTTGTAATGTTAAGCCTAGGTTGTGTTGAGCCGAGGTCATCTCCAGTCCAGAACCATCTTGGTAACACTTTGCTGACCTCCACCTTTGTCCTGACATATTGGCCGAGATGATTATCATCTGGGCCGAGGTGTGTATCGCCGAGGCCGAGATGTGTATTATCTAGGCCGAGATGTCATCTTTGTTCCGAAGTGATCTTGCCCGGGAGTGGTATGACCTAGACCGAGGTGTGGCACATATAGGCCGAGGTGTGGCACAGCTTAGTCAAAGTGTTGTCCTTCCTAGCCGAGATCATTGTCACCTTAGTTGCCGAAGCTTTGTTCTACCAAGCCGACGTCTTTGTTACACCACTTGCCGAAGTCTTGTTCTTAGCCGAGGTCATTGTCCTTTGCTTACCGACGTCTTGCCTTTGCCGATGTCTTGTCTTTTGCCGATGTCATTCCTTGCCGGAGTGTTTCCTGTGAAGCTTGTTAGATACGCCTTGTCAGAACCTTGTCTTGTCAATCTATCACCTTTTTGAGGAGAACCAATCCACCGCTGCCACGTGTCCGAGCTGAGTGTTAAATCAGCCGATGGAGAGAGAAATGCATCATTTGTTATATCTTGTTTTGAGAGAAGAGAGAGAAGCTCTAGAGGAGGGAGAAGTGTTCTTGAGAGAGAGTAGATCTTCCAAGCTTGATTCCTAAAGATCAAACCGTTAGATCCGTGTTCTAAGGTTAGATTCTTGATCTACTCTTGATGTTCTTTATGTTTATGTTATTGCATTGCATGATCGAATATGTTTTGAAAGCCATGCATTGTTTTGAAGCTCGGTTTTAGAAAGAGGAAATGATGTTCAAAGTGTTCTTCAAGAAAAGCCATGTTTTGATCCGAAAGCTCAAGCCAAGATATCTGTTTTGATGTTTGTTTCCATGTGATCTTCAAGTATGGGTACTCAGGTCAATGTTTTCGAACTCATAGCATGAAAACCCAGTTTTTGAATAAAGGAAATGATGATTTTGGCATTCATGTTCTTCATGTTCATGTTCATGTTCTTCATGATCTTCAACCCAGATTTCCAGACTTCACTTCCCGAAGTGTAGTCGCCGAGATCACTCTCATCTAGACTTCGCACTTAGGCCAAGCATCGTATTTCACCTTGGCCTATCTTGCATGATCACTTGCACATTGGTCTGTCTTGCATGAACCTCGGCATGCAGCCGCATGCCGAAGCCTTGGTAACCACACCTCGGCCAGGAGGTGTGGGACCTCGGCAAAGACCTGGTTAGTACCCAGCATGTCTCCTTGACATGTAAAGCAGTGTTTTGACTCCCAACATGTTCTCCCGAGATCATTTGCATGCATGTATGATTTGTTTGGAGAAGTATGTTCAGTAGACCTTGTCATGTATTTGTAGGACTTGGACCTCTGCTATGAATCCGACGTCCCAAGAACTAAGTGAGTGGTGCTTTTAATAAAGCTATGTTAAACTGTTTTGAATAAGCCTTGCTTTGCTTTGTTTTGAAAAGTATTTGTTAAGTATGAATGATTGCCCTATTTTTGATGTATTAAGTATAAGTTTCATGCAACAAGTATCCGCTTTGTTTTGGGGACCGTGGTGATGGGGACCTAAGCCCAATAACCCGGCCTACAAGTGAATTGTTTTGGAGTCCGTACGTGCTAGGGGACTTTAAACGTTAGTAGCACAACCTATTGGAGTCCGTACGTGCTAGGGGACTTTAAACGTTAGTAGCACAACCTATTGGAGTCCGTACGTGCTAGGGGACTTTAAACGTTAGTAGCACAACCTATTGGAGTCCGTACGTGCTAGGGGACTTTAAACGTTAGTAGCACAACCTTTTGGAGTCCGTACGTGCCAAGGGACTTTAAGCATTGGTGGCACAAGTCCGTACGTGCTAGGGGACTTTAAACGTTAGTAGCACATATGATTTGAAAGACCAAGATTGAAGTACAAGTTTGATATGTTTTGTTTGAATGTATTTGCCACTGACGGTCTATGAACGAGTGGATAAGCATGATTTGCCATCGACGGTCTATGGGCGGATGGACATGTTCTGTTTTGGAATGTGATGATCCCAAGTACATGTTTTGATACAAGTTATGCCAAGTATATGTTTTGTATAAGCTTTGCCAAGTACATGTTTTGTTACAAGTTATGCTAAGTACATGCTTTGATGTGAGTTTTTCCAAGTATGCTTTGCACAGTTATGCCGAGATCATGCTTTGACCAAGATATGGTATATGTATTGTTTTGCAAGAACCTCGGGAATCATTCATGAAACCCCTTTATTACTCGTACCATTCACTGAGTTTTCGTACTCACCCTCTCTATATATATATGTAGGTTTCAAGCAAGAAGTCGGCTCTGCCGAGATGTTTATTTTGTAGCCGAGGTTTTGAATGCATGTTAGGTCGGCGTTGAGAACGTCGGCACTATGAAGATTATGTCCCTCGTCTTGTGTTTGTTTATGTCGGCTGTGAAGCCCTTTTGTTAAGGATGTAATACGTATTTTGCTTGTATTGTATTCAAGTTGTAAAGCTATAATTGAGATGTATGCCATTTCATTTGACTTATGCACAGCTCTTATGGACCATTTGTATGTTGAATTATTGCTTCCGCTCTTGTTAGCCCCATATGTATACTCTGATTGTGTGTGATCTTTGTAAGTTGGCCTTCGGTAATCTCGGATTACTGGCCATCTCGGCGCCGACCTTCTAGGGGCGGGTTGGGGTCGTGACAAAACCAATGGAGCGGTTGAAGCCGCCAACAAGAATATCAAGCGCATACTACAGAAAATGGTGGAGACTTACCGAGACTGGCCAGATAAGTTGCCGTTTGCTCTGTGGGGCTACCGGACTTCAATCAGAACTTCAACTGGGGCGACTCCGTATTCATTAGTCTATGGGATGGAGGCCGTTTTACCTATTGAGATTGAGGTCCCGTCATTGAGAGTATTGGCCGAGTGCCAGATAGCCGAGGCAGATTGGCAGCAGAATAGATTTGAGGAACTCATGCTTTTCGATGAAAGAAGGCTGAAAGCACTGTACCATGTTCAGGGTTATCAACGCAGAATCGCCCGGGCTTTTAACAAGAAAGTTAAGTCCAGGAATTTGAAAGAAGGAGATTTGGTGCTCAAGGACAACCGAGCTCCCATCCACGACCCAAGGGGCAAGTTCAGACCCAATTGGACTGGTCCCTACATCATCAAGTCAATCTGGTCAGGTGGAGCTGTGGTTCTGATGGATCTAGATGGCTTGGAGTTTTCTCAACCGATCAATATGGACAAGTTGAAGAAATAATACCCTTGAGAGGCTCGCTAGGCCGAAAACCCGAAAGGGCGACCTAGGCAAAACTCAGAGCATAGAAAATTTGAAAATATAAAAACTGAGCTCGCAAGGTTGAAAACCCGCAAAGGGCGGCCTTGGCAAAAGTTAGAGCGCAAAAGGAGAGTAAAAATACCCGAGCGAACCTAAGCCTGAACTACGTAAGGCTTGATTCCCATCTTTGGGATACGTAGGCAGCTTCATCTTGAAGTTCAGCCCCAATCTTTTCCCCGATCAACTTTGTCCATTTGATCACCTCGACCATCTCTATTCATCAGCATTTATCGAGATCTCCGGTACAGTGCTATTCAAACTAGGGGCAACTTTCCGTTGCAATGGAGTGTTGCGGCACCATCCAGACTAGGGGCAACTTTCCGTTGCTATGAATTGCCGAGGCATCTTTTCAGACTAGGGGCAACTTTCCAGTTGCTAGGATCCGGGGTTGTGCACCTCAGTGACAGATCTCAGGCGTGTCCAGTTCTGATCCATATCGAAAATGGTTTTGAAAAGTTTTAATAAAAGTTGACTTTGTTCAAATTAATCTTTTTACAACTAAGACCATTTTTGGACCAAAAGCGGAGAATTTTCAGTACCACAACCTTCAATTTCATTGATTTCAAACAGAGTTCTTTTGCTCTTGCATACAATTGAAGTTGCGTTTTATTACACTCCTAGCAAAAACTTGAAAGTACCAATAAAGCAATAAATCTGGGGCATAGTCAAGTCAGGTGTCCCTGCGCCCCCTCCCTGAGCTAGTCGAAGCCGCTGATGCCAAGCTAGGCCCAATCTGTGCCTCCTCGTTAAGCCAATCCCAGCACTCGTCAGATAAAGTGCAACTGAAAACAGGGGCAGGAGACAGGAGCTCTCTGGTCCTCCAAGCTGTAGTATGCCGGGCAAGATGTGCACCTCGGATTGGGAATGTAGCCGGATACTCAATCCCCTCCGGAGGACAAGTCTGATCATGGCCGAACTGGCGCAGAATACGAAATGAAAAATAGAATACACAGTGAGTCAAGCCGATCAGACGGATCCCGGTATCCTGGAACATGCTATAGCTCATCGCTGGGAGATTGAGCCAAGGGCAGCGCCAGGCAATGCGATCTGCGGACAAGTTGCACATCCATTCGAACCACCAGCTCTCATCCGGAGCGTTGACTAGGCGTTGCCGAAAGAAGTAGCCACGGGCTGAGTAAGCAGGGCAAGAGTCCACAACTTGCAATTTATCCATCAGCCATATCTGGGGAGGGATGCAAAATGAGAGAATAAAGAACAGAGAGGTGTATGATGAGAGAAAAGTAAGATAGGGGTTTTGTGAGAAAAACCGAGCCCGAGGGCCGAGCGATGTGAGCAAATACATATGTGAGTTTGGGTGGGAAACATTACCTGTAGCAGTAGTGGACTCCCTGCAAATCTGGTTGTCTCCCGGCGGTGGAAGGCATCCAAGCCCATCAGTGTCTCGGCCAAAGTCATGCCAATGCAACTCTTTCCTTCCCTCAAGCCTTGAGCAACTTCAATCAAGCGGATGTTAGCTCCTCCGGAGCCCGAGACGAATAGAAAATGAGATAGCACGCACAAGCAGAGGGCATGCTGTCGGAAACCTTGCCAATGATGGTCGCTGCGGTCACCAGCATCGGAGAATCGGTAAATCAGGCTCGGGATATCCAACATTCCATTACCAATCATAGATCGAGCATCATGTGCATTAAGACTGCACATCCGCCCTAAAGCCTGGGCGCGGCCAAAACGAGACTGAGGCAAGATCTCCTCCGAGCGTTCAGACTCCATCAAAACTTGAAAATCTTCAAAAGTCGGACATACCTCTTGCCCGCCAAAGCTGAAGACATGCGTCACCGGGTTCCAAAACCTCGCCGCGGCTTGGAGGAAAGGGAGGTGCAGTGGAGTGCGGCTCAGAGGGAACAGTGCATTCAAGCCAAAACCCCGGAAATTCAACTTTTCCGAGCCATCTAAAGAAGAAATCCAAGATGTGAGATTCTCCGCGAGAAATGCCTCCATTTTTGTAAGGAAAGGTGATGAAATGAATAAGTTCCAAGAGTGGAGCTTTTATAGAGGGGCGAAACACTATTCAAAGGACACGTGTCGAATTTTTGGAGGTCACGGGGAAGGTGGCCGGCCGGCCCTCTTTTCTAGTAGGCCGGCCACCCTCCAATCTTTTGCTGTAAATTGTTTTCGGCCTCGCGTTGGTCTTGTTTCGCCCGTCGGAAGGAAGTTTGAGGCATTTCTATTCATCGGGAATGTCGAAGGTCTCCATTTCTCTCGGTTTCGGATACATTCCATTATCCAGATTGTCCGTCTGAGGAACGTTTTGTTGTATTTTTGCTTATCGAGTTATTGTTTTGTTTATCGAGTTGTAAGTTTTTGTCGAGCTGTCGCATTTTGTGTTTTGAATTGTTACCTGTTGGTTACACATTTTGTTAAGGCTTGTCTATTGAGTTGTTAACATTGTTGTACTTTGTTTATCGAGTTGTAAACTTGCTAAGATTCTGTTATTTCTTAGTAAGTCGAGTTGTTTTAATTTGTTGTGTCGGTTCACTACCTGACCTGGTAAATACACAAGGCACATTTCATATTCAATTCCTTTTTTTTTATGTGCAAAATGCTGCGATGCAATGCTGAGAATTTCAAATACAACATCTTTTCAAAAAGCTGTTTCATTCCATCATGTTTTACAATACAGCAAAAATAAAGGTACAAGTTTTACAAAAATAAAACTGCCTAACAATGTGCAAGGTGCTACAAACTACTAGCCAAAAAGTAAAATAAAGCAGGGAATAACATCAGTATCCTCGGGAACGGGAATGAGGAGGCCCTCTCATCCTCTTCTGCGGGATAATCTCTGCATCACCATCACCATCCGGATCAGAGCTGTCATCCTCCGGATCCCCCTCAGGCTCGTCTCCACTCTCGGAACCAAGACCGGGACCTCCCTCCCCGGGAGATGGCTCTGACACATGGTCTGCGGCCTCCTCCTCCTCATCCTCAACAATGGGTGCCCTGCGTCTGCGAGACGACCCTGCTCCTCGAGCTCCTCGGTGAGGCCGAGATGGCCCAGCTCCTTGAGACCCAGTACCTCTACCTCTCTGAGAAGGCCCTGGTGGCCTGGCCTGCGGTGGAGCATATACGGGAGGCATCTGAAAATGAAAAGTGCAATACATAAGTTCAAACATAAAAAGCAGGTGCAAATGCAGAATGTGAATAGGGTGTGTGTCAGATGTGTTCTACATAGCCTATCAAATACAGCAGAATGAGCAGAACCAGTATGTCGTCTGGAGTATGCTAAGTACAGGGAAAATGAACAGTACCTGCACACCCATGATGCTCATCTGCGTCTCCCTCCGTAGGATCATGCCCTCGAATGTGGCCAGCATCCCGAGCAGCTCATCCGTATACTCAACAGGAGGCTGCAAATACAAATGCAAAACTATCAGTAAAGGAATCACTGTCCAAATATCTGACTGATAAATCAAAGTTGAAAACATACCGGGGGCGAGTCAGGGTCTCTAACATATCTGTGATCAGGCAGAGGAGGCTCTAGCGGAATCTGGTAAGGCGTCCCATATCGCCAATTTGTCAACTCGGTCGGCATGTCCGACCACCCAGGATGATCGAGAGTCGGAGGGATCGGAGGAATCGAACTACCTCTGCCTCTAGATGTACCGGCCCTGCTAGAAGAAGGGATGTCTGCGGTACGGGCGCGACTCGAAGATGGTGCACCGGTACGCCTCAGTGGCGGAGCCCGCGTTCCCGTCAAGGGGGGCATCAAATATATGCGACGATAGGTGGCGTAGTTCCCCTCAAGGAGATGTAACAAAGCATCACTACCCTGCATGTACTGCTCGACCTCCTCAGGCGATAGCCTATCGGCAGTCCGCATGGTGTCTGGAGGCACAGCAGGAGGTTCCTGAGAAGTACCCCCCCATATCTGACGCTGAAAACGTTCCCCCAGGAACCAGGCCCTACCAACTGGTCCCTCGAGCAGGAACCTATACTGAGAACTAGTCGACCCTCCAGGGTACTGGTTCTCGAGATCATCACCAAAGACTGCCCAGGGCTGCCAAGTGACCTGCAGATAACCAGTGTACAAGTCAATCAGAAGTCAAAAATACGAAACAGATTGAAGATGAAAATGAAAGGAACTGAGAGTTCTGAAATACCTCTGTCGCTCGAACGGAGTCGAAATACCGTCGTAGAGAGAAGAGAGTCTCTCGAGGCCTCGGTAGATGATCACCATCAAACATCAATGAATATGGAGTCGTCGGAGGCCCTGCCACCTCCATCTCCGGAGCTAATGTGGGAAAGTACACATATACCCATAGCTGAGAAAAACAATGCAGAATATGAGTGCAAAATGCTGGGGCAGAATACAGAATGCAAAGTGCGCCGTGTGTGCAGTGAACAAGTAATGAGGAGCAAAAATGTAAATCAAGAGGACAGAATGTACCTCCCAGGCCCTCCAGTAGCCGCCAAGTAAGTCCCCCCGTGTGCGAGAGACTGCGCTCATGTAGCAATAAAGGGTAGCCAGGCCAGCGCCACCCCAATCATACTGGCCGACCTGTGATAGGTCTACCAGAGAGCTGAGAAGATACAACTCGACCATGTTCCCTCTGTCAGCAAACAGGGTAGTGCCGAAGAGGTACATGAGGAAGCCGCGGGTGTACTGCTCCACCTCCGCGGGAGACTCAGGCTCCATCTCCGGCCTCCGGAAATGAGAAGAAAACTAGGAGTATCGGACTCTCCCCGAAGCTCTGTCTACAGGCGGGAGTGCCCCCAATAGGTACATCCAAGCAGCCTCCCACTGACCCATATCCTCATCGTAGGGAATGGGCCCACCGCCTATGTCTAGGCCGGTCAATACAGCAAAGTCTAACGGGGTCATAGTCATATCCCCAGTAGCAGGAAAATGGAAAGAATTGGTGGTGTCCCACCATCTCTCCGCCAAAGCAGCCAATAACGTCCTGCTGATGAGACAGTGAGACAACCCCCTGCAGAATGGTCCAAATCCTGCGAAGTCGACCAAGTCCCGGACAGCTTCCGGAAGCTCGAAATACCACTCCCTCGCGGCGACAGAACCGTATCCTCGCACTGTGCGAGAGCGAACCTGCATTTAGAATGAATGCATGAATCAGCAAATGAAGGGAAAATGAGCTGTGTGCCAATGAAGTGAAAATGAGCTGTGTGCCAATGAAGTGAAAATGAGCTGTGTGCCAATGAAGCGAAAGTGGGCTGTGTGTTCACGTCAAATCTGGGCTGTGTGTTCAGTAAATTTGTTATTTGGGCTGTGCGTTCAAATTTCAGAAAATTAGTGGGCTGTGTGTTCACGTCAAAACTGGGCTGTGTGTTCAGTAAATTTGTTATTTGGGCTGTGCGTTCAACTTTCAGAAAATTAGTGGGCTGTGTGTTCACGTCAAATCTGGGCTGTGTGTTCAGTAAATTTGTTATTTGGGCTGTGCGTTCAAATTTCAGAAAATTAGTGGGCTGTGTGTTCACGTCAAATCTGGGCTGTGTGTTCAGTAAATTTGTTATTTGGGCTGTGCGTTCAAATTTCAGAAAATTAGTGGGCTGTGTGTTCACGTCAAAACTGGGCTGTGTGTTCAGTAAATTTGTTATTTGGGCTGTGCGTTCAAATTTCAGAAAATTAGTGGGCTGTGTGTTCACGTCAAATCTGGGCTGTGTGTTCAGTAAATTTGTTATTTGGGCTGTGCGTTCAAAATTCAGAAAATTAGTGGGCTGTGTGTTCACCTCAAATCTGGGCTGTGTGTTCAGTAAATTTGTTATTTGGGCTGTGCGTTCAAATTTCAGAAAATTGTGGGCTGTGTGTTCACTTCAAATCTGGGCTGTGTGTTCAGTAAATCAGAGTTTAGGACTGTGCGTTCTACTCTTCAAATTGTGGGCTGTGTGTTCACTTCAAATCTGGGCTGTGTGTTCAGTAAATCGGAGTTTAGGGCTGTGCGTTCTACTCTTCAAATTGTGGGCTGTGTGTTCACTTCAAATCTGGGCTGTGTGTTCAGTAAATCGGAGTTTAGGGCTGTGCGTTCTACTCTTCAAATTGTGGGCTGTGTGTTCACGTCAAATCTGGGCTGTGTGTTCAGTAAATCGGAGTTTAGGGCTGTGCGTTCTACTCTTCAAATTGTGGGCTGTGTGTTCACTTCAAATCTGGGCTGTGTGTTCAGTAAATCGGAGTTTAGGGCTGTGCGTTCTACTCTTCAAATTGTGAGCTGTGTGTTCACTTCAAATCTGGGCTGTGTGTTCAGTAAATCAAATTGTGGGTTGTGTGTTCAACTCTTAGTTAGTATGTGCTGTATGCTCATTTTCAACTTCGGGCTGTGTGTTCGGCTAATCAATATTTGAACTATGTGTTCGGTTTCTAATTAATGTGTGCCGTGCGTTCACAATCAATCAATGAACTGTGTGTTCGTGGGATTCAAGTGTTTAAATCATATGCTCAGGATGCAAGTCAAGTACTATGTTGTAAGCTAAACTGTGTGTCTAAGCATGGCAAAGTTACGAATTGCACGAAAAATTCAGAAAATAAAGTAAAATACCTCTGCATCACGGGAAAGGTGCTGCTCCGGCTCACGCAGGAGGAGATCCCCTGGCACCCGATCGTTAAAATCAGTAAAATGGCGGAAACTAGCCCGCGGGAGTCTGTGTACCGCTGGGGCGTATCGATCGGGCATGAAAGGGCGAACCCTCGGGGGTAGTGTCATAGGATCAAAATCGTCCCCGGCACCCGGAAAACCTCCGCCGTGAGGAAAATGACCAGCCATTGCAAGAAATCTGCAAAGAGGAGCAAAAATGAACAAAGTGAGCCAAAAGTGGAAAAAGTCAACAAAAGTCAACTCTCGGGAATTTGAAAAGTCAACAAAAGTCAACCCCCGGGAAAATATTCCAAATATTGAGACAAATTTACCTCAAGTGGTGAAAATGAGAAGAGAAGTCTCGGAATCAAAATTTAGTCGGCTCAAAGTGCTTAACGCTGAAAGATTTCGCGGAAACAACTTGTGTGGAAGGCCGAGGGGCGCGTATAAAATGCAGATCTGAAAGAGAAAATGGTCTGGGGAGCAAGAGGAGAGAATTTCACAACTTTGGAAGTGATTTCGGAGGCCATAGGAGGTGTGTATATATAGAAATTGCCGAAAAGACCAAAATGCCCCTGCTTTTGGGTACCTGGCCGGCCGACCACCTAACCTGGCTGGCCGGCCCCTCTGCTTTTTGGCCCTGGCCGACGGCCTCCCCTTGGGAAGTGGGCTGGCCGACGGTGGTCCCCACCCCCTCCCCTACCTCTCTGCAAATTTTTAGGAAAATCGGAGTTCCCGGGACCTGAAAAAGTTCAAGAAAAGTGCACTTTCTGGTGCCGAATTGCTCCGCCAGAACTTTAGCTGCAATTTCTGACATGTGTCTCATCATTATTCATCGAAATCAGAGTGTAGCCTTTTTAAATATATTGTGACCTCTCCGGGAGGTGAATCAGAGGCCGCGATCAAGCCGCCTTCGCCGAAATGCGCGTTTCCCAGCTTGTTATTTCGCAGCAAATCTGTATCCTGATTTATGCTTGTTTCGCATTGTTATGCTCATAACTTGCATTTTCATGAACATTTTGCATTATCATGTATAATTTCTTGGTGTACAACATTTCTGTGCTCGGACATGCGTTGTCACGCACGTACCTTTCTCATTTTGCGATGCATTCACTCACCGACACTGCGTGTGTCAAACTTTTCGCATTACGGAAATCGCATTGAATGTATATGTCGTAGCATATTGTTCTTGTTGAATTTCTTTATTTTGCAAGCACGATATTGTATGTACGGTTCATTTGAGGCTGGTGCGACCAGACGAATCGCGCAGGTATCGTATCTTCTCCGTGTGAGACGCGACGAGAATTCAATGATTCTCTGCATTCCTAACTGCATGAGATGTAGTTGTTGCTTTGCATTCTTGCTTAAAACTGTTGCATCTATTTGTCAATACTTGCTTCATTACAGCTTGCTGCATTTGCATGATCACCTGGCTCTGTGCATATCATTTGCATTTTGCCCCTTTTGCCTGCGGGCACGCCTGCGGGCATACACACATCTTTGTCTATCTTGCATGATTGTCTAAGTCTTCGGCCTTGTCAAAAATGGGTCGTCTCTGGGCTTTGACATTCACTCCCGTCATTGTTATGACTTCCGAGTTCTGTCAAAGAGGGGCAACTGTAGACACCCCATTTTTGACCGACCTTAAGACTCAGACGTCACCGATTGAGCGCTCGGTGATGTTGCATACTGTGCTCGTTCAGAAGTCTCAGAGTCGCGGCCGTGCGCCCTGCCTCCGGACTTCCGAACTCTCTTCTGTGCCTTGTCTCGGTTTGCGAACCAGGCTCGGTTTTCTCTGTTTTTCTTCCTGAGGGGAGGGAGTGGTCCCGTGGACTATCTCTCGGTGGCTGTGGGCTACTTTTCATGGCCGTAGGCCATTTTGCCCATTTCGGAGCCCGGTTCCCGGTTTTCGGGACTGTCAGGCCGTGTGCCTCGGTTCGGGACCGCCCAACCATCTCCGATTTCTCCGGTTCTTGGCAAGCACCTCTGTTTTACCATTCCGAGGGACACTGGGGCTTCCGGTGCCCACTTCTCGGCCAAACACCACTTCCGGTGCTCACGGCCCATTTTCGGGACCCCGAACTGCGTGTTTTGGGCCCCGAGCATTCATTTTGTATTGGTTTTCTCTGATTCTTGGAAGGTACCTCTGTTTTACCATTCCAGGGGACACTGGGGTCTCAGAAGCCCACTTCGCGGCCAAACACCACTTCCGGTGCTCACGGCCCATTTTCGGGACCCCGAACTGCGTGTTTTTGGCCCCGAGCATTCATTTTGTATCGGTTTTCTCTGATTCTTAGCAGGTACCTCTGTTTTACCATTCCAGGGGACACTGGGGTCTCAGAAGCCCACTTCGCAGCCGAATACCACTTCCGGTGCCTGGCAGCCCATTTTCGGGATCCCGAACTGCCCGGTTTTGGTCCCGAGCATTCATCTTACATTGGTTTTCTCTAATTTTTGGAAGGTACCTCTGTTTCAACACCAGGGAGATCACTGGGGGGTGAGAGGCCAGCAATTATCCCAGAAGACCAGTTTCGCTCCTCCGGAGCCCGTTTTTCTCACTTCCGGGCTAATGTTGAACACCCTAGGGGTATTTTCTTCCAACCAAAGCTGCATATTTGTGATGAGGGGACATGGGAGGACCCTAAACAAGCATGGTCGGCCAGAAACTTGGAGTTTCATTTTTAAGCCTCTTCTTCAAGCTCTATGTTGTGGCTCCTGCTTCAGTGTTGCCAAATTCCAACCTTGGAACCTTGTTCTACACATCTTGGAGGACCCTAAAAGAAGGTGGTCGGCCAGAAATTGTTGGATTCATTTTTGAGCCTCTTCTTCAAGCTCTATGTTGTGGCTCATGCTTCAGAGTTGCCAGATTTCAACCATGGGGTCTTATTCTACACACAGTGGAGGACACCAACCTAGCATGGTCGGCCCGAAAATTTACACTTCATTTTTGGACCCTGGCCGGCCGGCCAGGGTGAGTGGCTGGCCGACCAGGTGGGGTGGCCGGCCGGCCCCCTTGCATAAAGCCACCTGGCCGGCCTGCTTCCCCCTTTCCAGCCTGTTCCAGCTGTCCGGATATTTTCTCAAAATATCTCCCCCATCTGGGGGATATTTTGGGAGGGAAAGCTTGGGTGCTTTTCCCTCCCCTTTTACACCTTTCTTTGCCTATTTAAAGGGCTGGACAGCCCCTTTGCCTAGGTTAGAAAATTTCATCTCAAGACCATCTCTCTCAATTCCTTGATTTCCATAGCCAAAACTTCAAGAAAACTTCCAAGTTCCTAGTCCATTCCTTCATCAACCCTTAGCATCACCATTACCAACTCCATTTCAGCAGCAAGGAGGTGTTCTCCAGTGGTTAAGAAGCAATAAATTCAGGCCAAGAAGTGGCAACAATTGGATCTTCAAGGGTAAGTCTTCAAATCTCATCTTTGTAGCATAATTTTCCATCCTATTTCTACCCTATTTCCTTTCATATTTTGGGCTTTGACCCCTACTGATTTTAGGCCTATTTTGAGCCCCTCTACAACTTTGTAGAAGGGCTCAACTTCATTTGGTGTCTCCATGACACACTTGTTTCAATACCTAGCTTGTATGTCATAATTTTGCATGCTATTTTTAGCCTATTTGCATTTGTTTTTGGGGCTCCGACCCCTACTGGTTTTGTGCTTATTTTGAGCCCCTCTACAACATTGTAGAAGGGCTCAACTTCATTTGGCCATTCTATATACCACCTCCCTTTGAAATCCACTTTAGGCCCTAATACTTGCATGTTTTGTAGCCTTTTGTGCTTTTGGTTTTGGCCTTTGGTCAGAACTGAGAGGGGTCTTATTTTGACCCCCTCTACATGTTTCATGAAGAAAGTTTTGTTGTTTGGTGCATGCTTTACATACTTTTCATTATAACCTCTTTTGAGCCCTATTTTGCATGGAATTGTTAGCATGCTTTTGTTCTGATTTTGGGGTTTCCATAAACTGAATATATGCTTATTTTTGGACCCTCTTCAGTATTGTAGAAGAAAGTTTTTCCATTTGAATTTTCTACATGCTACTTGTCTCAATACCTCTCTTTTGGCCCCTATTTTGCATGCTAATGTTGACATATCTATGCTAGCAATTTGGCCTTGTTTTGTACTAGAAAAGTGCTATTTCTGGGACTGTCTTGCTACTGTTTTGCTGCCATGTGTCGATTTTGCATGTATAGCATAGCTGTAGGCCATTTCGGGGGGTAAATATCGCATTTCGGGAGTATTCCGGGCATCGGGTGCATTTTTATCATCATTTCGGGGCTGTTTCCCCTTCATTTAGCTGCTGAAATTTGTTTCGTATGCTTGCATGTCATTTCCCATGTCATTTCATGCCTTAATGCATTGCCTCGGTTTGCGTGCCCGTGGGCGCGCACTTCGAGGCACTCCATTTTCATTCACCGGCACATTATGTGAGTGTGGCCGAGGCCCTCTCATGTTGGCGTAAGCCCAATTTGCATTCCGTGTGTCATTTCACGCCTTCGGGCCATGTCTCGGTTTGCGTGCTCGTGTGCACGCATTTCGAGGCACTTCTTTTTTATCCGACGGCAGCCTATGTGAGTGTGACCGAGGTCCTCTCATGTTGGCGTAAGCCCATCATCGCATTTCGCATGTTATTCCATTGCCTCGGTTTGCGTGCCAGTGGAGGCACGCATTTCGAGGCACTTCGTTCTCATTCCGGCATCTGATGTGAGTGCGGCTGAGGCCCTCTCATGTTAGTGTAAGCCCAATCTGTATTTCCACGCTTGTTTATCACCGCCTTGGTTTGCGTGCCCGGGGGCACGCATTTCGAGACACCCGGTTTTATCCGATTTGCATGTCATATCATCGCCTCGGTTTACGTGCCCGTGGGCACGCACTTCGAGACACTCAGTTTTATCCGATTCGCATTTCATATCATCGCCTCGGTTTGCGTGCCCGTGGGCACGCACTTCGAGACACTCGGTTTTATCCGATTTGTATTGCATATCATCGCCTCGGTTTGCGTGCCTGTGGGCACGCACTTCGAGACATTCTATTTTATCCGATTTGCATTGCATATCATCGCCTCGGTTTGCGTGCCCGTGGGCACGCACTTCAAGGCACTTTATTTTATCCGATTCGCATTCCATGCCATCGCATCGATTCGCGTGCCCGCGTGCACACTTTTCGAGGCATCCGTTTTCATCTCATTCTCATAGCATTGTGCATGCTAGGCTGTATCTTAGTTGTATTTCCTGCATATCATGCATATTGCACGGGAAACGAGGTACGTTTCGCACTCCGAGTGTCGGAACGTGTCTCAATTCCCCAGTCACCGACACTCTGGATTACCCATGATGGAGTTAGGTTTTGCTGTAGCATTCATCTGCATTCACCCTATATTGAGTTGTGCAATTCGGCTCCTCGGCCATCACGCATCGGTATGCGCGATTGGTGGCACGAGGATCGAGGCATGCATATATTGTGAAATACATTGTTGTGCCCCTTTCCTGCTCTCTGTTGCAGCAAAATCAAGGATCAGTAACTTTTCAGAATCTGGCACGCATTTCAAGAAACATTGCAAACAGAGGCTAATCGGGGCATCCCAGTGGATTTCCGCGCCAGGCAGCCCAAACAGGCGGCATCTATCAGAAGCAAGGCAGTCCCTGGCTTGCATGCCAGTTTACCGTTTTTCATAGTTAATTTGTTAATTAATTAGAAATTTGTAATATTCTTTTATTCGGACTGTATTATTCTTTTACTCGGACTGTATTATTTATTCGGACCCTCTGCGCGAGGGCACAATGTTGTAATAAGCGTGGGTGAGTGTGATGTATGTCTTCCAACCCTCATTTCTTTCTCCCTTTTATTTACCTGCTTATGATGGTTAGATATAGGGCATATTTCAATTAGCATACAGTATGATAGCATGTTTGCATCATTCATCTGTCTTGCATGCACCGGGCTCGGCGCATCATACAAACTGCATTTGTATTTCAATTCCAAATTGAATACATGTTAGCTGTAGCATTTCATATGCCATGTTTAGAATAGCCGAGCCTGCTATAATTGCATTTTGCATGTGTTGCATTAGGCATTTCAGCATAGTTAGGATTCATGCATGATTTCTAATCAGCTTTTGTTTTGGCTTGGAGTACTCGGTGAGTTTTGTGCTTTAGCATCCTTGCATGCGTGTGAGTGTTGCCATGATAGCATGCTTGCCATGAGGCTATTTGCTTATGTGATATAACTGCCTTGAATGCCTGTGGGTGGAGGTTGAGTTATCTGAACTGGGACAAATCATTGATTGTTTGTTAAGCCCACTAGATAGTGGCAACATCACTGTTTTCTAAGCCCACCTGAGAGTGGCAAATCCGCATTTTAGCCTACCTGCGGGTAGCACCATCACACCATTTTCAAACAAACAAACATGAAATGTTTTGTTCCAATTCAGACGACCCAGTCTATACTTATTTGCTGCAAGCATCACATAGTAAACTAGGCTAATAACCGGGATAAGAGCATACAAAGTTTTCAAAATCAGATATCATGGTTAGTAGAGGCCGGTCTTTGACCGGGCGAGCGGGGGTGCTTACGATGTGACCTTCCCCAATCGTACCCAAGTTCCCGAGCCAAGGCAACTTTGGTGATGACGGACACGTGGCCTTTTGGCACCGAGTCAGGGTTTCCTAAATTTCCCATTTTAAAAATATTTAGGTGGCGACTTTTTTATCTGGCAAAGCAGTCCATGTTTGGCACTACTTTTCAAAAAATCTGTTTTCTCAAACGATTTGCCGGATTTGGACTCTTTGGTTCAGATTTAGAACCGCAACAAAAATCGAGTCCGAACTGTAGCGAGGCCCCTCGCGGGCGTTGTTACAGTAGGCGAGGTCAAAAGGATCAAATGAGTTTCGGCACGCAACCTACATAACACATTACGGATACACACGTTGAATATGCATTCCAAATCGTACAAAACTTGCATCCATGGTTCTAAGTGTGTACTTAACCCTTTATCCTTAGTATGGAGTCTTAATCATGGCCTAGGAATGCCTAGGATGGAATGAGGGTGTAAAAATGCCTTAGAAAATATTTTTCCAAAGTTGCTGAAAACAGGGGTCTCGCTCGAGCGAGCCTTCCTTCGCTCGAGCGAGCTTCCAAAATCAAAGGCTTCGCTCGAGCGAGCCCTCCTTCGCTCGAGCGGTCTGATGAAACAGTAAAAGTACTGGTTGCTGAAATTTTACGCGCGATGGTCGCTCGATGCTCGCTCGAGCGAGCTTGCAAAATCAAAGGACTCGCTCGAGCGAGGGGTCCTTCGCTCGAGCGAGGAAGCAAAATCTGGAATTTTCAGATTTGTCTTCCAAGTTCGAACCAAGCACTCTACCATCCAAAACTCAACCTCTTAGGCCCAAAATCTGGAAAAACATTTTAAACTCATAGTACATTAAGTTTCAAAAGCCAATTTGTAAATTCAAGGGCCAAGAGTGAGTCAATTTGAGCACCATTTACAAACCCATTTCAAGAACAAAGTGTAATCCAACATCCTTGGATTCAAATGCATTTCAAAGCTTCAAATGATGATCCATGGCATCATTAAACCCAGAATTTTGATGAATCCATGATCTCTACCAAAAATAAGGGCATGCATGTGGAGTTTTTACACAAAACAACTTCAATTTCCATGAATATGCACATGCATGCACTAATTAAGCTTAATTTCAACATGTCAAACCCAACTCCAACCTTACATGCAAAATTAACCAAGAACCATGGAAAAGTGGTCTTAAACTTGAAATCAAAAGGACAATCCCCTACCTTAGACCTTAAATGCAAGATGTGAGAGGTTGAATATACAAGGCTCCTTCAATCTTCCTAATTTTCCAAGCAATTCCTTAATGAACCAAGTTTTCTTCCCTCTCCTTTGCCTCTCCCACGTTGGTCTCTCAAGAGAATGAAGGCAAAATGTTCCAAAACTAAGTCTCCTAATTGTCTAAGTTAGTGGCCTTCAATGGCATAACCGTAAATAAGCTAGGTCCATTATTAAAATGTTATTTAATCTGATTTAAACATTCCAAATCGAGTTTTAATTGGACCTACCATAATTTCACATAAAATCTAACGAGTTCAAAACACTAATCAATTTCAGAATCGGGTGCCGATATGGCCTCCAATTTGCGATTAAAGTTTAAAACACAAATAGATAAAAACACAAAATTCATGCAATCCACATGCAAATAAATCCCAATTTTCCTCTTAATTATTATTAGGCATAATTAAGTTCCAATTTACGCTAATCAGGGTCGGGGTTATTACATTATCAGTCGGTAATAAGTTAAGGGACTCAATGACAATGATGCCACCCTTTATGATAAAGGCCCTAATGGAGAGAGTGCATCAATATATCCGGGTAGAGGAAGATAATGCCCGTGCTAAAGTAAAATCTGGCACAACAGCAATGCCAGATAAAAAGACTGCAGCAAAAATCAACACGGTAGAACAATCAAGCAAGAATGGGTGAGGCAGGCGAGCCAACAGAGAGGACCCCCAAACAAGGAAGTTAAGAGTCCGCACTACCATTACTACAGTATTCAATAAACCTATCTACCAAATTCTTAGCGAGATGCGCGATGAACCCTTCGTTCGACAGCCAGCCAAGTTGGGAGAAGCATAAAGAGGCTATGATGAGAGGTACCGTTGCACCTTCCATGATGAGAAGGGACACCGCACTGAAAATTGCACACCATTAAGGCAACATCTGGAGGAGTTAGTGGCCACTGGACACCTGGGCCAGTATATAGAAGAGGGAACACAGCCAGCCCCCCCAGGACCTCAACAGACCAAGCGGGATGCCGGTCGACGGTCCACCCCAAGGCATAATCAACGTTATACATGGGATCGTTGAACCTGAGCCGGTATGTGAGCTCAGAGGGATAATCAAAAAGGCTGAACACTTGAGAGAGGTATGAAGTGCACAATCTACCGTAAAAAAGGGCAAAACAGAGGCTACGAACGTCATATCCTTTTCAGACAGGGATCTAGCAAGGCTACATTGCCCTCACAATGACGCACTGGTGGTCACTTTGCGCGTCAAGAATTTCGACATCAAACGGATTCTGATTGACCAAGGAAGCTTATGCGAGATAATGTACTACGGGACCTTTAAACAACTGAAATTGGAGGACAAGGACTTGGCACCTGCGATATCTTCCCTTGTCGGTTTCAACTCAATGCCAGAATGGCCAGTGGGCAAGATAATCCTGCCAGTCAAGGCAGGAATAATGACAAAACAGGTGGAATTCTAGGTATTGAAGGTTCCTTCCACTTACAACATAATCTTGGGAAGAGCATGACTGCACGCCATGCGCTCGGTGGCGTTAACCTACCATCAGGCATTACGGTTCCCTAACGAAACCGGCGTGATTGAAGAAGTCTTAGGAGACCAAATCATGTCAAAATAGTGTTTCGTCACGGTAAACGGCAGCCGTGCTGCAAAAGGGTTTGTTCAGATGGTGGAGGAGCCAGAAAACAACGAACTGTTTGTAGATGTCGGCAAAGCAGTGGAACAGAAGGCAGTGGAAGACTTGGTTGAGGTGAGGATAGATGAAAAGGACCCAGAAAAGTTATTTTTACTCGGCTCGTTATTATCCAGCACTAAGAGAGTAGAGGTCATGAAATTCTTAACCTCTAACATCGAAGTGTTTGCCTGGACACCATACGACATTCCTGGTATTAACCCAAATTTTATTTGCCATCAACTTAATGTCCACCCAATTGCCAGGCCAATTATTCGGTGAACTCGCCGATCGACACTCCACCACATAGAGATAATGGAAGAAGAAGTAGGAAACTTGCTAGAGGCAGGAGCTATCAGAGAAGTACACTATCCTAGGTGGATCTCCAACACTATAGTAGTACCAAAGAAGAACGACAAGTGGCACGTTTGTGTGGACTACAAAAAGGTCAACAAAGTATGCCTAAAAGACAGTTTTCCCCTACCACAGATAGACCAACTGGTGGATCTGACGGTAGGGCATAACCGACTTAGCTTCCTTGATGTGTATCGAGGTTACCATCAGATCGCTATGTATGAGCCAGACCAGGATGTCACGTCATTTACAACGCCCAAAGAATTGTACTGTTACAAGGTCATGCCTTTTGGCCTAAAGAACGCAGGGGCTACATTCCAACGGATGGTCACCAAAATGTTTGAACCATTGTTAAGCAGAACAATGGAGGCTTACATAAATGACATGGTGGTCAAAAGCAAGGATGAGAAGGACCATCTCAGGGACCTAGATGAAATGTTTCAAATTTTGAAGTCCCACAAGTTGCGTCTAAATGCATCTAAGTGCGCATTCGACATAGGATCAGGCAAATTCCTAGGCTTTCTAGTGACCAACCGGGGTATAGAAGTTGATCCCTCTCAGATCAAAGCAATCCAAGATCTTGAGAGGCCCAACACAGTCAAAGAGGTATAGCATCTCACTGGCCTAGCAGCAACGTTTAACTGGTTCATAAGTCGGTGGTCAGATAGATGTCGACCATTATTCCAAGCACTGAACGCCAAATTTGAGTGGGATGAGGAATATGACCGCGCCCTAGAAAGCTTGAAAGACTACATGACCTCTCCTCCGTTGTTAGTAACCCCGGTACTAGCAGAAAAGCTCTTTTTGTACTTAGCAATTTCACAGCATGCAGTCAGCGCAGTGTTGGTCAAAGTGGAATGAACTGCCTATCTTTTATGTTAGCAAGACCTTGCTGGGCGCTAAAACAAGGTACCTACCATTGGAAAAGCTAGCATTAGCTTTGATGATGGCCTCAAGAAAGTTGTCACACTATTTCCATTCCCACACCGTGATCGTCCTAATGGCTTTTCCATTAAAGGCCTTGTTTGAGATGACGGATTTTTCTGGACGAATCTTGAAATGGGCAGTGGAGTTGGGGTAATTCGATATCAAGTTTCAACCCAGAACCGCAATAAAAGCCCAAGCTTTAGCAGACTTTGTGGCTGAGTTCATATGAGGAAGTCATCACATCTGCCCAGTTGATTTGACCGACGCAACCAGAGTAAGGGGGAAAGTGTTGCGGGAACTGCGCAGCCCCTAATGCAGGATGCCCAACTACATTGCAAGCCATACAGGATTGAGGACAGGAAGGAAGGAACAAACCATGCTATTTCCAATGGGGACTCATCAAAAAGTAAAGACTTGAGGCAGTCAGACAGTGAAGTTCAAACCCCAACAATAGACATCAACTTGGAAGAAAACATCAGCAACACCTACGATCCCAAGACATTATCCGATCCCTCTATTTGCTGGAAACTATTCGTCTGAGAGATGTGAAAACTCTTCGTGGATGGAGCATCCAACAGGCATGGTGCTGGACTTGGCATAGTCCTCATCTCACCAGATGGCCTAACAATTGAACAGGCAGTCAACCTTGGCTTTCCAGCATCCAACAACGAGGCGGAGTATGAAGCACTGTTAGCAGGCTTAAAATCAGCACTTTACATGAAGGCCACCTAGTTGATGGTATACAGTGACTCCCAACTGGTAGTCAGCCAAATTTCAAGGGACTACGAGGCAAAAGATGATAGGATGGCTAAGTACCAAGAGTTAGTTAGAAAAGAGATCATGAAGTTCGAAGTAGTTCAGATAGAGCAAATCAGCCGAGAGGAAAATAGTAGAGTAGACGAGTTGGTAGGTTTTGCTTCAATGGCAGATACATCTATCCCACACCCATTACTGATTGACTTCCTGCCTAGACCAAGTATTGAGGAACCCGAAGCAGCCGAGGCATATTGTGCCAAACTAGGCCCATCCTGGATGGATCCCATCATAATGTTTTTAAAAGATGGCATCTTGCCTAAAGAAAAGAAAGAAGCCAACAGAATTAGAGCCAAATCACAGCGATTTTGCCTCTCTCCATCATTAGCATTGTATAAAAAATCCTTCACAGGACCCTACCTCAACTGCGTCCATCCCAGCAAGGTCGAGACATTTTTGTTCGAGATACACGAAGGCGTATGCAGAAGCCACCAAGGGAGAAGATCATTGGCTTACAAAGCAATTTTGCAAGGATATTGGTGGCCATACATGCAAGCAGATTCAGAGAAATATGTCAAGAAGTGCAAGAAATGTCAGAAGTTCGCACACTAAATACATCAATCGGCCAGAGAACTCCTACCACTGACTAGTCTGTGGCCCTTCACAATGTGGGGCCTGGATATAGTGGGACCACTTCCAAGTGCATCCGACAACAGAAAGTTCTTTCTCACAGCAACAGACTACTTTACAAAGTAGGTAGAGGCAGAAGCACTAGCATTTATAAAGGAGAAAAACGTTAAAAAATTCGTTTGGCAGAACATCATTACTCGATTCGGCATACCTAAGGCTCTAATATCCGACAATGGTACTCAGTTCAATGGCAAAATCTTCAGGGGCTTTTACGAAGAGTACAAGATAAAATTTTACAATTCTACACCAGCATACCCTCAAGCGAATGGCCAGGCAGAAGCTTCGAACAAAGTTGTCTTAGATGGTTTAAAGAAAAGGTTGGAGAGGGAAAAAGGCAAGTGGGCAGAGGAACTTCCTCATGTTTTATGGGCTTATCGTACCACACCTCAGCGGTCAACTGGAGAAACTCCTCTTTCCTTGGCCTATGGCATAGAGGCAGTAATCCCACTAGAAGTAGGCCTCCCCACTATTAGAAGTGAAAATTTTGACCCAAATTTGAATGAAGAAGCCATAACCTTGGAACTCGACCTTGCAGAAGAGAGAAGGGAAAAAGCACTAGTTCACATTGTCTCATACCAGCAGAAGTTATCTAGAAAATATAACAAAACAGTGCATCCAAGGCAATTCAAGATTGGATATTGGGTACTGCGCAAAGTAATATGCAACACTTTGATACCTGGAGATGGCAAGTTAGGACCTAACTGAGAAGGACCATACAAAGTGGTCGATTTAGTAGGAAAATGGGCATATCACTTGAAAGATGGAGACAACAAAGCTAGTTCCAGGCCGTGGAACACTGCCAATCTCAAACTATTTTATTTTTATCTTTTCCTTAAAATACTTGTAATTTTTCCTTTTTTCAAATAAAACAAGTAGTTTTTTCAGCATAATTCTTTCTACTGTAAAAGTTGTTCTTAGTCATTGCTAACTAGGGGCAATCAAGAAGTTTGGCAGGATTGGCCAACATTTATTTTTCTTCTTCAGCCGAGATAAGGATCAAGGCTGAAGAAGGTTGGCAGGTTTGACCAACATTTAGCTCTCTTTAGCCGAGATAAGAATCTAGACTGAAGAAAGTTGGCAGGTATGACCAACATTTATTTCTCTTCTTTAGCCGAGATAAGGATCTAGGTTGAAGAAAGTTGGCAGGTATGACCAACATTTATTTCTCTTTTTCAGCCGAGATATGGATCTAGGCTGAAGAAGGTTGGCAGGTTTGACCAACATTTAGCTCCCTTCAGCCGAGATAAGGATCTATGCTAAAGACAGTTGGCAGGTATGACCAATATTATACCAGGCTCTTGGACGGGATAAATATCTCGACCAAAAAAAGTTAGCAGGATTAGGTAATGCCTAGCTAAATTAGTCTGGCTTGGCATGGTACAAAAATGTTGAAATACAATAATCGAACAAACAGTTGGGAAAATAGCATATTTCATTCTATTTCCAAACGTTCATTATAAGAGGGGCTTGAGCCCGGTTACAATATCAAAAGAAAAAACAAAATCAAGCGAAAAGATTATCCAAATCAGCATCCAAATCAACCCGATCTTCGCTACTCGGTAGGCCGGTTTCAGCGGGTAGGTCGGTCACAGGTGCCCCCTCAGCCGTGCTTGACACCGGTAGCTCCACCCGAGCTGTCTAGAGATCGTGATCACTAAGGACAGGTGTGGGATTGTCTAGATGAGGGGATCCTTCTTCCTCCTCTCCCTATTGGAGAAACTTCTGTTGTATGGCATTGGCGTAGTTCGCCATGTAACTTGGAATGAAGTGAGAGGGAGGGTTCTGGAAGATCTCGGTTTCTTTCCCCAGAACGAGCTTCATAACAGTAGCCTTCCATCCACACTTGAAGAAGATGTCCTTCGCAGCTTCACACTGCAAGACATAGGTGTCCTCCCCTTCTTTATAGCCATGGTCTTCAGCGTCTTGCATGTTCTTTTTTAGCTCGGCAATCTCAGCATCTTTCTTCTTTTTAAGCTTGGCCAGTTTGCGTAGGTAGCGGTCTTTCCTTTCGGCCAGCGCCTTCTACTTGTCCACCTTCGCCGCGCTGACCAGCTCAGTGAGTCTTGCATTCTCGAATTTGAGCTCGGTCATTCTTTGCTTAGCCTCGTTCAGCTCAGCCGTCTTAGCGTTGGCATCTGCCACGGCCAGCCGCGTTGGCTTGCGAAGCTCTAGCACTCGCTTATGGGCAATGTGGTTCTTCTGCATGGCCTGCAGAAAGAGAGGTCGTGATTATGTTAAAACCGAGCAAACAGAAGTGTAAAATGGAAAACAAATAGAGTGGAGCACTTACAAGCACCATTGACTTAGTGGCTGAGCTTATGGCTTTTAGCTCGGTCAAGTGGTCGTGGTGCTCCATGTCTGCTGGCAGACACACGCTTTTGGCAAGGTTGAAGGCAAGCGTGTGGTTCTTGTCTGCAACCACCGAGTCTGTGTTCGAGATAGTGTGGTTCTTATAAGTTATTTTTGGTGCCCATTCTGAAGGGCTTGCTCGATCAGAGTGCACGGGCTCAGGGCTCGGCATCGTAGTTCCAGGAAGCATGGTGTCCTCCTCATCGACCAAGTGTTGTGGTTCGATCGAATCAGTACGTGCGCGCTTGCTCGGTCGAGATGTTGAGGTCCTTGCGGTTGGAGGAGCTACCATGGTTTCGCGATGTTGGCGAGACAAATCTAGCCCGATTTGCTCTTCACCAGAGGTTTGCTCGGTGATAAGTGCTCGCACTGCCCTCTTCTTCGCCATTTCTTGTTCTTCGGTAAGAAGGATCAGGTTGATTTGTGGAAAAGTGGGATCTGGCTCTGGAAAAGGCTCCAGAAAGAAGTCGGTGACTCTGGTCTTCCTTCTACCGCTATATTGGTAGGTCGGCTTGAAGTTTAAAAGCTTGGCCTAGTCACGGTGACGGTACCAAAGTGTGGCTCGAAGGGCATCCTGGTTGGCGTAAGTATAGTGTGATTTTAGTTGGTTCAAATTTACAAAAGAAAAGGACAAGGGTTAGCACGTTGGGTAAGCTGAAATAGCAAAGTAGAAATTGAACCGGAGTATTCTTACCAGCAATGCCTTTGTTCCAGTTTATATTGTATCCCAGTATCTGGGCTTCTTGGTCTTCAAAGTTACCAGAAACCTAGAGGAAGTCGTCGTCATTCAGATCTTTGTCTGGTGTATTTTTTACAATTTTTTCTCAGCCTCTCCTTACTCTAAGGTAGAACACCCAACCGTCGTCATTTTGGCCGAGCGAATATTGATGAAATAGCTCAGCCAATCCGAGGTTGAGGCCGAGCCGGTAGTTTAGTTCGGCGATGCCGTTTATTATTCTATAAGTGTTTGTGGAAAGTTGGGTTGGGCAGAGTCTTGTTTGGCGAAGGAATTTGCATACAAGGGGTTGTATGGGAAACTGAAGCCCGGCTTCTATGATTGATATCACGGTGAAGGGAATGAAGCCCGGTTTTCCCCAAGGTGTGGTGTCTAGCTCGACTAGAGAGAGGTGGACATCATCAGGTATATTGTAGTCTCGGCAGAATTCAGCCATGGCTCCAGGTGAGTCCACTAGGAGCCGGTATTTACCCATTGGGACTTAAAAGAATGGTTTTGTTAAGTTAGAAGTGACAGCCTAGCTCGGTGCCGGAGTGATTCTGATAGCTCAGTTAAGCGAAAACGCCGGGGGACAGAGTGTTAAAAGTGTGCCTGGCCAACCTAGTTGAGTCTACAAAGTGACAATAAAGTGTTATGCCCAGAAAACTGGACCGGGCTATGAAAGGAAACAGAGTAAAATAAACCTAGCTCGGCTACATCTAGGTTATGGTTAGTTTAAAGTTCGGTCGTAAGTCGTTTCTAACTCAAAGGTTTATGGCTCGGTCAGGAATTAACCTAGGAGTCGCAAACAAGTACCTAGTTCGGTCTCAGAGCGACTTTGGATCAAAAAAACATGTTTTTGAAATTATAAGGGTGAGCCTTTAAGCTTGGGAGTAAGGTTTTTTAGTTCATGGTGTTTTGTTCAAACATTTTCAAGCACGCATGTATGGGGCCAAATGTAACAAAAAAATATATAGAAAGAAGTATAAAAGCAACTTACGGGTTAAAGCGTGAGAGCAACAATCCATCCAACAAAGGAGCAAGTAAAGAGGAAGGGGTTGAAGCTCAGGATGCGAAGATATGGCGTCCAGAAGTGCAAAAATGCTCTGAAGAATGAAGATGAACAGATGACTGTTTGAAATAAAACAGGGCGCATTTATATGAGAGGCAAAACGGCAAGCCTTTTTTAAATTTTTTGGGTAAATGTGAAAACGGCTGGCATGGTACAACCCAGCTATCGGTGTGTGACACGTGTCCAATTAGGGACGTGGTAACAAGCTTTTTTGAAATGTCAAGTCGTACGACTGACGCAAGATCAGGAAACTGAAATAGATTCCAGTCCGATTGAAATCGTTAGCTCAACCAGAAGTTCATAATCCTAATCCTAATCCTGTTTCATAAGATGGAATTAATGGGCAATTAAGAGGGTAATTTATGCATAAATTGGGCCGAGATAAGTAAGCCTGTGGGATTAAGCCGAGATAGGTGTAGTCATGGGCCAAGCCATGGACCAAAGTAATTATCTCGGAAGCTTTGGTCATGGTAGTTCAGTCAAAGCTTGGCTATCAGAGTCTGGTCTAGCGGTCGCGGCTAAAGTACCTACTTGAGTTAAACCGAGTTAAAGATAGCTCGGTAAAGGCAACTTCAGAGACCCAGTTGACTGAAATTGGCTTGTTCAGCATCGAGTTGTGTGAGCACGGTTATGCTTTGTGCCAACCGAAGTAAGAGTTGCAGTTATCTCATTTTGATAAATAGTGAGTAAGAAGTTATCAGGATAAGATTTATCCTTGAGAGTGTGATTCTTAAGAGGACTCTATTAGGAAGAGTTGAAGTCCTACTAGGATTGTGCCAGGCAGAACCTATAAAAGCTCATAGCAGGACTTATGTACAGGTATCACAATTCTTACTCTAGAATACACAGAGCTTTTGTGTTTATTGTCGATTTGCTGACTTAGGCATCGGAGAGGTTTCCGACACATAGCCGCCGGCTAGCTCACGTTTGTGTTTTCAGGTAGTAAAGCGACGACGTTTGGAGGAGCGCAAACTTGATCAACAGGATTATACGAGAATATTATTTCATGCTTGTACAAATAACAATCTCAATGAAACAATTAATAACAAATTGGCACAACGATTTAAGTTGAACAAAATCACAATTAGAGTACCTCCAATTGTGATAAAAAAAATCACGGGCCAAAATCACAAAACAATCCACCAAGAAGACAAAAAGAAATTACACACAAGAACCCTCAATTATTTTGCAAATCCATCCATGAATTGAACCAAACCAGATGTGCCTCTTCTACTACCGTTTTCACCTCGAAATTGCTTTGTCTAACATTGAATCCACAACGCCAATGTCGAATCCATGACAATAAGCCACTTTGAAATCCACCAAAGCTTCAGGCTCCAGTTTCCCGAAATCTACCAATGAACATCTCTTTTTTTATGTGAATGAAAGAACAAAAACAATCCTTGATGATGGTCAATATGAAACTTGTTGATCAATCGATCGCCCTCAAATCATCAAGGAAACTCATATATAAACATCGTTTAATATAGAACACTTTGTTTTTTACTCCTCTCTGAGAATCTAGATGGGTTAAATCCTAAAAACAACAAACGACGCGATTTATACTAAACAGATATGCGAAGACTGCTCGAGCGCACACTTTATCACTCGAGTGGTGTGAGTAAAGGAGCTGCTCACATATAAGCTAACCACTCAAGCGCAACATCCACCACTCGAGCGATGAAATATATTTTGCAAAAATTCAATTTGCAAGCATCTCTACTGGATGAACCACATCACCACTCAAGCTCGATCCCTGTACATAGTAAGTGAAGTGAAAAATAAGGAATGTTCAAGATACAGAATGTCAACACAAACTCATATACAAAGGCACAACTTGGGTGAGATTCACATCTAAACACTCACAGTCACACTAAAACAAAATAACGAATAAAATTACAGCTAAAAATGAGTTTTGTCAAACGAGATTGGCAATTACAAAAGCCTAACATGTAAGTGGATAATTATTTTAAATTTAAAAAGATCAGTACACTCACCATTGGATAATATAATGGAACCTCTCCATTGCATATGCAAATATGCAATGGAGAGGATCACAATCCGTTTACAATATTATAATCTAGGGTAATGCTATGGTACCATATGCAAGTTATGCCATTTGTGGGTTTGATTACCACAAATGGCATAACTTAGTATTATGAGAGTCATAACTAAAAAAAGGAAAAAAAAGAATTATAACTAAACACTACATAAAGTATATAATATAAAAAAATCGCTCTTGAATCATAACCAAAATAATATTACAAACTAACAATACAATAGATCATAACCAAAGATATAAAAGTCGTAACTAGGGGTGTATTGCATATTTATAAAACGATATGACTAAAATTATTTGTTTGCATTGCATAGTTCACAACATACCTTTTAAAACAATTTTATTTAGGGTAAATTATATTCATCTCAGATGAGGTTTTTTTAAGTTAACCCCCACACTTTTAACATAATTACACTAACTTCCTTTTGAATACGACTAAAGTGACCAAAAAATAATATAGACTGTGCATAACTATAAATATTAATACACAAAAGATAAATATACATTTTAATAAAAAGAGATAATAACATTTTTTTTCTATACAACTAATAAATTATTGATAAAAAATGGTCTAAGTGTTATTTAGTGTAATTATGTTAAAAGTTTAGGGCTGACTGTATTATTTCTAAACCTCAAGTAGGTGGGTGTAATTTACCCTTTTATTTATGTGTACAATCAAACATAAATAATGAGACTAAAATTATCTATGTATATTTATTTAAAGGGTCAATTACGTTGACCTAGTTGAAGTTTGAATAAAATACAATTAGTACCATACTTTTGACATAATTATACGGGTCTCCCTTCAGATTTTAATTCTAATAACACTTAGGCCAGTTTTGGTCAGTAATTCATTAGTTGTATGGATCAAAAGATGATATTTTCTACTAAAATATATATTTATTTTTGTTTATTTCAGTGTTTGTCCACGATTTGCATTACTCTGATCATTACTACATAGGAGATATGTGTAATTATGTCAAATTTATAGGGTTAACCATATTTTTCTCAAACTTTAGTTTACAAGGGAGATTAGTGTAATCTATATTTGCCAAACTTCATCCATAGCATGCCCTTTATTCAAGTTGAGTTAATAAGGAATTCGTAACAAACCAGAATTGGGGAAGTTTGTCCCCAAAATTCGAGCCCAGCTGTGTTTCTGTGTAATAACTTGAGAGCTGTTAACTGGATTTTCAATGTCACTTCTATTGTGGTCTTGATAAGCATAGTTTTCCAACTTCACAGGAACATCTTCAAAACAAAAAATATATATACATATATTAAGGTTATGTGTGATAATGTTTGTATTTTATGTTTTTCATTGAAAGGAAAACGCATTTAACAACTATTTGAGAAAATTGGTCTAACATTTCTCTCCAACTTTAGGTCGTACGAGAGATCCATAATATATTTTTGTTTATGGCTAAGGTCCTTTACCCATTTTCAATATTGTGAAATACCTAATTTGCCCTCCCATATTAATACGTTGATTTTGATTTGCTAATTGAAAATTAATTTTTTTTTGCTGTTTTGGTGGAGATTGGGTATTGATTTCCAACTTTTAGGTGGAGATTAGATTTTGATTTTCGATTTCTGATTTCGAATTAGGTTTCAAGGTTTTTTTGAATTCTATGCTCGTTGTTGTAGTGGAATTGATTTCAAGTTGTTTGTGTTGTTGTTGTTCGTTGTTCTGATTATATTCTTTATTTGTTCAGTGTTCGTTGATTTCCAGACCGTGTTCGTTGTTTGTTGATTTTTGCAAGTTATTTCGAGTTGTTTGTTGTTCGATTTGCAGTGGAGTTCAATCTCAGTTATGCTTTTTTTTTTTCTTATTTGTAGTGGAGTTTGAGTTGTTTGTTGTCCAATGCTTTTTTTTCCATGGCATTCTTAAAAATAAAATTATTTTTTAAAAGATTATGAGTTAAGAAAATTTTAAAATATTATTATATTGATGAATGATTCAATAATGATTTTTTTATTTTTTATTTTTTTGAAATTTTGAAAAGCTAAAATATTTGGCTTAACTGCTATATATGTTGTGGAGAGTTAAAATATTGGCCTGAATCTGAACACAACTAAGAAGAGTGGCCCAAAGGAAAGGAGAAAAAGCCCAGAAAACTAAGAGGCCTATCAAAAGCAACTCAGGAACAATGGCACGTGACCAATCATAAGTTAGATCTTCTTCTAGAAGGAGGTCAACAGAACACGGGAGGACCCTTGGATTCATCTTCATCCAATGGTAGAAACATGAAACAACAGAGACAATAACATATGCCAGGCCTATTAGACGATATAACCGTCTGATCAGCTTAACCAAACGGACAAAGCATGTGGCAAGTTGGCCACTAACACTTGACATGATCTAGGCCATCCGCGGAGAGATGATCCAACGGTGAAAGATAAAGATAACCTGGCCACTTGCCCGACCAAAACTTAGAAGCAGGCAGAGCCCTCAGATCAAATGTAAATTCAATAGATGAAACTTAAAGATAATAACACTACAAAAGGTGAAGTAGGTGAAGCAAAGAGGAGAGATTGGAGGTAAATAGGAAACCCTCTTTGAATTACACAATACATATGGCCGATCAATATTCTAACTAGATCGTCATAGGGTTCTCCCGACCGTCCTGTTCGGGGGTGATCACTGGCAATTTGGTTCCTCTTTTCAGAGTAAAGGAAATGGCATATTATCTCGCTTTATCTGTGGAGAAGAATTCTACCTTCCACATATGTAGAATGTTTTAAAAGAGTTAAGATAAATATCAATTATAATACTACCATACTAATCAAATTAACAATGTTTAAAAGGAGGTAAGATTAAATGTCCAATATATTAGCATATTGATTAAATGTCCAATAATTTCATGACGTGTATTTTTGTATTTTTAAAATTGAAAAAAAAAATTATATTGACACTTTAAAACTCATATACTTAATAACGTTTGCTTAGATAATAGTATATATTTTAAATTAAATGAGGTAGATAAATCAATACTTGAAAATTTGTAATTAGTATTTTGGATATCTCCTTTTGAATTTTATGAGAGAAAATAGATTTGTGTAAATTAGGAAAGAGATTATATTACCTTTCTTTCTAAAAACATAAATTTGGAATGGGATTTTTATTGATAAGTCCAATTTAGAAGTGTTTTAATCTAAGAAATCCATGAAGGAATTTTTTAACCCATTTAGTCCCATGTATGTATAGTTTTATTCCATAAAGTCCATTTTCTTGATTTATACTATTTTCTTGGACACTTATGCCCTTATATTCAATTTTGATACCCTTATAAATATTTTTTGAAGGATTAGCAATTTAATGATGTGAAAATTTATATTTTAAAATTCACATTGGTAGAAATGTAAAATTGGCCCGTGGGCGGCCTGAAACCTGCCGACGAACCGGGGCGGGCCCGGCCCGTTGACAATGTGAATATTCACATTGACATGTTAACATTCACATTAATAGGAGTGTAAAATTGGCCCGCGTCCCGTGGTAGGGCGAAACCCACCTGCAGCCCATGGGCGGGCTGGGGCGGGCCCGGTCCGGCCCGTTGACAATGTGAATATTCACATTGACATATTAACATTCACATTGATAAGAGTATAAAATTAGTTCGCGACCCATGGGCGGCCAAAAGCCCGCCAGCGGCCCGGGACGGGCCCGGCCCGGCCCGTTGACAATGTGAATATTCACATTGACATGTTAACATTCGCATTGATAGGAGTGTAAAATTAGCCCGCGTCTCGTGGCTACCCGAAACCCGCCCACGGCCGGTAGGCGGCCCGGGGCAGTCCCGGCCTGGCCTGTTAACAATGTGAATATTCACATTGACATGTTAACATTCACATTGATAAGAGTATAAAATTGGCCAGCAGCCTAGGGCGGGCCCGACCCGACCCGGCCCGGCCCGTTGACAATGTGAATATTCACATTGACATGTTAACATTCACATTAATACGAGTGTAAAATTGGCCCCCGTCCCGTGGCGGTGCGAAACCCGCCCGCGGCCCATGGGCGGGCCCGGTCCGACCCGTTGACAATGTGAATATTCACATTGACATGTTAACATTCACATTGATAAGAGTATAAAATTAGCCTGCGGCCCATGGGCGGCCAAAAGCCTGCCCGCGGCCCGGGGCTGGCCCAGCCCGTTGACAATGTGAATATTAACATTGACATGTTAACATTCACATTAATAAGAGTGTAAAATTGGCCCGCAGCCCATGGGCGGGCCGAAGCCCGACCGAAGCCCGAGACAGGCTTGGCCCGACCTGTGACAATGTGAATATTCACATTGACATGTTAACATTCACATTGATAGGAGTGTAAAATTAGCCCGCGTCCCGTGGCTGCCCGAAACCTGGCCACGGCCCGTGGACAGCCCGGGGTGGGCCTGGCCCGGCCTGTTGACAATGTGAATATTCACATTGACATGTTAACATTCACATTGATAAGAGTGTAAAATCGGCCTGTGACCCGTGGGTAGCCAGAAGCCCGACCTCGGGCTGGGGCGGGCCGGGCCCAGCCCGTTGGCAATGTGAATAGTCACATTGACATGTTAACATTCACATTGATAGGAGTGTAAAATTGGCCCGCAGCCCGTGGGCGGCCCGAAGCCAGACCGCAGCTCGAGGCGGGCTTGGCCCGACCCGTGACAATGTGAATAGTCACATTGACATGTTAACACTAACATTGATAGAAGTGTAAAATTTGTCCGCTGTCCGAAGCTCGCCCGCAGCTCGAGGTAGGCCCGGACCCAAACCCGGGCCGTCCCGGGCCGCCCATGGGACGCGAGTCAATTTTATATTCTTATCAATGTAAATGTTAACATGTCAATGTGAATATTCACATTGTCAACAGGCCGGGCCGGGCCCGACTCGGGCCGCCCACAGGCCGTGAGCGGGTTTCAGGCAGCCACGAGGCACGGGTTAATGTTACACTCTTATCAATGTGAATGTTAACATGTCAATGTGAATATTCACGTTGTCAACGGGCCAGGCCGGGCCTAACCCGACCCGGGGCCAGGCTTCGGGCTGCCCACGGGTCACGGGCCAATTTTACACTTTTATCAATGTTAATGTTAATATGTCAATGTAAATATTCACATTGTCAACGGGCCGACCCGGGCCCGCCCTGGGCAGTGAGCGGGCTTCGGGCCGCCCACGGGCCACGGGCCAATTTTACACTCCTATCAATGTGAATGTGAATATATCAATATGAATATTCACATTGTCAATGGGCCGGGCCGGGCTCGCCCCGGGCCGCCCATGGGACGCGAGTCAATTTTACACTCTTATCAATGTGAATGTTAACATGTCAATGTGAATATTAACATGTCAATGTGAATATTCACATTGTCAACAGGCCAGGCCGGGCCCGCCCCGGGCCGCCCACGGGCCGTGGGCTGGTTTTGGGCAGCCACAGGGCGTGGACTAATTTTATACTCTTATCAATGTGAATGTTAACATGTCAATGTGAATATTCACATTATCAGCGGGTCGGGCCGGGCCCGCCCAAGGCAGCCTACGAGCCGCGGGCGGGTTTTGGGCCGGCCACAGGCCGCAGGCTAATTTTACACTCCTATCAATGTGAATGTTAATATGTCAATGTGAATATTCACATTGTCAACGGGCCGGGTCGAGCCCGACCCGGCCTGGGCCCGGGCTCGGGCTTCGGGCTGCCCACGGGTCACGGGCTAATTTTACACTCTTATCAATGTTAATGTTGATATGCCAATGTGAATATTCACATTATGAACGGGCCGGCCCGGGCCCGCCCCGGGCGGCGGGCTGGCTTCGGGCCGCCCTCGGGCCGCGGGCCAATTTTACACTCCTATCAATGTGAATGTTAACTTGTCAATGTAAATATTCACATTATCAACGGGCCGGGCCGGGCCTATTTTTTTGGCCTGTGGGCCGGCTCGGCCCGACCCGAATTTTTCCAAGCACCCATGAGGATCGACATGGGCCGGGCCCCTACACATTGACGATATGAACATTCACATTGACGGTGTGAACATTCACATTAGGGGTATTTTGGTAATTATGTCACCAATAGGACTTATTGAAATATGAGAAAATAATGTGAATTAAATGGAATATAAGTAGATGAAAAGAGTATTTTCATCTTCTTATCTCCAATTGGACCTAATAGAATAGTCAAAAAGAATATGGGTTGGATGGAATAAAGCTCTTAGAAAATGGATTTATCAAAAAAGCTCCCATTTGGAATCATTACTATTTTTATAATTATTGTGGTTTTAATGGGTTAGTTAGTAGTGTTTTTTTAAATTATTTTTTAATGAAAAAAATTCACAAATTTAATTAGAAGTGTTGTAGTTTTCACAAGGCTCTTCGCGAAAAGTCTCTTTTGTTTAATATATAGTACAAATATATAGATGGATACATACATATAGATATAGTTTTGGAAGAAAATTTAAAAAATTTACTATACTTGATGGATAAAGATTAATGTATGAAATATGGAATATTTGTTAATTTTGTAATAAACACATTTTAGATTTTATGACAAATATATAATTACTAAATAAAAAAAAATTACTCTACTTGATGTTAGAGGTGTAATCGAGCCGAGCCGAGCCGAGTTTCACTATGTTCGAGCTCGGCTCGTCCTATTACAAAGGTGTTTAGGATCGGCTGGAGTTCGAAACGAGCCTAAATATGTCAGCTCGAGCTCGGCTCGCCTAAAATTTACATGGCTCGAGCTCGGCTCGTTATGGCTCGTTAGCTAAGTAAAATCACCAAAGGCTAGCAGCCACTCTCACCAAAGGCTAGCAGCCACTCTCACTTAAATAGAGATCTATTTGTCTTTGAAATGCATGATGTAAACGATGTGGGACTCCAAGTTTTTTGAAGCATTACTATCAAACGACGTCATTTTATCCTTTGCCCAAAAGTCCCACATCGCTTAAAGGAAAGAGCATGCTAAAGGTTCACCATTTATAAAATGGGGTGCCGTTTTATCCTTTGCAAGAAAAGGTCCCACATCGCTCAAAGGAAGGAGCATACTAAGGGAATCTGCTTATAAAGTCAAGCTGCTGGCAGCATTGGTGGTTGACGAAGTCAAGCTTTGGAACATGCAATATAATATATGTATATACGAATGTATAAAACATAAAATATTATGCAAGCAAAAAATAAAAAGTTCAAAGTTTTATGACATAATATATAGCATATATGTTATATTATATATATTATATATAATATAATTAAAATATATATATATATAAGCTCGCGAGCCTAGTCGAGTCGAGCATTGTTAAGCTCGAGCTCGGCTCGTTTATTAATCGAGCTTGAAATTTAAGCTCGAGCTCGGCTCGTTTATTAAACGAGCCGAGTTCGAACGAGTCTTAACGAGCTGAACTCGAGTTTGTTCATGAACGACTCGGTTCGTTTGCAGCCCTACTTGATGTGCAAAGATTAATGTTTTTCTAATAGTAAGATTAGTGTCTGATGTATGAGATTTTTATTAATTTTGTAATACATAGATTTTTTATTTTACAACATAAATGTATTTTCTATTTTTTATTTATAACTCTAGATTATGTTTGGAAATTTTGAAATATTTTCACATAAGTGAAATGACATATATATACTAATACTAAATTTGAAGACATTAAAGATCTCATTTACCAAATCTAAAAAAATAGATCTCATTTACTTTTCTTTAATAAATTTGAGCTAATTAAAATGTATTGTCTAGAAAATCCAACAACCAATAACATTGCAACATGTGTATTTTTTTAATTTAAAAAATTTAAATTATGAGAAATAAGAATTGAAGTTTTGTATTTTAAACACTCCCATAACATTTTTGTTTACAGTGATGATTAAGAGCTCTAATGGTAGAGCTTTAATAAGAGCTCTACTGATGTGACTACTCTAAAACAAAAAAAACAAAAACCAAAAAAAGTTAAAACATCAAATCACATAATGAAATCTACAATTTAAAGCTCCTTAAAGCTCCTAATTTAGAATTCTGAAACATTTTTCTTTTGTTCATATTATATATAATAGTGTAAGAAAGAAGGAGACATACGTCAAACACCATAAATAGAGCAATGGTAATAAAATCGAAGCCTAGTAATGATCATTATATGTAGGAATATAAAATCTGAATGATTCAATGAAAATATGGGATTTTTATTTTAGGACATGGCTCCACTCCTGGAGAGAAAGTGCTGGGCATTGGTAGACCTTAATGTGGATCTATATTGATAATTTAAATCTTTCAATATGTAAAATTCGTCAAATATAATATCTCTGTAAAAAATGACATTGATTGAATATTGGTAACAACTTGATCCGATTGTATTTCTATTGCAATTTATTTCAAAAATTATATTCGAAAATTATTTTGAAAATATGATCTGATCAAGTAGTTAACGATACCCAATCAACGTGATTTTTTGCAAGATTAATGTACTAGATTGGTTCTATACATTGAACGATTTAAATTATTGGCATGGGTCCGAATCAAGGTCCACTAATACCCAACACTACTCTCATATCCCTGTCCTTTATTTTAAGATCCTTAATAATACATTTTTAAAAGGATAAGGGTAACACAATTTTTTATATTAATCTTGGTCCTTCAAAACACATGGTGACAAAATTATATAACTTTTTAATCTCATTTGAAAATTTCAAAATTTCTATAACTTTTGATATAGATTTATGTCTTTTATAAAATTTATATTTTTTTGAATCATTTCATCAAGATCCATGATTAATACAAAATTCTATAATTAAAAAAAAAGTTGATAAAATTTTATTGACCTACGACAGATCATTGAAATTTCAATTGGTCAATAAAATATATAAATAAGGCTATAAAATTGAAGAACTTTTACAAAACCAACAGTAATAATTTAATAAATTCATATAGAGCCATGATTCTATTCATTTGGTTCAAACATATAATATAAATAAAATTAATTTGGAACATTGAAAACAAAATTAATATATAATATTTGGAAAGAATTTTAACTTGCTTTATGAAATTTAAAATATTTAAATATTAATCAAAACATAATATATTTTATTAAAATATTCTAAGACTATGCACATGATAAGCTTCCATGTATGTACCAGCCTAATTAAAAGATATGTTTAGTTTTCCATGATGCAGTTTGTTTAGTCACTCAGCCTTTTGTTTTCTTCCTTTTGATTTATCCAATCTAAGTTTCTTTCCCCAAAAATAAAATAAAATAAAGTAACAAGTAACTTAATGGTAACCCATGCAATAGTGGAAAGAATAAGAGGGAGGGGTGCTAGAAAAGAACTCACAAGAATAGATTAATCGTTGCCAACGATTCAGGCGAATACCACTTGGGAATGCTGACGGCTTCCGAGCCATAATTTTCAAGGCATATCTACCGCCGTCTAGTATTGACGTAGCTAATTCGGGATAGCGACCAACCAAATCCAAAGCTATATCTGTTTGTCAAAAAAAGAAAAAGAAAAAAATTCTAAATATCATCGAATTATTTGACAAAGCACTTCATCTCTTATGTGTTTACCCATGTTGCATGCTGACTCTCAATTTGTTTTAAATATAGTGGGTCTTATATGTAGACATACTTTTATTGTATTAATAATACATAAAAAAGAAATAAATAGATGAAATAAATCTGATAATTAAAAAATTTCTCAAGAAGAAGAATTAAATTAGAAGAGAGTCAACTTTATTACCTAATAAATTTTAGGTACTCATAGTTCTGAAAGAGTATTTCTCATATGATTCACGACCTCTAATAACGATTTGTTTGTTTCACTGAAAAATAAATATCTTTTGGTATTTGGTGTGATAAAAATTAAAATTTAACAATATCTTTATTTTTCCAGTCAATATAAAAAATAGTTGATTAGAGCAGAAAATATTTTATTTACTTTTTGAAGGTGAAAGACATTTTCCATTTTCCCGGTTCCACCACTAGCACATTGTTTTTAGAATTGCAACCAGACACAAAGAAAATGTTTTGTATAGATGACATTTTTCTGAAAATATTTTCTGCAATATATATATATATATATTTAAAGGGTTTTTAGTTTAAAGTCTTTGATATTAAGATTTGATAATAAATAACATGCAATATTTTTATAGTAGTTGAGATTTCTTAACATTTTTACAGAGAAATTTTGGCATAGAGAAATTTCGACACACGGTCAAATTTCAATTCAACACAGAGAATTTTTGGTAATGAACTGAAAGTTCTCTAATAATATTATTAAAGAACTTTAACTAATAATAAAAAAATATATTAGACCTCTCCTACTACCAAAAGTTGGAGAGGAATATTTTACTCATTTTCCCTTTTTTTTTTTAAAAACAAACAAATGGATAGTAAACAAGCTATAAATTAAAACTTATAATACATTAAAGGTTCGTTTGGAAAGTGATTTTTTTAGTAATTATTTGACCTTTTAGCTTACATATAAGGTGGAAAAAATTGAATGCTCTGTTTGGTGGTTTGATTTTCATAATCTTTTTTCCAATTTTTTTTCTAAAATTTTAAAATATAATTTGGTGAAATAAAAATTAAAAAACTAAAAAATATTGATCATCTTCATATTGTTTTATTTTTCGATAGATAGAAATAATTTTCAAAATATAAAATTATTTTTTTAATATTTATTTTTATCAAATTATTTTCTATGTTTAAATTAAAAAATTATTTTTGAAATGCAAATCAAACAAAGGGGAAGTGTTTGATAATGGCTTGCAGAAGTAAAGACAATTAAAAAATGAATACTTGATTTTGATTTTGATTTTGATTTTGATTTTGATTTTTATGAATTTTTGGGGGTGATTATTCGGTAGTTTAAGAATACACCCACGTAGTACTATATGGTAATATGATTGGTGAAGAAGGTAAAGTATTGATTATTTACATTGGGTAATTTAGAAATACAAGAGAGCATGATGAATGTTGATTGATGAGTCTGTATAGGGCGTGATAAAGGGAAACCGTTTAGTCTACTGACCGAATAAAATAAATGGAAAAAACAAAACAAACAAAGAAGAGCTAAGAGGAAGAAGACGGAGACCAGCCGAAGGAGGCCGACACAAACAAAGAACGAAGAAGGCCAACGCCGGCAGTGAACAAAGGAGATGCCAACGGCGACCACTTCATCGTTTGGATACCAGTGAACAAAAGATTTTCCTTCTGGCCCTTTACTGGTTCCATAAGTACCGCTACCAGCGTCAGCCACTTCACTGTTAGGATACTAGTGACCGAAAGTTTTTTCTTCTGGCCTTTTACTGGTTTCATAAGTACCATGTTGCTCAGTTAGTTTCTCAATTTTAGTTTTATTGTCTTACAAAACAATTATATATGTACACCCAAAAAAACTAATAAGTAAAAAGCCATAATCCATCCGAAACAATCAACAAGACAAAGATGTGCAAGAGAACAAGAATCATAATTAGAATTAATACAAGTCTTTCTGTACCCCAAAAATAAAAAATAAAAAGAAAGAAAGAATTATGTTAGCAACCTGTTTTTTCTTCTTAGCTATGGTGGAAGCACAGCTAGAAACTAGAACAATTCACTTTGCGGGGAATCTACCTCCAAAAAACATAAATTGATCTTGGAAAAGATTAGTTACCTTTATTGATGACTCAGTGGCCTTAAATACCGAACTTCAACAGCTCCATACTCACCAATTCTTAAACTTTAGGCTACAGAAACTCTACTAACCAATAAATCCCACAAAACACGCAACTAACCAACAAATCTCACAAAACACTGACACTACTCCCTATCCCATAATGCTTATTGACTCTTTCAAAGACTTTAAAATTAAAGAAAAATAAATAACAAAATCTGGACCCATCAGTCCTCCCCTCTTCAGACGACCTTGTCCCCAAGGTCAACATGTGGATAGTGTTCCATGATTGAGTGATATTTTTGTCATGTAGCTTCTTTCCTAGGAACCCCTCGCCATTTAATTAAGACCTCTATAATTCCCCTTCTTCCTTTCTGAACCAACCTACGATCAAGAATGGACTCTAGTATAGGCTGCAACTCACTGCCTTCAGTTAATGGTGGCAGTGTACTAATGGGAATGATGCGACTGCCCAACTTCTTCTTTAGGCGGGAGACATGAAATACAGGATGTACCTTTGCGTCTATCGACAAGAGCAACTCATATGTAATTCGTCCAATGCGTCTAACAATCTGACGTGGCCCATAGTATTTGGCAAACAACTTCATCGACCGTCAAACAACCAGCGATGATTGACGATATGGCTGCAATCGTAAATACACCCAATCCCCAACATCAAATTACCTTTCAGTCCTATGCCGATCTGCAAATTTCTTCATCCTTTCTCAAGCAGCTTCCAAATCCTCCTTCAAAACCCTCAGAATTTTATCTCAGTCCTTGAACTCGTCCTCTAAAGCTTGAATTTTTGTTGTGCCTATAACATAAGTCTTCACCACTGGAAGTGGAACACCATAGACAACTTCGAAGGGTGTCATTTTGCTGCCAGAGTAATAAGTAGCATTATACCACCACTCGACCCAAGGCAACCACCTGGACCATTCTTTCGGTTGTGCACTAGTGAAACAACGAAAATAATTTTCTAAGCATTTGTTAAGCACCTCACTTTACCCATTGGTTTGAGGGTGATAAGAGGAGAGTTCTTTCCCAAAAGAACCAGTGAAAGTAGGATCACGATCACTGACGATGAGATTGGCATCCCATGGAGCTTGAAAATATGCTCTACAAAAAGGCTTGCCACTGTGGCTACTGAATAAGGATGAGAAATAGCAATAAAATTCCCATGTTTTGACAACCTATCCACCACAACAAGGATGATTGACTTCCCATGTGAGCTCGGAAGTCCTTCAATAAAGTCCATAGCAATCTCAACCCATACACGCGTTGGCATAGCAAATGGCTGCAAAAGGCCAGATGGAGCAACATTTTCTTATTTGTGGCGTTGGCATACATCACACTCGCTTACACATTTTTGCACATCCTTCCTTAATCCCGGCCAATAGAATGATTCGGGAACCTTTTTCAAAGTCCCATGAAAACAAGAATAGCCCGAAGAAGGATTTTCATGCAGTTCACTGATTATAGTAAATCTCATTGGGGTTGTGGGCTCTAACACTATTCTTTCCTTCCTCCAAAGAATTCCCTCTTGCAATAGATACTTCTTTGGGCCGAGACTTCCAGCTTCTCATTCTTTAGTTCTCTTTAATAAATAGGAATCTATAGTGGCCTCTAGACGAATCTGTTCAACCCACGAGGCTATTGGTCGTGAGATTGATGAAATTTGTGACTCCGGTCCATCTTCTATTCTTGATAAAGCATCGGCTGCTGAGTTGTCCTTCTCCCTTTTAAATTCAATTACCAAATCATATCTCATGAGTTTAGACAACCACTAATGTTGTGTTGGAGTTGAAATTCTTTGCTCTAATAAGAACGTGAGGCTTCTTTAATCAGTTCGAACAACGAATAGATGACTTGATAAATAGGGTCTTCACTTATGCATTACTGCTACCAAGGCTAACAACTCTTTTACATAAGTTAATAGAGCATGCAAGGCCTGGCTGTAATATGCAATTGGATGACCATCTTGCATTAGTACCCCTCTTATACCGGTACCTGAACCATCACACTCAATAACAAATGGCTTAGAAAAATTGGGAAGAGCCAAGACAAGGGCTTGTATCATTACCTCCTTGAGAGTTTTACAAGCTTGTTCAGCTTCAATGAAACAAGACCAAGCATTCTTCTTAAGCAATGCTGTCAAAGGGGTGGCAATTTTCCCATATTCTTTAATGAATTTCCTATAGTACCTGTGGGAGCCCGAAATGGGTTTGTCCCATATCGGTCTGAGAGGCATCCACAACTTAATAAGTTGACTAACGCCTAACTAGTATGAGGCCTTTTCTAAAGAAGAACTACACCGTGAGACTCTGGCCAAAGCGGATAATATCTCAAAGCTCTTAGAGAATATGGTTTTGGCCATTTAATCATGCTGGAAATCTTTGAAGGATCAACTATTATTCCCTTTGCTGAAATCACATGACACAAGTAATCAATTTCCTTACATCTGAATATGTATTTGGATTCTTTCACAAACAGATTGTGGTGCTTTAGACTATTGAAAAGTACCCTCAGATAGATTAGATAATCCTTCCAAGTCTGGCTGTATACTAATATATCATCAAAAAATACCAAGACAGATTGTCATAAATAGGGTCTAAAAATGTTATTCATTAAACTTTGGAAGGTTGATGATGCATTGGTTAACCCAAAAGGCATTACCAAAAAATTCATGACCCTCATGAGTTCGGAAAGCTGTCTTGGGTATGTCTTCATCATGCACCCGGATTTGGTGATATCCGGATCGCAGATCTAGTTTGGAGAAGAACTTAGATCCATGCAATTCATCTAATTATTCATCAATAACAAGAAAGAGAAATTTATATTTTATGGTGACTTTGTTAAGGGCCCAATAGTCGATGCACATGTGCTAACTCCCATTATGTTTTCGAACTAAAAGCACTGGGGATGAGTACGGACTATTGTTGGGTTTTATGATTCTAGAAATCAACATTTCTCTAGTCAGCTTTTCTATTTCTTTTCTTTTTTTTTTTCTTTTGACAAAATGGATATCTATAAGGATGTACACTTACAAGTTTTGCTTCCTCCATCAAAGGAATATGATGGTCATGACTTCGTTGTGGAGCCAACCTGGTTGGTTTTGAAAATAGATCTCTAAATTCCACGAGGAATTGCTTTAATTCCAAGGTCTTCAACTTTGGATTGTGTCACCATTGAAAGGCTATGTAACTGGAGTAACAGTGCCTTCCCACCTTTGCATATTTTTTTTCTTGATCTGCTTTTCCTTCTAGCATTTCAAAATTGTAGACTACAAGGCTACTAATTTGCATTCTCTATTGCCTTCTTTAAAGGACATGGTACTATGAAAAATCCTAAACGACTGGTCCAAGTGTTCTCAACTATTGAGCACCTAACATAGCTTTGCGGCCTCCTAATGTAAGTAAGAAAAAATCAGCCTTAATAACAGTACCTTGCACCATGAGGGTTACTCCAACACATCTTACTTCTCCTAATAACCGGTCTCCATTTACCACCATTACTTCGAATTTAGGATAGCTTTGAATAGGAATAGTCGTCTTCCGAGTAGCCCTTAGATCAAGAAGATTATGAGTAGATCCACTATCAATGAGCACGGTGATGGAATGATTGCACACCTTGCCTCCTACACACATGGTGTGAGGAGTCAATGCACCATCTATGGCATGGAGCAAAATTCATGGCGATGGCTCACCAAACCCTTCAATATCAATATCCACCTCATGAGTTTGATCTTGGCTAGCTTCCATTTCTGGTATGCTCTCGATCATAAATAACCATGGATTCTTGCTCATATGACCCGGTTGGAACTTATCATCACAGTAGAAACATAGCCCATTGTCTCGCCTCTCTTTAGCCTCGGTAGGAGTTAAACGTTTAACTGTGGTTGGAGAGTTAGCCACTCTAATAAAAGGAGTTGAAGCAGCCTTGTTCCCTTCAAATTAGCTCATCCTCGGTCGAAGCTTAAGCTTTTTTTCTTGGAGTTGTGCTAGACCAATGGCTTAGTTCTTGGTGGTGGGACAAAACATTTGAACCTCAAGACGAATTTTATCCTTTAGCCCACGCACACAGAAACTTACTAAGAATGATTCTTTAGGGCCTTTAGTGCGGTTGGCCAGCTTTTCAAACTGAGTTTGGTAATCTTGCATAGAGGAGTTGTAGTGCAATTTAGCAAAAGCTCCAGCAAAGTCATCATACTCAATTGGGCCAAATCTTACAACAAGGGCTGCAACAAAATTTTCCCACGTGGTTTGAGGCTGTATACAGAGGTTCAGAGCTTTGCATTGCCTTCTTCTATATAAGCAAGAGGGCTCCCTCTATATCAGAGGTTCAGAGCTTTTGAAGAGAAAAATCTCTCTCTCTCTCTCTCTCTTTCTCTCTCTCTTTCTCTATATTGTTGGAGTTTTGTGCTTTGAAGTTGGATTTCCTTGCACTTTTACACTACAACCCTTAGAGATACACCACCACCATTGGACTAAGCTTCTTGGGAGGGATTCTTGAGCTCTGAAAGCTGGTTTCTACCCCCTAAAGTTGCTGGTTTCGAAGAGAGTCTCCAAGGGTGAGTATTTTTCCCATTTTAGCACTTTCTTGTACCTCACTTTAGCCTTTCTTGCATATTGATCTAGGCTTTGCTTATAACTGAAAAAAGTCTTGTATTTAAGTTCTTTTCAAGTTTGTTTAAGGTCATTTTGCTGCTAGGGGTGTGTAACCCTCTTGCATGCTTTGTTTGGCTTTGTTTTAAGCCATGCTTTAAGGCCTCCGAGCTAGCCTTGGTTTGGACTTCCTACCACTGAAAGCCAGTGGATTTTCAGTGGTAAAGGTGTGGTTTTGAGGTCTCAAATCAGAGGGGGTGGCCCCCTCTTTTTTAGTTCTTGCTTGCTTGCTTTTTTGGCCTTACAAAGGAGCATGCCTCTCTACATTTTTGAGGCTTGGTTCAGGCCATTTTTTGTGACTTGTAAGACCTTCCTTGGCCCTGTCCAAGGCTGGTTTGGTCATATTTTGCATGCATCTAGTATGTGTAGTGTAACTCCATTCATAGCTCATCAAAGTAGCATGTGTGCTTAGCTTGTGTTGAGTCCATTTCAGTAGGTTTTTGGTGATGTTTTACCATGCCATGAATCTGTTTTGGGTTGGTTTTGTCACTCCATGCTTGCATGATGCACTTGTAGTGTAAATCCCCTAAACTAGTTTCATATGCTTCATGCTTTGCCATGTCATGTTAGCTTGTTTGATTTACATTTCAGCATGCATTTGGTCATCATTTGGCATGTCATGACCCTATCCATAGTTGGTTTGGTCATCCTTTGCATGCTCCATATAGGTGTAGAACAAATCTTGTTTACTAGCCTCTTGTGCATGATGTTTTGACTCATCATCCTAGCATATTTTGGCTTTGCTCTAACATGATTTTATGGTTATTTTGGGTTTTCCTTGGACTGTTTTAGGCTGCCATGGCCATATCACTCATGCTTTGTATAGCTATAGTGTAAATGCTTAGGCTAGTCTTGGGTTTTGAGGCCCCTACCATGCCATATATGTGATGTTTGCATGCCTTGCCCTCATCCCACATGCTATTTCAGTTCATGAAATGTTGTCACACATTTGCATTTGACATGCTTTGAATGCTTTATAGAGCTTGTGCTTTATGCCTCAAGAATGGACCTTTGTGCATGCCATTAAGCCTAAGCCTTTGGCTCATCACTTCAGTGCATTTTTGGTCTTGTTATACCATAATGTAACTCTGTTTTATGTTGTCCAAGTCATGCCATGATTGGTTCCAATAGGTGTAGCGCATTGCCTCTTTTGTAGCCTTGCATGTCCCATGTTTTAGCATTGTATGCTAGCTTGTTTTGGCTTACTTCCATGCATGTTTTAGTCTCATATTAACATGTACTAGGAATATTTTGGGTTGCCCTTGCCATATCCTTCATGCTTTGTATAGCTGTAGTGTAATTGGCCTTGCAAGCTTTGTGTTTTGTTAGCTTATGCATGCTATCTTTGTTTTGTTTAAATGATTTGGCATCGTTTATCATCTCATTTCAGTGCATCTAGTGTTGTTACACTTGCAGATTTGTCACTCCTCAAGCACTCTCGAGAGTTGCCGTTTTAGGCCTCTTTGGTGAGCCTTTTGCATTTTGCATGCTTGAGTGTGTTTTGATGGTTTAATTCCATCACTTTGGCTACTGATTTGGACCTATTTGAGAGCTGTCCATCTTTGGTGTAAGCCCATCTTACCATGTTATCGCATGCTTGTTTCATCTTGTATGTTGTTGCACACTTGTCCACCTTTACATGCCTTGCATGTTTGCATGTCCATGTTGCATTTTGCCATGTTGTCCAAGGTTGTTACCTCACATCATGCTTATATGCTTGTTGCATGCTTGAGTTAGTTGCATGTTTACACTCTTAAGTCACATTACATGTTTGCCATGCTTATGTGTTGCATCGTTGTTTGGATTAAGTGTTAATCCGAGCACGAGAAACGAGGGACGTTTCATACTTTAAGTGATGGAATGTGTCTCAATTCTCGGTCGCCGAAGCTCTTGATGATTCATGATAGAGTTCTAGGCTTTACTTGTTTTATTGGTGCATTCATTTTCATATTGATTTGCACAAGTTGGATCTTTGGCCATCATGCATCGGGATGAGTGATTGATGGTCATGGATCCGATTAGGCCTCTTCCTCGATGTTTTGAGGTGATATGGAGTGGCGTAGTGCGTACACACCCTTGGGAGACCCTCCATTTTCTCTATTTTGTGCTTTGTTACAGCTTGGTGTCACAGAACACTAGTGGCCGGCAGTGCATTGTTGATGGCCGACAGTGTATCATCCCTGGCTGGCAGTGCCTTGTTGTTGGCCGACAGATCTCTTTTCATGGCCGGCAGGCCACTAGTGAACTCTCCAGTAGTGTTTTGGTAAGTTTCAGCAACAAACACTGGAAGACACCCTGTAAACAGAGCCTCTAAAGAGCAACCGGAAGGCGTTTCGAGGCGAGGAGCCAAAGCGAGCATGCATACCCTCCTCTTCTTCAAACAGAGCTGAAGCAATTCTTTTACTGCTTACTTGTTAGTTAGCATTTATTATTTGTAATAATTAATTTGTTAATTAATTAAGTTGTGTAATAATTAGTTGTAACTAGTTATTCATTTAGTTTTGTAACAATTAATTAGCTTGTTAATTAGTTAATTAGGCGGCTTGTATTGTTTATTCAGACCCTCCGAGAGAGGGCCAATTTTGTAATAAGCGTGCGTGAGTGGGTGCATGTCTTCCAACCCCACTTCTTTCTCCTTTTTATTTAACCGTTTACGATGGTTAGATTTAGGGCATATTTTAATTAGCATACCTTATGCTATGCATGCGTGCATTCATTCATTTGTATTGCATGAACCAGGTTCGGCGCATCATGCTAACTGCATAGTATTTCAAATTTAACTTGGATACGTGTTATCTGTTACATTTCACATGCCATCCATAGATTAGCCGAGCCTATTCTAGTTGCATTTTGCCTGCGATGCATTAGCCATTCTAACATGGACTTGGATCATACATTTGATTACTAACAAATTCTTTGTTTTGGCTTGGAGTACACTGTAAGTATTTGTGCTTTAGCACCTCGCATGAGTGTGAATGTTAACATGACAGCATGCTTACCATGTGGCTATGTGCTTAGTTGATTTACTCCCTGAATGCCTGTGGGTGAAGGTTGGATTGCTTGAATTGGGACAATTCATCGAAATCCGCATTTTAGCCTACTTGCGAGTAGTAAACTTCAAACCATTTTCCAAACAAACGGATATGCAATGCTTTGTTCCAAATTAGGCGATCTAGTCTATACTTGTTTTGCTGTGCGCATCACATAGTAATTCTAGCTAATTAACCGGAATAAAAACGCATGTGTTTTCAAAAACTAGATATCATGGTTAGTAGAGGCCGATCTTTGATCGGGCGAGCGGGGGTGCTCATAGCTGACCTTCCCCAATCGTACCCAAGTTCCCGAGCCGAGGCAACTTTGGTGATGACGGACACGTGGCCTTAGGCAAACGAGTCAGGGTTTCCTAAATTCCCCCATAAAAAATATTTAGGTGGCGACTCTGTATCTGGCAAAGCAGTCCATGTTTGGTACTTTTTTCTAAAAAATTAGTTTTCCAAAACGATTTGCCGGACTTGGACTCTTTAGTGATTTATCAATCTCACATTGCACATTGTGAGGTCAGATTAAGAATCGTGACAATTTGAGTCCGAACTGTGGTGAGCCCAAATGAATAGAACGGGGGGATTTCCTTCCCGGGACGTTTGGGGACATCCACAGATGTAGGAAGCTGGAGAGCTTGGCTAGCACACATGACCAGCTCACTTACCATTCGGTAGCCGTTCTCCTTGACTTGCTATGTTACTTTTGGTGGAAAAAAGAATCACCCCTCACATGGGATGATAACACAATAAATCACCCCCCTCAACCCATGTGAGGTGATCCGTAGGAAAAACTACTACTAATCTTATCACGCCCAAAATCCAGCATAGTCTGCATCTCCTTACTGAGACACTTGCATCTCCTCTTAACTCACACAACTCTTTGATTAGTATCCTACATCCTCACTTAACTCACACCACTCTTTGATTCATAGATACAAGAGGAGGAAGGAATTCTACATCCTCACTTAACTCACACCACTCTTTGATTCTCTCTCAGAGAGAGCCCTCTGCTCATATCTCTGACAGATCTCTTCTATACTTCCCTGTCTTAGATGTCTTCACCTGCTATGTTTAAACTTGTGTAACTAAGATATCATGCACCCCTTGATTGGATGCCCTACACCCACTGCCTGAGATGTCCTGCACTCCCTTGAGTGCTTAGTGACACTGCAGCTTCTCTCTAGAATGCCACTAACCTGCCATGCATTATAATACATGGCTGGAGCAACAGAAAACACTCTATATTTTCCAAACAACACGCTTTTCCTAGTCAACTGCTTTTCTTCTGAACTATTCGTATTTGTCATATGCACTTCTAGACAACCTCCCAGCGTTCCCATACATTCGTTGTCTGTGTCTTTGCAATCCTTGATTTGTTGTTTAGTAGACTAATGGTTGACAATAGCTCCATCTGTCAAAGCATCGTTAGCTATGCAATTTCTTGCATAGTGTTTGCACTCATGGCTTTTGGTCTCCCTGCGTCGAGCTTGCTTAAGAGATCCTCATTAACTCTATCATTCACTGCTATGGAACTGGAGAATCCACCATAGAGAAAAAAGACTTGCGACACCTTGGCATGCACTCTTGCGTTTTACCCGTATCAATTTCTCTGTCTAGAAGTTCCTGTGAACTTTTAACAACCCATTACTGCACACTTTACCTAAGTCTTCTCTGCACTGTACATCTGCACCTTGCACGATACTCTTGCGTACCCATCTATGCCTCTATGCTTGCACCCAGTATGCTCCTCTGCAACTATTGTTCTACTTATTCATGTCTCTTACCAGTACTAGCTCGTATACACAACATTTTCTTAGCCTGTACTAGTTGCCAAATCATCTGTCCGTCAATGAAGTGGACTTCTCTTTTGATTAAACTAGATCTTCTGATTAACTCCAGAGATAATCACCTCTGCAATCCTCTGATCGCTCATGACCAATTCTGATCTCCTTCGATCCATCATTTGATCAAGCTTGATCTCCTTTGGTCTCCAATGATCCATCTCTCGATCTGTATCTGGTTGTCCAATCCAGTCAGAATCTCCCATTCTAAACTCTTCAGTGAATCCGTAGCGTTCCACAACATCCGACAACATTCATCCGACTATTGAAGATGATAAACTCTCATGTTTTGACTATCTTCACGAAACCGCGTAGAATCTCACTATTCTGATCTCGCGGTTGCATTTGGAATGGTCCGTTTAGCTAGGACCAACCTTTGCTGCACTTCCGGGGGCCTCACTAAAAAGCTTCCCCGCAAAGCTGGGTAACACCATAATTTTTGGAAAAATTTGGGCCCTCATTGCAATTTTTAGAAACCCCAGGAATATTCTGTTAACATAAGAAATATTCCTTTACTGACCAACTGACGTCGTTTGCCACGGGTCATTGATGACGTCATCACTGCGTCACGTTGATGTCACTAGCTGGACCCTTCCTGGGTCGAGTCAAACCCACCCACCTGTACTACTGCTGATGTCGTCCAGGTCAGGCCCTCCAGAATCGGACTCGGGTCCGATTTGGGCAACCCACTTGCCTGCTAATGTCACTCTTGCATCAAATGAGCCATGACCAAAGAGTGAAGGCAAAATCTTAACCACTGCACCAAATGAGCCTTTGTGTTGAATGATTCTCAAAATATTATATTTGAACCATCTTCACTTCTTCTTCTTCAACGCTCCTCTCTTAACCGGACTGAATTTTCTGGCGACATGCTGGCGTACTCCAATGAAACTACAGGTTGTGTGTGGAGGCTCATGACACTTCATTTTGGGCTGGTTTTTCTGGGTCTAGACTCCACTCGTCAAGACGTACCTCCTAGTATGCTCAAAACTCAATTTTGAGCAACTTGATTTCTAGGCCATTCGAAAAAACACACTATTTTCCCTCTACCAAGCTCTGATACCAATTGTTGGGGATCCGAAATCCCGTCCAAGACCTTTCAAAAATCATATGAAATAGAAAAACACACATACACACACACACACATGCAATGAGACACCATATTTATCATGGTTTGGCCTCAATGTCTACGTCCGCAGGAGAGTAACCGGAGATTCACTAGAAATGGAGATTACAAAGAGATTTACACAATGGAGGAGAAGCTCACTCTCACTCTCACTCACACTCAACTCCCACTGAGCTCTCCCTCTTACACATAGGGAGCTCCCCTCTCTCATACAGTGGAACTCTTTGTCTCACTCTCTATATTTTCTCATTTATGGTTTTTCGACTCACTCTTAACTCTCCCCTAAACTTCTCTCGTTATACACTAAGATGGAAGAAGCTGGAGACCTTAGCTGGCACACGTGGCTAGCTCACTCACTTTTCGGGTGGTTGTCCACATTTGCGGCTTGTAGGTTGGCAGTCGTCCTTCTTGACTTGTTGCGCTACTTTCAGTGGAAAAGAGAATCACCTCTCACATGGGGTGATAGCACAATAGTTCCCTCGGCCATCTTTTCAGCACCTTGCTCTGATACCAAACTGTTAGCAACCTGTTTCTTCTTCTTAGCTATGGTAGAAGCACAACTAGAAGCTAGAACAATTCTGATTCACTTCTATCTCCAAAAAGCATAAATGGATTTTGGAAAAGATTAGTTACCTCTATTGATGACTCAATAGCCTTAAATACAGGACTCCAACAGCTCCATACTCACCAATTTCTAAACTTTAGGCTACAAAAACTCAACTAACCAACAAATCTCACAAAACACTCACACTACTCCCTATCCCATAACGTTTATTGATTCTTTCAAAGACTATAAAATTAAAGAAAAGTAAATAACAAAATCTGGACCCATAAAATTAATGCAAGACTTTCAATTCCTGTTGAAGGGTTTCCTCCAACAAAAACAGAGACTGTTTCATCAACTCCAGCTCAATCTGGACATGAGAACGCAAAACTACATTTGATTGAGTGCTCCATCATTGTCGAAATCACCTTCTCTCAACATTTCCCTCATACCATCATCTCTTAATTCCTGCATCCCTAACATTGCAGCATTTCTCTTGAGGCTACTGAACGTGATAATCCCTTTATCACCGTCCATCAGTAACCAAAACCCATTACAGAACTCTTCTATCAACCCTTCTCCGCCTAACTTGTCGGCCATGATTGGCAACAAATCTTCAAAATAAAATTGGGTATTGGACGCCATTGAAGGAGATGTAAAGAGATTCCGTTTCTCTCTCTCTCTCTCTCTCTCTCTCTCTCTCTCTCTCTCTCTCTCTTCCACGATGGAACTTGTTGTTTGTTTTGTTTTTTCTTTTACCCCTTTTTTTTCTTTTTTTTTTTTCAATCACTAGACAAAACGGTGTCGTTTTATCATGTCCTAGGGACGCCGTAGAGAAATTCCTTCTAGAGGATCTGAATCCCTCTAGGGCTATTAGATAATTTTTTGACTTGTTGATTGTTTAGCATTTTGATTTTTTTAATGGATTTTTAACTAATTTAACCTTATTGCCAAATTATAATTCTTTGAGCATTGTATGGATTTGAGATGGCTAAATTATATTTAGATGTTGTTTGATTGTAATATTTGAACATTGTCATAGGGGTGAGCATAGTTCAAATTGGGGTAAAAGTAGAACCAATATGTTATCCACGGTTCTTGAAAATTTTTAACCAATCTAATCCGTTTAAATAGTGCAACCAATTCGAACTAATCCATTTAAACACGAATTAGATCGGTTTAGGACCACAGATTCACATAATTAAATAACAAAAAAAATATAGAACATTTTAATTTCATAAAAATAAAAATATAGTGTTATATTAGTTCCACAATAACATGTCTTTTCACAATAGTGACATATTATTCTAGAATTTAAACCACCATAAGAAAACTGGTTCTACCATAAGTATTTAAATTATTACAAATTAAAACTAAAAACTAACTAACAAAAGCAACAAAAGAAGATACTATGCGTGTTTAGATTTTATATGGAATAAGAGAAGATACTATGCGGGAGGGTGTATAATATAAATACTACCATACGTATTTAAATCATTGCAAATCAAAACTAAAAACTAACAAACAAAAGTAATAAAAGAAAATACTAGCGGGTTTAGATTTTATATAGAATAAGAGAAGATACTATGCGGGAATGTATATAATATAAATATAGGCTATTTGTTTACGGTCCAGATCGGTTCCAATCCGAAACTATGGGGTTCAATCCAGAACCAATTCATGGACTACGGATTTTTAATTTTTCAATCCGGAACCGAACCACGAATTCAAAAAGCCAATCTAAACGTACCGAATTTGACTGGACTGGATCAGATTACGGATTTTACGGATTACTTGCTCAACCCTAATTCTCATGACTAGTTTTTGATTAAGCAATTTTGTATTAATTGGGCAAGAAGCAAAGTAATTAGATGTGACTCACCATAAAATTCGGAACCTGTTACTTCATAGAGAAGCTCAGCACCAGAAGAGCCTGCGAATGGATGATCCTCCTTCGTGACAGTCAATAAATACAAAAGGGTGTCCTTATGTCCACGATTAGCAGCACGGTGGAGCGGTAACCAATTTTTATGGTCGTGAATATATAAGGAGGTAGGGTGTTTCTCCACCAGGATAACCGCAGCCTTGGTGTTTCCATACAGTGCAGCAACGGAAAGGGCAGTGCAACCGGAAAGTTCACGCAGTGCCAGCGCCTCTGGCGGCATCAAATCCACCAACTTCTCCACCATTTCGATTGACCTTCCGCTCATAATTGCTATGTGGAGTGCCCTATCCTCGTAATTACTGATAATGGCAGTGAGTGCAGATTCATCTTGGTCGAAGAATCTTTTGGCGGAATCCCAGTCTCCCCTGAGTGCAGCAGTAAGGAGTGGTATGTATCTCCGGTAGTCCTCATCCTTGTTCTCTGCATCCATCCATGCATCCATCACCAAACAAACATACATATTAATCAGCAGATATTAACGGTCAAGCAGGTGCAATATTTTTTAATTGTATCCTACGCAGTGAGAAGATTTCTGTTGCCTAATTTGATGCCATATTAGAATTGATCACTAACTCATTTAAAAGTCCAAATCATTAAAGAGATAGATAAGTTTATTATTTATATTGTATCCTCAAAACACACAAATAAATAAATAAATTAAGAGAGGGGAAAAAAAAAGAAAAAAAAAGAAAAGAAACAGAAATCCAAATATTATCTGCATACGTTTCCAACAAAAAAAACCAATCAAAGTGTCTAAAACAACACTATTGCAAAACATTTCATAATTTACATATTAAGGTCAAGTTTGGCATCTTCAAAAAATCCAAAAAGTCAAAAAGTCACTATCCTATTTAAGTCACATCATCTTATTTAAGTCACATCACCTCTCTAACACATCACTTCAAACCCAACCCAAATCCAACTCATATTTCATAAAAAGTCAAAAAGTACACTTATTTAATCTTCCCAAAAATTACTGTCTATTGCACAAATTATTATGTGTCAATATCCTTTTATTTAAAAAAGGAGTTGTGCTATTCAAATTTAAAATTTAAATCTACTTTTTATATGCAATAATCAATCAATCACTCTCATGTGTTATTATATCTCCAATATCTCTTTTTTTTATTATCAACCAATCATTTCACTTACACATTATTGAATTTAAAAAATAAATTTAAAAATTAGACTTGTATGTCACGTTCATTAAAAAAATGTTAGTCAGATTACTTTCCACAAACATGAGGAGTAGTATATTTATATTGTATCAAATGTTACACTACAATAAATTAGGATTTTAGAGACAAAAATTTGAAAATATATTTCTTTTTGAACAAAATATTTTTATTACCAAAAGTGTTATTATTATATTTTTAGTGATGAAATTTGAACATTAGTGATGAATTATTATCTTTTTAGAACTAAATTATTTTTTCTAAAAATACATTTATTAGCGATATTTTTAAAATTTTACCTCTGAAAGTCTTGTTTTCAAAATAAGTGAACCCCATTAAACAATGTAGGAAGAGTTTGATTCTTAAAATTTTCAACCATCTATCCTACTGATGCATAGAATGCAAAGTAAGAAAGGACAGTGTGATCAGAAAGGGTATAAACGAGAAACAATAATGAAGAGGAAAAGGACATAGCAATGGATGATAATGTCATGTAACCTTACCCCTTGCTCCCTGCCTACTGGAAGAAGCATCCATGAGCACTTGACTCTCCTTTTGAAATCTTTTTTATATACAAATATAAAAGTTAAACTTCTTCAAATGGTGTTGATCTCTCACAAAACTACTCACTTCTCTTTGGGGATTATGGAAGAGTTTTCATGTCTATATATATATATAGAGAGAGAGAGAGAGAGAGAGAGAGAGAGAGAACTGCTACAATAAGTTGTTTGGTGGGCCAGAATAAGGTAAGGACACCTTGAGCTATATACTTCTTCCAGTTGTACATGAAAACCTATTATCAAATTGGACACAATCTTTTTCACATATGTTTGAGACTTACAAAATCATACTAGAGATTTGTGCTTAGTTATGTAATCGATTTTTGTATTTTTAAACTTTTTCTTATCCCAATGAACAACATGCAATAGTTAAGTAGGATGAAAAATTAATGGTTAAAAAATAGAACCAAATAGTTCATATAATTGGAGAAGCCACAACTTGACTATGAAGAAAATAATGTGTAGTTGTTTTTTACATCTTTCTTTCAATAACCAATTACATTCAATAAGTTACCAAAAATTTCATTAATCTCATAACCTTACTACAATTGAAATGTATATCTTACATCTACATTCATCTATATATATTATATGTCACCAATTTCATTAATAATAATAATAATAAAAAATTTCATTTTGTGCTATTTTTTTGTATTTTTATTTATATACTATTATATAAAGCACGCAATTTTCTTGGTGTTGATTGTCACTTTTTTTATTCCCAAATTAAGTCTCTATAACTATCTCATATTTAGATTTTGAATTTCAAAATTACATATATATATATATTCTCCTTCTACATTCAACTTATTAATTATCATAGCATACACATTGAGTGTTGGGCCAGGAAAGAACTAATACTTTGCCATGAATGCAAAAGCGGTTGTATATCAGAAAGTAAAGGAAGATGAAAGTGAAGGAAGGAATAAAAATATTAAAAATAAGAAAGAGTTTGGGACTTGATGAAAAAGAAAGAGATCATGTGGCAGCAAAAATCCAGGTTGCTTTGGGCTGAAAATGGTGATAAGAATACAAAGTTCTTTCATATGATGGCTAGCAGAAGACAGAGGAAAATTATGCTTGATTCAGTGGTTGTGAATGGATCCTTGGTGGTTCGGCCAGATTTGGTTAAGCAGGCAGTATTGAATTTTTTCAAGAAGTTGTTTTCAAAGGAGTGGGAGTGTAGGCCTTCTTTAGTTGGTGCAAGCTCTAAAATAAGTGATCAAGCAGCAGTAATGTTGGAAGCTGAATTTACTGAGGAAGAAATTTGGGTTGCTGTGAAGGAGTGTGATGCGAATAAGGCTCCCGGGCCTGATGGGTTTAACCTAGCTTGTTTCCAAAGGTGTTGGTCCATAATGAAGGATGAGGTGATTCAGGTGTTGAAGGAGTTTCACTTAAATGGGAAGCTGGCTAGAGGTGTAAATAGTTCATTTATTTCCCTCATTCCAAAGAAGGACTGCCCTGCTGGGTTGACAGATTTTCGGCCTATAAGTTTGGTCAATTCAGTGTATAAAATTCTTGCGAAGGTTCTAGCCAGACGTTTGAGGCAGGTTCTTCTCCAGATTATTAGTGAAGCGTAGTCTGGTTTTTTAAGTGGCCGGTGTATTTTCGATGGTATTCTAATTGCTAATGAGGTGGTGCATTGGTGGAAAAAATCCAAGAAGAAAGGAGTTATCCTTAAATTAGATTTCGAGAAGGCATATGACTCAGTGAATTGGGGGTTCTTGTACTCCACGATGTCCAATTTTGGTTTTGGTGAAAAATGGGTGGGTTGGATTAACTCTTGCATATCATCAGCGAGAATTTCTGTGTTAGTTAATGGGTCTCCAACTTCAGAATTTTCGCCTCGCAAAGGCCTTAGGCAAGGTGATCCTCTTTCACCTTTTCTCTTCAACTTAGTAGCGGAAGGTCTAAATATCTTATTGGAGAGAGCAAAAGAGTTTGGTCTCATCAAAGGAGCTATAGTGGGTCATAGCCAACTTAAGGTGTCTCATCTTCAGTTTGCGGACGATACAATTATTTTTTGTGAGGCCAGCTGGGAGGAAATCCTAATGATGAAGAGAATTTTGAGATGCTTTGAAGTAATGTCTGGGCTTAAGATTAATTTCCATAAGAGTAAAGTGTGTGGTGTTGGGGTTGAAGATGATTTGGTTCAGGCTTATTCCAAAAAGCTGAATTGTCTAACTCAAAAATTGCCCTTGAACTACCTAGGTATGCCTCTAGGTGAAAATCCAAGGAGTAAGAGAATGTGGCAGCCGGTAGTGGACAAATTCAAGAAGAAGCTTGCTCCTTGGAAGAGGAGATGCCTTTCATTTGCAGGTAGATTGACCTTGATCAAGTCTATATTGTCTGGACTGCCTGTATATTTCCTGTCTTTATTTAAAATGCCTGTGGCCATTGCTAACAAGTTGGACAGAATTCAGTCTACTTTTCTATGGGGTGGTGATGAGGTGAAGAGAAAAGTTCATCTCGTTAAGTGGGAGGAGGTGTGTAAACGTAAGTGTCAAGGTGGGCTTGGCGTGAGGAAGCTTAGTGAATTTAATGTGTGCTTGTTGATCAAATGGTGGTGGAAATTTGGACTGGAAGATAAGGCCTTATGGAAAAGAGTGTTGTGTAGCAAATATGGTCAGCATGGAGGTAGGTGGAGTCCAGTGGTAGAAGAGTTAGGGGGGGTATCTATTCTGTGGAAGGATATCCTGGCTGTAGCCGATCGAAACCCAACCTTGAAGGAGTTCTATGTCTCTAATTTTAAGATTGTGATTGGAAATGGCAGTAGGGCTAATTTTTGGGTGGATGTGTGGTGTAATAATCTGAGCCTTTCTCTTGTCTTCCCTAGACTCTTTTCCTTATCAGTGCATAAAGATGGTTCAGTGGCGGATTTTGTTCAAAAGAGAAGTGAGGGTGTAGATTGGAATCTTATGTTTAGAAGACAACTTTTTGTGTGGGAAGAGGAGGATCTGGCTGACTTGCATGAGTATCTTCGTGCTGTTCCCAGTTTAAGGAATAATGTGGAGGATCAGTGCTCATGGCTGGCTAATCCTTCTGGTGTTTTCTCTGTAGCCTCTGTGTGGGATTGGATGGCTTCGCAGAAAGGGTGCAATCTCAGGTTCGTGATGAACATCTGGAAGAATATTGCACCTCCTAAGGTTCAATTCTTGACTTGGTTAGCTTGGAAATGTAGGATGAAGTCTGCTGCCTTTATGCAAAGGGTGGGGGTGCTTAAGTCTAATGCAAGCACTCTCTGTGTCTTTTGCAAGACAGAGGTGGAGACTCAGAGTCATGTCTTGCTTCACTGTAGTTGTACTTGGAAAGTGTGGTCTGGGATTATGGACTGGTGGGGTGTGTGCTCGGCCATTCCTGAATCAGTCCAGTTGCTGCTTAGTTGGTGGGCTGGTCATAAGGTGAAGAAGAAGGTAAATATGTTGTGGAGAATAGTTCCTATGGCTGTTCTATGGTCAGTATGGGATCTAAGGAATAATTGTTTGTTTAATAATTCTCAACCTCATGTTGCGAACCTGGAGAAATTGGTGAAGGTTAGAGTGGCACTGTGGGCTAAGTTCAGGCTGAAGGATATGCCTTACTCTGTGCATGACATTATCTCAAACATGTGGCAGGTGTGTTATTCAGTGTAATGGGGGTGTCTGCAAGCTCAGGCTTGCTGTTGGTTGTGTTAAGGGTGTTTGTTTGGCCTTGTTGGCCATCCTTAGTGTGGTAGTCCCTTTTGTTCTGCCTTGCCTTGGACCAGTTCCAGCATTAAGTGATTGATCTTTCGTGGGTTTGGCCCTGCTGTGGATGAGTCTACAGCTTCTGCAAGCATAGCTCCTGTGTCTTGCCTGATGCTAGTTGCTTCAGAGGGGTGGGAGGTTGCAGTGCTACTGTGGACTCATCTGGAGCTGCTATGGAGTAAGGCCTTTTGTTCAATCCTTGCAAGTTAGCTTTGTACTCCCATCAGTTAGTTACCCTGGGATAGTTAAAGTTCCTTTTGGCAATGAAGATCTGGGATTAGTTCAGGAAGATCAAATCTTCTGATCTGTTCAGGGCTATTAATCTGGGGGGAGTTTTTGCTTGTTTTTGTTGGTTGTGGAGGGTGGTCTGCATGAGTCTCTGGCATTGTCTTCTTTGGAAAATGGCTTGAATTGGTATGAGGTCTGCTGGGTTTTTGCTGCTGAGTGGAAGATGAATCTGTTTTGTTCTGGACTGGGTCTGCTTAGTGTGTCTGAGCAGAGGTTACCAGAACAGTGGTCTACCCTAGCAGTAAATACTCGGGCTGAGGTTTCAGTATCCGCCATAGAAATACACATACCGGTCAGTCAACAGGATCGGCGGAGCGTAGCCGGAATGGAGGAAATGATGCGCCAAATGCAGGAGAGCATGAGACAAATGCAGGAGGACGCTGTCCGCCAAGCGGAGTTCTCTAAACAACAGGCCACAATCATGGCCCAACAGGCCGAGCTCATCACTAGACTGCAACAGTAGAATACAGCGTCAGCCTCACATAGTTCCTCCTCCACCAGGGGTCCCGCTACCCGAGCAGGCACCAGCTGCCCAAAATGTCCTACCAAATGCCCAGAACACCTTGCCAAATGTCCAAAACGTCCAAGAGGACACAGGCCTTCCAACGGGGCCGGCTCCGCCCCCACTTCCGCCTCAACTGTCCAAAGCACCTACACCCCATCAACCACCCGGACTCTCCCTTCGAGTTCGAAATAGACCCCACAGCACTCAAACTGAGCAAGCTCGAGAAGCTTTTCAAAAAATCACAAGGGGTGAAGGCTATTCCGGATATCGAGGACGGATATACTGATGTGGCCGTAACATTGCCAGATAGATTCAAAATGCCACAGATCGATCGCTTCGATGGATCTGGTGATCCCATGGTCCACCTCTGACTATTTTTAGATATACTACGGCCGATGGGCTTAACCAGACCACAAAAGCTTTCGCTATTCGGCCGGACCCTGTCGGGTGTGGCCGCCATCTGGTATGCAAAGCTGGAGGATAATGTCAAGAGGAGTTGGGATGAAATGGCTGAAGCCTTTGTTGCGCAATACTCTTATAATACCCAGATTGAGATTACAACCCGTGATCTCGAAACGATAAGGCAGGGGCCCAAAGAGAGCTTCTCAGATTTCGTGACCCGGTGGAGGGCGAAGGCCTCGATGATGACTTTAAGGCCTACCGATAAGGACCAGATCAGGATGATTGTACGCAATCTCCAGCCAAAACTGATGCAAAAGATGATTGTGCTCTCCTTTCCCACCTTTTCAGTTCTACACGAGATGGGGGTGCAGATCGAAGATGCAATGAAACAAGGTCTGATTGACCAAGATAGAGAGCAGCTTAGGAGGACCTTTAACCGTAACAACAATGCAGGCCCGAGTGGCGCTGCAACTGCAAGAGCTTTAGAGGTGAGCATGGTCACCATCATTCCCCCTCCCCTTCCAAAACCCATGGCAGCCACGCCTTTCTCCGGTGCATCCGGAAGCAATACACAGACCACTAAATACCAACCCAGAGGCCAGAGAACCTTCACACCCCTATATGTGCCCCTGTCCAAAGCTCTGGGGGTATTAACCAGGAAAAAGCATTTGAAGCCCCTAGAGCCGAGGCCACTACCAAATCCACTCCCTCCCTCTCATGACCCAGCAAGATACTGCGCGTATCACCAACAGCACGATCACGACACCGACCGTTGTTTTAGACTGCGTCACGAGATCCAGGATCTTATTGACAAACAGGTGATCGCGCCTCCCGACAAACCCAACGTCACAACAAATCCTCTCCCGCCACATAACCAAGCTCCCCCTCCCAACAGAATCAACTTCATCCAAACTGGGGTCGTGTCTTACGATCCTAGTATCTGTATCACCCCATCCCACCTACCTAAGCCGGAGGTGCTCCTTTCCGACTGCACTGACTCTTTGTGCATGTTGGACATCTCCACAACCCAACAAGAGCCGACGGTGGTGACCATCGAAGATAGGACATGGCGAACTTCAGAGGGAAGTGGAATTGTTGAGTCTGGGATCGAGCAGTCTGGGAGCTTTGCTAGGGAAGCCTATGATCTGAGTGAGTACATTCTGTCAGCAGGCCAGATTGGTTCGGATATAGAATTGTCAGAGAAGGCAGAACTGTGTGTGATCCGGGGGGATGGATTTGAGCAAGGGGCAAATGATTTGACGGCTGTGGAGGAGGACTTTGCCAACCTCCAATTTTTAGATGACCAAGAATCAGGGGGCGCGGCAGTCAACTGGTTTGACTATGAGGAATCGGCAGAGGCCACTGGATGGCCGGATGATCAACCAGATATTGTGGAAGAGTTTCAACCAGAACAGGACCCGGCGGGGGCGAAGGTATCAGTTGTGGCCGGAAGGGCCGAAAGTCAGAGTACATTGCCGGAGAGCGCTGGTACAAAGAATTTCGCTCGGAACTGGGATAGTGTGAATGCAGGGAAAGTTGAACAACAAACTGCGCTAACGCAGGCAAAACAAGAAAATTTTTGGGATTCTGAGAGGATCCGAAAAGCCAAAGCCCATGAAGGGATTGAAAGTGCTGTGGGCACGAAGACAGAAGATGCTGCAAGCATGTGGGCTGAAAGTACTGCGGGTACAATCACGCCGGAGCCAGATAGATGATTGCTAGCTGCTCATGGGATGTGGTGGGAAGACGATGATTTATGTCTTGCCCACACAGACGAGGATTGGGGAAGCAATCAACCAGATGACACCTGGTATCTCAATGAGGTTGATCACATGATAAGAAGCAGGCGGTATTTCAAGCCCCCACACCTAGACCAGCCAGAGGCATCTGGGAAGGACAAGGAAGCTGAGAAGCAGAAAGAGAAACAACTTGAAGAGGAGGCTGTGCTCAAACAGTTAAAGAAAATACAAGCAGACATCTCCATCTGGGGACTGCTTATGGCTTCACGAGTGCATAGACAGGCTGTCCTATCTGCTATGGACAAGGCCAAACTTTCTATAGATACCACACCAGAGCAGCTGGTTGGACTGGTCTTTCCGGGAGGAGGTTCCCCGGCATTATCCTTTTCAGACAAAGAACTACCGTCTGAGGGCGCAAATCATAACAAACCCCTGTACATCTCAGTGGAATGTAGAGATAAGTGGGTGCCAGTGTTTCTCATCGACACGGGATCTGCCATAAATGTGTGCCCGTCAAGGACAGCATATGCGATCGGGTTAAAGCCCGCGGACTTTGTGCCGACTACTTAAGTGATCAGAGCCTATGATAACACCAGCAGGGAAGTGATGGGGACTGTCAAAATTCAAACCCAGGTTAGTCCAGGACAACACAACATTGAATTCCATGTCTTGGACGTTCCTGCGACCTTTAATTTACTCTTGGGGCGGCCGTGGTTGCACCAAGTGAAGGCAGTCTCTTCCACTTTACATTAGATGTTGAAGTACCCTCACGGGAAAGGGGTGGCCATTGTTTTTGGGAATTCATCAATCCATCCGCCGCCGGAAGTATCTACACCAGTCTTGGAAATAGAGCATGGTATGGAGGATGTGTTCTTATCAGGGTTCACTCTGGCTGAGGCTCGGGTGGTGCAGAATATCATGGCTGTGAATGAGGGAGTGTATGTCAGCGCTCAATCTGTTTACCTCATGAACAAGTTACAACACATCCCCGGGATGGGATTAAGAAGGAGCGGCCGAAAAGGCGTCGCAGCATTGGCCGAAGTGCCACACAACCCTCATACCTTTGGCTTGGGTTATCTGCCCACCAAAGAGGACTGGGTGAGGAAGGGAAAAGAGATGGCTGCAAGAGCCAGAGCAAAGCAGGCTGGGAAGCCTTTTGAGCTGATGCATAGGCCCATTTAGGGTACCCTGAACGGACGCTTCATCCGGTAGGGGGAGGACTTTTCATTTTGTGGCTTTCCAGAGGCATGGTTGAACGCGGAGAAGAAGCGCGTGCCAGGTTTCGAGATCTTCTTCGACCTGCAATTACCCGGGGAGGATGTTGCCGAAGAGCACACAGACCCATCAGCTAAAGTTGAACAACGTAAGGCAGTGGACTCCGAGGGCACTGAAATTGAAATGGGGGTAGCACTGGCATGTCTACTTTCAGATCCTCCGATCGACCAAAAGTGCTTAGGGGATAACTTCTCGGTTTCCATGATTGGAGATGAAACGGCTGCGAGCCTACCAGCAGCTATCTTGGATGCATCTATCGCACCCTCTCTCACTTGGCAATACGAGGAGGGATTTTTGTCCAGCAGCACCGGGTCAGGTAGTGAGCTGGAATCTGATTCCACCGAATCTTGTGAGTCGGAATCAGGTTCCAGCTCGACTGAGTATGAGTCTGGTGATCCTGGGGATGATAACCCGGATGCCACAGTCTTGTCCAGGTCGTCTTTTTCTTTCTCATTTGAGTCTGTTGTAACTGAGGGATCGGACGATTTGGATGAACTTAATGAGAATCAAGTAGCTGTGGTTTCTGAGTACTTTTCTGTGCCCTTGATTTATTGCATGAACTCAGACTTTCAAAACTTTGATGAAAATGACAAGGAAGAAATTCCTCTGGTTTTGCAACGCTTAATTGAACAAGAGCAGGAGAGATTTGTCAAACCCTTAATGGATGAAATCACTACCGTGAATGTTGGTACTTAGGAGGACCCGCGACTGGTCCAGATCGGGTCCACGTTGTCTTCGGAGGAACGCGAGCGCTTAGTCGCTTTATTACAAGATTTCAAAGATGTTTTCGCGTGGTCCTACGAAGACATGCCCGGAATCGATCCTGAGATTGTACAGCATCGGATCCCTCTTGACCCCGAGGCCCGACCTGTCAAGCAGAAACTCAGGAGGATCCGCCCAGATTGGGCTCTCAAGATTAAGGAAGAGGTCACCAAGCAAATCGACGCAGGCTTCCTGCTGGTATCTGAATATCCGACTTGGTTGGCCAACATCGTTCCGGTGCCGAAGAAAGATGGCCGGATCTGAGTATGCGTGGATTTCAGGGATTTGAACAGAGCTAGTCCGAAGGACGACTTTCCCTTGCCGCATATTGATGAGTTGGTGGACTTCACAGCAGGGCATGCTTTGCTCTCATTCATGGACGGCTTCTCCGGCTACAATCAGATAGTAATGGCACCAGAAGACCGGGAAAAGACTGCATTCACCACCCCGTGGGGGACATACTGCTATAGAGTCATGCCGTTTGGGCTGAAGAATGCTGGAGCTACTTATCAACGGGCCGCGACCACGATATTACATGATATGATCCACAGGAGGTTGAGGTATACGTGGACGACATGATTGTCAAGTCCAAAGATAGAGAGGGCCACTACACCGCCTTGTAAAAGTTCTTTCAAAGAATCAGAGAGTTTCGGTTGCGGCTGAACCCTCAGAAATGTTCGTTCGGTGTTACAGCGGGAAAAATGCTGGGGTTTCTGATTACACAAAGAGGCATCGAATTCGACCCTTCCAAAATCAAGGCCATCCTAGAAATGCCCCCACCAATGACTGAAAAGGAGGTGCGAGGCTTTCTGGGTAAAGTGCAATTCATAAGACGGTTTATCTCAAAATTAACCTTGACTTGTGAACCACTTTTTGGTCTCCTGAAGAAAGGCAAGAAGTTCCAATGGGACGGCCGATGCCAAGCTGCATTTGAACAGATCAAAGAATACCTACAAAACCCGCCCGTGTTGTCACCGCCAGAGCCGGGGAGACCGTTGATATTGTACCTGTTAGCTCACTCCGTAATGTTGGTTTCACGACTCGATCCCATCAAATATCTTTTCGAGAAACCAGCACTTACGGGTAGGCTAGCTCGTTGGTTGCTGTTGCTCTCCGAATTTGATTTGAAATATGTAACACGCAAGTCGGTCAAAGGAAGAGCAGTGGCATAATTCTTAGCCGACCATCCAGTGGAAGGGGGTGAAGCAGTCGAGTACTTATTCCCAGATGAAGCCATTTTGCACATCGACGATAAAACTTCGACGATGTACTTTGACGGAGCATCAAATCAACACGGGTATGGGATAGCGGTGTTGCTGATAGCACCCGACAATTCCCGTATCCCCCTAGCCTTCAAACTCCGATTCAAAGTCTCGAACAATGAAGCAGAATATGAGGCATGCATTGCTGGTCTGGAAGCAGCCCTGGAACTAGGGGCAAGACGGTTGGACGTCATCGGGGACTCGAACCTTGTTGTGTCTCAAGCAAAAGGAGACTGGAAAGTCAAAGAAGAAAAGATGATGATGTATCACCAGACCTTGGATTTGCTAATTCCTCGGTTTGAGAAGCTAAACTTTACTCATCTACTAAGAGAGAACAACAGGTTCGCAGATTCTTTAGAAACTCTATCTTCCATGATAGACATCTTGTACGGAGTCCGGATGCGTCCAGTCATCATTGACTAGAAGTTTGCACCAGCCTACGAATCGATTGCTGCTATAGATGAGGTTCAGGATGAAAACCCCTGGTATCATGACATTTGGAATTTCCTGGAGAAGGAAGCATATCCGCCAGGGGTAAATGCCAAGGATAAAAGGGCAATCAGAAGAATGGCCGTTCAGTTCATCATCTGTGGGGGTAAGCTGTATAAAAGAGGCCATCTGGGAATGCATAAGCTGTGTGTCGGTGCCGAAGAGTCAAAGCGCCTAATGGAAGCCATCTATGGAGGAGAATGCGGTGTGCACATGAATGGAGTAATGCTAGCACGGAAGATCCTCAGACAGGGTTACTACTGGTCCACCATGGAGGAGGATTGTATCGATTTCATCCGGTGATGCCACAAGTGTCAAATTCATGCAAATCATATGAACATCCCGCCGTCAAAGCTGTACAACATGACTTCACCATGACCATTTTCAGTCTGGGGGATTGATGTGATCGGGGCTGTCACTCCGAAGGGGTCGAATGGGCATGAGTTCATCCTGGTCGCGATAGATTATTTTACAAAATGGGTTGAGGCCCAATCTTATGCGATGTTGAAGGCTTCACATGTTGCGAAGTTTATCAGAAACAACATCATCTGTCGCTACAAGGTCCCAAACGAGATAATTTCAGATAACGGTTCCCACTTCAAAAAGGAGGTGATTGACTTGTTGGAAAAATACAACGTGGCTTCTCATAAGTCATCCACATACCGGTCGCAGACCAATGGAGCGGTTGAGGCTGCCAACAAGAATATCAAGCATATATTGCAGAAGATGGTGGAAACCTACCGGGACTGGCCAGATAAGCTGCCGTTTGCTCTGTGGGGCTACCGGACTTCAATCAGAACTTCTACCGGGGCGACTCCATATTCATTGGTTTATGGGATGGAGGCCGTTCTACCTATTGAGATTGAGGTTCCGTCATTGCGAGTATTGGCTGAGTGTCAAATAGCCGAGGCAGATTGGCAGCAGAGCCGATTTGAGGAACTCATGCTCTTCGATGAGAGAAGACTGAAAGCACTGTACCACATTCAAGGCTATCAACGCAGAATTGCCCGGGCTTTCAACAAGAAGGTTAAGTCCAAGAATTTAAAGGAATGAGATTTGGTACTCAAAGACAATCGAGCTCCCATCCACGACCCTAAGGGCAAGTTCAGACCTAATTGGACCGGTCCCTACATCATTAAATCTATCTGGTCAGGTGGAGCTGTGGTTCTGATGGATCTGGATGGCTTAAAGTTTTCACAACCGATTAATATGGACAAGTTGAAGAAATATTACCCTTGAGAGGCTCGCTAGGCCGAAAACCTGAAAGGGCGACCTAGGCAAAACTCAGAGCACAAAAAATTTGAAATTATAAAAACTGAGCTCGCAAGGTTGAAAACCCGCAAAGGGCGGCCTTGGCAAAAGTAAGAGCGTAAAAGGAGAGTGAAAATACCCGAGCGAACCTAAGCCTGAACTACATAAGGCTTGATTCCCATCTTTGGGATACGTACGCAACTTCATCCTGAAGTTCAGCCATAAAAATTTTTCCCCGATCAACTTTGTCCATTTGATCATCTCAGTCATCTTTGTCCATCAGCATTCATCGTGATCTCCGGTGCAGTGCTTTTCAGACTATGGGCAACTTTCCGTTGCTGTGCAGTGCCGCGGTGCTATGCAGACTAGGGGTAACTTTCCAGTTGCCGGAATCTGAGGTTGTGCATCTCAGTGACAGATCTCAGGCGTGTCCAGTTCTGCTCCATATCGAAAATGGTTTTGAAAAGTTTTAATAAAAGTTGACTTTATTCAAATTAATCCTTTTACAACTAAGACCATTTTTGGACCAAAGCTGAAAATTTTCAGTACCCACAACCTTCAATTTCATTGATTTCAAAACAGAGTTCTCTTGCTCTTGCATACAAATTGAAGTTGCTTTTTATTACATTCATGAATAAAACTTGAAAGTACTAGTAAAAGCAATAAATCCGGGGCACGGATAAGTCAGGTGTCCCTGCGCCCCCTCCCAGAACTAGTAGAAGCCTCTGATGCCAAGCTGGGCCCAGTCTGTGCCTCCTCATTGAGCCAGTCCCAGCACTCTTCAGACAAAGCACAATTGAAAGTGGAAGCGGGGGCCAGGAGCTCTCGAGTCCTCCATGCCGTAGCATAACGGGCAAGCTGAGCGCCTCGGATCGGGAATGCAGCCGGGTACTCTATCTCCTCTGGTGGGCAAGTCTGATCATGGCTAAACTGGCGCTGGAACCGGAACGGGAAGTAAAACACGCAGTGGGTCAGACCAATCAACTGGATCCCAACCAGTCGGGACATGCTATAGCTCATCGCCGGGAGATTGAGCCAAGGACAACGCCAAGCAATGCGATCTGCAGACAAATTGCACATCCAGTCGAACCACCACCCCTCATCAAGGGCGTCAACTAAGCGTGGGCGAAAGAAGTAGCCGCGAGCTGAGTAGGTTGGGCAAGAATCCACAACCCGCAATTTATCCATCAACCATACCTAGGGAGGGATGAAAAATGAGAGAATAAAGAATAGAGAGATGTACGATGAGAGAAAAGCGAGAAAAGGGTTTTGTGAGAAAAACCGAGCCAGAGGGCCGAGTGATCTGAGCAATATATATGTGAGGTTGGGAGGGAAACATTACCTGCAGCAGTAGTGGGCTCCCTGCAAATCTGGTTGTCTCCCGGCGATAGAAAGCATCCAAGCCCATCAGCGTCTCGGCCAATGTCATGGCGATACAGCTCTTTCCTTCTCTCAAGCCTCGAGCAACTTTAATTAGACGAATGCTAGATCCACCAAAGCCTGAAGTGAGCAGAAAGTGGGATAGCATACACAAGCAAAGGGCGTGTTGCCGAAAACCTTGCCAATAATGGTTGCCACGGTCACCGGCGTCAGAAAAGCGATGGATCAAGCCGAGAATGTCTAGTTCCCCATTGAAGATCAGAGACCGAGCATCATGCATGGTAAGCCCACACATCTCCCCTAAAGCTTGGGCGTCGCCGAAGCGAAACTGAGGCAAAATCTCTTTGTAACGTTCAGATTCCATCAAAACTTGAAAATCTTCGAAAGTTGGACATACCTCTTGCCCGCCGAAGCTGAAAACATGCGTCACTGGGTTCCAAAACCTCACCGCGGCCTGGAGGAAGGGAAAGTGCAGCGGAGTGCGGCTCAACGTGAATAGTGCGTTCAAGCCAAAACCTCAAAAATTCAATTTTTCCGAGCCATCTAAAGAAGCCATCCAAACTGTGAGATTTTCGGCGAGGAAGGCCTCCATTTTGGTGAAAAAAACTAAGATGAAATGAATCAACCACGGGTTTGAGGCTTTTAAAGAGGATAAGACACTATTCGGGGACACGTGTCAAAAATTTGGCGGCTGCTGAGCAAAGTGGCCGGCCGGCCACCTTTTCTAGCAGGTCGGCCACCTCTCTCCCCTCAAATACAAAAAACTGGCCGGCCAACTCCCAAAAGTGGCCGGCCATGCTCCAATGTGTGTCATTGATCCTGTTTTACCCTCCGGAAGGAAGTTCTAAGCATTTCCACGCACCGGGTGTGTTGAAGGCCTCCATTTCCCTCTGTTTCGGATATGTTCCGTCGCCCAGATCGTCCGAAATACACTTTGTTTATTGAGTTGTTGTTTAGTCTTGCTTATCGAGTTGTTGTTTTGCTTATCGAGTTGTTGCTTTGATAGTCGAGTTGTTTTGTTTATTGAGTTGTCAAGTTTTGTGTATTTGAGTTGTTACTCTTTATTTATCAATTTTGTTTTGTTTTGCTTATCAAGTTGTAAACTTGCTAAGGTTTTGTTGCTTTTTAGTAAGTTAGGTTGTTTGGTTTGTTGTGTCGGTTCACTACCTGACCTGGTAAATACACAGTGCACATTTCCATTCAAGACTCATTTTTGTGCAAAATGATGCGATGCGATGCTGAAAGCATAAAATACAATACTTTTTCAAAAGCTGTTTCATTCCATCATGCTTCCTTTGTTACAACATTTTATAAACGAGGGTACAAGTTTTATAGAAAATGAAACTGCCTAATAATGTACAATGTGCTACAAACTACTAGTAAAAAGGAAAATAAAGCAGGGAACAGCTGCGTCAATGCTCTCAAGAGCAGGAATAAGAGGCCCTCTTCGTCCTCTTCTGTAGGACAGCCTCTGCACCACCATCACCATCCAAGTCGGAGCTGTCGTCCTCGAGATCCCCCTCAGCCTCGCCTCTACTCCCGGGACCAGGACCGGAGCCCTCCTCTCTGTCAGCAGATGTCTCTGACTGACGATCTGCAGCCTCCTCCTCCTCATCCTTACCGAGCTCCTCCTCTACAATGTGCGCCCTGCGTTTGCGAGACGACCTCCCTCCCGGGGCTCCTCGAAAAGTCCTGGATGGCCCAGCTCCTCGAAAAGGCCTGGATGGCCCAGCTCCCCGAAAAGACCCAGATAGTCCACCTCCCCGAGAAGGCCTAGATGGCCCGGTCTGCGGCTGAGCATATACCGGAGGCATCTGAAAATAAAGAGTTCAATTTCAATACATCAGATCAAACATGTATATCAGACACAGATACAAGAAGACTACATGAAGTGGATGCATGTAAGTACAGTATGTAAGTGGGGTGTGTGTCAGATATGCTCTACACAAGCAGCCTATCAGTATAGTAGAATGTTCAAGATCAGCATGTCATCGGAAATATGATAAATGCAAGAAAACTGAACAGTACCTGGACACCCATAATGACCAACTGTGCCTTTCTCCGCAGGACTATGCCCTCAAATGCGGCCATCATCCCGAGCATCTCAACCACGCACTCGACAGGAGGCTGTAGATACAAATGCAAAACTATCAGTAAGGGAATGAATGTCCAAGTGCCTGACTAATAAATCAAAGCTGTAAAGGCATACCGGTGGTGAGTCAGGATCTCTGACGTATCTGTGGTTAGGCAGGGGAGACTCTATCGGGATTGGGTAAGGAGTCCCGAATCGCCACCCCGTCAACTCGGTCGGCATATCTGGCCATCCAAGATAATGGCGAGTCGGAGGAACCGGGGGAACAAATCCACCCCCACCTCTAGATGTACCGGCCCTGTTGGTGGAAGGGACGTTTGTAGCCCGGGCCCGGCTCGAAGATGGCATACTAGCAGGCCTCATCACCGGAGCACGGACTCCCGTCAATGGAGGCATCAAGTAGGTGTGGCGGTAGGTCGTGTAATCCCCCTCCATAAGATATAGTAAAGCATCAGTACCCAACATGGCACTAGCAACATCTCGGGGAGGGAGCCTATCAGCGATCTGCATATCAAGCGGGGGTGCTGAGGGAGGGTCCTGAGAAGTGTAGCCCCAGACCTGACGCAAGAAGCGATCTCCCAAAAACCAGGCCCTACCAACTGGCCCCTCGAACAGGATCTTGTACCAAGAAGTACCCCACCCTCCGGCAAACTGGAATCGGAGACCTTCACCTAAGGGCGCCCAAGGCTGCCATGTGATCTGCGGATAACCGATGCATAAACCAATCAGAAATCGGGAATGTATAAGACAAATCAAAGAGATGAAAACAGAAGGAAATGAGAGTTCTGAAATACCTCCGTCGACCGCACCGTGTCAAAATACTGCCGTAGATAAAGGAAAGACTCCCGAGGTCTTGGCCGATGCTGGCCTTCAAATACAAGTGAGTACGGGGTCACGAGGGGCCCCTCCACCATCAACTCCGGGGCCAATGTCGGGAAATACACATAGACCCATAACTGTGGAAAATAGTGCAGAATGTAAAGGCAAAGTGCTGAGGGCAAAATACAGAGTGTAGTGTGCGCCGTGTGTGCAATGTACAAGTAATGAGGAGCAGAAATGTAAATCAAGAGGGCATAAAGTACCTCCCAGGCTCTCCAACAGCCGCCAAGTAAGTCCCCCCGTCCGCGGGAGGTCGCACTCATGTAGCAGTAAAGAGTAGCCAAGCCGGTGCCACCCCAATCATACCACCTGACCTGTGATAGGTCCACCAAAGCACCCAACAGATACAGCCCAACAGTGTTCCCCCTATCGGCAAACAAAGTGGTCCCGAAGAGGAACATCAAAAAGCCGCGAGCATACTGTGCTGCTTCTGCAAGAGTCCCGGGCTCCATCTCTACCCTCCGGAAATGGGAAGAGAACCAAGTGTATCGGACTCTGCCCGAAGATCTATCAACAGGCGGGCGAGCCCCCAATAAATATATCCAAGCGGCCTCCCACTGTCCCATGTCCTCGTCGTAAGGGATGGGCCAACCTCCCACGTCAAGGCCAGTCAATACGGCAAATTCAAGTAGGGTCATAGTCAAGTCCCCCGTCGTAGAAAAATGGAAGGAGTTGGTGGTGTCCCACCATCTCTCCACCAAGGCGGCCATCAACGTCCTCTTGGCAGGACAATGAGATAGTCCAGTACATAAGGGCCCAAACCCTGCCAAGTCAACCAAATCCCGGACAGCCTCCGGGAGCTCGGCATACCAATCTCTCGCCGCGATAGAGCCATATCCCCGCACAGTGCGAGAAGTCACCTGCATTCAGAATGAATACGTGTTTCAGCATTTTAGAATGAAATGAACAAAGCTGCGTGCAAATGAAATGAACAGAGCTGCGTGCAAATGAAATGAATGAGCCGCGTGCAAATGAAATGAATGGGCTGTGTGTTCAGGAAATCAGTGTTTGGGCTGTGTGTTCAACTCTCAATCACTGTGTGCTGCGTGTTCACCTTCAATCTGGGCTGTGTGTTCAGAAAATCAGTGTTTGGGTTGTGTGTTCAACTCTCAATCAGTGTGTGCTGCGTGTTCACCTTCACTCTGGGCTGTGTGTTCAGAAAATCAGTGTTTGGGCTGCGTGTTCAACTCTCAATCAGTGTGTGCTGCGTGTTCACCTTCAGTCTGGGCTGTGTGTTCAGAAAATCAGTGTTTGGGCTGCGTGTTCAACTCTCAATCAGTGTGTGCTGCGTGTTCACCTTCAGTCTGGGCTGTGTGTTCAGGAAATCAGTGTTTGGGCTGTGTGTTCAACTCTCAATCAGTGTGTGCTACGTGTTCACCTTCAGTCTGGGCTGTGTGTTTAGAAAGTCAGTGTTTGGGCTGCGTGTTCAACTCTCAATCAGTGTGTGCTGCGTGTTCACCTTCAATTTAGGCTGTGTGTTCAGAAAATCAGAGTTTGGGCTGCGTGTTCTACTCTCAATCAGTGTGTGCTGTGTGTTCACCTTCAATTCGAACCATGTGTTCAGGAAATTAGAGTTTGGACTGCGTGTTCTATTCTCAACCAGTGTGTGCCGTGTGTTCACAATCAATTTATGGGTTGAGTGTTCAGAATTTCAAGCGATTGAACTGTGTGTTCAGAATGTAAACAGAATGCTATGTCATAGACAAAACATTCTGAATAAGCTGTGTACTCAAGATAAGCAGACAAACATGGCAAAGGCACGGAATGCATGTAAAAAGCAGAATACGTTGCAGAAAAGGGTAAAAATGACGTAAATACCTCCCGTGCCTCATGGGAGAGATGATACTCTGGCTCTTGTAGAAGGAGATCCCCAGACGCTCGCTCGTCAAAACTGGTGAAGTGATAGAAAACAGCCCGCGGAAGAATATGTGCCAGTGGGTTGTACCTCTCGGGTATGAAGGGTCGAACCCTCGGAGGCAGAGCCATGATATCGGGATCACCTTTGACGCCCGGAGGACCTCCACCGTGAGGGAAATGACCAGCCATTTCAGAAAAAGGAGCAAAAATAAGCAAAAATGAGCCAAAATTGGAAAAAGTCAACAAAAGTCAACTCTCGGGAAATGGAAAAGTCAACAAAAGTCAACTCCTGAGAAAATCTTCCAAACATTGAGACAAACTCACCTCAAGTGGCGAAAATGAGAAAAGAAGCCCCGAAATCAAAATTTAATCTGTTCAAAGTGCTTAAAACTGAAAGATTTCGCGAAAATAACTTGCGTGGGGCGTTGGAAAACGCGTATAGAGCACCGATCTGAGAGAGAAAATGGTTTGGGAAGGTAGAGGAGATGTTTTCGGAGCTGCACTTGTGAGCAAAAAGTGTTTGGATGAGTGGATTTAAAGAAAAGAGGATGAAAAGACCAAAGTGCCCGCGGATTTGACAAAGTGGCCGGCCAGCCACCTTTTCTGGCAGGCCGGCCATTTCCTTTTCAAAAAACTGGCCGGTGGCCTCCCCTTGGGAAGGGAACAGGCCGGTGGTGTTCCCCACATGCTCCCCAAGGTGCGTGCAAAATTTGGTGATGATTGGAGTCCCCGGGACCTGAAAAAGTACAAGAGAAGTGCACTTTCTTGTGTGTGTGTTTTTGGACCAAATAGTGCACTTTTACCTCATTTTTGCACCATTACACACACCATTACACCTTGGCTCGAGATTGGGAGGCTTGGAGGTTTGTTTTGTGTGATCTTGGACTGGTTTTGATCACTAGAGGAGGGCTGCTCCACCTGTTCTTCATTGGATCTTCAAGGGTGAGAATCTTACTTTAGTTTCCCCATTCTTGCACTAGCTTTCTACCCTTCTTGCTTTGTGTTTTTGGATTTGTGTTTAACATAAAAAAGACTTGTTTTTCCTTGCTTAAGAACATTCATCAAGGTTGTTTTGTGGTTTGGATAGAGTCTCACCCTCTTAGGCCTTGTTTTGGCCATTTTGGCCCCTTTTCTTGAAGTTTTGTTTACTTCAGTGTTTTTGGTCTTCTCACCACTGAAAACCAGTGGGTTTTCAGTGGTGAGGGAGGTGTTTTGAAGTCACATATAGGGGAGGGACACCCCTCTCCCTTTAGTCCCTTGTTTGCCTTTGTCTTGGGCTCAAAGAATAGCATGTGTGCATGGTCTTAGTAGGCTTCATTTCAGAGTTTTTTTGAATGTTTTGGAGCATGTTTAAACTCTGTTTTTGGTTGGATTTGTGATCTCTAACATGCCTCCTATACTTGCTTTGAAATGGTCTCTTATGCCTAGAAGTATGCCATAAGTTTAGGCAATGTTTCTTGCATGTATGAGCATGATTCCATGAAGATACTAGTGTTATTTTGCCATGCATAAGGGCTGTGAGCCACTGATTTTGCCATGTATAGTGTGCTTGACGTGGTTGTTTTACATTCTAGGCTTGTAAGCCTCATGCATCTTGGTTCCTAGCATGTTCAACATTGATCATCCTCGTGATTTAGCATTATTTATGACCCTATTTCAGTCCAAAAATCGTGTGTGTATGTTTACATATGTGACCATTTTCATGTTTCAAAGGTGCCCCTTTTATGTCTAAGAGTTGGCATTGTGTATGCTTGCATGATCAATGCATTTTGGGGCTGCCATATGTGGGTTTTGGGTGTCATTTTGCATGATAGAAGTCTGTTTTGGGTTGTTAGATGCATGCCATGAGTGGCCTTGATAATGATGCTAAGTTGCTCTCTTTGGTGCCCTTGATTTTGGGCCTATTGCCTTGCATGCTTGCATGAGTTTTTGGTCATCATTTTAGGCATGTTTTGTTACTGCTTTTGGGGAGTTTTGAGGGCTGCCTCATTGTGGTTAGACCATCATCATATGCTCATCACATGCTAGTTGCATGCTTGGTCCACTAGGTGTTGTAGCATGATGATTCCATTGGTTATTTGGCTCATATTTGCATTACACTAGCATCTCACACACTTTGGCACTTTGCATGCCTAATATGTTAGTTGTATGGTGTTTAGTATACTAGCATCTTAACTTCCATAGTGCATAGTTGATGCATGTTTGCATGAGTTCCATTTCATCACTTGGTTTGGGGTGTCAAACCAAGTGTGGGAAATGAGGGGTGTTTGCACTTCAAGTGGCAAAACACACCTCCATCCCCAAGTCACCAAGGCCTTTGACTTAAGCATGATAAGGTTTTGGTCTCATGTGTTTGTTTGCATTGCATTTTTCCATTGAAAATGCAACCTTGGCCCTTAGGCTATCATGCACCAAGGTGCACAATTGATAGCCCTAGATCCAAGAGCCATGTTTCCTTGAGTCCCCAAACATGATAGGGGGCATTGGCCATGCTTAAATATGCCTAAAAATCCATGCCATGCACTGCTGTCTGCTGTTGCTGTCAAACCTGTCCTCTGCAGGAATTTTGTGCCGACTGGCAGTATAGAGTGCCGACCGGCACTTTATGGATGGCCGATAAGCTCATCAGCAGCCGGTGGAAAATTTAGCCAGCCGATGATGATTTCCTCTAGCCGGTGGTGTACTAAAATGCATTTGGAAGGTGTCCTGGGACTTTGGCAATTTTTGGAGAGACAGGGCAGTAAGAACAGAGGCAACAGTGCTATGGTGCGGGTTTTCCGGGCAAGACGGATCGAACATGCATCATTCGCGCATCCCGAGGCGGTTTACTGCTTTAATTAGATTAATTAATTTGCTTAATTAATTGGTCTGTAATAATTTAATTAGCTAGAGTAGTTAATTCATTATTTGGGACTGTATATTCTTTTGGTCCCTCTATGAGGGCGTATTTGTAATAAGTGTGGGTGCGTGTGTGCATGCCTTCCAACCCCCATTTCTTTCTTCCCTTTTATTTACCTGCTTATGATGGTAGATTAGGGCATTTTTAAAATTAGCATACCTTATGCAATGCATGCGTGCATCCATGCATTTGTTGACATACATCAGGCTTGGCACATCATACAAACTGCATCGTACTTTCAATTCCAAATTGAATACGTGATAGTTGTAGCATTTCACATGCCATGTCTAGGATAGCCAAGCCTGCCTAGATTACATCTTTGCATGTGTCGCATTAGACATTTCAGTATGCTTAGGTCCATGCATGGATTTCTAATAAGCTTCTGTTTTGGCTTGGAGTACTAGGTGAGTTTTTATGCTTTAGCATATCGCATGCGTGTGAATGTTAACATGATAGCATGCTTACCATGAGGCTAAGTGCTTATGTGATATAACTGTTTGAATGCCTGTGGGTGGAGGTTGGATTGCTTGAGATGGAATAACTCATTGAAATCCGTGTTTTAGCCTACTTATGAGTAGCAAATTCCAAAGCGTTTTCAAAACGAACGGATATGCAATGTTTATTTCCAAATTAGGCAATCTGGTCTATACTTGTTTGCTGTGCGCATAACATAGTAATTCTAGGTTAATAATTGGAATAAGAACATGTAATGTTTTCAAAATCGGATATCACGGTTAGTAGAGGCCGGTCTTCGGACCGGGCGAAAGGGGGTGCTCATAGCTGACCTTCCCCGATCGTACCCAAGCTCCCGAGCCAAGATCACTTTGGTGATGACGGACATGTGGCCTTCGGCACCGAGTCAGGGTTTCCTAAATTTCCCATTTTAAAATATTTAGGTGGCGACTCTGTAATCTGGCAAAGCAGTCCATGTTTGGCACTTTTTTTCAAAATCTATTTTTTTTTCAAAACGATTTGCCAGAGTTGGACTCTTTGGTTCAGATTTAGAACCGTGACAAATATTGAGTCCTTCGAACTGTATTGACCCAATATCGAACCGAAACGGGGGGGGCTCGCACTCCTTTCCCCGGGGCGCGTTCGGGGACGTCTACAGTTTCTGGCGACTCTACTGGGGATTTAGAGAGCTTGACTCGAACTCGTGATATCCAGTTTTGATTTCATTTATGTGTCTCTTTGCATTGCATAAGCATTGGTGCGCCTAGGACACCGTGTTGGCCATCTGCTATTCCTGAGTGGTTTGCTGGAGGCTTGTCTTGTCGAGGCATGTCCATAAGGTTGACCGGTTGCGGGCTCTGCCAGTATGGGAACACAAACCCCGGTTTTACCGGGGCACCCTTTTTGACCATTCGACCTAGTGCATATCGAAATCCGTAGTGACCATTCGAAACTAGGACAGGTTGCTTACCCGATATAGGTTGTTTGAAACCGCTGTGTGCATAGTGAAACCCTAGCTCCTGACAAAATAGGACAGGGAAACCCTACCCCAACATAGGGGTGTTTTGGCTCTCACTTATCTGCTATGTGCTTTAGAGTACGTCTCTACAGGGATGCATGTATCAGTTTACAAGTTTGGGCATCAGGCCTGCGGGCAACGGTTCAGTATTTTGGGATTCAGTTTACCTGAGGGTATCAGTTTGCAGGACAGAGATTTGAGCAGATTTCAGTAGAGGGCACACTCATTCAACTACGCTCGTATCTATTCAGATGAAATCAGACTGAGATGCTGTCTGTTTTCTCTTTTGCTAAGTAGTCTTGGAACTATGGCTTCAGAAGGGTCCAATATTCCCCGGGTACTCTGGACCTGTGTTGTTGTGTGATTAGGGGTCGAACCACCTGCGGGCGACACTCAGTTTACTCTAGATGTGGCGTATGGCACGCACTGTTTTGAGCATTTGTGAATGCTATTTATCCTACCTTCTGACTTGGGTATTGCGTCTGTCTTGTTGTATCGAGTCAGTCCTATTGAGTCTGTCTTGTTGTATCGAGTCATCCCTGTTGAGCCTGTCTCGTTATGTCAAGCCACCCCTGTTGAGTTTGTATCGTTGTATCGGGTCACCCCTGTTGAGTTTGTCTCGTTGTATCGGGTCAATCCTGTTGAGTCTGCCTTGTCATATCGAGTCAGTCTTGTTGTGTTGGAGTCGGGTGATTCTGGGAACGTTACCTCGGACATCACTTTCTTTGTTTTGCATTTGCCTTTTCATTCTCTTTTGAGTCTGTTTCTGCCTTGGAGCCAGTTATGCCAACAGATCTGAATGGAACAGCAGTGATTGTCACACTCTTGTGTTTGCTTCTGCCGTGTGCCAGTTGTGCCAGAAATTCTAAATGAGATGACAGTATTTGACTAGAAGCTCTGTCTTCTCTGTGCCTTGAAGTCATTATAATGGCCTAAGTTTTTCAAAACTTTTTCTAACACTACGGTGAAAACGAAGAGGAAGGGATTCCTCGGGTTTTGCAAAATTTGATCAATTGAGAGAAAGAGAGGCGTGCTAAGCCCTTAATGATTGAGATCATGCTTGTTAATGTGAGTACTGGGAAGGATCCTGGCTTGATCCAGATTGGTCCCACACTGTCTTCAGCGTGAGCGATTCGTCGCCTCCTTAAAAACTTTCAAAAATTCAAAAAAATGTTTTGCGCAGTCCTGCGAAGACCTGTGTGGAATCGCTCTTGAGATTGTGCAGCTTAGGATCACTCTCAGCCTCGAGACTCAACCCCTTGGCTTTCAAACCTTGAACTTGCATTCAGAACGTTCAACGGTCAACCGCCATTTGAGGCCTGTGTGGCCAGATTTGAAGCAGCCCTCGAACAAGAGGCACCAAAGTCAGATCAAGAGGATCAGATGTCGTCAAAAGAAGCTTGCAAAGCTAGATCAGAAGCACCCCTCGAACTAGGGGCAAAAGATATCAGATGTGCTCGAAGAGCCGAAGATGAGTCCTCTTGCAAATCAACAGCCACTCTCCTGGATACGGATGGCTTCAAAACCCTACAACCATTTGGCATGGACCAAGCTACACTTTTACCCTTTGAGAGGCTCGCTGGGCCGAAAACCCGGAAGGGTGACCCAGGCAAAAGTTAGAGCAAAGAAAAGAATGAAAAAAAGAAAAAAAAAGAAAAAATGCAAAGATACAAAATGCAAAAAGAAAAGAAAAGAAAAAGAAGCTCGCAAGGTCGAAAACCCGCATTGGGCGCCTTGGCAAAAGTTAGAGCCTAAAAGAAATGGAAAAGAAAAAAAATACAGAAAAAAGAAAGAAAAGAAAGAAGAACAAAGCTCGCGAGGTCGAAAACCTGCAATATGCGCCTTGGCAAAAGTTAGAGCATAAAAAGGAGAGGTTAAATACCCGAGTGTACCTTAACCCCCCGAACTACGTAAGGCTTGATTCCCATGTTTGGGATACGTAGGCAACTTCATTTTGAAGTCCAGCCATAAAAATTTCAAATTCAAGTGTGTCCATGTAATGGTTTTGACCATCCTTGCCTTCTCTGTATCCGAGAGTTCGGTTGTAATCATCGCTCTGAGGACTGATCACAATGCGCCGTGGTGCCATTCACACAAGGGGCAACTTTCCGTTGCCATTCAAAACGCCACGGTGTCATTCAAACAAGGGGCAACTTTCCGTTGCCATTCAATACGCCGCGGTGCCGTTCAAACAAGGGGCAACTTTCCGTTTCCATGCAGCCCTCTTCAAGCACGGGGTAATTTTCCTTCAAATCCGAGGTTGTGCATCTCGGGAGTGGTTTCATGCTCGTTGAGCAAGTGGCCGTTTGCAAAAACAGTTTTTGAGAATTTTTACTAAGGTTGACTAATTCTCTCGAAAATTATTCCATCTTTTCCAAAACTAGACCATTTCTTGGACCCAAAAAGGGAAAATTTTCAGTGCTCATAACCTAACTTGCATGATTTCCAAATCAAAAATCGAACAAGCATGTTAATCTAACTCTTATTTTGGTCAAAACTGTTTTAGTAGAGATCAAAACAAAAAGGGTCAAAATGATGAACTAGGGGCACAGTTGAGTCAGGTTTCCTGTCTTTCCCCCGTCGCCAGCATACTTGCCAGAAAGGGCACAACTGAAGTCAACAACAAAAGAGCAGAAAGCTCTCTCACCCTCCAAGCAGCGAGGTATCAAGCCAAGTGCGAAGCACAAACTGGACTGGGGCAAGGTATTCCACTCCATCATCTGGGCAAATCTAACCATGTCCAAACTCCCCGGCAAAGCATCGTCGACCAATGTCAGCCGCAGATTCGCTAAAATTGTAGCGCGGCCCCTCTGTGGAAGAAACTCACTGTTGTGAACAAGAAGAAGAATCTAGCAGAATGCTAGGGGCACGAGCCCACAACTTTCTGTTTATCCATCAACCATCCAGGGGAGGGATGAAAAATGAGAGATTGAAGAATAGAGAGGTGTGCGATGAGAGAAAAAGTGAGCAAAAGGGTTTTGAGAGAAAAACCGAGCCTGAGGGCCGAGTGATGTGAGAATCACAAATGAGAAAGGGTGGGAAACAATACCCGGTGAAACAGGCTCCCTGTGCACATTTGTGTCGTGTCTTTTGTTTGTCTCGATTCTTGCTTTGAGTCGTTCCGAGCGTGTCTCGATGTGTTTAGGTTGTTTACCTTTATTTTCCGTTGTTGAGTCGTGGTGCGCTGTGTTCAGTCGCGGTGCGCTGTGTTCAGTCGCAGGCTCAATACCCCGGTCAAGAACTCATCTCTCAATTTCAGATTCAAAAATAAAATCATTTTGTGCTCAGAGTGCTGTGCCATTCTCCACATTTGTGCAAAAAAAGAATTTGTTCTTTCGAAAACTGCAGGGTCCACCCCCGATAAGTGTGAACAGTAAAAGCAGGATCTATCTGAAGCTATATAGGTTCCAGACTGCAAAGCAAAAGAAAAGAGGGAAAGTCGAAGCATCTGAGTGTGTTTCACCTTCAGCCAACTCTGAGATTGTATTCCGGATGTGCCTCTTCAGACCTTGTCAGTGTTCCGAAGAATGAGCGTGCCTCCATTCCAAGTGTAAGCCTGCTTCAAGTAAGAATGGCAATTAAAGCAGCAGCAAATGTTATCTCTTGCCAACATAAACAGGGTGTCCCCTTTTCAGGCAGAGTGTGTTACAAACCCCTCCGAGAGTTAAATCGAAGGTTGTGTTTGAATTGGTCTCGTTAAGGCTTGTATTCCCTTATTCGGCATTTTGTTTCAGATATGCGTTGTCATGCACGTTCCACTTGCACTGTCATGCACCGTTACACTTACATCGTTATGCACATTATAGTTCCTTTTCATACACATTGCGTGCATACGTGCATCGCTTTACTTACATGTGTTCAAGTTCCTTTTTATACACATTGCGTGCATACGTGCATCGCTTTACTTACATGTGTTCAAGTTCCTTTTTATACACATTGCGTGCATACGTGCATCGCTTTACTTACATGTGTTCAAGTTCCTTTTTATACACATTGCGTGCATACGTGCATCGCTTTACTTACATGTGTTCAAGTTCCTTTTTATACACATTTCGTGCATACGTGCATCGCTTTACTTACATGTGTTCAATTGCCTTTTATACACATTGCGTGCATACGTGCATCGCTTTACTTACATGTGTTCAAGTTCCTTTTATACACATTGCGTGCATACGTGCATCGCTTTACTTACATGTGTTCAAGTTCCTTTTTATACACATTGCGTGCATACGTGCATCACTTTACTTACATGTGTTCAATTGCCTTTTATACACATTGCATTGTATGCGTGCTTTGCTTTACTGATATGTGTTCAAGTTCCTAATATACTCATTGCATTGTATGTGTGCTCTGCTTTACTTACATGAGTTCAAGTCCCTTCCTATATACACATTGCATTGTATGCGTGCTTTGCTTTACTGATATGTGTTCAAGTTTCCTTATATACACATTGCATTGTATGCGTGCTTTGCTTTACTGATATGTGTTCAAGTTTCCTAATATACTCATTGCATTGTATGTGTGCTTTGCTTTACTTACATGAGTTCAAGTTCCTTCCTATATACGCATTGCATTGTATGCGTGCTCTGCTTTACTATATGTGTTCAAATACAATTCTCTATACACATTGCATGCGTTGTCACGCACTTTCGATTGCACTGATATGAATGTTGTTAACGATATTGTACCTGTTAAGTTTACTTGCTTTGCAGGCACGATATTGTATGTACGGTTCATTTGAGGCCAGTGCAACCGGACGAGCCACACAGGTATTGTATCTCCCGAGTAAGACGTATTGAGAATTCCATAATTCTCTTACATCCTTTCTGCATTGTAGTGTAGTCTGGTGTATGCTAGCTTAAAACTGTCGCATGTGTGCTTCATTACGGCTTCCTTTGCATGATCATAAGTTATGCTCGGCTCCTTGCATTGTGTTGCATTTTGCCCCTGCCTTCGGGCGCATATCTTGTTTGTCTTGTATGCTTGTCCAAGTCTTCGGCCTTGTCCAAAATGGGTCGTCTCTGGGCTTTGACATTCACTCCCGTCATTGTTATGACTTCCGAGTTCTGTCAAAGAGGGGCAACTGTAGACACCCCATTTTTGACCGTCCTCAAGACTTGGATGTCACCGCTAGAACACCCGGTGATTATCCATGATTGTGTTTGTTTTGAGTTCCCGGAGGCCCCGACTGCGCGCCGTGCCTCAGGATCTCTCAACCGGTTTGTTTTGTGCTTGGTTGTACATCAAGTACTTGTGTGTTTTTGCATTTGACGGTAGGGGAAGGCTTGTTAGCCATCCCTGAAACCCACCGGCTGCCACACATCCCCACCGGCACTCGCAATTTTCCATCGGCACTTTTTTCTCAAAATCTTTGGCCGGTCGGCACTTTTTACTGCCGATCGGCACTATTTTGTGCCGGTGACTGTTTTGACCGGCCGGTGACCCTGCTGAACCCCCCTGGGGATGGTGCATGCCAGCTGTGCCAGCTAGTTCACACCATCACTCCTCCCCGTGCGTGGAGTTGGCCCATATGCACCTTTGACCCCCCTAAAGCTTCTAGAAGGGTGACCCCTTTTGGCCAAGCTTCTTGGGGAAGCTTGGCCAGCTGTATTGGCTTCCCTTAGAAGCCAAGAGCCTCCTTGCCCCTTTGAACCTTTTAGTCTTGCGTAGCCACTAAGTTAGGAGCTTATTTGTGCCTATATAATCTCATCTCTTCCCCTTTAGTTGGAGGTTAGATATTTTTGGGAGCAAAACCAGAGCTTATACATATATTCCTCTGATATACATCCATATATATCTATATCTCCCTCTCTCTCCTCTTGTGTGTGTGTTTTTGGACCAAATAGTGCACTTTTACCTCATTTTTGCACCATTACACACACCATTACACCTTGGCTCGAGATTGGGAGGCTTGGAGGTTTGTTTTGTGTGATCTTGGACTGGTTTTGATCACTAGAGGAGGGCTGCTCCACCTGTTCTTCATTGGATCTTCAAGGGTGAGAATCTTACTTTAGTTTCCCCATTCTTGCACTAGCTTTCTACCCTTCTTGCTTTGTGTTTTTGGATTTGTGTTTAACATAAAAAAGACTTGTTTTTCCTTGCTTAAGAACATTCATCAAGGTTGTTTTGTGGTTTGGATAGAGTCTCACCCTCTTAGGCCTTGTTTTGGCCATTTTGGCCCCTTTTCTTGAAGTTTTGTTTACTTCAGTGTTTTTGGTCTTCTCACCACTGAAAACCAGTGGGTTTTCAGTGGTGAGGGAGGTGTTTTGAAGTCACATATAGGGGAGGGACACCCCTCTCCCTTTAGTCCCTTGTTTGCCTTTGTCTTGGGCTCAAAGAATAGCATGTGTGCATGGTCTTAGTAGGCTTCATTTCAGAGTTTTTTTGAATGTTTTGGAGCATGTTTAAACTCTGTTTTTGGTTGGATTTGTGATCTCTAACATGCCTCCTATACTTGCTTTGAAATGGTCTCTTATGCCTAGAAGTATGCCATAAGTTTAGGCAATGTTTCTTGCATGTATGAGCATGATTCCATGAAGATACTAGTGTTATTTTGCCATGCATAAGGGCTGTGAGCCACTGATTTTGCCATGTATAGTGTGCTTGACGTGGTTGTTTTACATTCTAGGCTTGTAAGCCTCATGCATCTTGGTTCCTAGCATGTTCAACATTGATCATCCTCGTGATTTAGCATTATTTATGACCCTATTTCAGTCCAAAAATCGTGTGTGTATGTTTACATATGTGACCATTTTCATGTTTCAAAGGTGTCCCCTTTTATGTCTAAGAGTTGGCATTGTGTATGCTTGCATGATCAATGCATTTTGGGGCTGCCATATGTGGGTTTTGGGTGTCATTTTGCATGATAGAAGTCTGTTTTGGGTTGTTAGATGCATGCCATGAGTGGCCTTGATAATGATGCTAAGTTGCTCTCTTTGGTGCCCTTGATTTTGGGCCTATTGCCTTGCATGCTTGCATGAGTTTTTGGTCATCATTTTAGGCATGTTTTGTTACTGCTTTTGGGGAGTTTTGAGGGCTGCCTCATTGTGGTTAGACCATCATCATATGCTCATCACATGCTAGTTGCATGCTTGGTCCACTAGGTGTTGTAGCATGATGATTCCATTGGTTATTTGGCTCATATTTGCATTACACTAGCATCTCACACACTTTGGCACTTTGCATGCCTAATATGTTAGTTGTATGGTGTTTAGTATACTAGCATCTTAACTTCCATAGTGCATAGTTGATGCATGTTTGCATGAGTTCCATTTCATCACTTGGTTTGGGGTGTCAAACCAAGTGTGGGAAATGAGGGGTGTTTGCACTTCAAGTGGCAAAACACACCTCCATCCCCAAGTCACCAAGGCCTTTGACTTAAGCATGATAAGGTTTTGGTCTCATGTGTTTGTTTGCATTGCATTTTTCCATTGAAAATGCAACCTTGGCCCTTAGGCTATCATGCACCAAGGTGCACAATTGATAGCCCTAGATCCAAGAGCCATGTTTCCTTGAGTCCCCAAACATGATAGGGGGCATTGGCCATGCTTAAATATGCCTAAAAATCCATGCCATGCACTGCTGTCTGCTGTTGCTGTCAAACCTGTCCTCTGCAGGAATTTTGTGCCGACTGGCAGTATAGAGTGCCGACCGGCACTTTATGGATGGCCGATAAGCTCATCAGCAGCCGGTGGAAAATTTAGCCAGCCGATGATGATTTCCTCTAGCCGGTGGTGTACTGAAATGCATTTGGAAGGTGTCCTGGGACTTTGGCAATTTTTGGAGAGACAGGGCAGTAAGAACAGAGGCAACAGTGCTATGGTGCGGGTTTTCCGGGCAAGACGGATCGAACATGCATCATTCGCGCATCCCGAGGCGGTTTACTGCTTTAATTAGATTAATTAATTTGCTTAATTAATTGGTCTGTAATAATTTAATTAGCTAGAGTAGTTAATTCATTATTTGGGACTGTATATTCTTTTGGTCCCTCTATGAGGGCGTATTTGTAATAAGTGTGGGTGCGTGTGTGCATGCCTTCCAACCCCCATTTCTTTCTTCCCTTTTATTTACCTGCTTATGATGGTAGATTAGGGCATTTTTAAAATTAGCATACCTTATGCAATGCATGCGTGCATCCATGCATTTGTTGACATACATCAGGCTTGGCACATCATACAAACTGCATCGTACTTTCAATTCCAAATTGAATACGTGATAGTTGTAGCATTTCACATGCCATGTCTAGGATAGCCGAGCCTGCCTAGATTACATCTTTGCATGTGTCGCATTAGACATTTCAGTATGCTTAGGTCCATGCATGGATTTCTAATAAGCTTCTGTTTTGGCTTGGAGTACTAGGTGAGTTTTTATGCTTTAGCATATCGCATGCGTGTGAATGTTAACATGATAGCATGCTTACCATGAGGCTAAGTGCTTATGTGATATAACTGTTTGAATGCCTGTGGGTGGAGGTTGGATTGCTTGAGATGGAATAACTCATTGAAATCCGTGTTTTAGCCTACTTATGAGTAGCAAATTCCAAAGCGTTTTCAAAACGAACGGATATGCAATGTTTATTTCCAAATTAGGCAATCTGGTCTATACTTGTTTGCTGTGCGCATAACATAGTAATTCTAGGTTAATAATTGGAATAAGAACATGTAATGTTTTCAAAATCGGATATCACGGTTAGTAGAGGCCGGTCTTCGGACCGGGCGAAAGGGGGTGCTCATAGCTGACCTTCCCCGATCGTACCCAAGCTCCCGAGCCAAGATCACTTTGGTGATGACGGACATGTGGCCTTCGGCACCGAGTCAGGGTTTCCTAAATTTCCCATTTTAAAATATTTAGGTGGCGACTCTGTAATCTGGCAAAGCAGTCCATGTTTGGCACTTCTTTTCAAAATCTGTTTTTTTTTCAAAACGATTTGACAGAGTTGGACTCTTTGGTTCAGATTTAGAACCGTGACAAATATTGAGTCCTTCGAACTGTAGTGACCCAATATCGAACCGAAACGGGGGGGGGGCTCGCACTCCTTTCCCCGGGGCGCGTTCGGGGACGTCTACAGTTGTGCTTGTTGAGTTTCTTTCTTTTGTAGGCACGATATTGTATGTACGGTTCATTTGAAGCTAGTGCGACCAAACCAATCACGTAGGTATCGTATCTTCTCCGTGTGAGACGCGACGAGAATTGAATAATTCTCCGCATTCCTAACTGCATGAAATGTAGTTGTAACTTTGCATTCTTGCTTAAAACTGTTGCATCTATTTGCGAATACTTGCTTCATTACAGCTTGCTGCATTTGCATGATCGTTAAGTTACATCTGGCCTTGTGCATATCGCTTTGCATTTTGCCCCCTGCCTGCGGGCACGCCTGCGGGCACATCTCTGTTTATCTCGCCTGCTTGTCTAAGTCTTCGACCTTGTCAAAAATGGGTCGTCTTTGGGCTTTGACATTCACTCCCGTCACTTATGACTTTCGAGTTCTGTCAAAGAGGGGCAACTGTAGACACCCCATTTTTGACCAACCTTAAGACTCAGACGTCACCGATTGAGCGCTCGGTGATGTTGCATATTGTGCTCATTCAGAAGTTTCAAAGTCTCGGCTGCGAGCCTTGCCTCCGGACTTCCGGGCTCTTTCGTGTCTTGCCTCGGTTTGCGAACCAAGCTCTATTTTCTCTGTTTTCTCTTCCCGAAGGGAGGGAGAGGTCTCGTAGATCATCTCTCAGTGGCTGTAGGCTACGTTTCGTGGTCGTAGGCCACTTTTCCCGTTTGGAGCCCGGTTTTCAGTTTTTCGGAGCCGTTGGCCGTGTGCCTCGGTTCGGGACCGTTTAACCACCTCCGTTTGCTCCGATTTTTGGCATACACCTTATTTCCTCTTTTTTGAGGGACACTGTGGTCCGAGAGACCAACTTCGTGGTCGAACACCCCTTCCGGTGTCTAATAGTCAGTTTTCGGGGCCCCGGCTGCGCGTTTTGGCCCCCGAACCTTCATTTTGCATCGGTTTTGGTTCATTTTTGGTGGAGGGCTCATTTTCATTATTAGAAAGGTTGTAGAGGGGTGGGAGGCCAGTAATTGTTTTGACAACCAATTTTATTCCTTCATCACCCTCCGTCGCCCGTTTTTCTCACTTCAAAGCCAATGTTGACCACCATTGGGCCATTTTCTTTAAACCTAAACCCCATATTTGTGTTGTACACATCTGGGAGGCCATCAACATTTGGTGGCCGGCCTGTAATTGGACTTCAACCTTTTGAACCCCTTTGAAAAATGGGCTTTTCTCTCTCCTGGTTCACTTTCTCCAGCTTTTGACCACATGGTTGTATTGTGCACACATGGGAGGCCAGCCTTTTGGCATGGCCGGCCACTAATCTTTCTTGAACCTTTTGACCCTTGGCCGGCCGGCCACCTAAACCCTAGCAAACTGGCCGGCCATGATCCTTGCACCCTGTTCCTTCCAAAAATGACCTCTGTTTCCCCCCAGATTTTGTATCCGGGGGGTGCACTTTTGGGGGGAAACTTGAATTGGTTTCCCCCCCCCCCAAATTTTTCCCCCTCTTTTCCACCCCTTTGCCTATATAACCAGGCCCTCCAACTCCCTTTCAAAGGGTTAGAAATTTTGGTTTAAGCCTCTTGCATCAAATCTCTCTCCCTCTCTATTCCAAGCACCAAAACCCTTCAAATCCTACACCATTTTACACTACACCTCATAGCACAAGGCCTCCATACTCCATACCAACAACTTGAGGCTGTTTTTTAGAGCTTAGGAGCACCCAAACTTGGTCCAAAGGCTGTCAAAGATTGTTTCTTCAAGGGTAAGTCTCCTTCTCCTCTTTTTGGCCCTATTTTTGCATGCAATCTAAGCTATACTTGCTTGCATATTTGGGCTCCGACCCAAACTATAAATAGTCTTTTTTTGAGGTCTTTTTCATGTTTGATTAAGGGTTCTCCCCTGTTTGAGGCTTCATACTACCACTTGCCTCTTTAGCTCTCATTTATGTCTCTTTCTTGCATAGTATTTTAGGCCTTTTTTTAAACTGTTTTGAGCTTGGTCATAACCTGCAAAGTTGTTTTTTTTGCGCCTCTCTTCAACATTGTTGAAGGGCGCTTCACTGTTTGAGGCTTTCATCTGTCACTTGCCTCTTTATCTCTCTTTTGGCCCTATTTTTGCATGCCTTTTTTAGCTCCTTGTGCTTCGATTTTTGGGCTCTGGTCCGAACTGTAAATAGTCATATTTTGACCCACTCTTCATGGTTGATCAAGGTTCTTTCACTGTTTGAGGCTCCCTTTTTGCTCTTTGTGTTAAAGCTCTCTTTTATGCCTTATTTTGTATAGTATTTTAAGCTTGCTTGTGCACTGTTTTGGGCTTGGTCATAAATTGTAAAGTATCATGTTTTGGGCCTCTCTTCAACATTGTTGAGGGCCCTCCTCTGTTTGAGGCCAAAAGCCATCACTTGCTTCTTTGTCCCTCTTTTGGCCTTTTTCTTGCATAATGTTTTAGGCCTGCTTGTGTTTATTTTCGTGGCTTGATGTAAATTGTAAAGTGCTTCATGTTGATCCCCTCTTCAACTTTGTTGAAGGGCTCTTGGCCATTTAGGGCCAGCAGCTGCTACTTGCTTCATTATCTCTCTTTCGGGGCTATTTTTGCATGCTAGCTTAGTCCTATTTGTGTTCACTGTTTGGCCTTTCTTAAAACTGTAAACATGCTTGTTTTGGGACTGTCTTGATTATGTCTTCACACTTCATGTTCAAATAATGCATGCTTTGCATAGCCATAGGTCATTCCATGTACCTAATTTCATGTTTCGGGTCTCATTCCATGCATCGGGTGCCATGTTTCTATGATTCGGGGCTGTTTGGCATCATTTTTCAACACTGAAATTTGCATGCTTGTATGCCATATTCGATGCCTTGCCATGCTTTGTTAGAGTGGCATTTGTGCCTTAGGTTCGGTCCTCGGTTTGCGTGCATGCATGCACGCATCTCGAGAGTCTCATTTTCATCTAATGGCCACTTATGTGAGTATGGCTGAGGTCCACTTATGTTGGTGTAAGTCCATTATGCATTGTGTATGCCATTTCATTTCATAGCATTGTGTATGCTAGGTTGTATGTTAGCGCATTGTGTATGCCATGTTACCTCGTACATCGTGTATGCCATTCCATAGCATTGTGCATGTTAGGTTGTATCTTAGTCGCATTCATGCATGTCATGCATATCGCATTGTGTTTGGGGTAGGAGTTAGCCCGAGCACGGAAAACGAGGGACGTTTCGTACTTCGAGTGACGGAACGTGTCTCAATTCCCAGTCACCAACACTCCGGATTATCCATGATAGAGTCTCGATCTTGTTGTGTTTATATAAGCATTCATTTCATATTGAGTCGTGCAAATCGACTCCTCGGCCATCATGCTTCGATATGCGTGATTAGTGGCACAAGGATCGAGGCATGCATACATACGTGAAAATACATTGCTATGCCCCTTTCTTGCTCTCTGTTGCAGCAAATCAAGAATCAACAGCCTTTCAGAGCTTTGACAAAATTCCGAGCATAAACTGCAAACAGAGCCTAATTGGGGTGTCGCAGTGGATTTCCGCACAAGGCAACCCGAACATGCATCATCCATCATCCGGAGCAGAGTCGAGGCAGTCCCTAGCTTGCATGCTAGTTTACCGCTTTCCTAGATTAATTTGTTAATTAATTAGGGTTTTGTATTTATTCGGACTGTACTATTCATTTGGGACTGTATATTATTTATTCGGACCCTCCGAGCGAGGGCAATGTTGTAATAAGTGTGCGTGTGTGTGATGTATGTTTTCCAACCCCACGTCTTTCTCCCTTTTATTTACCAGCTTATGATGGTTAGATTAGGGCATATTTCAATTAGCATACAGTATGATAGCATGTTTGCATGTTTGCATTCATTCATCTGTTTTGCATGCACCAGGCTTGGCGCATCATACTAACTGCATTGTATTTCAATTCCAAAGTTGAATACCTGTTAGTTGTAGCATCTCATATGCCATGCTTAGAATAGCCGAGCCTGCTACATTAGCTGCATTTTGCATGTGTTGCATTAGGCATTTCTGTATAAATAGGATCACGCATGGATTTCTAATTAGCTTCTTTTTTGGCTTGGAGTACTCGGTAAGTTTTATGCTTTAGCATCCTTGCATGTGTGTGAGTGACTGCCATGATAGTATGCTTACCATGAGGCTACGTGCTTATATGATATAACTGCCTGAATGCCTGTGGGTGAAGGTTGGGTTATTTGGATTGGAACAATTCATCGACTGTGAGTTTTAAGCCCACTAGATAGTGGCAAAACCATCTTTTCTAAAACCCACCTGAGGGTGGCAAAATCTGCATTTTAAGCCTACTTGCGAGTAGCAAACTATTTCCAAAACAAATATGAGATGTGTTGTTCCAATTCAGGCGATCCGGTCTATACTTATATGCTGTGCGCATCACATAGTAAATCTAGGCTAATAACCGGAATAAGAACGCATAATGTTTTCAAAACTAGATATCATGGTTAGTAGAGGCCGATCTTTGATCGGGCGAGCGGGGGTGCTTACGAAGTGACCTTCCCCAATCGTACCCAAGTTCCCGAGTCGAGGCAACTTTGGTGATAACGGACACGTGGCCTTAGGCAACGAGTCAGGGTTTCCTAAATTTCCCAAAAATAAAATATTTAGGTGGCGACTCTGTATCTGGTAAAGCAGTCCATGTTTGGCACTTCTTTCAAAAATTTGTTTTCTCAAAACGATTTGCCGAATTTGGACTCTTTGGTTCAAGATTAAGAACCGTGACACAAATCGAGTCCGAGCTATAGCGAGGTCCCCCCGCGGGCTTGTTATAGTTTCTGGCGACTCTGCTGGGGATTTAGAGAACTTGACTCGAACTCATTATATCTGGTTTTGACTACACTTGTGTGTTTCTTTGCATTACATTTGCATTGGTGCGCCTAGGACACCGTGTTTGCCATCTGTTATTCCTGAACGGTTTGCCAGAGACTTGTCTTGTCAAGGCATGACCATAAGGCTGACCGGTTGTGGGCTCTGCCAGTATGGGAACACAAACCCCGGTTTTACCGGGGCACCCTTTTTGACCATTCGACCTAGTGCATATTCAGAATCCATAGTGACCATTCCAAACTAGGACAGGTTGCTTACCCGATATAGGTTGTTTGAAACCGCTGCGTGCGTAGTGAAACCCTAGCTCCTGACAAAATAGGACAGGAAAACCCTACCCCAACATAGGGGTGTTTTGGCTCTCACTTATCTGTTATGTACTTTAGAGTGCGTCTCTACAGGGAATACATGTATCAGTTTATGAGTTTGGGCATCAGGCCTGCGGGCATCAGTCAGTATTTGAGAATCAGTTATCTGCGGGTATCAGATTCGATTTTCGGGGACAGTGATTCAGAGATAATGATCAGTATTTGAGGACAGTGTGTATTCAGCTTATCAGCCGTGTGTTGTTATGCCCAGCCGTGTGTTGTGTATTTATTTTAAGCTGTTGTGTTGTTCGTTTATCTGGTTGTTTATTTCCTTATTGCTTTATTTATCTTTTTGCTAGGACAATTTTTAGCACAATTACTTCCGACCCAGTAGATTTCCCCAAGCACTTTGGACAAGAGGTCGTCGGCTCAATCGATCTGAGGATCTGGTTGACGGACAGCCAGTGTTCCATTCTCTACCCCCAGTTGTCAGAAGAAGGCCAAGAAAATGCAGTGTGTCTGAGCAGAGGTTACCAGAACAGTGGTCTACCATAGCAGTAAATACTCGGGCTGAGGTTTCAGTATCCGCCATAGAAATACACATACCGGTCAGTCAACAGGATCAGCGGAGCGTAGCCGGAATGGAGGAAATGATGCGCCAAATGCAGGAGAGCATGAGACAAATGCAGGAGGACGCTGTCCGCCAAGCGGAGTTCTCTAAACAACAGGCCACAATCATGGCCCAACAGACCGAGCTCATCACTAGACTGCAACAACAGAATGCAGCGTCAGCCTCACATTCAGTTCCTCCTCCACTAGGGGTCCCGCTACCCGAGCAGGCACCAGCTGCCCAAAATGTCCTACCAAATGCCCAGAACACCTTGCCGAATGTCCAAAACGTCCAAGAGGACACATGCCTTCCAACGGGGCCGACTCCGCCCCCACTTCCGCCTCAACTGTCCAAAGCACCTACACCCATCAACCACCCGGACTCCCCCTTCGAGTTCGAAATAGACCCCACAGCACGCAAACTGAGCAAGCTCGAGAAGCTTTTCAAAAAATCACAAGGGGTGAAGGCTATTCCGGATATCGAGGACGGATATACTGATGTGGCCGTAACATTGCCGGATAGATTCAAAATGCCACAGATCGATCGCTTCGATGGATCTGGTGATCCCATGATCCACCTCCGACTATTTTTAGATATACTACGGCCGATGGGCTTAACCAGACAACAAAAGCTTTCGCTATTCGGCCGGACCCTGTCGGGTGTGGCCGCCATCTGGTATGCAAAGCTGGAGGATGATGTCAAGAGGAGTTGGGACGAAATGGCTGAAGCCTTTGTTGCACAATACTCTTATAATACCCAGATTGAGATTACAACCCGTGATCTCGAAACGACAAGGCAGGGGCCCAAAGAGAGCTTCTTAGATTTTGTGACCCGGTGGAGGGCGAAGGCCTCGATGATGACTTTAAGGCCCACCGATAAGGACCAGATCATGATGATTGTGCGCAATCTCCAGCCAAAACTGATGCAAAAGATGATTGTGCTCCCCTTTCCCACCTTTTCAGATCTACACGAGATGGGGGTGCAGATCGAAGATGCAATGAAACAAGGTCTGATTGACCAAGATAGAGAGCAGCTCAGGAGGACCTTTAACCGTAACAACAATGCAGGCCCGAGTGGCACTGCAACTGCAAGAGCTTCAGAGGTGAGCATGGTCACCACCATTCCCCCTCCCCTTCCAAAACCCATGGCAGCCACGCCTTTTTCCGGTGCATCCGGAAGCAATACACAGACCACTAAATACCAACCCAGAGGCCAAAGAACCTTCACACCCCTATATATGCCCCTGTCCAAAGCTCTGGGGGTATTAATCAGGAAAAAGCATTTGAAGCCCCTAGAGCTGAGGCCACTACCAAATCCACTCCCTCCCTCTCATGACCCAGCAAGATACTGCGCGTATCACCAACAGCACGATCACGACACCGACCGTTGTTTTAGACTGCGTCATGAGATCCAGGATCTTATTGACAAACAGGTGATCGCGCCTCCCAATAAACCCAACGTCACAACAAATCCTCTCCCGCCACATAACCAAGCTCCCCCTCCCAACAGAATTAACTTCATCCAAACTGGGGTCGTGTCTTACGATCTTAGTATCTATATCACCCCATCCCACCTACCTAAGCCGAAGGTGCTCCTTCCCGACTGCACTGACTCTTTGTGCATGTTGGACATCTCCACAACCCAACAAGAGCCGACGGTGGTGACCATCGAAGATTGGACAGGGCGGACTTCAGAGGGAAGTGGAATTGTTGAGTCTGGGATCGAACAGTTTGGGAGCTTTGCCAGGGAAGCCTATGATCTGAGTAAGTACATTCTGTCAGCAGGCCAGATTGGTTCGGATATAGAATTGTCAGAGAAGGCAGAACTGTGTGTGATCCGGGGGGATGGATTTGAGCAAGGGGCAAATGATTTGACGGCTGTGGAGGAGGACTTTGCCAACCTCCAATTTTTAGATGACCAAGAATCAGGGGGCGCGACAATCAACTGGTTTGACTATGAGGAATCGGCAGAGGCCACTGGATGGCTGGATGATCAACCAGATATTGTGGAAGAGTTTCAACCAGAACAGGACCCGGCGGGGGCGAAGGTATCAGTTGTGGCCGAAAGGGCCGAAAGTCAGAGTACATTGCCAGAGAGCACCGGTACAAAGAATTTCACTCGGAACTGGGATAGTGTGAATACAGGGAAAGCTGAACAACAAACTGCGCTAACGCAGGCAAAACAAGAAAAGTTTTGGGATTCTGAGAGGATCCGGAAAGCCAAAGCCCATGAAGGGATTGAAAGTGATGTGGGCACGAAGACAGAAGATGCTGCGAGCATGTGGGCTGAAAGTACTACGGGTACAATCACGCCGGAGCCAGATAGATGATTGCTAGCTGCTCATGGAATGTGGTGGGAAGACGATGATTTATGTCTTGCCCACACAGACGAGGATTGGGGAAGCAATCAACCAGATGACACCTGGTATCTCGATGAGGTTGATCACATGACAAGAAGCAGGCGGTATTTCAAGCCCCCGCACCTAGACCAGCCAAAGGCATCTGGGAAGGACAAGGAAGCTGAGAAGCAGAAAGAGAAATAACTTGAAGAGGAGGCTGTGCTCAAACAGTTAAAGAAAATACAAGCAGACATCTCCATCTGGGGACTGCTTATGGCTTCACGAGTGCACAGACAGGCTGTCCTATCTGCTATGGACAAGGCCAAACTTTCTATAGATACCACACCAGAGCAGCTAGTTGGACTGGTCTTTCCGGGAGGAGGTTCCCCGGCATTATCCTTTTCAGACAAAGAACTACCGCCTGAGGGCGCAAATCATAACAAACCCCTGTACATCTCAGTGGAATGTAGAGACAAGTGGGTGCCAGTGGTTCTCATCGACACGGGATCTGCCATAAATGTGTGCCCGTCAAGGACAGCATATGCGATCGGGTTAAAGCCCGCGGACTTTGTGTCGACTACTCAAGTGATCAGAGCCTATGATAACACCAGCAGAGAGGTGATGGGGACTGTCAAAATTCAGACCCAGGTTAGTACAGGACAACACAACATTGAATTCCATGTCTTGGACGTTCCTGCGACCTTTAATTTACTCTTGGGGCGGCCGTGGTTGCACCAAGTGAAGGCAGTCTCTTCCACTTTACATCAGATGTTGAAGTACCCTCACGGGAAAGGGGTGGCCATTGTTTTCGGGAATTCATCAATCCATCCACCGTCGGAAGTATCTACACCAGTCTTGGAAATAGAGCATGGTATGGAGGATGTGTTCTTATCAGGGTTCACTCTGGCTGAGGCTCGGGTGGTGCAGAATATCATGGCTGTGAATGAGGGAGTGTATGTCAGCGCTCAATCTGTTTACCTCATGAACAAGTTACAACACATCCCCGGGATGGGATTAGAAAGGAGCAGCCGAAAAGGCGTCGCAGCATTGGCCGAAGTGCCACACAACCCTCATACCTTTGGCTTGGGTTATCTACCCACCAAAGAGGACTGGGTGAGGAAGGGAAAAGAGATGGCTGCAAGAACCAGAGCAAAGCAGGCTGGGAAGCCTTTTGAGCTGATGCATAGGCCCATTCAGGGTACCCTGAACGGACGCTTCATCCGGGAGGGGGAGGACTTTTCATTTTATGGCTTTCCAGAGCCATGGTTGAACGCGGAGAAGAAGCGTGTGCCAGGTTTCGAGATCTTCTTCGACCTGCAATTACCCGGGGAGGATGTTGCCGAAGAGCACACGGACCCATCAGCTAAAGTTGAACAACGTAAGGCAGTGGACTCCGAGGGCACTGAAATTGAAATGGGGGTAGCACTGGCATGTCTACTTTCAGATCCTCCGATCGACCAAAAGTGCTTAGGGGATAACTTCTCGGTTTCCATGATTGGAGATGAAATGGCTGCGAGCCTACCAGCAGCTATCTTGGATGCATCTATCGTGCCCTCTGTCACTTGGCAATACGAGGAGGGATTTTTGTCCAGCTGCACCGGGTCAGGTAGTGAGCCGGAATCTGATTCCACCGAATCTTGTGAGTCGGAATCAAGTTCCAGCTCGACTGAGTATGAGTCTGGTGATCCTGGGGATGATAACCCGGATGCCACAGTCTTGTCTAGGTCGTCTTTTTCTTTCTCATTTGAGTCTGTTGTAACCGAGGGATCGGACGATTTGGATGAACTTAATGAGAATCAAGTAGCTGTGGTTTATGAGTACTTTTCTGTGCCCTTGATTTATTGCATGAACTCAGACTTTCAAAACTTTGATGAAAACGACGAGGAAGAAATTCCTCCGGTTTTGCAACGCTTAATTGAACAAGAGCAAGAGAGATTTGTCAAACCCTTAATGGATGAAATCACTACCGTGAATGTAGGTACTTAGGAGGACCCGCGGCTGGTCCAGATCGGGTCCACGTTGTCTTCGGAGGAACGCGAGCGCTTAGTCGCTTTATTACAAGATTTTAAAGATGTTTTCGCGTGGTCCTACGAAGACATGCCCGGAATCGATCCTGAGATTGTACAGCATCGGATCCCTCTTGACCCCGAGGCCCGACCCGTCAAGCAGAAACTCAGGAGGATCCGCCCGGATTTGGCTCTCAAGATTAAGGAAGAGGTCACCAAGCAAATCGACGCAGGCTTCCTGCTGGTATCTGAATATCCGACTTGGTTGGCCAACATCGTTCCGGTGCCGAAGAAAGATGGCAGGATCTGAGTATGCATGGATTTCAGGGATTTGAACAGAGCTAGTCCGAAGAACGACTTTCCCGTGCCGCATATTGATGAGTTGGTGGACTTCACAGCAAGGCATGCTTTGCTCTCATTCATGGAGGGCTTCTCCGGCTACAATCAGATAGTAATGGCACCAGAAGACCGGGAAAAGACTACATTCACCACCCCGTGGGGGACATACTGCTATAGAGTCATGCCGTTTGGGCTGAAGAATGCTGGAGCTACTTATCAACGGGCCGCGACCACGATATTACATGATATGATCCACAATGAGGTTGAGGTATACGTGGACGACATGATTATTCGTTCGGTGTTACAGCGGGAAAAATGCCGGGGTTTCTGATTACACAAAGAGGCATCGAATTCGACCCTTCCAAAATCAAGGCCATCCTAGAAATGCCCCCACCAATGACTGAAAATGAGGTGCGAGGCTTTCTGGGTAAAGTGCAATTCATAAGACGGTTTATCTAAAAATTAACCTTGACTTGTGAACCATTTTTTGGTCTCCTGAAGAAAGGCAAGAAGTTCCAATGGGACGGCCGATGCCAAGCTGCATTTGAACAGATCAAAGAATACCTACAAAACCCGCCCCGTGTTGTCACCGCCAGAGCCGGGGAGACCGTTGATATTGTACCTGTCAGTGACTGAGACCACAATGGGCTGCATGCTCGCACAAGAATCCGAAGACAAAGTGGAGAAAGCCATCTACTATCTGAGCAAGAAAATGCTAGAGTATGAGACTCGCTACACACCGTTAGAGAAGGCTTGCTTAGTTTTGGTATGGGCTACCAGGAAGCTGCGGCACTACCTGTTAGCTCACTCCGTAATGTTGGTTTCACGACTCGATCCCATCAAATATCTTTTCGAGAAACCAGCACTTACGGGTAGGCTAGCTCGTTGGTTGCTGTTGCTCTCCGAATTTGATTTGAAATATATAACACACAAGTCGGTCAAAAGAAGAGCAGTGGCAGAATTCTTAGCCGACCATCCAGTGGAAGGGGGTGAAGCAGTCGAGTACTTATTCCCAGATGAAGCCATTTTGCACATCGACGATGAAACTTCGACGATGTACTTTGACGGAGCATCAAATCAACACGGGTATGGGATAGGGGTGTTGCTGATAGCACCCAACAATTCCCGTATCCCCCTAGCCTTCAAACTCCAATTCAAAGTCTCGAACAATGAAGCAGAATATGAGGCATGCATTGCTGGTCTGGAAGCAGCCCTGGAACTAGGGGCAAGACGGTTGGACGTCATCGGGGACTCGAACCTTGTTGTGTCTCAAGCAAAAGGAGACTGGAAAGTCAAAGAAGAAAAGATGATGATGTATCACCAGACCTTGGATTTGCTAATTCCTCGGTTTGAGAATCTAAACTTTACTCATCTACTAAGAGAGAACAACAGGTTCGCAGATTCTTTAGCAACTCTGTCTTCCATGATAGACATCCCGTACGGAGTCCGGATGCGTCCAGTCATCATTGACCAGAAGTTTGCACCAGCCTACGAATCGATTGCTGCTATAGATGAGGTTCAGGATGAAAACCCCTGGTATCATGACATTTGGAATTTCCTGGAGAAGGAAGCATATCCGCCAGGGGTAAATGCCAAGGATAAAAGGGCAATCAGAAGAATGGCCGTTCAATTCATCATCTGTGGGGGTAAGCTGTATAAAAGAGGCCATCTGGGAATGCATAAGCTGTGTGTCGATGCCGAACAGTCGAAGCGCCTAATGGAAGCCATCCATGGAGGAGAATGCGGTGCGCACATGAATGGAGTAATGCTAGCACGGAAGATCCTCAGACAGGGTTACTACTGGTCCACCATGGAGGAGGATTGTATCGGTTTCGTCCGGCGATGCCACAAGTGTCAAATTCATGCAAATCATATGAACATCCCGCCGTCAAAGCTGTGCAACATGACTTCACCATGACCATTTTCAGTCTGGGGGATTGATGTGATCGGGGCTGTCACTCCGAAGGGGTCGAATGGGCATGAGTTCATCCTGGTCGCGATAGATTATTTTACAAAATGGGTTGAGGCCCAATCTTATGCGATGTTGAAGGCTTCACATGTTGCGAAGTTTATCAGAAACAGCATCATCTGTCGCTACAAGGTCCCAAACGAGATAATTTCAGATAACGGTTCCCACTTCAAAAAGGAGGTGATTGACTTGTTGGAAAAATACATTGTGGCTTCTCATAAGTCATCCACATACCGGCCGCAGACCAATGGAGCGGTTGAGGCTGCCAACAAGAATATCAAGCACATATTGCAGAAGATGGTGGAAACCTACCGGGACTGGCCAGATAAGCTGCCGTTTGCTCTGTGGGGCTACCGGACTTCAATCAGAACTTCTACCAGGGCGACTCCATATTCATTGGTTTATGGGATGGAGGCCGTTCTACCTATTGAGATTGAGGTTCCGTCATTGCGAGTATTGGCTGAGTGTCAAATAGCCGAGGCAGATTGGCAGCAGAGCCGATTTGAGGAACTCATGCTCTTCGATGAGAGAAGACTGAAAGCACTGTACCACATTCAAGGCTATCAACGCAGAATTGCCCGGGCTTTCAACAAGAAGGTTAAGTCCAAAAATTTAAAGGAAGGAGATTTGGTACTCAAAGACAATCGAGCTTCCATCCACGACCCTAGAGGCAAGTTCAGACCTAATTGGACCGGTCCCTACATCATTAAGTCTATCTGGTCAGGTGGAGCTGTGGTTCTGATGGATCTGGATGGCTTAAAGTTTTCACAACCGATTAATATGGACAAGTTGAAGAAATATTACCCTTGAGAGGCTTGCTAGGCCGAAAACCCGAAAGGGCGACCTAGGCAAAACTCAGAGCACAAAAAATTTGAAATTATAAAAACTGAGCTCGCAAGGTTGAAAACCCGCAAAGGGCGGCCTTGGCAAAAGTAAGAGCGTAAAAGGAGAGTGAAAATACCAGAGCGAACCTAAGCCTGAACTACGTAAGGCTTGATTCCCATCTTTGGGATACGTAGGCAACTTCATCCTGAAGTTCAGCCATAAAAATTTTTCCCCGATCAACTTTGTCCATTTGATCATCTCAGTCATCTTTGTCCATCAGCATTCATCGTGATCTCCGGTGCAGTGCTTTTCAGACTATGGGCAACTTTCCGTTGCTGTGCAGTGCCGCGGTGCTATGCAGACTAGGGGCAACTTTCCAGTTGCCGGAATCCGAGGTTGTGCATCTCAGTGACAGATCTCAGACGTGTCCAGTTCTGATCCATATCGAAAATGCTTTTGAAAAGTTTTAATAAAAGTTGACTTTATTCAAATTAATCCTTTTACAACTAAGACCATTTTTGGACCAAAGCGGAAAATTTTCAGTACCCACAACCTTTAATTTCATTGATTTCAAAATAGAGTTCTCTTGCTCTTGCATACAAATTGAAGTTGCTTTTTATTACATTCATGAATAAAACTTGAAAGTACTAGTAAAAGCAATAAATCCGGGGCACGGATAAGTCAGGTGTCCCTGCGCCCCCTCCCAGAACTAGTAGAAGCCTCTGATGCCAAGCTGGGCCTAGTCTGTGCCTCCTCATTGAGCTAGTCCCAGCACTCGTCAGACAAAGCACAATTGAAAGTGGAAGCGGGGGCCAGGAGCTCTCGAGTCCTCCATGCCGTGGCATAACGGGCAAGCTGAGCGCCTCAGATCGGGAATGCAGCCGGGTACTCTATCCTCTCTGGTGGGCAAGTCTGATCATGGCTAAACTGGCGCTGGAACCGGAACGGGAAGTAAAACACGCAGTGGGTCAGACCAATCAACTGGATCCCGACCAGTCGGGACATGCTATAGCTCATCGCCGGGAGATTGAGCCAAGGACAACGCCAAGCAATGCGATCTGCAGACAAATTGCATATCCAGTCGAACCACCACCCCTCATCCAGGGCGTCAACTAAGCGTGGGCGAAAGAAGTAGCCGCGAGCTGAGTAGGTTGGGCAAGAATCCACAACCCGCAATTTATCCATCAACCATACCTGGGGAGGGATGAAAAATGAGAGAATAAAGAATAGAGAGATGTACGATGAGAGAAAAGCGAGAAAAGGGTTTTGTGAGAAAAACCAAGCCCGAGGGCCAGGTGATGTGAGCAATATATATGTGAGGTTGGGAGGGAAACATTACCTGCAGCAGTAGTGGGCTCCCTGCAAATCTGGTTGTCTCCCAGCGATAGAAAGCATCCAAGCCCATCAGCGTCTCGGCCAATGTCATGGCGATACAGCTCTTTCCTTCTCTCAAGCCTCGAGCAACTTTAATTAGACGAATGCTAGATCCACCAAAGCCTGAAGTGAGCAGAAAGTGGGATAACATACACAAGCAAAGGGCGTGTTGCCGAAAACCTTGTCAATAATGGTTGCCACGGTCACCGGCGTCAGAAAAGCGATGGATCAAGCCGAGAATGTCCAGTTCCCCATTGCAGATCAGAGACCGAGCATCATGCATGGTAAGCCCACACATCTCCCCTAAAGCTTGGGCGTAGCCGAAGCGAAACTGAGGCAAAATCTCTTCGTAGCGTTCAGATTCCATCAAAACTTGAAAATCTTCGAAAGTTGGACATACCTCTTGCCCGCAGAAGCTGAAAACATGCGTCACTGGGTTCCAAAACCTCACCACGGCCTGGAGGAAGGGAAAGTGTAGCGGAGTGCGGCTCAACGTGAATAGTGCGTTCAAGCCGAAACCCCGGAAATTCAATTTTTTCGAGCCATCTAAAGAAGCCATCCAAACTGTGAGATTTTCAGCGAGGAAGGCCTCCATTTTGGTGAAAAAAACTAAGATGAAATGAATCAACCACGGGTTTGAGGCTTTTAAAGAGGATAAGACACTATTCGGGGACATGTGTCAAAAATTTGGTGGCTGCTGAGCAAAGTGGCCGGCCGGCCACCTTTTCTAGCAGGCCGGCCACCTCTCTCCCCTCAAATACAAAAAACTGGCTGGCCAACTCCCAAAAGTGGCCGGCCATGCTCCAATGTGTGTCATTTATCCTGTTTTACCCTCCGGAAGGAAGTTCCAAGCATTTCCATGCACTGGGTGTGTTGAAGGCCTCCATTTCCCTCTGTTTCGGATGTGTTCCGTCGCCCAGATCGTCCGAAATACACTTTGTTTATTGAGTTGTTGTTTAGTCTTGCTTATCGAGTTGTTGTTTTGCTTATCGAGTTGTTGCTTTGATAGTCGAGCTGTTTTGTTTATTGAGTTGTCAAGTTTTGTGTATTTGAGTTGTTACTCTTTATTTATCAATTTTGTTTTGTTTTGCTTATCAAGTTGTAAACTTGCTAAGGTTTTGTTGCTTTTTAGTAAGTTAGGTTGTTTGGTTTGTTGTGTCGGTTCACTACCTCACCTGGTAAATACACAGTGCACATTTCCATTCAAAACTCATTTTTGTGCAAAATGATGCGATGCGATGCTAAAAGCATAAAATACAATACTTTTTCAAAAGCTGTTTCATTCCATCATGCTTCCTTTGTTACAACATTTTACAAACGAGGGTACAAGTTTTACAGAAAATGAAACTACCTAATAATGTACAATGTGCTACAAACTACTAGTAAAAAGGAAAATAAAGCAGGGAACAGCTGCGTCAATGCTCTCAAGAGCAGGAATAAGAGGCCCTCTTCGTCCTCTTCTGTGGGACAGCCTCTGCACCACCATCACCATCCGAGTCGGAGCTGTCGTCCTCGAGATCCCCCTCAGCCTCGCCTCCACTCCCGGGACCAGGACCGGAGCCCTCCTCTCTGTCAGCAGATGTCTCTGACTGACGATCTACAGCCTCCTCCTCCTCATCCTCACCGGGCTCCTCCTCTACAATGTGCGCCCTGCGCCTGCGAGACGAACTCCCTCCCGGGGCTCCTCGAAAAGGCCTGGATGGCCCAGCTCCTCGAAAAGGCCTGGATGGCCCAGCTCCCCGAAAAGACCCAGATGGTCCACCTCCCCGAGAAGGCCTAGATGGCCCGGTCTGCGGCTAAGCATATACCGGAGGCATCTGAAAATAAAGAGTTCAATTTGAATACATCAGCTCAAACATGTATATCAGACACAGATACAAGAAGACTACATGAAGTGGATGCATGTAAGTACAGTATGTAAGTGGGGTGTGTGTCAGATATGCTCTACACAAGCAGCCTATCAGTATAGTAGAATGTTCAAGATCAGCATGTCATCGGAAATATGATAAATGCAAGAAAACTGAACAGTACCTGGACACCCATAATGACCAACTGTGCCTTTCTCCGCAGGACTATGCCCTCAAATGCAGCCATCATCCCGAGCATCTCATCTACGTACTCGACAGGAGGCTGTAGATACAAATGCAAAACTATCAGTAGGGGAATGAATGTCCAAGTGCCTGACTGATAAATCAAAGCTGTAAAGGCATACCGGTGGTGAGTCAGGATCTCTGACGTATCTGTGGTCAGGTAGGGGAGGCTCTATCGGGATTGGGTAAGGAGTCCCGAATCGCCACCCCGTCAACTCGGTCGGCATATCTGGCCATCCAAGATGATGGTGAGTCGGAGGAACCGGGGGAACAAATCCACCCCCACCTCTAGATGTACCGGCCCTGTTGGTGGAAGGGACGTTTGTAGCCTGGGCCCAGCTCGAAGATGGCATACTAGCAGGCCTCATCACCGGAGCACGGACTCCCGTCAATGGAGGCATCAAGTAGGTGTGGCGGTAGGTCGTGTAATCCCCCTCCATAAGATATAGTAAAGCATCAGTACCCAGCATGGCACTAGCAACATCTCGGGGAGGGAGCCTATCAGTGATCCGTATATCAAGCGGGGGTGCTGAGGGAGGGTCCTGAGAAGTGTAGCCCCAGACCTGACGCAAGAAGCGGTCTCCCAAAAACCAGGCCCTACCAACTGGCCCCTCGAACAGGATCCTGTACCGAGAAGTACCCCACCCTCCGGCAAACTGGAATCGGAGACCTTCACCTAAGGGCGCCCAAGGCTGCCATGTGATCTACGGATAACCGATGCATAAACCAATCAGAAATCGGGAATGTACAAGACAAATCAAAGAGATGAAAACAGAAGGAAATGAGAGTTCTGAAATACCTCCGTCGACCGCACCGTGTCGAAATACTGCCGTAGATAAAGGAAAGACTCCCGAGGTCTTGGCCGATGCTGGCCTTCAAATACAAGTGAGTACGGGGTCACGAGGGGCCCCTCCACCATCAACTCTGGGGCCAATGTCGGGAAATACACATAGACCCATAACTGTGGAAAATAGTGCAGAATGTAAAGGCAAAGTGCTGAGGGCAAAATACAGAGTGTAGTGTGCGCCGTGTGTGCAATGTACAAGTAATGAGGAGCAGAAATGTAAATCAAGAGGGTAGAAAGTACCTCCCAGGCTCTCTAATAGCCGCCAAGTAAGTCCCCCCGTCCGCGGGAGGTCGCACTCATGTAGCAGTAAAGAGTAGCCAAGCCGGTGCCACCCCAATCATACCGCCTGACCTGTGATAGGTCCACCAAAGCACCCAACAGATACAGCCCAACAGTGTTCCCTCTATCGGCAAACAAAGTGGTCCCGAAGAGGAACATCAAAAAGCCGCAAGCATATTGTGCTGCCTCCGCAGGAGTCCCGGGCTCCATCTCTACCCTCCGGAAATGGGAATAGAACCAAGTGTATCGGACTCTGCACGAAGATCTATCAACAGGCGGGCGAGCCCCCAATAAATATATCCAAGCGGCCTCCCACTCGCCCATGTCCTCGTCGTAAGGGATGGGCCAACCTCCTACGTCAAGGCCAGTCAATACGGCAAAGTCAAGTGGGGTCATAGTCAAGTCCCCCGTCGTAGAAAAATGGAAGGAGTTGGTGGTGTCCCACCATCTCTCCACCAAGGTGGCCATCAACGTCCTCCTGGCAGGACAATGAGATAGTCCAGTACAGAAGGGCCCAAACCCTGCCAAGTCAACCAAATCCCAGACAGCCTCCGGGAGCTCGGCATACCAATCTCTCACCGCGGTAGAGCCATATCCCTGCACAGTGCGAGAAGTCACCTGCATTCAGAATGAATACGTGTTTCAGCATTTTAGAATGAAATGAACAAAGCTGCGTGCAAATGAAATGAACAGAGCTGCATGCAAATGAAATGAATGAGCCGCGTGCAAATGAAATGAATGGGCTGTGTGTTCAGGAAATCAGTGTTTGGGCTGCGTGTTCAACTCTCGATCAGTGTGTGCTGCGTGTTCACCTTCAATCTGGGCTGTGTGTTCAGAAAATCAATGTTTGGGCTGCGTGTTCAACTCTCGATCAGTGTGTGCTGCGTGTTCACCTTCAATCTGGGCTGTGTGTTCAGAAAATCAGTGTTTGGGCTGCGTGTTCAACTCTCAATCAGTGTGTGCTGCGTGTTTACCTTCAATCTGGGCTGTGTGTTCAGAAAATCAGTGTTTGGGCTGCGTGTTCAACTCTCAATCAGTGTGTGCTGCGTGTTCACCTTCAATCTGGGCTGTGTGTTCAGGAAATCAGTGTTTGGGCTGCGTGTTCAACTCTTAATCAGTGTGTGCCGCGTGTTCACCTTCAATCTGGGCTGTGTGTTCAGAAAATCAATGTTTGGGCTGTGTGTTCAACTCTCAATCAGTGTGTGCTGCGTGTTCACCTTCAGTCTGGGCTGTGTGTTCAGAAAATCAGTGTTTGGGCTGCGTGTTCAACTCTCAATCAGTGTGTGCTGCGTGTTCACCTTCAGTCTGGGCTGTGTGTTCAGAAAATCAGTGTTTGGGCTGCGTGTTCAACTCTCAATCAATGTGTGCTGCGTGTTCACCTTCAGTCTGGGCTGTGTGTTCATGAAATCAGTGTTTGGGCTGCGTGTTCAACTCTCAATCAGTGTGTGCTGCGTGTTCACCTTCAATCTGGGCTGTGTGTTTAGAAAGTCAGTGTTTGGGCTGCGTGTTCAACTCTCAATCAGTGTGTGCTGCGTGTTCACCTTCAATTTGGGTTGTGTGTTCAGAAAATCAGAGTTTGGGCTGCGTGTTCTACTCTCAATCAGTGTGTGCTGTGTGTTCACCTTCAATTCGAACCGTGTGTTCAGGAAATTAGAGTTTGGACTGCGTGTTCTATTCTCAACCAGTGTGTGCCGTGTGTTCACAATCAATTTATGGGTTGAGTGTTCAGAATTTCAAGCGATTGAACTGTGTGTTCAGAATGTAAACAGAATGCTATGTCATAGACAAAACATTCTGAATAAGCTGTGTACTCAAGATAAGCAGACAAACATGGCAAAGGCACGGAATGCATGTAAAAAGCAGAATACGTTGCAGAAAAGGGTAAAAACGACGTAAATACCTCCCGTGCCTCATGGGAGAGATGATACTCTGGCTCTCATAGAAGGAGATCCCCAGATGCTCGCTCGTCAAAACTGGTGAAGTGATAAAAACAGCCCGCGGAAGAATATGTGCAAGTGGGTCCTACCTCTCGGGTATGAAGGGTCGAACCCTCGGAGGCAGAGCCATGATATCGGGATCACCTCTGACGCCCGGAGGACCTCCACCGTGAGGGAAATGACCAGTCATTTCAGAAAAGGAGCAAAAATGAGCAAAAATGAGCCAAAATTGGAAAAAGTCAACAAAAGTCAACTCTCGGGAAATGGAAAAGTCAACAAAAGTCAACTCCTGAGAAAATCTTCCAAACATTGAGACAAACTCACCTCAAGTGGCGAAAATGAGAAAAGAAGCCCCGAAATCAAAATTTAATCTGTTCAAAGTGCTTAAAACTGAAAGATTTCGCGAAAATAACTTGCGTAGTGCGTTGGAAAACGCGTATAGAGCACAGATCTAAGAGAGAAAATGGTTTGGGATGGTAGAGGAGATGTTTTTGGAGCTGCACTTGTGAGCACAAAGTGTTTGGATGAGTGGATTTAAAGAAAAGAGGATGAAAAGACCAAAATGCCTGCGGATTTGACAAAGTGGCCGGCCGGCCACCTTTTCTGGCAAGCCGGCCATTTCCTTTTCAAAAAACTGGCTGGTGGCCACCCCCTTGGGAAGGGAACTGGCCGGTGGTGTTCCCCACATGCTCCCCAAGGTGCCTGCAAAATTTAGTGATGATTGGAGTCCCCGGGACCTGAAAAAGTACAAGAGAAGTGCACTTTCTGTCGCGAAAACGTTCCGCCGGAACTTCAGCTTCAACTTCCGATGCGTGTCTCATCATTACTCATCAAAAGTGAGATGCATCCTTTTTGAACATATTGTAACCTCTCCGGGAGGTGAACCGGAGGCCACGATCGAGTCACCCTCGCCGAAACGCGCACTCCCTTGCTCGTTGTTTTGCGACAAACGTGCATTCTAGTTTGCACTTGTTCTGCATTGTTGTGTACATAACTTGCATTCTCATGCATATACTTGCATTGTTATGCACGTTTCTTTGATATCACCAAGCCTCCGTGCTTAAGCTCGCGTTGCCACGCGCGTTTTTCCTCGCATTGTGATGCACCTTTCCACCGGCACCACGTTTGTCTGAATTCGAGATCACATTGAACATATGTTGTCAAGTATGTTGTGCTTGTTGAGTTTCTTTCTTTTGCAGGCACAATATTGTATGTACGGTTCATTTGAAGCTAGTGCGACCAGACGAATCACGTAGGTATCGTATCTTCTCCGTGTGAGACGCGACGAGAATTGAATAATTCTTTGCATTCCTAACTGCATGAAATGTAGTTGTAACTTTGCATTCTTACTTAAAACTGTTGCATCTATTTGCGAATACTTGCTTCATTACAGCTTGCTGCATTTGCATGATCGTTAAGTTACATCTGGCCTTGTGCATATCGCTTTGCATTTTGCCCCCTGCCTGCGGGCACGCCTGCGGGCACATCTCTGTTTTTCTCGCCTGCTTGTCTAAGTCTTCGACCTTGTCAAAAATGGGTCGTCTTTGGGCTTTGACATTCACTCCCGTCACTTATGACTTTCGAGTTCTGTCAAAGAGAGGCAACTGTAGACACCCCATTTTTGACCGACCTTAAGACTCAAACGTCACCGATTGAGCGCTCGGTGATATTGCATATTGTGCTCGTTCAGAAGTTTCAGAGTCTCGGCTGCGAGCCTTGCCTCCGGACTTCCGGGCTCTTTCGTGTCTTGCCTCGGTTTGCAAACCAAGCTCTATTTTCTCTATTTTCTCTTCCCGAAGGGAGGGAGAGGTCTCGTAGATCATCTCTCAGTGGCTGTAGGCTACGTTTCGTGGTCGTAGACCACTTTTCCCGTTTGGAGCCCGGTTTCCGATTTTTCGGAGTCGTTGGCCGTGTGCCTCGGTTCGGGACCGCTTAACCACCTCCGTTTGCTTCGATTTTTGGCATACACCTTATTTCCTCCCTTTTGAGGGACACTGTGGTCCGAGAGACTAACTTCGTGGTCGAACACCCCTTCCGGTGTCTAATAGTCAGTTTTCGGGGCCTTGGGCTGCGCGTTTTGGCCCCCGAACCTTCATTTTGCATCGGTTTTGGTTCATTTTTGGTGGAGGCCTCATTTTCATTATTATAAAGGTCGTAGAGGGGTGGGAGGCTAGTAATTGTTCTAACAACCAGTTTTATTCCTTCATCGCCCTCCGTCGCCCGTTTTTCTCACTTCAAAGCCAATGTTAACCACCATTGGGCCATTTTCTTTAAACCTAAACCCCATATTTGTGTTGTACACATCTGGGAGGCCACCAATATTTGGTGGCCAGCTAGTAATTGCACTTGAACCTTTTGAACCCCTTTGAAAAATGGGCTTTTCTCTCTCCTGGTTCACTTTCTCCAGCTTTTGACCACATGGTTGTATTGTGCACACATGGGAGGCCAGCCTTTTGGCATGGCGGACCACTAATCTTTCTTGAACCTTTTGACCCTTGGCTGGCCGGCCACCTAAACCCTAGCAAACTGGCCGGCCATGATCCTTGCACCCTGTTCCTTCCAAAAATGACCTCTGTTTCCCCCCAGATTTTGTATCCGGGGGGGTGCACTTTTGGGGGGAAACTTGAATTGGTTTTCCCCCCCTCCCCCATTTTTCCCCCTCTTTTCCACCCCTTTGCCTATATAACCAGGCCCTCCAACTCCCTTTCAAAGGGTTAGAAATTTTGGTTTAAGCCTCTTGCATCAAATCTCTCTCCCTCTCTATTCCAAGCACCAAAACCCTTCAAATCCTACACCATTTTACACTACACCTCATAGCACAAGGCCTCCATACTCCATACCAACAACTTGAGACTATTTTTCAGAGCTTAGGAGCACCCAAACTTGGTCCAAAGGCTGTCAAAGATTATTTCTTCAAGGGTAAGTCTCCTTCTCCTCTTTTTGGCCCTATTTTTGCATGCAATCTAAGCTATACTTGCTTGCATATTTGGGCTCCGACCCAAACTGTAAATAGTCTTGTTTTGAGGTCTTTTTCATGTTTGATTAAGGGTTCTCCCCTGTTTGAGGCTTCATACTACCACTTGCCTCTTTAGCTCTCATTTATGTCTCTTTCTTGCATAGTATTTTAGGCCTTTTTTTAAACTGTTTTGAGCTTGGTCATAAACTGCAAAGTTGTTTGTTTTGAGCCCCTCTTCAACATTGTTGAAGGGCTCTTCACTGTTTGAGGCTTTCATCTGTCACTTGCCTCTTTATCTCTCTTTTGGCCCTATTTTTGCATGCCTTTTTTAGCTCCTTGTGCTTCTATTTTTGGGCTCTGGTCCGAACTGTAAATAGTCATATTTTGACCCACTCTTCATGTTTGATCAAGGGTCTTTCACTGTTTGAGGCTCTCTTTGATGCCTTATTTTGTATAGTATTTTAAGCTTGCTTGTGCACTGTTTTGGGCTTAGTCATAAACTGTAAAGTATCATGTTTTGGGCCTCTCTTCAACATTGTTGAGGGCCCTCCTCTGTTTGAGGCCAGCAGCCATCACTTGCTTCTTTGTCCCTCTTTTGGCCTTTTTCTTGCATAATGTTTTAGGCCTGCTTGTGTTTATTTTCGTGGCTTGATGTAAACTTTAAAGTGCTTCATGTTGATCCCCTCTTCAACTTTGTTGAAGGGCTCTTGGCCATTTAGGGCCAGCAGCTGCTACTTGCTTCATTATCTCTCTTTCGGGGCTATTTTTGCATGCTAGCTTAGTCCTATTTGTGTTCACTGTTTGGCCTTGCTTAAAACTGTAAACATGCTTGTTTCGGGACTGTCTTGATTCTGTCTTCACACTTCATGTTCAAATAATGCATGCTTTGCATAGCCATAGGTCATTCGATGTACCTAATTTCATGTTTCGGGTCTCATTCCATGCATCGGGTGCCATGTTCCTATGATTCGGGGCTGTTTGGCATCATTTTTCAACACTGAAATTTGCATGCTTGTATGCCATATTCCATGCCTTGCCATGCTTTGTTAGAGTGGCATTTGTGCCTTAGGTTCGGTCCTCGATTTGCGTGCATGCATGCACGCATCTTGAGAGTCTCATTTTCATCTAATGGCCACTTATGTGAGTGTGGCTGAGGTCCACTTGTGTTGGTGTAAGTCCATTATGCATTGTGTATGCCATTTCATTTCATAGCATTGTGTATGCTAGGTTGTATGTTAGCGCATTGTGTATGCCATGTTACCTCGTGCATCGTGTATGCCATTCCATAGCATTGTGCATGTTAGGTTGTATCTTAGTCGCATTCATGCATGTCATGCATATCGCATTGTGTTTGGGGTAGGAGTTAGCCCGAGCACGGGAAACGAGGGACGTTTCGTACTTCGAGTGACGGAACATGTCTCAATTCCTAGTCACCGACACTCCGGATTATCCATGATGGAGTCTCGGTCTTGTTGTGTTTATATAAGCATTCATTTCATATTGAGTCGTGCAAATCGACTCCTCGGCCATCATGCATCGATATGCGTGATTGGTGGCACGAGGATCGAGGCATGCATACATATATGAAAGTACATTGCTATGCCCCTTTCTTGCTCTCTGTTGCAGCAAATCAAGAATCAACAGCCTTTCAGAGCTTTGCACAAAATTCCGAGCATAAACTGCAAACAGAGGCTAATCGGGGCATCGCAGTGGATTTCCGCGCAAGGCAACCCGAACATGCATCATCCATCATCCGGAGCAGAGTCGAGGTAGTCCCTAGCTTGCATGCTAGTTTACCGCTTTCCTAGATTAATTTGTTAATTAATTAGGGTTTTGTATTTATTCGGACTGTACTATTCATTTGGGACTATATATTATTTATTCGGACCCTCCAAGCGAGGGTAATGTTGTAATAAGTGTGCGTGTGTGTGATGTATGTTTTCTAACCCCACGTCTTTCTCCCTTTTATTTACCAGCTTATGATGGTTATATTAGGGCATATTTCAATTAGCATACAGTATGATAGCATGTTTGCATGTTTGCATTCATTCATCTGTTTTGCATGCACCGGGCTCGGAGCATCATACTAACTGCATTGTATTTCAATTCCAAAGTTGAATACCTGTTAGCTGTAGCATCTCATATGCCATGTTTAGAATAGCCGAGCCTGCTACCTTTGTTGCATTTTGCATTTGTTGCATTAGGCATTTCTGTATAAATAGGATCACGCATGGATTTCTAATTAGCTTCTTTTTTGGCTTGGAGCCCTCGGTAAGTTTTATGCTTTAGCATCCTTGCATGTGTGTGAGTGACTGTCATGATAGTATGCTTACCATGAGGCAACGTGCTTATATGATATAACTGCCTGAATGCTTGTGGGTGAAGGTTGGGTTATTTGGATTGGAACAATTCATCGACTGTGAGTTTTAAGCCCACTAGATAGTGGCAAAACCATCTTTTCTAAAGCCCACTTGAGGGTGGCAAAATCTGCATTTTAAGCCTACTTGCGAGTAGCAAACTATTTCCAAAACAAATATGAGATGTGTTGTTCCAATTCAGGCGATCCGGTCTATACTTATATGCTGTGCGCATCACATAGTAAATCTAGGCTAATAACCGGAATAAGAACGCATAATGTTTTCAAAACTAGATATCATGGTTAGTAGAGGCCGATCTTTGATCGGGCGAGCGGGGGTGCTTACGAAGTGACATTCCCCAATCGTACCCAAGTTCCCGAGCCGAGGCAACTTTGGTGATGACGGACACGTGGCCTTAGGCAACGAGTCAGGGTTTCCTAAATTTTCCAAAAATAAAATATTTAGGTGGCGACTCTGTATCTGGTAAAGCAGTCCATGTTTGGCACTTCTTTCAAAAATCTGTTTTCTCAAAACGATTTGCCGGATTTGGACTCTTTGGTTCAAGATTAAGAATCGTGACACAAATCGAGTCCGAGCTGTAGCGAGGTCCCCCGCGGGCTTGTTACACTTGTGCAAAACACAGCATGGGATGAATCAAGTTCATTAATCAAAACTTTCAAAGCTTCTTGGATGTTAAAACATCAACATATACTTGGGGTGATGACATTCCGGAAAAAACATATCCACCCGTTCATAGACCGTCGGTAGGGGCCATCCGTTTATAGACCGTCGATGGCCGAGATCTTTCAAACATGATGCTACATAGGCTTAGAGTCCCCTAGCATGGGAGGACTTATGCCACAAAAGCTTAAAGTTCCCTGGCACGTACGGACTGGTGCCACAAATGCTTAAAGTCTCCTGGCACGTACGGACTGGTACCACAAAAGCTTAAAGTCCCCTGGCACGTACAGACTATGCTACCTAGGCTTAACGTCCCCTAGCACGGAAGGACGGAGTCATTCGTTCATAGTCCGTCGATGACTTATGCTACAAATGCTTATAGTCCCCCAGCACGTACGGACTTGTGCTGCAAAAGCTTAGAGTCCTCCAGCACGTAAGGATGGTTCCAAGAATGTCATCCAAAACAAAGCTAATACTTGATACACAAAATAGGGATAATCATTCATGCTTAACAAATACTTTTCAAAGCAAAGCAAAGCAAAGCTTAATCAAAACGTTGTAACATAGCTTTATTAGAAAATACCACTCACATAGTTCTTGGGACGTCGGGATCAAGGCAAGGGTCCAAGTCCTACAAGCACATGGCAAAGTCTACTGAATACACTTCTCAAAACAAGCCTTACATGCATGCAAATGATCTCGGAAAAACATGCTGGGTACTAACCAGGCCTTTGCCGAGGTCCCACACCTCTTAGCAAGAGGTGTGGTTACCAAGGCTTCGGCGTGCGGCTGCTTGCCGAGGTGCTCATGCAAGACAACTAAAGGTGTAAGTGAGCATGCAAGGTAGGCCAAGGTGAGATACGATGCTTGGTCTAAGTGTGAGGTCTAGGTAAGAGTAATCTCGGCGACTACACTTAGGGAAGTGAAGTCTGGAAATCTGGGTTGAAGAACATGAAGAATATGAACATGAACAGGAAGAACATGAATGTTAAAATCATAACTTGTTCATACAAAAATCTGGGATTTCATGCTATGAGTTAGAAAACATGGATCTGGGTACCCATACTTGAAGATCTTGGGAAAACAAACATGAAAACATAGATCTTGATGCAAGCTTTCGGATCAAAACATGTCTTTTCCTCAAGAACACATGAATGCCATTTTCTCTTCCTAAAACCGAACTTCAAAGCAATGCATGGCTCATGAAACATGCTGGATCATGCAATGCAGCTAGATGAACAACAAGAATAACAAGAGCAGATCGAGAATCTAACCTAAAAGCATGGATCTAACGGCTCAACTCTAAGGATCAAGCTTGGGATCAACTTCTCTCTCTAAGAACTTCTTCTTCTTCTAGAGCTTCTCTCTCCTCAAGAATAAAGACATAACAAAATGATGTGTTTTCTCTCCCTACCGGTTGATTTAACACTCAGCTCGGACATGTGGCAACGGTTGGTTGGCTCTCCTCAAAAAGGTGATTGAAAGACAAGACATGTGTAAGACAAAGCGTATTCAACAAGCTAGGCGGCAAGGGCACTCTGGCAAGTAATGACATCGGCAAAGGACAAGGCATCGGCAAGTAAGGGAACAATGATCTCGGCTAGGAAGGACAACAGTTGACCTAGTTGTGCCACACCTTGGCCTAGATGTGCCACACCTCGGTCTAGGTCATACTTGTCCAGGAACAAGATCACTTGGGTTCTAGGATAACATCTCAGCCTAGATAATACACATCTCGGCCTTGGTGATACACACCTCGGCCTAGATGATAATCATCTCGGCCAATATGCCAGGATGAAGGTGGAGGTCAATCAAAGTGGTTCCAAGATAGTTCTAGGCTTAGGATGATCTCGGCTTAGAATAACCTAGGCTTAACATGACTTAGGCTTGGCATGACTTAGGCTTGGGACAGCAAGGAAGGAACAAAGCAGGCAACAACACTTAAGCATAGCAAGACAAGATTCATGAATGCAACTTAACATGGCAAATCATATAAATGCACATGAACATGACTAAGACATGAATGTGGGTTGTTACACTTTCTTTCAGTTCTTTTTTGAAGGACATTTGAGAGCAATATGCCCAAACCCTTGGCATTCATAGCACTTGACTCCTTGTCCTCTCATAGTCTTCAGAGCAACTTTGGGTTGAACAACTTTGGGTTTATCAACAACCTTATCTTTAGAGCTAGAGTCCTTGAAATTTGGCTTCTTTTTCTTAATTTTTTTTTTATAAAAAATTGTTTGATAAACATAGTCGTCATTTCGGACTCTAGATCAATTTCTAACTCGAGATTCTTAGTAGTCTCATGAGCACTAGTAAAGGTCGCACTATCTTTTAGTTTTTTCTTGGAAATCAAATGGGCTTCATAAGTCTGTAGGTTTCTAACCAACTGATCAAGCTTGAGGTTTTTAACATCCTGAGCTTCCTCTATAACTATCACTTTTAATTGGAACCTATCGGGTAAGGACCTCAATATTTTTCCAACCACTTTAGATTCAGGAATTTTTTTCATCGAGTGTGAAACAAAAATTCACGATGTCACTAAGTTTAGCATAAAACTCATCAAACGTCTTATCCTCGTGTATAGAAAGGGTTTCAAAAAAGAAGGTTAGACGTTGATGTTTTGACCCTTTAATAGTAGTAGTACCCTCGTGATTAGTTTCAAGAATGTCCCAAGCCTTTTTTGCTACCTCACACGTACAAATATGACGAAAGGTGTGACGGAAACTTGAATTCTAATAATCAATTGTATCCCATTTATCAATTGGTTTGGGAATATCAATACCATTGATGGTAACCATAGGTTCACTCCACTTGTAGATAACAGAGTGCCAAACTTTTTCATCAATTGATTTTAAAAACGCTCTCATACAAGCTTTCAATAAGAATAGTTTGTTCCATCAAGTAAAGGAGGTCTATGGGTCGAGTTACCTTCACAAATCGAATCCATTAACATGAATCACACAAAATCACACTTCTATAGTTATATAAAAAAAAAAAAAAAAAAAACGAGCGACCCGCTCTAATACCAATTGAAAAGCCTAAGTGATTCGTGATTTAAAACAGATTTAATTGCAACAACTCCCAAACAAACAAAAATAACAATCTAAATCATCTAGAACGTACGAAAGTGATTTAGATTATTATTTCAAAATTAATAAATTGACACAAACGATTTTTACATGGAAAAAATCATAGTTGAAACATCTCTAATTGTGATAAAAATTACGGGTGAAATGCCACTAATCAATCTACTATGAAGAATGTAAATACACAAAATTACCAAACAATTTACCTTACACTCTGTAAAATTGTCTTCAAACAACTTGTGCCTCTTTCACCAACGCCTTCGACTCAGAATTGATTAGTTTGATGTTGAATCCACAACACCAAAGTTGAACCCACGACGATGAACTGCTTCAAACTCCTTCAAACCTTCACGCTCGAATCTCCGGAATCCACTGAACATGAACTCTTTGATTTGAATGATCAACCAACCTTTGATGTAAACTATTTAGATCATGAGATAAACTCACCAAGACATTAAAGAAAACATGCAAAAAACCTCCAAAGGGAAACCCTAGCCCTCAAGAATAAGCTTTGGAAGATGCAGCTCTAAATTCTGTCTTTCACACACTTGAGCCATGGAATGGTTGCTCGAGCGGTGTGTCACATATGCGTGAAATCCACTAGTGACTTCGCTCGAGCCACCAACAAGTTCGCTCGAGTGAACATTGAGCCTTCCCAGTACTTTTGCAGACTGATTAAACTTTTGAGACATGGGATTCTTTGCTCGAGCAGTCCATGACAAACCAGAACATATATTACAAATTGAAAAAGCGTTTGTTCACAGAATTGACAACATAAGGGACCTAACAAGTCAATTCTTTCTGATATTGTTTAAAAATATTGATTAAAATGTTGGTGGAAATCAAGAATTTATTGTTTATTCTTGGGGCAAGTTGAGGTAGTGCTTCAATTTGGTTACTATTTGTTGAATAAGTGAAACCTACCACATTTCTGTCTCTTTTTGGAGGACAATGAAACACTTATCCTTTCATAATGTGAAACAATATCCCAAGACCAACCAATAACTTCTCGTGAAAATCACCCCTTCTTGTTTGATGTGCACTTTTTTTCTTTTTCTTTTTTTAACAAATTTGATGTGTACTTAAAACAGTTGATTTTTTAAGGTGTCATTTGTCAACTTTATTTTTTGATTAAAAAATTTAAAATTTATTTTAAAAAAATTAAAATATCACTAAAAATGTAAATAATTTAGTTTTTTTATATAACCAAAAAAGGTCATTTTTAAATGTATTAATTCTTCTTCTTCCTTTTTTAGTTAAAAAATCATTAAAAAAAGTCAAACTCTAAATGAGGTTTAATTGATTTTTTTATTTATTTTTAATTTCAGGTCATTGCCAATCTTAGGGGATGGTGGTAGTTAGTGACAACATTTTAGAGTGTGTTTGGTGTGTATTAAAATAGTACATTTTAAAAAAAAAATTTAAGTCATATTATTTTTTTACTTTTTTACATATTTTTTAATAAAAAATTAAAATGTACACTTATTTAATTTATCCAAACATCCCCACATGTGATTGTTAGTAGCCGGGATGTGTTGTCGCGTACAAGAGATGGAGGTTGGAGGGGATTTCTAGTTGATGAGATCGTCGACAAAAGTGGTGAAAGGAGATTGTCCGTGATGGTAACTGAAGTAAAGAATGGCTAGTGATGGGTAATTTAGGAAGGTGACTTATAAATTAACTTTTTAATTTATTATGAAAAAATACATAAAAATTAGAAATATAACATGATTCAAATAAATTAATAAGTCAATAAATTGATTTTTTTTTGTTCTTCCAAAAGTGGCCCCCTAGGTGGTCACCAAAGAGATACAAAAGGAAAAAATAATGAAAACTTGTATTTTTTTTCAAAGAAGTGACAATCTTAAATATTTGTTCAGTCTAAGGCTATTAATCTCTAAACAACAATCTCAGGTTCACTGTCCTGTTTGGTAGCGGTTTATAATTTTCGTTATTTTAAAAATAGGTATATTATAAATATACGTTTTAAAATTTATTTAAAATATGAATTGCCTCCTTCAATTTAGAAAATTATAAATATCTTATTGTCAAAAAAAATTTATTTAACAAAATTAACTTAAAAAATAAAAATTTTAACTGTTCTCCCATACGATGATAAATTATATAAATTATTAATTAAAATAAAATTTTGACATCATTAAAAACTATTAATTAACATAATAATTATTAATAAAATAAATTATTTATTATGAAATTAAAAACTTCAGTGGATGAGATGTAATTTTCAAACCAAACGAGATAAAAATTATTTTAAGCAAACTTGGGAAAATAACAATCCAAGGTAGAAAATTAAAAAATAAAATAAAATTACAAATAACTCTTGAGTTGCATCCTTCCAATAATTTCTTTTTGTCTCTTTTAACATGTAAAATCATTAAAATTTCAGCAATATAACGAAGCTGCACTTAACTATGAAAAACAAAAAATTCTAAATTATTATCTTATAATTTAGATTTATTCTATTTATTAATTTTATATTACATAAATTTAAACTCCACCCGACAATCCGTCATTCAAAAAAATCTACTTGATTAGCAGACTTCTTAAAAATTCAAAGTTCTGGGGAGACAGTTGGGTCCAAAGTGACGAATCGGCATCAACTAACTAACTTGTAAGTTACAGGTGAGAGACCGTTGAGAACAAATCTCCCGTCAACCCAAAAACCCTCCATCCCCACATTTCTCGTTCAAATAAATCCGTTCCACCCCTACCATTCTCTCTCTCTTCTCTAAATTACATTACATATATCTTCTCTACCATGGTGCTGTTTTTCAGTCCATTTGTTGTTGGAGACCCAATCCAAATATCCAACTCAGTACACATACTATGCATTCTTGGGCATTCCTCAGAACATCCTCATTCTCATCCTCATCCTCACCCTCCATCCCTCGATTCCTTTCAGCTCAACGCAACGCTAGTCGTCCGATCTTCACCCAATCAAACGGCTCATCCTCATCCTCATCCTCTTGTGGATCCAGCAATAACAATGGTGGTGGTGGTGGTGGTGGTGGTGGTGGTGGTGGTGGTGGTGGTGGTGGAGGGAACAAGAAGAGGGGTCGCTCGAATTCAGATTTAGAGTCGATTCTGAGATCGATCTCTTCGGGGATATTCGTAGTGGTTGGGTCGAGCCTAGGGCTTTCTTACTGGTCTTCTCTTTCTGATTCTAATTGTTTTTTGTCTTTCGCTGATTCGCGGGGCCAGAATGAGAATGCGAATGTGAATGCAGAGCCTGAGCACAAATCCAACTTCTTATTTGGAGGTATAATTAATTAAATTAATTAATGGTTGATATGAATAATAGGGTTAATTATATTTTTGCTCATGAGATTTGTGTCACTTTGGTGTTTAACGTTTAAATTGTGTCAATTTAATCGTCATTGTATAAAAAATGCTTTAATTTAGTCTCTCAATCAAATTTTGTCAAAAAACCAAACGCTATTAAATTAGGGATAAATGTGTAATTTTATAAGTGAGTATTCACATTAATGATACATATCACATGTTGTAGGGATTAAAAAGTGCAATTTTTTAAGTGAATTTTCATATTTATCCCTAACTTTAACCTGTCTACTGACAGAGTTAGATTGGCTGTGTTTGTGTTTATGTAATATTTCACATTCTTAGATGCAATAAATGGTTTTTAGGAGATTTATTTGAAATCAGTAAAATCTAATTTGAACTTAAATTTAATTGTTTTGTATGACTCTAAGGTGTCCTTTCAACCCGAGGTTCTTGAAGTTATTCACCGTAGTTTCGTTTATGCTTGAAGAGTCATATATCAATTGGATTAGGATGAAAAGTTAGTTTTTAAACTTTTTGACTTAAAATTTCATAGTAGGTTGAGAGTGGTTAAGTTCGAGACTGCATTTCAACATCTTTGGTCTTGGCCAAACATAAAACAAATGTTTGAACATTGATCACTTTTTTTAGCGTTAGGGGTCAGGGTAGGCTTAGATTGACATTGGCTAGCGTAATAAATAGAGATATAAATCTACTTAAATTGACAAATAAAATAGCATTTGATAGAGCCGATTAGAGAAGAATTCATTTAGCTGACCCCATTTTATGAGACTTAAGGCTTGGTTTGGTTTGGTTTGGTTTGGTTTGTTCAATTATTTCTGTCTAGTTGTATAAGGCCAACCCTTCATAGAATAACCGGTCTTGTTTGTATTTTGTAATGCACATATGAAAATGTTTTCTTTATTTGTTTTAAAAAACACATAAGAAAAATGCAAAGTCAAGCACAACTATTGGCTTTTTGGCTTTCGAAGGGTATTTTTGTAAATGCGAGCGTGCCAGCAAGGATCAATCAGTCCTTACATAAATTATAATTGTCAACCAATTATCAGACGATTGTGTTGTAGTTCTTTCAGCCTCAATGAAGAGGACTTTTACTGGTGGCTTGACTTAGGAGAAATTAAGAGGAATAACAATTAATATGAAGAACAATCGAAGTATTTCATTAAAATGAACACTTACAATGATCCAAACTCAGCCTCGAAGAGGTTTACAGCAACAATCTACTTAAATCTACTTGAAACTACTCCTATGAAAGAAGTGCAGTGCAGGTATTTAAAGTGCAGGAATGTAAAGACTGGAAATGTAAAAACTGGAAAAGAAAATATGTAAAGTAAGACTGGTTTGTATGATCTGAGTCTGGGGGCTTTTTCTGGCGACCTCCTTGCTATTTATACTCCTCAAGGATGACCATCGAACTGCACTTCAAACCGTCGAACTGCTCCTCCATGATCGCTGATCATGCTGCCTTAGAAGTAGATCCACTACGCCATCTCTTGCAGTTGGGCTTCCCTCCTGTATTTGAATTCAAATATGAGTAACCGTTGAAACCATGTCACCTTTTATCTCTTTACTGATCTAGCGCTACTCAGATCACGTGAGAACCAAATTTCACCGCCACGTGTACGATCAGGATCGAAGACTTGAGTAGTCTCCCTATATTGCCCTTGCTTTGCCACGTGTCGAACTGTAATTGGCTTTTACAAATATGTAGCCAACATTACCCCCCGCACTAATATACCCAATACTTGGTGATATTAGTGGATCGCAGCCTTTCCCGCGCTTTTGGAACGTGCATGGAGTCTATCTTCTGGAAACACAACCGTCATCTCTTTGGTGATCATTTGCATTAACTCTTTTTCAATTTGTTGAACATCCCAATACCTTAGCATTCGAACAGACTATGGTTAAATCAATTTCCCTTCCTATTGATCAAGCATACGAAGAGCCATTGAGTAATGATGTTTCCCCTCGAAAGAACCCCCACGCATTCATGAGCCACCTTTATCCACCCTTCCATATTCAGGTCATGGGATCCCTCGTAAATTACCACTCTTTGGACTGCGAATACTTTGTCCTCAATCCTTTGATTCAACAAATTGCAGACACACATACGAGAAGTTCTTCCTCTAACCTCCCCTCGTACCTCGAACAAACTACTTTCAATCCTTTGATTTGGCAAGTTGCAAATATGGACCCAGGAAGCTCTTCTTCACAAAATTCTGTATGGGATGAAGCTATAACTTCTTCATCTTCTGGAGTTTCTGGCTGGACGAGCTGGTCAGTACCTGAGACTTATGATTTGAGGGAACGAATCAACCATCATTTTATTGAGTTCACTGACCCTTTGGAGTTCCCTTCCTATGCTCGAAGTTCAGTGGTCTACCCTTACGTGCCCATTGACTGTCGACGTAGTTTGGAGGAGAACCTTCTTGTGGCATGGTACACATCCTCCATGCCCACAAAGTCAGTGCTTGTTGCCCGACGCCCAGAAGAGGCACAAGGGTACAACCCATCATTTTTAGCCAAGAAGGCGAAGATTTGTTCTTCTGACTGGCTTGACTATATTAATGCCTTTGTTCCTTCCGTTCCCGTACCATCTCCCATAATAGAAGCATCCACACCTTTTTCTTCATCCTCTGAAACAGAAACATTTGCTCCTTCCTCTTCATCTTCTGAAGTAGAAACATCCATCCCTTCTCCTTCACCAACGCTTTCCTGGACAGAGAAACTGAGGCTTGCCCTCCCCATGAATGAAGTCATTCCACCTTACAAACCTCCGTCAATCCCTACTCCAGCTGAGTGGAAAGAAGCTCAACTTCTACTTGTAGCCTTCTCTCACTTGCCCTTCACTGTACTTGAGGACGAAGTTCCTCTCAAGAACTTTCAATGGGCTTGCGATATTCTGACTAGGGGCCATGTCCTTAATCCCATTGCCCAAGCAGAACTTCATATGTTTCTCGACCACCTCCCAGTGCTCCTCTACTGGCATCGAAATTCCATGGTTACTACACAATCTTTGGACCAACTTTCGTCTCTCCGAATTCAAGCCCAGTACGAAGCAGAGAACTTCATCGAAGATTTTGATGATTTCAAAAATAAAGATTTTGCGTATTGGGATGATTTGGTCATAGACGAATTGGAACAAAGATTGAGAGAGGAAGCTTTCGAAACAAAAGCTGAAGAACTCTACTACGAAGTGAGAGCTCACCAACTTATGCAGCCAACATTAGAAGAAATAGAAGATATAATAAAGAAAGAACAGAAATTCATTGATCATTGTTGGACCAAATTTCATGATCTTGTTATTTACTCTATTCCTTATTTTTATGAACTTGAGTTCATACCCAAATAGGGTCATTTGATGTAATTGCTTTGGCTTCAATTATAAATAGAATCTTTCATTTGGTATTATTTGACCTTGTTTCCATTTGCCTTTGAGAGCCAATTTAGAGCTTCGAACCGAACAAATTCATTCTTCGAATCTGGACTTAATTGTTTTTAATGAAACACTAAAAGGGACCAACATGTCTTTTTCCAATTTATGGAGTAAAGCTGACAATTCTAGCTGATATCATCTTAGAAACAGTGCTTCGAATTTAACAATCTTTTCCCTTGAATATAGATCCAATCAATTTCCAATAAGGATGTTGGGATGAATTCTCCAATTTATGGATTATGACCGTCAACTTCTGTTAATTCTTGTTCAGAATTGATGCTTCGAATTTGACGATCCTTTCCCCTAAAGCCTGTTTTAATCATAACCAAAGATATGGTCATGGTTAATACTGACTAATCTTGAAGCGGTCCATACTTTCAACAATATGGAAATTGCCCTTGGGGTATACTATTTTAACCGAACAAGCAATTATTTGTGTATATACAAACCAACTATTGGTTTAGATGTTTCGAACAGTAACCCTCATCCTTAAAGAATTCTAAGCTTTGCTTCGAAGGCTGTTATTTTCATTAATAACCTTCAAACAGGTCTTTAAACCCTTTGAAGTAGACCAATACTTGAGCATTCTAGCATCTTTAAGCATGTAGTATGCTTCGAAACCGACTTCTGTATTTCGAAGCCATTGTTGTTTGATTTTTTGGCGCCAAAATTTGGCTTCGAAGCCAAATACCCTACTTCGAGGCTAGTCTCAACATCTTGGTTGTGTTCTTTCCCTCCAAAAGTATCAATATTGAAGGAAACTCTTCGTATTCGTTTTAGTACTTAACGACTTACACAATATATTTTTCGAACACGATACCTTCAAAAGCCCTTTTGTTTTATGTCCTGAAATCACTTGCTCTTTTAACACACAAACCCTATCGATCCTCTAATAACCCTCTCTTCCTCAATGGATCCTTCTTCGCTGAAAGTGCGCACTAGCGATCGTATTAGTCCTACCATGGCTTTGAATAAATGCATCGATGAAGAAATCACCAAACTAACAACTGGTGGGTCGAGCGCTATAGATGGACGTCTCTTTGTTCCTCGTCACAGCAGCCAACAAGAATACGTTCTAGGTCCCATCTTTCGGGAAGCTCCTGACCAACTCCCAGCTTTATACCCTCGTTTGGAGGATCACTTTCTTCTCTACGAAGGAGGGCTTGATTGGAGCAATTGGAGATTGACCCGGCCTCATCGCTGCTGGCCGACATTGAGAACTGAATGAGAGGAATGGTATGATAGGGTTGTACCTGCGAGAGAAGATGACTTACAAGAGCTCTATATCCTTGACGCCCTTCGTCTTTCCAGGTTCATCATCCCTGAGGACCCCTTTTTAATTCCAGCATCTTTATGTTTTTGGAATATGGCTTTTAACTTCTTCCAATTTCGATGTGGCATGATGGCTCCCACCATTCTCGATATTTGCCATCTTTTAGGGCTTTCCTCTCATGGCTCTCCTTTTACTCCCAACTATCCGGACCTCCCTGTCAAATTTTCCCTTCCAGCCTTAAACTCTTCTTATAGTGACTTTGTGAAGGTTGAGAATAAAAGGGAAGGCCCTGTGAAAGACAGAGAACTCTTTTCTTTTATTTTATGCTGGTTATGCAAATTTCTTTTTTGCATATCGTCTCAGAGGATTATGCCTGAATTCGCTCCCCTCACGAAGGCACTTGTCCTAAAAAAACATATAGCTCTTGCTCCTTACCTTTTAGGCCATGTTTACAGAGCTTGTTCCCAATTTTGTGAAAGACCACTTGATGTTAACCAAGGAGGTCCCCTCTGGGTGCTCCAGCTCTAGCTCTTCGCCTATTTTACTGATCTCCATTCAAAATGCCTAAGATTTCTTATCCAGGATCCTAGCACTTATGGGGAGAAGTATGCTAGGATTGTCCTTTATCCTGCTTCTTTTGCTTATTACTTTACTTTCTTTTATTAACTCCCTATTTCTCTGTCTGCCTCATTCTTTTATCCGTTCGAAGCCAATAGAGGACCGTCCTGGCTGCAGACTTTTCTGGCTGATAAAGAGTGCTCCACCTCACCTCATAAAGATATGTGGGCCTCTATACTGCTACCAAGGGAATTGTTCATTGGCACCTTGAACCCTCGAGACTATAAGTGCATATCTGAGGTGTATTGCCCCTCCCAATTCGCCAGACAATTTGGGCTTACTCAAGGAATACCTGTTCCACTTTGCAGTCTCTCGAATGTCCACCTTACTGCTAGAGATTTGAGGATATCCAAATCCAAGCTAGAGACAGCAATACTCAAACTGCTGAAGGAATTGAATGAGTTCCAATTTGTCCCCTTTCTTCCATCTGGCTTAGTTCTGAAGAGATTCCAGAACTGGTGGACAGCCAATATGGAAGTGCGTCTATTTGTGCACCCTCATGACTTGCTAATAGGGTTGGGAGTGCCTTCAAGGACTAAGTCAGCAACGGCGGAGAACATTCCTCCTCTTCCTGAAGCTGTCACAACTACTCCTGCAACTTCATCCCCTCCAGCTAGAGTTACTAGAGCTACTTCGAAGGAGGGCAAAGATATTCAGATTTTCCTTTTCTTCCTTTTGAATCTTTTGTTCATTTCCTTTACATTTCTGTTATTTGGTGCAGGGTCCTTGCAAGAAGAATCTCCCAAGAGAGCTGAAACTCTAGCCAACCTCAAAAAGCAACAACAACAAAAACAGAAAAGGAAGCTAGTCCTCTCTCCTAAGGAATCTGAACCTCTAGAAGAAGAAGAGGTTGAGCAAGAGCAAGAAGTGCCCTTGCAAAGAACAAAGAAACAAAAGGTGGCTGCCTCTCCTTCTGACGTAATCGAACATCCTCCTCTCGAGGCAACTACTACAGTGATGGGAAAAGAACTTACCTCTGAAGAATCTGAACCCCAATTTGAAGAAAGGGGAATTGAAAAGGAGCCAGTAGCAACACTGCCAAGAAGGAAGAGAAGGAAAGTGACTGTTCCTGCTACTGACTTGGTTGAAGATCCCATTCATGAAGCAGCTGCCAAGGCAGTAGAGCAGGAACATTCCAAGGCAATAATTGTTTTTGAAAGGGCCGAGCGGAGACGGCAGCAACAATTTTTGAGAGATGAAGCCGCTGCTGCTGATGCATTGCAAAGGGAAGCTGCAAGAAGGCGACAAACTGCCGAATATTACTCCCTTCGCAGCTCTCCCATCAGTGCTAATACTTCTGGAACGAGTAATTTCTCTCATACTTCTGCTGTTCTGTGTTTTTTTCTTTTGATACTGAATTTTGACAGTCCTTTGTATTTCTTTCTTTTCCAGCAACAACTACTGCGTTTCTCTTTCCAGTGAGGCCTCCCTTGGTTTCAATTGAAGTTGACCAAATACAGGATGTGAGGACTACTCAAATTATCCTCCCACTTCCGAGGTCTACACTTCCTGTATTTTCCCTGAGACCAAGCATTCCTACATCCCTCCTTCTTGGCTTAGAGCCATACCTTCCTTTCCTGACTTTTCATCTTTCTCAGTCCACTTTTCCTTCGAGCCTTGCTCTTCCTCCTTCCTTCACAGAAATTCCAACTGCTCCCTCCTCTTCGAAGGTAGCCAATCTCCCAATTGGGGGCGCTGGTAGTTCTCCAAGTCATAGTTCATCACCTTTGCCTACTTCCAGCCCCTCTTCACTTGACTCATTGGTGGCTAAGACCATAGAGGCTGCCAAAGATACTCCACCCATTTCTCCTATCCCCATGCAGTCCTCTGTGCCTTCTACCGCAACACTCTCTGCACCTCTCATGTCTATGGATGAGGTTGACGTTTTTTAGGCCAGATTAGCTAGCCTTTTTGACATACCCTCTACCTCTCCGACGTCCAATGTTGAAACCGAACCTTTAGTTTTGGCTGACTCTTTGTTGAAAATCCTTGAGAGCTCTTCTTCCTCCAGCAGCAAGCCTCTTGCACCTTCTATAGACTTAGACACTTGCTTGGAACTGCTGATCTCCTTTTCGAGGATTCCCTTCGAGGCTCTACAAAGGTCTATCATCAGAAATGGGTTCCTCCAGTGCTGTAAACTTGCTGAACAGTCAGGCATGGATGTTTCAAGTCATTTGTCTGAGACAGCAGCCACTGTCGACTTTTACATCAGCATTTGTCAAGCTACCAAGGCTAAGGCTGAGAAATTGGCTGGCGACTAGAGTTTTGTTTCCCAAGTTCATGCTGAGGTATCAAAGTTTAAAGAACAACACTCCTCGGCCTCCCTCTTTCGAGCCCAGCTGCTGGAGAGGAAAACTCAACTCGAAGAGGAGTTAGCTGCAGTAAACTAGGCATTGGTTCGAACTGACACTAAATTGCAAATCACCAACCAAGAACTGGCCGATCGCAAGGGAGAGATGGCTGCAGCTATTCAATTATTTCCATCACTTAACAATAGGAAGTCTACTGTACAAAAACAATTAAGACATTGTAATGATTTCTGGGCCAATTTGTGGCACAATGTACTTAATTCTTTATGAAAGCACAAATTTTTGTCTATCATTTGAGCAGTCTTGTGTTTTGTATTCAATGTTTATTTTATTCCTTGTGTTTCCCAAATGGTTGGAAAATAAGGCTTCAAATAGCTGCCATTAATCTTTTTGGGGTGTACATAACCATTCAAATTTCTTAAATGGTACGCTCCAAAAGGCAGAACTCTATGAATTTGGTATGGTCCTTCCCAGTTAGGTGACCATTTGCCAAACTTATGGCTTTTAATCCCTATTGGGAGTGTTGTTTTCCATACCAGATCACTTTCATCAAAGCTAATGTGTTTGACCTTCTTATTATAATTCTTGGCTGCTTTCTTCTTTTGGAAAAGAATGCTGTTCAATGCCAAAATCCTAGCTTCATCTATACCTTCTAATTCCAAGCACATACTTTGATGGTACTGCTCAGGATCTAACCGATCTTGGCATCTTACCCTCAAAGATTTAACATTAATCTCCACAGGTAAAACTGCATCATGCCCATATACTAAGGCATAAGGAGTGACTCCTGTGCTTGACCTTGGGGAAGTTCTGTAAGCCCACAAAACATCTAACAATAGGTTATGCCAATCCCTAGGATTATCCTCCACAACCTTTTGTATTCCTTTTCTCAAGGACTTATTGGATGATTCAGCTTGACCATTTGCTTGTGCATAATAAGGTGTAAAATTAACAAGGCTAATTCCAAACTCTGCCACAAAAGATTTCACAATTTTCCCATCGAACACAGTCCCGTTATCTACGGTTATGGTTTGTGGGATGCCAAATCTATGGATCAAATCTTTAATGAATCCAATGACTTCTGTCTGGTCTACAGTCTTGTATGGCTTGGCTTCGACCCACTTAGTGAAGTAATCCGTGGCCACTAGAATGAAACAATGATGTTTCGAAGAAGGTGGGTGTATTTTCCCAATCATATCCATGGCCCATCCTCTGAATGGCCAAGGCTTCACTACTGCATGTAAGTCAGTTATAGGCACATGCCTTATTGTGCCATGTTTTTTACATGCCTGGCAACCCTTTGCATATTCTATGCAGTCTTTAAGGATAGTTGGCCAATAGTAGGAATGCCTTCGAAGCAACCATCTCATCTTTACACCGGGCTGATGAGCACCACAGATGCCTTCATGGACCTCAGCCATGGCTGTTAATGCTTCTTTTGGACCTAAACATTCCAGCAATAAGCCATCTCCCCCCCTTTTGTAGAGAGCATTGCCATATATCATATATTGCATAGATTGCAATTTGATTTTCCTGCTGGCCTTCGAAGATGGACCAGCTAAGTATTGCATTATTGGATGCCTCCAATCTTGTTCTTGTAAGTCATTATGATTGACTTCCAAGACCACATTCCTTTTATTCAAAGGTGGTATCAATTTCTGATATGTTGTTTGGCTTATGTCCCTTTGGGCATTATCCCTTCTCTTGAAGTTCGAAGCTTTCTGAGCCACATCATTAGCTCTATTATTCAAGAATCTTGGAACATGAATCACATTTGCTACTTGAAATTGAGAAAGCAGATGTAATGCAACAACATAGTATGGCAAAATACTTATGCTTTGACACTTGAATATCCCTTTCACTTGGTTAACCACCAATTGAGAGTCTCCAAATATGTCAACTATATGTACTTGTAATCCAATAAGAATTTCTAGTCCCACTATTAAGGCTTCATATTCAGCCTGATTATTGGAACAGCTAGCTTTATCCACTCTGAAATCATGTGTGGTTTCTACCCTTTTTGGAGATTTAATCACAATACCAACTCCAATTAAGCCATTGGCTTTCGATCCATCAAACCACATCTGGCATGGCTCAACACTAGCCATGCCAAGTTCCATTATCTCTTGACCCTCTGTTTGAGATGTATGATCTGCCAGGAAATTGGCCAGAACTTGCCCTTTTACTCCCCTTTGAGGGACATATTCTAAATGGAATTCTGATGAGGCTAGTATCCACTTGCCCATTCTTCCCCTCAACATAGGTCTAGATAACATGTACTTAACCAAATATGTGGTTGCAATTACCAAGGCAGTTGTAGGTAAAAGATAGTATCTTAATTTCATTGCAGCAAAATATAAGGCAAGACACAGCTTTTCTACAGCTGAATATTTACATTCATAAGAATTTAAAAACCTACTAAGGTAATAAATAGCTTGCTCCTTGCCTTCTTCATTGTCTTGGGCCAAGAAAGCTCCCAATGAGTCTTCTGCTGCAGCTATGTACAACTTCAAGGGCTTATTACCCTTTTGTGGCATCAGCACTGGAGGGTTGGCCAAGTAGGCTTTGATACCTTCGAAAGCAATTTGATGCTTTGCTGTCCACACAAACTCCTCTTCGTCTTTCAGCCTTAATAAGGAAGAAAATACTTTAGTTTTCCCTGCAGTGTTAGAAATGAACCTTCGAAGAAAGTTAACCTGTCCAAGGAACCTTTGTAATTCTTTCTTACTTGATGGAGGCCTGACTTCGATGATGGCTTTGGCTTTATTCTGATCGATCTGTATTCCTTTCCTGTGCACCACATAACCCAAGAAATTTCCAGATGATACACCAAAAGCACATTTAAGAGGATTGAGTTTCAACTTGAACTTCCTCATTCTTTCAAAAGCTGCTTCTAAGTGAAACAAATGCTCCTCCAAGGATTGGGATTTGACTACAATGTCATCAATATAACATTCCAAATACCCTCCAATGAGGTCATGGAAGATAGTATTCATAGCTCTCTGATATGTGGCTCCAGCATTCTTCAGGCCGAATGGCATTTTAACCCATTCGAAGGTGCCAATATTTCCAGGACATCTGAATGCTGTCTTGTGGATGTCCTCCTCTGCAATGCAGATTTGATTATAACCAGAGTGTCCATCCATCGTTGATAAAACTTGATGCCCTGCTGAACTGTCTACCAACAAATCCACTATAGGCATAGGGTACTCATCTTTCGGAGTTGCTAAATTTAAGTTTCTGAAGTCAATGCATACCCTCATTTTACCATTCTTCTTGACTACAGGCACAATATTAGATAACCATTCAACATACCTGGCTGTCCTAATAAAGCCTGCCTTGAGTAGTCTAAGAATCTCTTCCTTGACTTTCTGAATTACTTCTGGACTCATTCTTCTTGGCTTCTACTTGTATGGCTTGAAATTAGGCTTCATAGGGAGCCTATGTTCCACTAATGACCTATCCAATCCTGGTAGTTCATTATAAGACCATGCAAAGCAATCTTTATATTTCTTTAGAACAACCAATAACTGGTTCCTGTCTAGATTATTCAAACAAGCATTTATATAGGTGGGCTGTTGCATAGAACATTCCCCTAAATATACTTCTTCTAAGGGGTCTTGTGTCTGAGAACTTATTGAAGCTTCTTGCTTGGTTCTTCTACCCTCGAAGCAACCTTCTCGCCTTGTTCTGCTCCCAGGTTCTCTAGTTCAACATCTTTGCCCTTCTCCTCATAGACAAAGTCTGTCCATAAGGCATCCTCTTCCTGTATTTCCTGGACTTTTGTTTCAATGTCCAATGCACAGTATTTGCCAAGGGTCACAATTCTAACCTGTGGCTGCTTCTGTTTGCAGCCAATTATCATGGCTTCTCTCTCTTGCTCCTGCACTTTCTGGACTATTGCTTTTACATCCAATGTTGAGAATTTAATTAGAGCCAAAGACTTGGCTTCTTGTCCTTCATCTCCTTGCCTACAATCAGGCATCATTGTCATCCTTAATGACAATCTCTTCATCAGCACTTTCTTGGACTAAGTGCTTCAGGTGTGTCACCTCCTCATCGGCCGTCACTTCGGCTGAGCCATCAGCTTTCCTCAGTATACTGAGTGGTGTCACACCCTCAATATACAACTTGGCCTCTGCGAAGTCTGTACAGGCTATGAAGGGTTGAGGATCTGCATCAATTTCCTCTGTCTCTCCATTGCCTAAGGCCATCATAATCTTCTGATGCAAAGAGGAAGGCACACATTTGTTGGTGTGGATCCAATCTCTCCCAAGTAAAGCATTGTATTTAGCATTACTGTCGATTACGAAGAATGCTGTCATGCAGTCCCTGGTTCCCACACTCAAGTTAATGGGTAGAATCCCCTGAGCCATCTGTTTGTCTCCAGCAAAGCCAGCGATGGTTGTGCTGGTTGGAATCAACCTGGGATTCTTTTTTCCTAGTTTCTTCAAAGAAGATTTCGGTAGTAAGTTCACTGCTGCCCCATTGTCTATCAGGACACGGTTCAGTTGTATTCCATCGAAAAAAGCCTTGATGTACAATGGCTTGACATGTTGTGTCATAGAATTCGAAGGATACTCAAAAGGATACGAGAGGTTAATGCTCACCTCTTCTTCACTCTCGTATTCAGTCTCCATTGGGGTAGACATCCCAGGATCATCTTGTATACTTACTTGCGAATCTTCGCTAGAGACAGGAATAGGATCCATGTCTTGGTCATCTTGGCCCTCATTTCCAGTCTGGAACTCATGAGGCAGTATGTGTACCATATTGACTGATACTGGGGGAAATGAGCCAAATTGGATGGCTGGTTGTGCCTGTTTCCCCTCTTGGCTGTCTTGCTCAGTTACTGTAACAACCCCCATACTGTTTACCGAAAAGTTACTGAATTACGTACTGGTTACTGCTAAACTGGACTGTTTACGACCGATAATTGAATTAACTGAAGTGCTGAACGGACTGATTGAAAATTTAAAACCGAATTGACTGAGCATGTTTATTATATTGCATTCTTATCTGTTTGATTATTTGATTATCTGTTCGTGTTTTATGTTTAAGTTGCAAATTGAAGGCCTTAGCGGCGGCCGAACTGAAAACCGTTTACTGTTTCATGATCAGTAGAATTTATCTGATTTTATGGTATATTTATTTAAAATGTGATTAGGAATGACTAAATTAGATTAAATATTGATGAATTGCAAAGTTAGACTTAATTACTAGAATGCCACCCTTAGTGGCCCCTACTTTACACTTGTTGAGGCTTGTATACATTGAGACTAAACATTTCATCAGCTCCATCCTCCTTGTTCCACCGAATTTAGAGAGGGAGAGAGGGAAAGAGTGCATTCATTTTGTTGATTTGGCTTGGATGTTGGTAGAATTGGAGCATAATTTACAAATTAAGCTTCCTCGCTTCTTATCCTACACCTAAGGTAGATCATTCATCTCCTTATTGTTGTCTTTGAGCTAAGTCTTGCATGATTTATGCATCATTGTAAAATTTAAGTCATGAATTAGTTCATACATGTTGAATTAGAGCATAATTCATGCATGCATGTTTGAATTGATGAGTTTTGAGGTGTTTTCATTGTAAAATGTACATGCATGTTCATGAATAGACTTGAGTCCATGAATTCATCATGTTCTTGAAGATATGAGCTCATTTGAGCAAGCTTTGAAGCTTTAATTTGGTTGAATTTCATGCATGTTGCATATTCTCCATGTTCATGAAAAGTGGGTTTGAAAAATGGTTCAATTGACTCACCTTTGGGGCTTGAATTTACAAATTGGCTTTTGAAACTTGATATACTATGAGTTTAAAGTGTTTTCCCAGATTTTAGGCCCAAGAGGTTGAGTTTTGGATTGTAGAATGCTTGGTTCGAACTTGGGAGACAAATCTGGAAATTCCAGATTTGGCTTCCTCACTCGAGCGAAGGATTCCTCGCTCGAGCGAGCCCTTTGATTTTGCAAGCTCGCTCGAGCGAGCATTGAGCGACCATCGCGCGTAAAATTCGAGCATCCAGTACTTTTGCCTGTGCACAGACCGCTCGAACGAAGGATTTCTCGCTTGAGCGAAGCCTTTGATTTTGGAAGCTCGCTCGAGCGAAGGAAGGCTCGCTCGAGCGAGGCCCCTATTTTCAGCAAACTTTGCAAAATATTTTCTAAGTGTATTTTTGCATCCTCATCCCATGCTAGGCATTCTTAGGCCTAGTTTAAGACATCTTAATGAGGATATAGATGTAGAACACACCAAGGCAAATAAGGGATTAAATTATGATATTTTCCAACTGTGTAGCTTAGTGTGTGTTCAACCTGTGAACTGTGTAGGGTTGGCGATTGGGGAGACACGCTCTAGCATACTGTAGCCCAAACTCTGTGAGTAACAATTGTGTAAAGATATGTTCAAAATGATTATCTTTCGAATACTGAACTGTTTACTGAACTGTCTTCTGAACTGGTATTATTTACTGAATGAATGTATGTCCTTTATTTCTAAACTGTACTGTGGCATCCTTAGCACCTACTATTACTGACTGTTACTGTTACAGAGATCTCTGTCGGTTCCCTCGTGGAACCATTACTGTTTACTGACTGATGGCCATCATTACTGTTCGGTCTTTAAGACCTACTGTTTACTGCTATGCTAATGGATGTACCACATATGACTGAATAACTGTTCTGACTGAAAGACTGAAATACTGTTTAATGAGCTGTTTTCATTTACTGTAAGGATATTTCATTCTTAACCTCTTTACGCATTATGTTATTCACTGGGCTTTAGCTCACTGCTCATATATATATGTAGGTGTACAGGCACCGGACCAGAGCTAGAAGCGTCGGAGTAAACTCCAGTTTTGTCAAGCCAGCCTAAGTGCCTCACTGCGAGGTTCCGAGCCTATCGTGTTAAGGCTTAGGGTTATTTTAGTATTTCCCCTTTTTGCACTGTCGTACTATTTTGTAATAACCGAATGGATTGTATAGACCGAATGTTTACCGTACTGTTATCAAGGGATTAGGTCCCTTTACTGTGTGACTGAAAGTTTTGTATAGACTGTACTGTTTGAATGTGTGAATGCATGAAAAATCTTTTTGGCATACAGACTGTCACAGCTCAATGGACATTATTTATTTACTGTATTGGCTTCCGCCAGGCCCTAAACTCTGTTTTACTGTATTGCTGTTAAGCAGGCCTTCGGTAATCTCGGATTACTGGCCGGTTACGGTGCTAAACCCATAGGGCCGGGTTTGGGTCGTGACAGTTACTTCAGAAGCATCCTGCATGCTGCATTCTGGCACTTCACTGTTAACAGGTTCCTTTGAATGGTTTTCCTCGACTGGTTTTCCAACCGAAAATGTTTGCTCAGCCATGAAGGCTTCGAACGTTTCTTCTTCCATCATTTCTTTCTTCTAGCTTATGCCAATCTCTTCTTCTGTTTCGCTACCACTCTCCATCAGAGCCTTCTCCAACCCTGCTAAACTAGCCTTCTCTCTGGCTTTTAGTTCAGAATGAACCTTGGCCAACTGTCCTCTGCTGCAAACCGCTTTGTTCTGTGGAATTGGCTTTGGAGCCTGTTCTGACTTTGGATTTTTCTTTCCTTCTGTCTTGACTAGTGAAGAACTCTCTCCACTTTCTTTCAGATCTTGCTGGTACTGAGTGTACCTGCGCTGAATCTTTCTCCTTTGTGATCTTGAAATAACTGGGACCATATCTGGTTCCTTTGTCTTCGGGTGTTTAAGCAATACCCAATTGTTCGGAGCCACCAAAGGAGGCTTGACCATCCTACCTTGGATTCCAACATCTCTCCTGGCCGGCAGTTCCCTAGGTTTGTTTTGCATTACAAACCAGTCTGGGACTCCAGGTACCCACGAACTTGCTGACTCAGATGTTGAACTACTTTTTTCAACCTTCGAAGCCACCTTCGAAGCTAGCTGTGAAGGTAAGTGCTTGGCTCTGACCTCATGTTTTGGGCCTGATTCAGACCTTCGATGAAGGTAGCCACTTTCTGTCCTACGTGAGGTTGGTCTAGGAGGCCAATCCCTGGCTTTGATCCCATGAAATGAGTCTCTCTCCAATCTTCTTTCAGAATGACTACTCTCCACTCTGTAATAGTTAGGTGGCCTGGATTCATGTAAGGGCCTCTTGCCTTTAGCCTGCATCCTGTCCATTGCAGGCTCAACCACTGGTGGTCGCTGCCTATCACTAGCCGGATACGGCCTTTTGTTGTAAGCGTTGGTTGATTTAGGACGTCTCTGAACATCCCTGTAGTATTGCTTCCCATCAATTGGAAGCCCCTTCAACCATTTATAACTCAGTCTGCACCTGGGACACATCCTCTGTATTACAGCTGCTTCCAAGGAATCATCATCCAATGCTTCTTCATCAGAGTGTTCCTTCTGGCATGAGAAACCTTGCTCAATAGCTGGTGAGTCTCTAGTGTCCTTCTTGGTAGTTGTCTGGTTGGCAATATGCATCTGCACATTGACCTCTTCCAACTCCTGCAGAGATAGATTCTGGAAGTTTGGTACAACCACATTAGCTGTGCTTTCTCCAACTTCTGGAAACGGATTACTGTCAATCCCCATAGCCTTGTCTGTTTTGGCTGGGAATTTCAAACTTCCTTTCTGAATTTATTCTTGGATCCTGTCTCGAAAAATAATGCAGTTTTTAGTCGAGTGAGACCAAGAGTTATGCCATTTACAATATACTTTTCCCTTAAGTTCATCTGGAGATGGTAGTTTTACTCCTTTAGGTAACTTAAGGAAATTGGCTGCAAGCAAATGATCAAAAATGTCATCTGCTTTGGCTAAATCGAAAGAGTACTTTCTGTGAAAGTCTTTCTTTTTAAACTGCTGGTCAATTGTTGTATCCTTATGAACTAATGCCTCACAGATCACAGGTTCTTTGCCCACAATCTCTGCTGCATCGATCTCATAATTTGGATCTCTATAATATGTCTTGTACGAGGTATTATTTCGATCTTGTTCCTCCTCTAGTAATGCTTCATATCGAGACACCTTATAGGTTAGTTCGACCAAATCTCTGAATTCGGTTGAGTCAAACTTCTTTCGAAGCCTGAATTCTAAACCATTTTGAGCCAATCTTACGAATTCTGGCTCTGGCAAGATGACTCTACATTTATTTCGAGCCCTTTTAAATCTGGCAATAAACTGAGTAGCCTTTTCTTCAGGCCTTTGACTCAATCTAGCCAAGTCTGCCATGGAAACTTCTGGCTCCGATTGGAAGAATTGGGCATGAAATGCCTCTTCCATTTGTTGCCAATTTTGAATGGAGTCAGGTGTAAGGTTAATGTACCATACAAATGCTCTCCCAGTTAGAGAATTTGGGAACAATCTTAGTTTCATATAGTCATGATTAGTAAATTCACCGCATTGAGCAGCAAACCTAGCAATATGCTCTACTGTTGATTGATTCCCAATCCCATAGAAGAGGGTAAAATCTGGTATCCTGAACCCCCTCGGGTATTCATGTACCCTATCTACCCATTCTGGGTATGGCTTTCTGTACACAGGAGTCTGGACCCCCCGAGCTATCGGTCCACACATCTCCCTAACAATATCAACAATTTGGTCCCTAGGGACCATATTTTGTGCCTGCTGAACCATCACTGGAGGAACAAACACAGGGTTTGGTGGACAAACTTGTGCTTGTGTTCCTCTTGGTCCATAAGGTGGTACATTTGGGACTGTTTGTCCCTGTGGTGCAGGTGGTTGTTGGGGGTACGGGTAACCCCTTTGGGCCTGACCTGCGAAGGGACCAGTGAAGGGTACTGGAATGGGTGTTGTGTCTCTGCCACTTGCAGGAAAACCCTCCAACCCCCCGGGTATAAATTCGAATAAGGGATTAGTGTACCCCCTTGTGCCAGATATGGCTTCGAACATGGGATTTGTAACCATTCTTATACCGGTTTCTTGTACTTGACCAGATCCACCAACTTGTGTGGCTTCATTGTTGAGTACTGAGGCATTTTGGCCTGCTACAGGCCTCGAAATGGGTTCATACCAAGACTGAGGCGATGGTCTTTCATAATTCTGATTACTAGTTTGACCATTAGAATGCCCATTAACTTGCATAGGCTGTTTATCTCTAGCCAATCTTTGCTGAGGGACATTTAAAACTTCCTCTGTGTGTCTTGTGTTAGTTGGTTGGTGGTTATTCATTCGATCCAAAAAGGATGTTGCCCACCTTTCCATTGTGTTCATTAATTGTTGCCCCATGGCATCTACTAGGCCATCCCATGGATTTGTTGGCTGAGTAGATGGCACAGTGGATGGTCCAATTCCTTGGTTTCGTCCAACATTATGAACATATGGTTCTTGTCCCGAAGTACTGGTCTGTTCGACCATAGGTTCTGATAACATAGGAGTTTCCACAGGATGTGTTATCACATTATCCTCTGGATTTGGTATTTCTACCTTTCCTTCTACGCCTTCTTCCAGACGTTCATTCTCTCCTTGTCGTCTTCGTCTAGCCATTTTAATTAGTCCCACTGGGCGTGCCAAAAATATATGTTGGCTTTTTGGCTTTCGAAGGGTATTTTTGTAAATGCGAGCGTGCCAGCAAGGATCAATCAGTCCTTACAGAAATTATAATTGCCAACCAATTATCAGACGATTGTGTTGTAGTTCTTTCAGCCTCAATGAAGAGGACTTTTACTGGTGGCTTGACTTAGGAGAAATTAAGAGGAATAACAATTAATATGAAGAACAATCGAAGTATTTCATTAAAATGAACACTTACAATGATCCAAACTCAGCCTCAAAGAGGTTTACAGCAACAATCTACTTGAATCTACTTGAAACTACTCCTATGAAAGAAGTGCAGTGCAGGTATTTAAAGTGCAGGAATGTAAAGACTGGAAATGTAAAAACTGGAAAAGAAAATATGTAAAGTAAGACTGGTTTGTATGATCTGAGTCTGGGGGCTTTTTCTGGCGACCTCCTTGCTATTTATACTCCTCAAGGATGACCATCGAACTGCACTTCAAACCGTCGAACTGCTCCTCCATGATCGCTGATCATGCTGCCTTAGAAGTAGATCCACTACGCCATCTCTTGCAGTTGGGCTTCCCTCCTGTATTTGAATTCAAATATGAGTAACCGTTGAAGCCATGTCACCTTATATCTCTTTACTGATCCAGCGCTACTCAGATCACGTGAGAACCAAATTTCACCGCCACGTGTACGATCAGGATCAAAGAGTTGAGTAGTCTCCCTATATTGCCCTTGCTTTGCCACCTGTCGAACTGTAATTGGCTTTTACAAAATATGTAGCCAACAACAACATATTTCTGAACATGGTTTCACCTTGTTTAGCTAGTATATGTGTTCAATTGTGATGCTCTCTTTATTTGTTGTTGGATAACACTTTCTAGTACTGGTTTTGTTTGTATTTTCAGATGCATATAGGAGAATGGTTTTCTTTAAGTATGAAAAACGCATAAGAACACGAAGTTCTCCTGAAAAGGTATGTTTCTTCACTAAAGATATACTGCATTGTTATAGCTATGGACCAAAGCAGTATATGTGAATATGATTTAGGTCTGAGTGCTTTTGACAGTATGGTATAAATATTTTCATTTACTTCTAAAAATATCTAATCCTTTAAACTGCCAATGAAAAAGCTGAAAGTTTTTATTTATTTATTATTACTGTTAATCTACAGTCAATAGACTAAATTTGCAATGCATATTGGAACATACAAAAAATTTTATGCAGGTCTTAGCTTTCCCATTAATATATTTACACATATTTGAAGAAGTGCTTTTAGGATGTCAAAGAATGTGTCACTTGTGGTGCGTACCATCTTGGTGAGGGAACACTTAAGCACCTTACGGCTCTTTTGGATTTATGGATTTGAAATTAATAGGTTTGACATCAATAATTTGAGGAGTGTAAACTTTAGTTCAATGTCATATTTTTAGAATTAGAAATCAAGAATGAATTTGTGAGCTTTATAATGATAGGTTTCAAATAACTGGTGAAAATACTTATTTGAAATCCTTCCATAGAGATTCTACTTGTACAAGGATCTTAACCAAAAAACATGCCTCATAGCTCTATTCAATCCCCCAGTTTGAAATTTTTAATCTACCTTCAATAATTTTATAAATTCAACCTCAAATTCATTCATCCAAAGGGAGCCTAAATATGCCTTAATAATGCCAATATAGTCTACTCTAGTTGTTAGCTGTGGTTGTTAACTACATTCTTTAATTATTCCCAAAAAAAAAAGAAAAAAAGAAAAAAGAAAAATAGAAAAAGAAAAAAGAAAAATGAAAGACCCCTGAGCACTGAAATTGAAACCCATCATCATAAACCTAGAGATTCAAGTTATACATGAAGTATGTGTGAGTTCATTGTAGTTTTTGCTTCTATGACCATTATTAAGTTTAATGTTTGCTATATTTTGTGGTTTTTATTATTTTAGGTTTTTGAGTACTTTGCCTCAATCCAAACCCCAAGTGGGGAGGTACTTATGATGCCAGCAGACTTGATGCGTGCAGTTGTCCCTGTATTTCCTCCCTCTGAATCAAATCGTATTAGAGAGGGATATCTCAAAGGGGAATGGATTCCTAGCGAGTTACATTGTGCTCCTTCAATATTTTTTATGCTTTTTGATACCGACAACGATGTTCTTATATCATTTGCTGAGTGAGTTACAATTTTGTTATCGATATTGCGTGTAAAATATTTGAAAAATCTAAAAACTTTCGAGATATCAATCCCAATAAGTCCCAATCAAACAATCAATAACAAATTGACACAATGATTTAATGTGAAAAAAAAACACAATTGGAGCACCTCCAACTGTGATAAAAAATTATGGCCCAAAGTTACAAAACAATCTACTAAGAAGACCAAAAAAAAAAAAAAAAAGGAATTTACATATGAGTACTCTTAATTACCTAGCGAATCCATGCCTGAATTGAACCAACCCTGATGTGTCTTTTCTACCACCGTCTTCACTTTGGAATTGTCTTGTCCAACGTTGAATCCACAACACCGATGTTGAATTCACAACGATAGGCCACTCTAGAACCCACCAAAGTTTGAGGCTCAAGTTCCCTAGAATCCACCGAAGAACACTGCTCTATTTTGTAAATGCAATAATAAGAACAACCCTTGATGTTTGACAATCTGTAGTTCGTTGATCAATCGATCACCTTCTATAATAAGAACACTGCTCTATTTTGTGAATGAAATAATAAGAACAACCCTTGATGTTTGACAATCTGTAGTTTGTTGATCAATCGATCACCTTCTATACACCAATGAAACTCATATAAAACACTCTCAAATATGAAACACTTTGTTTTCTCTTCCTATCTAAGAATCTGGATAGGTTAAACCCTAAAGCAGTAAGTAGTGCACTTTATAGAAAACAGAATCGCGAATACCGCTCGAGCGCACATTTCACCGCTCGAGTGGTGGGCGGTGCAAATATATAAGCCAACTGCTCGAGTGCATACTTCACCACTCATGAGGAGAAAAATATTTCCCATAAGTTCAGTTTGCAGGGAGAGATACTGGATGGTTCACATCACCGCTCGAGCGCACAAATGACCGCTTGAACGGTCAAACAACTTTGACTCCATTTGTGCTTGGCAAACAAAGATTGCTCAAGGTACGAAATGACACTACAAACTCTCTACACAGGCACAATTCGGGTTGGATTCGTATGTAAACACTTACAGCATCACTGAAACAAAAATGCAAATAAAATTACAACTGAAATGAGTTTTGTCAAACGGGATTATCAATTACAAAAACCTAACAATATCTACATAAAGGGTTCATTAATGTTTTATTTTTATTTTTATTTTTTTCTGTAACAGGTATATTTTTCTTGTTACACTACTCAGCATCCCAGAATCGAGCTTTTCTGTGGCATTTAAAATGTTTGACCTCGACAACAACGGTTAGGTCTAAACTCTAAATCTAATGTGTGTTCAACAACTACTAAGGAATCTAGTAGTTTTTCGAACAATCAATATCACTACTCAGTGTAGTTTTACCTTGAAATTTTCTGCTTTCATCTAATTTCTTTTCTTATCTCTGTGGTTCTGGTATTGATTAAATAATTCAAGCAGTGTAGTTTCCTCATTTTTTTTCATGTAAATTTAATCATCAAAAACAAAACTATTCCGAGTAGAGTTCATTTGTAGAGTGTTTGTTATGTTCCTGAGAAGAACAAAATCCAAACCGACCCAAAAGCTTCTGATATGGATTAATTATTTTTGGTATTTGTTTAAGAAATTATAACAGTCATCGGATGACTACAAACTACTGAAAGAGAATCACTGGGCTACAAAGAGGTATGGCCTTGTATTTATTAAGAACTTGATTTAAATGCTAGCGTAACATAATTAGTAATTTTATATAAATACAACAATGTTTTTTATTTTTTATTTTTTTTAGTGACTTTTGATATTTCTAATTGTGTTATATGCTAGAACCAGAAAAGCATCACAAGTGACTGTCAAATATCTTCTGTATGCGTATTTTGCATTTCCTAACTTTAAGCATCACAGTGCATCATAAGTCTAAGTTCATTGGTTTATTTATTTTTTATTTATAATGAAGCGAGCAAATGATTGTTCAATTTGTTTATACCTTCTTCTATATCTAGTAAAATAGTTTGTATTTTTTTGTTGAAACTCATAAAATGATATCTTCTGCTAATGTTTTGTATGGATTTTCAAGTTCTCATCTTGTTTACCTGAATAAACAGAGAGATAGACAAGGATGAATTTAAGAAGGTGATGACCTTGATGCGAACACATAACAGACAAGGGGCTCGCCACAGAGATGGACTTCGTGTTGGACTAAAAGTTTCAGGTTCTGTAGAAGATGGGGGTCTTCTAGAGTACTTCTTTGGAAAAGATGGCAAGCAATGCCTACAACATGGAAAATTTGTCCAGTTTTTGAGAGACTTGCATGATGAAGTAAGTCTAGCAACTCTCTCTCATATTTTTCGGGGATTCCAGTTAATATATATGGTGTGGTAAAAATAAGTCATTTACTTCTTTATCTCACTCGGTTGTGTTCATATAACTTTTTTTTGATACTTCATGTTAATAATCTATACTATCATATAAAGTTTACACTTGAAACTGGTACACTTTTTAGACCTTAATAACTGCTCTAAACTGCTTTAATTCTCTTAGATCCAACTGCTTCAATTAACTACAATAGTTATCAAAACCAATTCCTTAAGGATTAATAGTGAAAGGATTAATAATCCCATAAATTAGTGTAGGATTAGTTATCTAATTAAATTAGTAAGATAACCATTTATTATGTATTCATTTTATTTTTTTCTTTCATAGTTGGAATTATGATTCCCAATGCCTCTCAATATTAAAATAAGCCAATTTTGTCGGATTGAATGTCCGTCGTACATGAAATCCAGTTAAAAAATTTACAATCAAACATAAGATTTGGAGTTCATGGGCTAACATTTCCAATCCTATGCTATAATAATCCTACTAATCAAACATACCCTTAAATAACTGTTATTTTATATTTTGCACACCTCTAGTAATTATAATCTATATCTTTTACACTTTTGTAGATATTGCGGTTGGAGTTTGCCCATTATGACTACAAGTCACAAGGAACCATATCTGCTAAAGCTTTTGCGTTGTCAATGGTTGCATCTGCTGACATGCGACACGTAAACAAGTTTCTTGACCGTGTTGAAGAATTAAACGATGAACCAAATCTCAAAGACATACGCATTACATTCAAAGAATTCAAGAATTTGGCAGAGCTTCGTAAAAGGTTACGCCCCTTGTCGCTTGCAATCTTCAGTCATGGGAAAGTGAATGGGCTCTTGACAAAGCCTGATTTCCAAAGAGCTGCATATCATGTAATAAAGTTACTATGCACTTATTTTTTTCCTGTCAATTGAGCATTTTTCATAACTGATATTAAAAGAGTTAGTATGTTTGGTTGCAAGGTTTGTGGTATCTCTCTCACGGAGAATGTGGTGGATATGATATTTCATGTGTTCGACACTAATCGTGATGGAAGTTTGAGCTCGGATGAGTTTTTAAGGGTATTACAAAGACGGGAAAGGGACGTCACACTACCGAGGGAGGCGGGATTCATGGGATTGTTTTCTTGCTGGTTGGAGTGTACAAATAATTGCTCTTATTCAAAGATGCTACTTTAAGTTTGTCTTTTGCTGATGAATGATGATATTACTTTGTGGCAATCTAACTACAGCTACATTCATTTTTTTATGTGGCTTTCCCCCACACATACACACACAAAAGAAAAAAAAAATAACTGTACAGCAGGAAACATGGGTTTGCTTTGCAATTGAAAGGGCACTTGGAGGACTTTTCTTCAAATCTGACTAATTTGTGATGAAGGTATTGCATTCTTAATAAATTTTGTAATTTTCCAATTGTTTGCTGCATTATTTAGCTTTCTTGTTATGATTTGAAACTCAATTGTATTAGATTTTTTTGTTTTTGTTTTTGTTTTTGTTTTTGTTTTTGTTTTTGTTTTTTTTTTTAAAGATTGGGTGGCAAGTGATGATGATGACACCAGTGATTATTTAGTGAACGAAACTGTACATGTAAATATTTTTTTTTATTACTCAATTTTTTTGTAAAGGCCACAGCTTCTCTCTGGTCCAAATCTGGACTGGACGGTGCTGTCCGGCCCTTGGGGGCTCACTACGGGTCGTGTTTCGATAATCTAAACCGTTCAATATGTAGAACTCGTCGAGTACTATACGCCTGTAAAACATCACGTTGATCGGATATCGATAGTTATATGATCAAATCAGTTTTTTATGAAAAAAATGGACGGCGAAAAATAAACGGCTTACAAAAAACTGATTTGATCATATAGCTATTGATATCCGATCAACGTGATTTTTTACAGGCATATAGTACTCGACGAGTTCTACACATTTAACGGTTTAGATTATCGAAACACAATCCGTAGTGGGCCCCCAAGGGCCGGACAGCACCATCCAGTTCAGATTTGGACTGGAGAGAAGCTGTGCTCTTTTGTAAAATATTATTTGAACATTAATATTTGTTTATCACTATAATCAATGTATGTGTTTAGTGCTTGTTTGGCCTGTGTTAAAATAGCACATGTTATTTTAATATATTATCCTATTTGAGTCACAATCATCTCATTTGGGTTATATCACATCTTTATCACATCACTTCAAATTTAATTTATATTTTACGTTTTTTTCATAAAAAATAGGACTTTTCTTAAGTGTGCAATTGCACACCATGTGCCACTTACACAAAAAGTGTAAGTGTAAGGTGTAAGTATAAGTATAAGGTGTAAGTGTAAGGTGTAAGGTATAAGTGGGTTGCATATGGTGTGCAACCTCAAAAAAGGTGTAAGTGTAAGGTTTAATTTTTCACAAAAGGTGTAAGTGTAAGGTGTAAGTGTAAGGTATAAGGTGTAAGGTGTAAGTTGCACACCATAACCAAACCCAAGAAAGTATACCATCTAGCACCTCTCAAAAAACTGAAAAAAGTAAATCTATCTTTATATTAAAAAATGCTACGTCTTTTAGCTGATGAATGATGATATTACTTGAAAGTTAATAATAATAATAATAAACAGGATTTATTTTATGTGTTTTCCCACTTTGGAGACAAAAAAAAAAAAAACATTAACAACTACCACTGTACATCAGGACACATTGAGAGGGCACTTGGATGACCTTTCTTCAAATCTGATTAATTTATGATGAAGGTATTGAATTCTTAATATTTTTTTTTGTAATTTTCAATTTATTTGCTGCATTATTTAGTTTTCCAGTTATGATTTAAAACTCAATTGTATTAGATGTTTTTATTTGCCGATTGGGTGGCAAGTGATGATGGTGAGTGAATGAGATTGTTCAGTTGGTCTCTGTATTATGCTATGTTTGTAAATACTTTTTTTCTTTTTTTTTTTAAATTTTTTTATTTATTAGTAAATTGTTCTGTAAAATATTTGTTGAACATTAATATTTGTTTGTCCATCTACAGAGATGTTACATTACTCTCTATATCAAGTTATGTGTTTAGTGTATAGAAAAGTTCAACTTGATGAGAATATTGTATTGCAATATATTCTTTGGAAAAATTCTTTGAATTCTAGCCAAAAAATAAATAAATAAAAAATAATTTTCAAATTTATGAGGCTATTCATCAAGCCATCTATTAACCATGGTAGCCAACCAATAATGTAGCTGTAGTTAGATTGCCACTAAGCCTGTTGAATTATGAATTTGGGTAGAGATTTAAAAAAAGAATGGAAACATTGATTGTCAATAAAATACAAATTACTATTTTTTTATTTCCTTTTTTTTTTTTTTCAAATTTCTATTCAAATTCATAATAAACACAGCATAAGGAAACATAGATTGACATTGTTTCATGGATTCAATTCTAGTAGTTAAGACATTATGAATGTAAAAAAGTAGCAATAGATTTCAAGTTCCACTTATAACGTACATCAACCTTGAACATGAGTTTGCAGATTACATAGTAGTTTTTATAGAGTAATGATATATGAACAAAACAGAGAATTTTCATACATCAATGAGTTTTGATTGCAGAAACCAAATATGATACATGCTTGGAATTCTTCACCTTCTTGTTGATGCTAACTAATAAAAAGGCCCATCACTTTGCTTGCCGAAAATGCCACGGCCATATGTTGAAGAGATGAGATCCACAAGGAGGGGGAACTGTAAGGACACGAAAGAAGTGATTGGTAGACATGCTAATCCAGTCACTAGAATAAGTATCCATGCCCTATTGTGGCCAAACACAAGATAACGTGTGGCACTAAATGCTATGATCATCGTTGTTATGGAGACGAATAGGGTAACAAGGCCGATTATCAACCTCTTAGGCAAAGCATAAAGAAAATCACCTTCTGCGTAGCGAGAAGTGAGGATGGACAAGAACATCAATAGAGAAGTAGTGGATGTGAATAGGGAGATTGCATCTGAAACGATAAAGACAATAAATGCTTTTTCTTTTGAGAAAATTGGGAGGCCACTTGTGCCATCGTTGCCACCTGGAACAGTGATTGCAGCTGCAAATCCTATGGTCGCAATAAGTGCTGCCGCTATTGTGCATGAGCTTGCAGTGTCTTTCATCCATTTTTCTCCTTGTACAACTAAATTTTTGTGTTCTCTAGTAAATATTGTTGAAGGAATTTCACCATCTTGGTTTCGAAACTCTTTGTGGTAGGGTTTTACTAACTTCTCCACTTCCTGTATGATAGCCATAGATTTGAAATTGTGGAATATATTTGACGTGATTCATGAATAAGGTCAAATACTAAATTTTGAAATTTAAATTTGACCTAAACTTTGTACTACGCTTTTACGAACTTTAATGGTACGATAATCAATTTGGGTGTCAAATTTTGAATAACATTTGTTTTATACCAATGCGTTGGTGACACATCAGATATCCAAAATTTATTACCCAAGTTTGATTACCATAGCATTATTGTAAACAAATAATTAATGGAATATTATAATGGAATATATTTACTACCTTAAACCATTGTAACTCACGTTGCATTTGCAAAGCTGCACCGGGAACAAGATTGAGTTTGTCATGATTTGCTAGTCGTCCAACCAAGTGCAGCATAGAGTTCCTATTACTATCTACCTTTTCCATCACAGTTTGTTTATACCCACTCATTTGATATATGAGGTTGAAAACATTTTCACAACGGTACAGAATTGCTACTTGAAATATGTTATGTCGATCTTTATCCATGATCCAAATCTCTTCAGGAAATGATTCAACAATCTCTTCAACAACCTCATGAATCCCAAACATTGCAGCTCTGTGGATTACATTATAGCAAAGTGACTGATAAGCATTTGAGTCATTTGAAGATCTAATTTTCTCACACATGCATTTGACTAGCTGAATTGCTTGAAGATGCATCAATTTTTGCTTTCGTATGTGTTTTATGTGAGGCACTACAACAATACAATTCTCATAGATGTAAATTTTAGTTGAAAGTGTACAATCAAAAAAGAAAAAGAATTGAATCGATTTATAATTTAACCAAGTTGTATATCTTGTGAGTTACCTAATAATTCAAGGACTTTCCAAAGCATGGTTTGTAATTTTTGGCTTGCTGTATGTCATAAAACAAATAAAACTAGTTGGTTGATGGAAGGAAATGTCAAATTTAATCACAAAGGCATTCGGTTACATTTTTCTAGTAAAAAAAAAAGAAAGTATAGTTAACATATAAATGCATTGTATAATCAACAAACTAGTACAAATTTTGACAAGTGAGTTTTTATCAATTATTCTCATATGAAATAACAAGGCTGTCACATTTTTAAAAAGGTAACAAACACTACTGATATGCTACTCTAAAATGAGGACTACTTAATTTGCCACAACATTTTATATACAAATTTAGAGATGATGATATGTTTCTATTCACTCCCAATACGTTACATGGATTTGACTTGTGAGAATCAATTTCCCCACGAAACATAGGGGAAATCTTCCTACAAATTGCCTTTCTTCAAACAATTCTATGAGCCTAAGCACAATCTTTTCTTTTTTTTCAAAGGGTAAGTTGCACAGACCTTGGTTGAGGTGCATGGCTAATTCATATTCTCCTTTACAATTTGCAAATTTTATCGATTCGCCTATTAGTGTTTGAATTTCAACATGGTTAACAAAAATTATAAAAGTACTAAATTACCCCTGCCTAGTAATGTCAAATTACCTTATTGCCTTAATTATTTCCCCAATCTTTATCCTTCCTACCAATATGCACACTGCTGGGAAAATGACTTTTAGCGGCGTTTCAAAAACGCTGCTAATTCCTTTAGTGACGCTTACCATCAAACGCCAAGGACGCGGCCGTCGCTATAAGTTTATGACGCTTTAAAAACGTCGTAAAAGTAGAATAGGCGGCGTTTATAAAAACGCCGCTAAATATAGCAGCCAACGGTAACATGACGTCACATAGGCATTCAGTGACACTTCAAAAATGTCGTAATAGCTTTTTTGTTATTTTAAAATATAACTATAGTGGCGTTTTGAAAAACGCCGCAATAGATTTTTTTTTATAAAAAACTACTAATTTTGTAAGATTTAACTTTAAAAATACACATATAAAATAGCAATAATGAATAAAACTTTGTACCCAATACGACATCCTTCAAGAAAAAAATCCAATAAGTTCAATCCCAACATCATTCTACCTGTGTATGTTTTATCTTGGGCAAAAGCATTAAATAGAGAGAGTATAATATCTACACAGAAGCTCATCATCAACAATCCAGTAGAAATTAAAAGAAACAAATGCCAAAGGAATGAAATTACATCCTATCAAATGCATTTAAATTGTTTATTGATAGAACATTTCTAGAACACATCAGAGGATCTACAAAGAACCCACAAATCTCTGTTGTGTTTTATACAAGTGCATGAATCAATCACAAAAAAAAGAATAAAATAAAATCTGTGATTTCTCAAATCAATGTCTTCAATTTGGAATGTTCACCATCTCAGCTTGGCTGGGAAATACTCTCTTATCAAATTCTAAAGGAGTCCGGATCCCCTGCCATACTTTCCTACAATACTTTCCTGCCATGCCCCAAAACGACATCGTTTTGGGGCAAAATTTCAAAAAAAAAAAAAAAACAGAACCAGAGACGAAGACGACGCCATTGTTGAAGCTCAGTGCCTTTTTTGAGCCCACTCCGCCGTTGATTAACATTGTTTGGACCCAAAATCTTTACACTGTTGTCGTCGTTTTTGAAGCCGGAGCTCTGATCGATGACTGCCGGAATACCATTGCCGTCGAACTCATTGGGATTCGAGCTCTGCAACAGTTGCTTGATAGAGGAATGGAAGAAGAGGGAAGAAGAGGGAAAAACAGAGGCTCTTGATAGAGTGGTATTTAGAGAGAAGAAGAGGGAAAAACAGAGGCTTATGATAGAGGAATGGAACTCAAAAAAGGAAGAGAAAAAAGGCTGGAGGGAAGGGATGACAGTTTAAGCTGTCTGGATTTTTTCTTTGGGTCTCTTGACAGATTCATGGCCTTGAGTTTGGTTTCAAGCTTGAATCTTTGAAAACCCATTATAGAAATCTCAATACCCATTTCAAATCTGGAAAAAGAAAACACAATTTTTGCTTGGTTATTCAAGATCTTGGTTTTGTTAGATGATAAGAATGCAATACAACTTGAAGGGAAAGAGTGTGTTGGAAGTTGGGGGTTTTGATTCTGAAGCAAAGTGGAAGAAGAAAGAAGGAAGTTTTGCAAGCAAGGAGGAGTCTGAGCCCTTCCACATCAACATCAACCCTCTCTTCATCTCTCGGCGGCGGCGGAGTGGGCTCAAAAAAGGCACTGAGCTTCAACAATGGCGTCGTCTTCGTCTCTGGTTCTGTTTTTTTTTTTTTTTTGAAATTTTTCCCCAAAACGACGTCGTTTTGGGGCATGGCAGGAAAGTATTGTAGGAAAGTATGGCAGAGGATCCGGACTCATTCTAAAGAGTAGAGAAAGTGCAACCTGCATCAGACCCTAGTAATAGATTAGAGTGGTGAATGCTTTTCGCACTGATAGGATGCACAACCTTAGAGTGGTGGCCATAGTAATATGGATGGTACCATTTACACCTGCATGAAATGTTTAACCTGCTACTTATAGGGGAAACAGATGCAAAAAGAAGAGATATAAAAAGAAAGCTCAATGAAGTAAATATGGCATACAAAACAATTGACAAGCATAATGTTTTTTTGTGTTCTACTTCAGAGAACAGATACTGTCCATAATATTATATAGAATGTAAGCACTATCCGAAATCAAAACAACTCACTAAACATTACAAGGAAAACTAAGCACCCAGCAGTGATGCAAAAAAACCAGGAAGCACATAAGCATACCTGAAAATTTTACACAAAATTAACCATTATGAGAATATTTCTTTCTGTAAAAGGGAATAACTCCTCAACATGTTTGAAAGATAATTTTCTCACAATAACTTCGATTATTTTCAAATATGATTAAAGAAAAGCGTGGTTACTTGAATGCAGTTGCCACTGGACCTATGCCAAAAACTGAAGCCACGATAATCTCCCTAATTAATCTCTGCGATGAAAAACAATAACAATTACATCAAAAAATTAAGCAAGAACAATCAAAATGTTGAGGTGGTTTTAATCGTTAAAAATCACCAGAATTTTGCTCGTGATGGTAGTCAATGTGAACTAAGCATCTACCAGATGCAATCTCAAGTAGCCTAAGAATCTGTCACGAGAACAGCTCTTAAAATAAAATGAAATCAATTCCTCACAAGTTTGCAAGTGTATTTGTTCATAATCTGTGTTTGTGAATTATAACAACTTTCAATGACACCAATCCATGTGTAGCAATAATACCCTGATAAATACACATACAGACAAGTAGTGTTTTACAATCCGAGCAGGACTCACATGTTTGGCAGTCGTTTGTAAGGGTGTCGGCCCCACATCACACAAACCAATGACTGCTAAACATGTGACTTTTGTTCAGCTTATAATTCGCACTGTAGATCATTTTCCTAACATTCCATATCAAATCTGAACACGAAGTCTTAACTTCTATATTCATTCTTTCTAAAAATTCTATTTAAGCGAATAGTACATAACTACAATATGATGATAATAATCTAACCTGTAACCGCTGCTACTGGAAAATAATTATAATTCCTAATTTTTCAAGGTTGTTTTTCAAGATTAAACATATGTTTTTACATAATGAAACCTACAACTGTTTGACAAACCAATTATTGAAGACAATCAGAACTATATTCAGCATCCAAACAGAACTAAAGACACTATCAAATTAAAGGCAGGGTACAAGACAATCTCTTCATCATTGTCATCTTTAACGACAATCTCTTCATCAGCACTCTCTTGGACTAAGTGCTTCAGGTGTGTCACTTCCTCATCAGCTGTCACTTCGGCTGAGCCATCAGCTTTCCTCAGTATACTGAGTGGTGTCACCCCCTCAATATACAATTTGGTCTCTGCGAAGTCTGCACAGGCTATGAAAGGTTGAGGATCTGCATCAATCTCCTCTGTCTCTCCATTGCCTAAGGCCATCATGATTTTCTGATGCAAAGAGAAAGGCACACATTTGTTGGTGTGGATCCAATCTCTCCCCAGTAAAGCATTGTACTTTGCATTACTGTCAATTATGAAGAATGCTGTCATGCAGTCCCTGGTTCCCACACTCAAGTTAATGGGCAGAATCCCTTGAGCCATCTATTTATCTCCAGCAAAGCCAGCGATGGTTGTGCTGGTTGGGATCAACCTGGGATTCTTTTTCCCTAGTTTCTTCAAAGAAGATTTCGGTAATAAGTTTACCGCTGCCCCATTATCTATTAGGACTCGGTTCACCTGTATCCCATCGAAGAAAGCATTGATGTACAAAGGCTTGACATGTTGGGTCATGGAATTCGAGGGATATTCAAAAGGATATGAGAGGTTGATGCTCACCTCTTCCTCGCTTTCACACTCAGTTTCCATTGGAGTAGCCATTCCAGGAGCATCCTGTACCATACTCACTTGTGACTCTTCGCTAGAGACAGGAATTGGATCCATGTCTTGGTCACCCTGGTCCTCATTTCCAGCCTGGAATTCATGAGGCAGTATGTGTACCATATTGACTGATATAGGGGGAAATGAGCCAAATTGGATAGCTGGCTGTACCTTCTTCCCCTCTTGGCTACCTTGCTTAGTGTCTTTAGCAGCATCCTCCATGCTACATTCTGGTACTTCATTGATAACTGATCCCTTCGAAGGATCCTTCTCAACTGGTTCTTCAGTCAGAAATGTTTGTTCAGCCATGAAGGCTTCGAACATTTCTTCTTCTGCCATTTCTTTCTTTTGGCTCATGCCAATCTCTTCTTCCGTTTCGCTATCACTTTCCATCAGAGCCTTCTCCAACCCTGCCAAACTAGACTTCTCTCTGGCCTTTAGTTCAGAATGAACCTGGGCCAACTGTTCTCTGCTACAAACCACTTTGCTTTGTAGAGTCGGTTTTGGAGCATGGTCTGACTTCGAAGTTTTCTTTCCTTTTGTCTTGACCTGTGAAGAACTCTCTCCACTTTCTTTCAGATCTTGTTAGTACTGGGTGTATCTGCGCTGAATCTTCCTCCTTTGTGATCTGGAAATAACTGGAACCATATTTGGTTCCTTTGTCTTTGGGTGTTTCAGCAATACCCAGTTGTTCGGAGCCACCAAAGGAGGCTTGACCATCCTACCTGGGATTCCAACATCTCTCCTGGAAGATACTTTCCTAGGTTTGTTTTGCATTACAAACCAGTCTGGAACTCCAAGTACCCAAGAGCTTACTGACTCAGATGTTGAATCACCTTTTTCTACCTTCGAAGCCATCTTCGAAACTGGCCGTGGAGGTAAGTGCTCGGTTCTGGTCTCATGTTTCGAGCCTGATTCTGGCCTTTGATAGAGGTGGCCATTTTCTGTTCTGTGTGAGGTTGGTCTAGGGGGCCAATCTCTGGCGTTAACCCATGAAATGAGCCTCTCTCCAGTCTTCTTTCAGAATGACTACTCTCCATTATGTAATAGTTAGGTGGCCTAGATTCATGTAAGGGCCTCTTGCCTTTAGCATGCGTTCTGTCCATTGCAGGCTCAACCACTGGTGGTCGCTGCCTATCACTAGCCGGATACGGCCTTTTGTTGTAAGCGTTGGTTGATTTAGGACGTCTCTGAACATCCCTGTAGTATTGCTTCCCATCAATTGGGAGCCCTTTCAACCATTTATAACTCATTCTGCACCTGGGACACATCCTCTGGATTACAGCTGCTTCCAAGGAATCATCATCCAGTGCTTCTTCTTCATTAGAGTGTTCCTTCTGGTGTGAGAAACTTTATCCAATAGCTGGTAGGTTTATAGTGTCCTTCTTGGTAGTTGTCTGGTTGGCAATATGTATCTGCACATTGACCTCTTCCAATTCCTGCAGAGATAGGTTCTGGAAGTTTGGTATGACCACGTTAGCTGTGCTTTCTCCAACTTTTGGAAACGGGTTACTGTCAATCCCCATGGCTTTTTCTGTTTTGGCTGGGAACTTCAAACTTCCTTTCCAAATTTGCTCTTGGATCCTGTCTCGAAAAACAATGCAGTTTTTAGTCGAGTGAGACCAAGAATTATGCCATTTACAGTATACTTTTCCTTTAAGTTCATCTGGAGATGGCAGTTTTACTCCTTTTGGTAACTTAAGGAAATTGGCTGCAAGCAAATGATCAAAAATGTCATCTGCTTTTGTCAAATCGAAAGAGTACTTTCTGTGAAAGTCTTTCTTTTTAAACTGCTGGTCGATGGTTGTATCCTTATGAATTAATGCTTCACAGATTACAGGTTCTTTGCCCACAATCTCTGCTGCATCGATCTCATAATTGGGATCTCTATAATATGTCTTATACGAAGCATTATTTCGATCTTGTTCCTCCTCTAGTAATGCTTCATATCGAGAAACCTTATAGGTTAATTCGACCAAATCCCTGAATTCAGTTGAGTCAAACTTCTTTCGAAGTCTGAACTCTAAACCGTTTTGAGCCAATCTTACAAATTCTGGCTCTGGAAGGATGACTCTACATTTTATTTCGAGCCCTTTTAAATCTGGCAATAAACTGAGTAGCCTTTTTTTCAGGCCTTTGACTCAATCTTGCCAAGTCTGCCATGGACACCTCTGGCTCCGATTGGAAGAATTGGGCATGAAATGCCTCTTCCATTTGTTGCCAAGTTTGAATGGAGCCAAGTGTAAGGTTGATATACCATACAAATGCTCCCCCAATTAGAGAATTTGGAAATAATCTCAGTTTCATGTAGTCATGATTAGTGAATTCACCACATTGAGCAGCGAATCTGGCAATATGCTTTACTGTTGATTGATTTCCAGTTCCATAAAATAGGGTAAAATCTGGTATTCTGAATCCTCTTGGGTATTCATGTACCCTATCTGCCCATTCTGGGTATGGTTTTCTGTATACAGGAGTCTGGACCCCCCGAGCCATCGGTCCACACATCTCCCTAACAATATCAGCAATTTGGTCCCTAGGGACCATATTTTGTGCTTGCTGAACCACTACTAGAGGGACAAACACAGGGTTTGGTGGACAAACTTGCGCCTGTGGTCCTCTTGGTCCATAAGGTGGTACATTTGGGACTGGTTGCCCCTGTGGTGCAGGTTGCTGTTGGGGATATGGGTAACCCCTTTGAGCCTGTCCTACGAAAGGACATGTGAAAGATGCTGGAACAGGTGTTGTGTCCCTTCCATTTGTGGGAAAACCTTCCAACCCCCCCGGGTATAAATTCGAATAAGGGATTATTATACCCCCTAGTGCTAGGTATGGCTTCGAACATGGGATTTGCCACCATTCTTATGCCAGTTTCTTGTACTTGGCCAGATACACCAACGTATGTGGCTTCATTGTTGAGTACTGAGGCATTTTGGCCTACTACAGGCCTCGAAATGGGTTCATACCAAGACTGAGGCGATGGTCTTTCATAGTTCTGAGTACTAGTCTGACCATTAGATTGTCCATTAACTTGCATAGGCTGTTTTTCTCTAGCCAATCTTTGCTGAGGGACATTTAAAATTTCCTCTGTGTGTCTTGTATTTGTTGGTTGGTGGTTATTCATTCGATTCAAAAAGGATGTTGCCCACCTTTCCATTGTGTTCATTAATTGTTGTCCCATAGCATCTACTAAGCCATCCCATGGATTTGTTGGCTGAGTAGATGGAACGGTGGATGGTCCAATTCCTTGGTTTCGTCCAATATTATGAACATATGGTTCTTGTCCAGAAGTACTGGTCTGTTCGACCATAGGTTCTGATAACATGGGAGTTTCCACAGGATGTGTTACCACATTATCCTCTGGGTTCGGTATTTCTACCTCTCCGTCTACGCCTTCTTCCAGACGTTCATTTTCTCATTGTCGTCTTCGTCTAGCCATTTTAATTGGTCCCACTGGGCGTGCCAAAAATATATGTTTGCTTTTTGGCTTTTCGAAGGGGACTTTTGTAAATGCGAGCGTGCCAGCAAGGATCAATCAGTCCTTACAGAAATTATAATTGCCAACCAATTATCAGACGATTGTGTTTTAGTTCTTTCAGCCTCAATGAAGAGGACTTTTACTGGTGGCTTGACTTAGGAGAAATTAAGAGAAATAACAGTTAATATGAAGAACAATCGAAGTATTTCATTAAAATGAACACTTACAATAGTCCAAACTCAGCCTCGAAGAGGTTTACAGCAACAGTCTACTTGAATCTACTTGAAACTACTCCTATGAATCGAAGTGCAGTGCGGGTATTTAAGGTGCAGGTATTTAAAGAACAGGTATTTAAAGTGCAGGAATGTAAAGTACAGGAAATGTAAAATTAGAAAAGAAAATATGAAGTAAAGACTGGTTTGTATAATCTGAGTCTGGGGGTCTTTTCTGAGGGCTTCCCTGCTATTTATACTTGTCAAAGATGACCTTCGAACTGCACTTCAAACCGTCGAACTACTCCTCCATGATCGCTGATCATGCTGCCTTAGAAGTAGTTCCACTACGCTATCTCTTGCAGTTGAGCTTCCCTCCTGTATTTGAATTTGAATATGAATAACCGTTGAAGCCACGTCACCTTGTATCTCTTTACTGATCTAGTGCTACTCAGATCACGTGAGAACCAATGTTCATTGCCACGTGTTCAATCAGGATCGAAGACTTGAATTATCTTTCCATAATACCCTTATTCTGCCACGTGTCAAACTGTGATTTGGCTTTTACAAAATATGTAGCCAACATTAGTGTATTTTTTTCAAGCATATCACGCTAATATGATACTCCAATGTAACACTAGAAAACCACACTAACAGAAATATAGATTTATATACTCGATAACCACCACTTCAACTACCGATCTCTCAAAAAAGAATTTTCTACACCTCATATTTTCATTCCCATCCCAAAAACAAATCATAAAATTAGAAAAACGAATCATAAAAGGATATTTACGTAAACTCAAATGGCACCAAATCAAATAAATACAACTTTTCAAAACAAAATTTGATGCCATTTGAGCATTTTATAGTTCATTTTATGGATCATACGACCATAAAATGGCACCAAATCCCAGATTTTATGATCCATAAAATGCTCAAAACAAAATCTTAGGTTCGTTCATTTTAATTAGTTCATAAAATGCTCAAATTTAGGAGTCATTTATCTATAACCTGATTGCCAAACGACCCCTAAGTTTGAGTATTTTGTGGATCATAAAATCTGGGATGGATAAATTATATTTAGCTGATGTTTGATTATAATAATTGAACATTGTTATTCTTGTGTAGTGACTACTTTTTGCATTAATTAGGCAACTCGCAACAAATCCATGCTACGCACAAAATGATTTTTTAAAATATAAAATATTATAAAATAAAAATAATTTATCGAATTTATTTGAACATTAATAGTTAAATAATTTTAAACTAATTATTAAAACCTACCCTAAAACTCGCTCAATTAATTCATTATACATGGACTATTTGGAGGGTGTTTTGTGCTTTTAAATGAATTTGTCAGTTTTAATGATAATTTCAATTTACACTATTAGCAAAATTCAATTGAAAATAATTTTTGACTGTTTAACAAATGGTTAAGTTTAAGCTCAATAGCATTTTTAAATTTTTTTTTTTTAATTTAAAATTTTTTAATTTAGTTGAAAGTCTTAGAACTCCACCAAAACTTCTCACCGAAAGTCCATTTGCTATAATACATACTAGGATATAAACCCGTGTGATGTACATGCTAAATAAATAATTAAAAATTATTTTACAATTAAATAATAAAATAAAATTTATTTAAAAAGTATAGAAAAATAATTTAGAATGAATTAAATTTTAACTATTTTATTAGAATATATATATTATATAAATAAGAAATCGATAGTACTACACGCACCAATTGATATATCAATTAGTGTATCAACATATGTTATAACATTGTCATTTCAAAATTATGACCCCACCTATTATACAAATTATAAAGACTCAAAATTTGTAAAATTATACCACAACATCCGTTATATAGCATTATTCATAAGAAATAGATGTCATAATTTAATTGATAAAGATGAAAAAAATAGAATAAATTAAATAAATTTAAATTTATGATAAAATAACAAATAAATTTCGTTTTATAATTTTTTTAATTTTAGTTTATTCTATGCTAAAGTTTGTCATAAAACTTACACATATCTTTTAGAAATAAAATAATATATATATTTCGATAAAATTGTTAAAATATGTCAAAAGACTAACTAACTTACACAAAAATTAATTCATTAAAACTTTTAAATTTTATTTTATTTTAAAATTTAAACCGTTTTCGATTGAAACATGCATAACAATATAATATTAAATGTGAGTATATGTTGATTTTATAGAAGCAAAACAACTCAATTTTTTCTTCTTTTTTCGACGTGAGATTGTGTAAAATAAAATTACCAATTGTTTGTACGAAATTTATTTCTAATCAAACAATCAATCATTCAATCTTTCGTTTATTTCAAATCAAACAAATCTAACAAACATATTTTGATAAAATCGTTAAAATCGCAGTTAAACCAGCGAACCAGCCAAACTAAAAACGATTCAGCCTAATTGGCTAGGTCAAAAAACCAACCAACTTTCACAAAATGTAACTAATTAAAACTTTCAAATTTTATTTTAAAATTTAAACTGTTTTGAACTGAAATATGCACAACACTAAAATATTTAATAAGAGTATAAAATTCACTTTATATAAATGAAACAATTCGCTTTTTCCTTTTTATCGTAATTTGGGATTATAAAATAAATCATAAACTAATTATAATTTTATTTTTATATGATTAAATGGAATTTAACCAATAATTTTTTTTTAATTGTTTAAAATTAAGAAAATTAATATGACAATTCGTAGTTAAACCGACAAATCAATCAAATCGAAAACGGTTCGGCCTAATTGGTTAGGTCAGAAGACCAACAAACTTATAAATATTAATTAATTAAAACTTTTAAATGTCATTTTAATTTCAAAATTTAAACTGTTTTGAATTAAAACACAACACTACAATATTAAATGAAAATATAAGGTTCACTTTACATAAGTGAAACAACTTATTTTTTCTTATTTTTTCGATGTGAGAGAATGTAATATAAAAGTTAACCATTGTTTAGGGGAGAAATTTATTTATAATCAAGTAATCTCGGTCATTCAATCTTTAATTAGATGAAACTTTAGTTTATTTCGAATAAAAAAAATCTAATCAATATGTATTGATAAAACCACCAGAATTGTGGTTAAACTAATAAATCACTCAAATAAAAAATGATTCAACCTAATTGGTCAAGTCAAAAGAGCAACCAACTTACACAAAAATTAATTAATTAAAATTTTTAAAATTTAAATTATATTAAATTGAAACAAACACAACACTACAATATTAAATGGGAGTATAAAATTCACTTTGTATGAATGAAACAACTCATTTTTTTTCCCAATGTATGATTTATTTTTATATGATTATATAAAAGTTAAAACAAAAAAAAATTCTTACTTATTTAAAATTAAAAAAATTAGTATAAAATATTTAAAACTCCAACAAATATTTTCACTAAAGCCCTTTGGTTTATATAATATATAGATAGTAAGAGCATCCGCATCAACCTCAGCAGATTTTGAGTCAAATTATAATTGAAAAAGTCATTTTCATATTTTAGCTAGTCACTCACGGCATTAAACTCTCTATTTTAACTTAATCCTATTAAAATATTTGTTATTCTTTTTTTTATAATTAAATTGATAACTTATCAACCAAATAATTCTTATGTTTTATAAAAGATAAAACTAAAAAAAAAAAAACCGTTGACCAGTTGACCGGCCGGATTTCCGGGCGGACATCCAGTTACACCCAAATCGTGTGTTGTAGCGATGAACAGTTTCTCGCTTCTTCAGACGAGTTACTGTAGCAAATTTAACAAAAAAAAATTAATTTAACAAAAATTTGCTGAGACTGATGGAGGAAGAATTTGATGATTTGTTATTTATATTTTAACTTTTTGTTATTTTAAAGATACTGATGTTGATGCCCTAAGTGCATCTCCAACGGTAGTAGGCATTTTACCTATCTAAATATTATTATAAAGTATATATTTTATTTTGCCTATCAACTGTTTTATGTTTTTACTCTAACCATGCTCTTTATTTTAACTATTTATTCAAATACTATTCGCTTTGTTTGGTTCCTCTTTTCTAAAAACACTTTTCAGAAAATTCTACTTTCTTGTATTCCGTGTTTTTTTGTTTTTACTGAATTTTTTTAATATTTTAAACAATTTTTATTTTTATTTTTTAGACATACCTAACATAAATATACCTAAAAAATAAAAAAAAATGTGAAAAAAACATTTTAAAAATTTACTAAATACCAAAAATACAAAAAAATATAAAAATTCAGTACATTTTTTATATTTTTATGTATTTATTAATGTTTTAAAATATTTTTTCACAAATTTTTTATTTATTAGATATATCTAAGTAAGGTGTATCTAAAAAAGTAAAAAAAAAATGTTTAAAATTTAAAAAATATTCACTAAAAATAAAAAAAAACACGAAAATCAAAAAATCAAAAAATTCAGTTTTCAAAAAGCTTAATCCAAAAAACTCAAACCAAACACACTGATTAATTTTATAGAATGCCACGTCAACAACAAAGATGGAAGTAAATTATCCTAATGATTGAATACATTTTGCCTAGCGTTGAAGGCTAGTTACATGTAGTTAATGAATATGAGTTGAGCCAAAATACCTAATCATATGTTTAGTGCATTGGAATTGAAAAAAATAAAGTATACTAAATATTTTAATTAATAAATATTATATGTCTAGTGTGTTAGAGATGTCCTAAGTATAGATAAGCAAAGTAATTAGATGTGACTCACCGCAAAAGTAGGAATCTAGCACATTTGCGAAAAGCAGAGCACCAGAGTGGTCTGCGAATGGCATGGAAACTGGATCATCCTCTGTGACACGCAATAAATACAAAAGGGTGTCCTTATGTTCTTCTCCAGCAGCAAAGTGGAGCGGTAACCAATTAGCATCATTGCGAATATATAAGGAGGCAGGGTGCTTCTTTACGAGGATAGCCGCAGCCTTGGTGTTTCCGACCGCTGCAGCAGTGTGAAGGGTGATATGGAATTTGTGAGAAAACAGTTAGAGAAGGAGAGCAAGAAGAAGAACAGAGGCTTTAGAGAGGAACAAAACTGGGAATTAAACTTACTTACCTTTATTCAATAGTTACCAGGCTATTTATAAGCCAAGTCAGAAAACAGTCCACAAAAGATAAATGCAAAGAAAGACGTGGTAGATCATGGAAGAAGTGGTTTACAACCATGTGCCGAAAATAATGAAAACAAACTACCATAATGAAACATGTTACCACTAATGAAACATGTGCTGACAGGAAGGAAAAACAAACTATTACTAAGCCTATTTCTAAGGCAATATATTCTACCTAATGCATGACCACTTCCATCATTACCCCACGAACATATCATTCCCCGTCGCCAGAATTATCCTTGGCCGCAAGGATGAAATTGGGCCATGGCTTGGTAGTATGCAGATGGATCATCCTTTGTAGTAAGGGTGGTTATAGGTGGCTCGGTTTGATCTTCGGCGGCCAAGACATCTTCGATCATGAAGAGTTGGGGTGTGGTACAACGGTGGCCGGGCTCGTATTTCTCATCACAATAGTAGCATAGGCCCTTTTCTCTACGGATTCGAGCTTCGGGGGCTGTAAGTTTCTTGAACGTGTGGGTTTGAGGAGGAGATGGATGTAGGTTCGGTTTTTGGGTAGGGGGTGGACCAAGGAGGCTAGCCGTTGTGGCGTTAGCGGGGTTATGGTTTGGAGGAGTGTTGGTGGCGACAATTGGTCGGGGGAAGATGTTGGTTTTCTTTTGTAAGGTATTGCGTTCCTCGACAAGTCGGGCCATGCCAATGGTTTCGGATAAGGTTCGAGGCTTCTTGAGCTTAACGTCCAAGCGAACATCATCTTTGAGTCCGGCGATAAAACATCCAATCACATGACTATCCGGTAGATCATCAATGCGTTGGGAGAGTCTTTCGAACTCTTCTTGGTATGCAGCCACAGTGGTGGTATGTTTCAATCGAGTGAGAGCTTCGGAAGGGTCATCGAAGTCGGTGGGTCCAAAATGGCGAAGCAAAGCTGTAGTGAGTTCGCCCCAATCGACGGGTCCTTTAAACTTGGTGAACCATCGGTGCCATTGTAAGGCAATTCCTTCGAGATGAAAAGAGGCAAGTTGGACTCGTTGGCCCGGCGTAATACTTTGAAATTCAAAGTATTGTTCGGCTCGGTATATCCACCCGGTGGGATCATCTCCGTTGAATTTAGGAAATGATAGTTTCAGGTGGGTATGATTTCGGTCCGGGGTGTTGTTAGTGGCGGGAAGCAGTCGATTTTGAGAGGTTTCGGTTTGAGCAAAAGGGTTATCAATGGCAGCAGTGCTATGCGAGATTCGCATGGATTGAAGTTCTGTCAACACAGTTTGGAGGGTACCATGAATTTGATCAAAGCTGGACTCATGTCGAGCTAGGATTTCGCTGACTTCATTACGAAATTCAGCGTTGCTTTTGGCCCGAGTATCCATGTAACCTGGCTCTGATACCAAATGATATGGAATTTGTGAGAAAACAGTTAGAGAAGGAGAGCAAGAAGAAGAACAGAGGCTTTAGAGAGGAACAAAACTGGGAATTAAACTTACTTACCTTTATTCAATAGTTACCAGGCTATTTATAAGCCAAGTCAGAAAACAGTCCACAAAAGATAAATGCAAAGAAAGACGTGGTAGATCATGGAAGAAGTGGTTTACAACCATGTGCCGAAAATAATGAAAACAAACTACCATAATGAAACATGTTACCACTAATGAAACATGTGCTGACAGGAAGGAAAAACAAACTATTACTAAGCCTATTTCTAAGGCAATATATTCTACCTAATGCATGACCACTTCCATCATTACCCCACGAACATATCAAAGGGCAATCTGACCGAAAGTATGACGCTGTACCAGAGCCTCTGGCGGCATCAAATCCACCAACTTCTCTACAAATTCGATTGACCTTCTACTCATAGTTGCTACGTGGAGTGCCGTCACCTTTGTATAAGTGATATAGGCAGTGAGTGCATCTGGGTCTTGGTCGAAGAATCTTTTGGCCGAATCCCAGTCTCCCCTGAGTGCAGCATTTTGGAGTGGGGAAAATGAGTGGGAGCACTAATTAGTACTCCCACTAATTAGGTGACATGTGATGTTTTAGTTTTGGAGTTGTATTTTTTTTTTTTTAACTTTTTTAATGCATTAATACTATTAGTGATAGTATTTTTAGTGGGATGAATCATTATTGTTTGGAGTGATATGTATCTCCAATACTTTTTCCTGTTCTCTGCATCCATACATCCATGACCAAACAAACATTATTTATTAATCAGCAGAAATTAACGGTCAAGCATGTGCAATGTTTTTTAATTATAAAGTAGGCAGTGTGAGGTTTGAACACAATATTTCTATTGCCCAATTTGATCCTGTGGTAGCCGAATATTCAGTAAAGGTGAAGAAGGAATATTCGGCCGCTAGACGCCAAACGGGCAAAAATCCCGAAGGGACGATCGGCCTAATACGATGACCATGCCGAATAGAGTAGAACCCCTGCAGCCGAATGTAAGGAAAAGTAATGATTGAAAAAGTAGGCCCGGGTCCCGAGGACCAGAAGAGACGAGTATAAATACAATGGTAATGGATCATAAAAGGTATGTAAGAATCACTTCTAAAAACTTAGTAAGCAAGTTTTCTTGAGAAGGAGAACTGACTTGTCCGTCGGAGTGCTAATTCCGGCACCCCCGACCGGAGTTTGTATTTTTGCAGGTGACTAGCAGAGGATCGCTGGCGTCTTTCAGGATCTGAAGAGTATTTCCAAACCACTTTCACCACAATTGGCGCCGTCTGTGGGAATACTCAAATATATCCATGGAAGGCGTGACCGAAGATCCTCCGATAGCCACCGACGAGATCACGCAGGGAGACGACCTCACCCCAGCGAACATGCTCGGAAAAGAAACCATCGCGGCACGACGCGCCTTGCGCTTCGACTCGCCAACGACTTCAGCACAAGAAACAATGCAGGCTGTCATGGAACAGGCAAAGCAGAACGAACAAAGGCTCGAGAACATGATCGCTGAGAACGAACGACTCCGTCAAGATTTGGCCCTGGAAGTAGCTAAATCTAGGGAAGCCATGCGCCAGGAACCAGAGCGACTTCCGAGGACAGACGGGCAAAGGCCACGGGTACGACCAAAGGGCACCGATAGCGACTCCAACTCATTATCCACGGAGCTCGACGCGAAGGGATGATCCGAAACCTCCAGCTCCTCCGAGAAGGATCCGCGAACAAAGAACAAGCGTAGAAGAAGCAGCTCAAACGAGGAAGACCGTCACGACCCTTTCGTTCGACGAATCGCAAGGGCGTCCCTGCCTAAGAAATTCAAGGCCCCGTCGTTCACTCTTTACGACGGAAAATCAGACCCCACTGATCATATCCGTCATTACAAACAGGCCATGACGTTACACGCAGACAATGAAGCCCTCATGTGCCGAATATTCCCCAGTAGCCTAGGACCGCTAGCCGTTAGGTGGTATTACAAGTTGGAGCCAGCTTCGATCAAGAACTTCCACCAACTGCAAAAGTCTTTCAGGGCCAGGTTTATCACCAACGAGGTACAACCGAAACAGGCCGACTCCCTCTGGGCCATGCAGATCCAGCCGGGAGAGACGCTCAGAGCGTATTCAGCTCGATATTGGGAGTGCTTCAACCTAGTTGACGACGCTTGCAACGACTCCATGGCCATAACCGCCTTCAAAATGGGCTTACACCCTGACAGTGCTCTGCGCAGCTCCCTGACCAGGAGGCCCCCCAAAACAGTCTGGGCCTTGATGAAGAAAGTCGAAGAATATTGCAAAGTCGAAGATGATGCCCTGAGGATAAAGGCCGGACAAAGCTCCAGCAAGACGGCCCTCCCCGAAATTGCTCGACCAATAAACTCCGTGCCGCCGAGCCCTGAACCCCGGCAACGAACCAAGCGAGACAGAAGGCGGGATTCCCGCCGAACAAGCGATCAATGCCCCCACCGAGCGAACGAACAGTTACAGGTCGACAGCAGACGCTCAAGACGAAACGACAAGAAATATACGGAGTTGACAGAACCGATCGCGGCAATAATGACCAAAGTCCAGCACCTCCCATTTTTCAAATGGCCGTCGAAGATGGTGGGGCCTCCCGACACACGGAGGAGGGACAGACGATGCGAATATCACAAAGATCACGGCCACGAAACTGAGAGTTGTTATGCACTGAAGGATCATCTGGAAGAATTGGTACAAGATGGTCGACTACAGCAGTATGTTAGCAAGGGAAGGCCGACTAAAGCATTAGCCCTGAGACAGGATTCACCTCCGCTTGGTGTGATCCATATGATCTACGGTCTGCCGACCTCCCCGGCCGTCCATACGATCGAATCGCACCCGGCTCTCCAAAAACATAACAAGCCAACTGGCAGGCCCAGAGGAGGCCCGACAATTGGGTTCGACGACTCCGACCTCCCCGGAACGAAGGCCAGCCACGTCGACCCTTTGGTCGTCAAATTACGCGTACGTCAATTCAGCGTTGAACGCATCCTCATAGACCCAGGAAGCACTTCGGAAATCTTGTACTACAGAGCTTTTGTAGAACTCGGCCTTAACGAGTCGGACCTATCACCATCCTCTCAGCCACTGTTCGGCTTCAGCGCAAATCCAGAGTATCCGTTGGGGAGGGTCGTGCTGCCCGTTCGGGCGGGCTCAAAAACGGTCGACGTGGAATTCTTGGTTGTGAAGCTCCCATCCCAGTATAACGCCATCATGAGGCGCCCCTGGTTGCATATCATGAAGGCCGTCCCAAGCACCTACCATCAGCTTATGCGCTTCCCAACAGACCGTGGCATTGAAGAGATCCGTGGCTCGCAGCAACCCACGCGAGTGTAGATTTTGCGCAAATCCATCTACGGACCCGATTTGTGGGACCTAATGCTTGTACTGGTACTTCGTTTTAATGAAAACGGATTTTTGTTTGCCTGTCCTTCAAACCACCTGGAGCCGAATAAGTCTCCGGATTCGGAGCCCCCTTTGGTGCATGACACCCTAGGGCCGAACAAGTCTCCGGATTCGGAGCGCCCTTCGTGGATATCACGATTGGCCAAAACAAGTCTCCGGATTCGGAGCCCCCTTTGGTGCATGACACCCTAGGGCCGAACAAGTCTCCGGATTCGGAGCGCCCTTCGTGGATATCACGATTGGCCAAAACAAGTCTCCGGATTCGGAGCCCCCTTTGGTGCATGACACCTCAGGGCCGAACAAGTCTCCGGATTCGGAGCGCCCTTCGTGGATATCACGATTGGCCAAAACAAGTCTCCGGATTCGGAGCCCCCTTTGGTGCATGACACCCTAGGGCCGAACAAGTCTCCGGATTCGGAGCGCCCTTCGTGGATATCACGATTGGCCAAAACAAGTCTCCGGATTCGGAGCCCCCTTTGGTGCATGACACCCTAGGGCCGAACAAGTCTCCGGATTCGGAGCGCCCTTCGTGGATATCACGATTGGCCAAAACAAGTCTCCGGATTCGGAGCCCCCTTTGGTGCATGACACCCTAGGGCCGAACAAGTCTCCGGATTCGGAGCGCCCTTCGTGGATATCACGATTGGCCAAAACAAGTCTCCGGATTCGGAGCCCCCTTTGGTGCATGTCACCTGAGGGCCGAATAAGTCTCCGGATTCGGAGCGCCCTTCGTGGATATCACGATTGGCCAAAACAAGTCTCCGGATTCGGAGCCCCCTTTGGTGCATGTCACCTGAGGGCCGAATAAGTCTCCGGATTCGGAGCCCCCTTTGGTGCATGACACCCTAGGGCCGAACAAGTCTCCGGATTCGGAGCGCCCTTCGTGGATATCACGATTGGCCAAAACAAGTCTCCGGATTCGGAGCCCCCTTTGGTGCATGTCACCTGAGGGCCGAATAAGTCTCCGGATTCGGAGCCCCCCCTTTAGTGCATGACACCCTAGGGCCGAACAAGTCTCCGGATTCGGAGCGCCCTTCGTGGATATCACGATTGGCCAAAACAAGTCTCCGGATTCGGAGCCCCCTTTGGTGCATGTCACCTGAGGGCCGAATAAGTCTCCGGATTCGGAGCGCCCTTCGTGGATATCACGATCGGCCAAAACAAGTATCCGGATTCGGAGCCCCCTTTGGTGCAGTACACCTTAGGGCCGAACAAGTCTCCTGATACGGAGCCCGTTTTAATCAGCCAGAATCACTAACGTGGCTCCCCAAACAAGAAATGCCTTAGCCGGCCCAGGAGCACGACATTCGTCAAACTCCCATTCCGCCTAAGGCAGGGGCCGATCCCTGCACACAGGAAAAATGTTTAAGCCACAACAGTTCTGATGGCAAGCTAACAGCAAACTATTAAATCATATGAAATAACACTTTCTATCTAATGACACTTTTTATTCGATTAAAAAGTTGTTACATAGACGCAACCGCGTTCGAACATTACAATATCTGTTTCTAACTTCTAAGACAAACGAACCCATCGATCCAATATCACATAGACGCAACGGCGTTTTCTATCTAATGACACTTTTTATTCGATTAAAAAGTTGTTACATAGACGCAACGGCGTTCGAACATCACTATTTCTAACTCGTCAGTTGAACAACCATCGCGGCCCAAAACGCACGGACCTAACCGCGCCCGAATCGGGATGCCTCCGGGTCTCTGACACCATCGACAATGTCAAGGCCAAGATCCAAGACAAGGAAGGTTTGGGGCAGCGGTCACTGTATCTCTTTTCGGGACGATCTGCTTCAACGACTTGGAGGCTGACGAGTTTCCAGTTCCTCCTTTCACCGGTCCACCTCCCACATCGGAGAATCCTCCGCCGCAAACCAGCTGAACGCCAAATTCGGCCGGAATCTGAGCCCCTGCAACTATCATCACGTGCTGATGACGAGAACTCTTGATCTGCATTATCCCACGCAATAGCTGCTGGGGAGCTAAATATGGTTGATCGCATAAGGACCCTGTCGTTTTATTCTCAATAATGGCCCCGATCTCGAGATCGCATAAGGGCCCTGTCGTTTTATTCTCAATAATGGCCCCGATCTCGAGGCCCAAATCTCGAAATCAGCGTTGAACCCCGCGGCACAGGCGTCGATCAACATTCTCCACGACTTAGTTAACCCAACGGTTGACTAAAACACGCACAGCCTGCGCAAGGGCTAGATCTATCCCAATCGGCTAGACACGCGGCATTTGAGCCGTCTAATAAACAAAAACAAGAGTGCTGATGCCCCTCCGTTCCCTGACTCATGGTTTAATTCTAAAGCAGACGGCCATTACATGGAGGCCGATCAAGCCAACCAATCGGCGCATCGAATTAAAATGCTGAGTCCGATGCATTTACGTCTGTCCAAACACATGCAATAAAGTTACACATGCATACGCCGAATGCGGGAGACAATTTGATATTTTCAATAAAGCGTCTTTTATTAAGCATGAAGAAATTACATATTTACGAACGCGACCAGCGTCCAAACCTTACAACAATTAAAATTATACGGTGTCACCCTCATCCTCACTGTTCTCAACCTCGAAAGCAGAAAACGGAAAATCCTTCTTGCGATAGAGAGGTGACGCCGCATCAATTCCTGCCAGGCGAAGAGATTCGGTGACTTGAGTTGCCCTGATCCAACCATGCCTAAACCCACGATTTTCACATCGGCAAACCTCTTCGGCAAGCTTTTCCTTGGTCTTTTGGATTCCAACTAGGCGCCCTTCGTGAAAACCTTTTTCATAGGACCTCCCCTTTGCGGACTCCAATGCGAACATACTCGCCGTATCCCGATCGGCAATGGCAGCGCTTATAAGCCGACTGGTAACCCTCTCTTCAACGATTGGGTTTACCTACCCTGCTGGGTGTGCCTGAGCTGCCTTGATCTCCCCTAACTCACGTTCAGCCGCCTCCGCTCGAGCCTCCAAACTCCGGATTCGCTCCTCCTTTTTCGCCATCTCTCGGCGGGCGGCGCGCAATCGCATGCCGACTTCGTAAGCCGTATAGAGCCCTTTCACCGCCCCATGAACACCCTCGCGAAACACTTCGTAGTCCTGACGACCAACCATAGACTGCTGAACTTTCGGAGGAAATATTTGTCGAGCGAACTCGACCGCCACATCTGGATCTCGCACGATCGAATCCGCTTCCGTCATGGGCTTATTCTTCACAAACACTGCAAAACTTAACGGGCGTGGACTCACGTCTGCTTTCTTTTCGACGCGGGCGTGTGGCGATCTCCCCTGAGACTGCTTGTCCCGTCTGGGCGACCTGCTTCAACGTCAAGGAGATCGACGCCCCTCTCTACCCAGAGAGCTCTTGCTCCCCGCGCGCAAGGGCGCACCACGATGTTCACTCCGACTCATATCGCCACCCAGCTCAGACAATGTCTTCGCTTCCCCTTTGCTGTTGAAGAACAATTTGTTCGACATTCGCACAATCAACTTCCTCTCAGGAGTTCGAACACAGTACTTACAAGACTCTTTAAAGCTGTCCCTTCGAACACAGTACCTACCAGACTCTTTAAACACTCGCAAAGGCAACGCGATCGAGGCAAGTTCATTAATTGCACACCCGGTCGCCCGACGCCGACTGGGCTGACGGCAGGGCAAGTGGTTGGTTCAAGGTTTTGAACCTGCTCACAAGTTGCCTTGAGTAAGGGCAGACTCGTCAATCTACTCGGCTCGAGTGTCCCAGTCGGCCCAAGATCAGTAGGCAGTGAAATTGCAAATGCTGATTTTGCTAGGATATATATATTGAACACTATCAAAATTGTTCGGCCAGGGTATCCAGCCGGCTCGAAAATTGAATCCAAGTCAGCGCCCCCTATCACGAGCCCACTGGGGCAAGGGCAGACTCGTCAATCTACTCGGCCCGAGTGCCCCAGTCGGCCCAAGATCAGTAGGCAGTGAAATTGCAAATGCTGATTTTGATAGGATATATATTAAACAAACGATATTGCATATACGGCTTATTCTGAAGAGTTCTAGATAAAAATCACCAATGCCACAGTAAAATCTATCCATTCAGACCAAGTACCCTAGCCGGCACACAAAAGTCATACTCTGCGGGCAGATTCACAGATTAGGGTTTCCCCACAATGCATGCAATTCCAGTTGCATTGACAAAACATAGAACTCTTTCATTAAAATTAAACCACTGAACCCTCTCATACAAAGTGTGTGATGGCAGCAAAAATTACAAGGAAATTTTCATTAATAAATTGCGCGCAGATGCTAACCAATTTATACATGAAAACTACCAATGCACTATCCTGAAGAAGAAAAACAATAAAAAGAAGAAAAACAGTAAAAAGAAGAAAAACATGCTTGAACGACGCCCGCTCGGTAAACGCCTCCCAGATCACTCGTCGGTATCAGATTCAAGCGGCTCAACATCCACCTGCTCAAAAGGAATTGGCAAATCCAATGTAACCTTAGCGGCAGCAAGGGCTTTGAGCCACCCATGCTTGAACCCGCGATTCTCAAATTTCGACACTTCTTCAACATACTCCGTCAGAGCGGCGCCTCTCCCTGCCTCAAAGGCCTCCGATTCGGCTTTCTCGCGGGTCGCCTTAAGTTCGTCTAATTGAGCCTCCGCTTCAGCAAGTGTTTTCTGGGAAAGCTTGAGCGCTTCCTCGCTCGTATTTGCCCTGCCCTCAACATCAACACGAAGCTGTTCGGCGACGCGAACCCTCTCTTTCTCCGCTTCGGCTCGCGTGCTCTCCATTTCAGCCCTCATAATTTCGAATTCCGCCCTACTCTTCTGACCCTGCAGCTCTGTTTGCAAGTGGTCAATCCTCCCGAGAGCATCACGCAGGCGGCGGCCCAAGTCGGTGACTCTTCCGATCGTCTGCAAAATAATTCGGTGTGATTAGACGCCCTTAAACAAACGAAGGAAACAAAGCTGACCTACCAGGAGTGCCGATTGAGCGGTCAGGGCAACGGCCATAATATCGGGCACAGCACCAAAGGCCTTGTTGTCGGCTGGCAAGGAAATTGAAGCCGCCAGGCTGAGAGCGACGGCCGGATCCTCGCTGGCCGAAGCATCGGATAAAATCGGCGTACCCCTGATCTTCGGTTGAATAACGAACGGAGCCGCCACGTCCGGTTCTTCAAGTCGAGGCCGTTTACTACCAGGGCCAGCTTCTGAAATCGCTTCTCCTTCGGCACCGCGCTTTTGCCCTTGCTCCGAAGTTAGCTGTCCCCGATCGGCTTGTTCTCCGCCCTCTTTTTCCTTGACGGACACAGCAACCTCAACCGTGGCCTGACAAACGGGTTCGAATGGCTTGACCAGGCTGGGATCAGATTCGGCACATTCAGCCTTCTGTCGGGCAGCCAAGCGCTCGGCATTTCTTTTGCGCGCCATCTGCGTTAGGCTCTCCTTCGCCATACCCTCAAAAAAATCGCCGGGTAGATCTCCTAAGTTCGCAAAGATATCCCCAGAGAAATCTGCTCGTCCTGAGGTGGATGGTTCGGTGGCCTCAGATGCCGAGCGCACGGCCTCGTCGCCCTCGACCCCTTTTGCAGATCCTCCAGTCGGATCGGCAATCACTTCTACGATCGGCTCGGCGTCTTCCCCCGAATCAGAAGCTGCGAAACCGATCTGCCGAAGATTTCTGAAGCTGGGAAAGATAAGGGCCGAGAGCTGTTGGTCGCCCGATGGAATCGGAATGTTATCTGCAGCCGAAAAAGTGGTGTAGGTGGGTTCGTAGCGAAGGAGAATATGGGCGGCCCTACCTTGTTTTTGTACGTTTGGGCGGCCGAAATACGTCAATGCAGTCTCGATTTCCCTGAGAACTACGTCGTCAACCGAATTCAAAATTTTCTTCAACCTATTACCTGCAGAAGATAAAAAGCGATCTAAGAAAAGGAAACCGAATAAGGGATAGGCCAATAAACATAAGACATTGCATGTCAACCTGGTTCACCCTTATGCCTGGGAATAGGGTCCAGCCGTTCCTCCCCCTCGGCGAACTCCCAATTACCTCGGACGTTGACCATCACGTCGTCGACCCGCTTACCAGAGCTGGCAAGCATAGTCACTAAATGATGGTCAGTATCTTTGGCCCTGAGAAAATACCGCCCCAGCCGACCAGAGGATTTGGCCAAGGCGTAACAATGCCGAATGGCCGGAATCCCAAGGTTGATCCTAAGGCGTCGATTCAACTCCACAACCCCCATGATGATTCGAAAGAAATTTACATTGGGTTGAGAAGGAATCAAACCCCAATAGCGGAGAACGGCCCTAAGAAGCGGGTGTAAGGGGAAATGAACTCCGCCCTCCGCAATGGACAAAAGAGGGAATACGATCGTATTTTGATCTTCCCTCTCCATGTCGAGTGCGTTGTCCGTGACGAGGGACAAGTGAACGTCGTCAGGAATAGAAAAATGCTTCCGGAAACCAGAGACACGATCCTCAGAAATGAGGTCTTTCAAGTGTTTCGCCATTCTAGCGGAGCCAAGTGTTCGCCGAGGCTAAAATAGCAAATAGAAAATAGGGTTACGAAGAAGGGAGAAGAAGACTTACGAGGAGCGGATGAGACAAAGGAAGGCAGGAAGAGGATGCAGAAAACGCGAGCCACAGAGGGATATGCACTGTCGATCCAAAAAGCTCAGGAAATCGATGGAATATGAATTTGAAAGGACTAAAGTTTCAAATCACAATAAATGCTAAGATACACGAATAGAGCGGGAAAGTGTAATGATGAGCAAAAAAGGCGTGCGCCTCCTGGCGTATTGGGACACGCAAGGCCGCTCGACGCCAAACTTCCTCGAGTCCCGAACCAAACACGCCGATTTAACTGCCGTCAAATAGGGAGTTCGGGGGGCAATTGTGGTAGCCGAATATTCAGTAAAGGTGAAGAAGGAATATTCGGCCGCTAGACGCCAAACGGGCAAAAATCCCGAAGGGACGATCGGCCTAATACGATGACCATGCCGAATAGAGTAGAACCCCTGCAGCCGAATGTAAGGAAAAGTAATGATTGAAAAAGTAGGCCCGGGTCCCGAGGACCAGAAGAGACGAGTATAAATACAATGGTAATGGATCATAAAAGGTATGTAAGAATCACTTCTAAAAACTTAGTAAGCAAGTTTTCTTGAGAAGGAGAACTGACTTGTCCGTCGGAGTGCTAATTCCGGCACCCCCGACCGGAGTTTGTATTTTTGCAGGTGACTAGCAGAGGATCGCTGGCGTCTTTCAGGATCTGAAGAGTATTTCCAAACCACTTTCACCACAGATCCCATATTAGAATTAATTGTTAACTCATCTAAAAGTCTAAATTAAAGAGACAATAAGTTTATTATTTATATTATATCTTCAAAATACACAAATAAATAAATGTAAAAAAAATAAAGAAAAAAGAGGGTTAGTTACATTAGTAGTCCTTCTATTTTGTGTGTTACTTTAGTCCCTTTAATTTTAAGTAAGTCAATTTTAACCCTTAATTTTAGATTGTGTGTCAATTTAGTCTAGTTGATAATGCTCATTAGGGTTTTTGAAATAAAATTGTCATTGAGTTGGTTGAAATTAACTTACTAACTTGAATAAGTTTATAATTTTGCCCATAAAAGCATAATACATGCAACTTATGCGAACATTTTTATCCAAAATAAAAAAGAAAAAAAAATAAAGAAAGATAAAACCAACATTCGTAGTCAATTAGATCTAATTAAGACAAAACAATTAATTTATATTTAAAATCGAGCCAATTGAAATTATATGAACCAAAATAATACAAAGGTGAAAATATAAGAATTACCGGTATAATTTGCCAAAAAACAAAAACAAACAAAAATCCAAATACTGTGTGCATACATTTCAAACATTAAAAAAAAAAAAAAAAAAAGTTCAATGTGTCTTAAACAACACTTTCGCAAACATTTCTTAATTTACATAATAGTATAATTTAGGAGAAGACTGGGACGGTGTTATTAGACTCGTGGAGCCTATTGTGTATCTTATTTTAATGATTCAAACTGTTCAATATATAAATCATGTCGAGTATTTTATCTCTACAAAAAATTACATTGATCGCAAAATTAATATCCCCTTGATCAAAATATATTTTTGTCAATAATTTATTTTTAAAATCATGTTTACCATTAAAAAAAAATATGATTTGATCAAGAGATTATCGATATCTGATCAATATGAATTTTATCAATGATAAAGTATTCGATGAACTCTACGCCTCCGTTTGGGAAGTGGGTTAGCTTTTTGGCTTTTTGGCTTTTTTAGCCTGGGGTTAAAAAGCCTAGTTTGGGAAGGGCTTTTTGACTTTTTGGTTTTTTTGACTTTTTTTGTGAGAGATGAGTGTAATGATTATGGGTTTGATTTGATGTTTTGTTTTTTTGTGGCTAAAATAGTCTATTTTGTTTTTTGTGACTATTTTAGCCCATAACCCACCAAAACCAACTTCCCAAAAATGGTTTAAATTATCGAAAATAGAATCTATAATGAATCCCACAGTTTAATAACACCGCCCAATTTAGTTTCTGAACTAGAGGCAAGTTGCTCCTTTAATTTACATAGCAGTGTGTTAAAATATCACTATAAGATTATTCTCCACGCCCATGGGGAGTAGTATACTGTACAAATTATTAGCTGTTAGTACTATTTGGCACAAAAAGTCCTGTTTTTATTTTGTCGACACCTTTTGGTAACTGTTGTTGTGACGAAATGAATTGGTCTCAAAATATTTTTGTAATAAATTTTTATTTTTAGAAATAAAAAATTTAGGGCTTGTTTGGTTTGTTTTTCGGAGTTGTTTTTGAAAAAAAATTTGGGAAGAGAATTTAGAAATTTTTTTAGTTTGTTTGGTTGTATATTTTGGGAGAGTTATTTTTTTGGGAGTTTGGGATGATTTGATATTTTGAGAGAATTTGAGTAAATATGTATGAGAGAAAAAGTGATTGAGAATGAGAGAGGAGAGAGAAAAAGTGATTGATTGATGTGTAAGAGAAAGAAAGTTTTGAAATTTTTTTGAGAAAAACTCAAACCAAACAAATTTTTAGAAATTTTTTTTCTAAAACTCATCTCCCAAAAACAAACCAAACATACCCTTAATTTCTAAGACTCTTATATGTTGTAGTGTTAAATATCACAATCACATTTTTGTGAATTTTGTATATAATTTTTTTTTTGTCAAATATGTAAACCTCTGTTCTCCAACTCTGGAAAAAAATTAGTAGGTGTTCTCGGAGTTCCAACTAACTCATTTTTATTAACGTTAATATTACAAATCTAAAAAAATTATCTAAAAAAATATTCAAAAAAATACATTTATAAATCACAATTATTTTAGATGAAACTGATATCACACTAATTTTAAATTTATATTATACAACTCATTTTGAGATGAATTTCGAACACCATTGATAATCTTAAGAACGACATGGCCAATCAACTATCCCCAATTTGGAACAGAAGGACTATGGACCCGACATATATACCAGGAATTGAACCAAAAAATGAATAAAAGTAATGTGTGGTGGAGACATATATATTCTTTATCAAGTAAAGTCCACACATGAAATTAACGACTACATGTGTACTCTAATATCAAAAAATGTTCAAGCCGTATTTTGCATGGGAAATCCTCTCATACATTCAATTTCTAGTTTATTCTCTCTTTTTCAATTTTTCTTTTTGTCAATTTGTAGTTGAATAAAAAAGTTTTATGCATGTTTAACATATAATGTTAGGTTTGAAATATGAATTTGGAAGGAATTTTTTTTTAAAAAAATGAAAATATGTATAAAATATAATTATATTTCATTCAAATTGCACTTAACTTTTGTCTTTCTCTTTCCTTTTTCAAATTCTTACCAAAATTTAAGTGTCAAACAGAGCCTTAGTGTGGAGGATAATCCTATACATTATTAAATTTCTTACTATTTTTTTTAAGAAAATAATATATAAGTCTATTTTTTAGACTCAATAATATATAAATGATATGATTGATTAATATTTAGAGAAGATGTGAAAAAGTGTGTTACAACTTTTGATATCTTAATTGATTGTCATATCAAATTTAAAAATTGGGTCTAATTTTTTTACCTGTATAGTAATATCTATTTTTTTTTATCACAGGATAATATATATATTTATTTATGTAGGTATCATTGCCGAGGTAAGGTTATTAAATGACGTTAGTTTTTTGTACCCAAAATTTCTACAATTAAATGACACTAAACAACAAGTGCTTTACATTTATTAGATTACATGGATAAAATTTGCTAACAGTAGTCCATGAGCACATGGATCAGGATTTGGGGTGCTGCTGTGCTTTCAAAGTACAATAGTCTGTTGTGTTCCTTTGTAGAAGGTCGTTCTGAACCATTCATATTGTAAGGTTCGCCAAGAATATTATCTATATAAAAAATTAAGTTAACCAGATATTTATAATCTCATGATTAAGTCCTAATTATTTTTAAAAATTTATGAAAATTACGTTAATCATTAATTTTTATAAAAATTAATGTGCTTTTGTTATAGGGCTGCAAATATCTAATCAACTTAACTTTTTACATAGATAATTTCCTCGACAAATCCTATAATATAAACGGTTTGAATTATCGAAAGAGACTCGGGGACGACGCTCACAAGAGAACACAACAGTATGTTGTGCCTTTGAGCACAGTAAGATTACCAAATCCACATGGATCATGCTTGCATATATATATATATATAGAGAGAGAGAGAGAGAGAGAGAGCAAGCTATTAGAAACTCTTTGACAATGAACATGTCTTTGGGTTTCAAATCAAAAGTTACATTTAAAAAAAGAAAAGAAAAGGGAAATTACATTTACCGTAAAATAAATACAAATCAATAAAAAATATATAATTTTAATTATTAATGTTGATAAAATCTTCTATTGATTTGTAATTAATTTTGTAAAAATACACTGATCTGTAATATCCCCTACAAAAAATATAAAACAAAATATGTGAACCCAACAAGAAAAGAGAATGAGATTGAGAAAGGGACTAAACCAGAAACAACAATGTAGAGGAAAATTATAAGGCAATTGATGATAATGACATGTAACCTTACCTCCTCTTCCTTCTTCTTCTTCTTCTTCTTCTTCTTCTTCTTCTTCTTCTTCTTCTGCTGCTGCTTTTTCTTGTTCTTCTTCCCCTCCAGCTTTTTGAAACGCGCAACAACAATGCAGAGGAAAATAATAAGGCAATTGATGATCTAATTGTTAATTCATCTAAAAGTCTAAGTTATTAAAGAGACAATAAGTTTATTATTTATATTATATCTTCAAAACACACCAATAAATAAATGTAAAAAAAGTAAAGAAAAAAGAGGGTCAGTTACATTGGTAGTCCTATTTTGTGTGTTACTTTGGTCCTTTTAATTTCAAATAGGTCAATTTTAACCCTTAATTTTAGATTGTGTGTCAATTTAGTCCAGTTAATAATGCTCATTAGGGTGTTTGAAATAAAATTGTTATTGAGTTGCTTGAAATTAACTCATTAAGTTGAATAGATTTATAATTTTGCCCATAAAAGCGTAATACATGCACCTTATGTGTACATTTTTATCAAAAAAAGAAAAAAAAAATTGTAACCAATTGGATCAAACTAAGACAAAACAATTAATTTATATTTAAAATTGAGCCAATTGAAAATATATGAACCAAAACAATACAAAGGTGAAAATATAGGGATTACCAGTATAATTTGTCAAAAATAAAAAAACAAAAACAAACAAAAATCCAAATATTGTGTGCATACATTTCAAACCCAAAAAAAAAAAATCAAACTGCCTTCAACAACACTTTTGCTAACATTTCTTAATTTACATAGTAGTTTAATTTAGGAGAAGGCTGGGATGGTGATGTTGGGGCCGTGGGCCTATCATGTGTCCCATTTCAATGATCTGAACTGTTTAACTGAAAATCTAGGATTAGCATTGAGCCAGAGTCTATTGAAGCTAGGCTTCTATTGGGATTAGGTCAGTGTTGGCTATAAAAGAGAGGTACCCTCGTGGGTCTAAGATACGCTTTTTGTATTCTGAATAGTGAGTTAAGCACTTTTGCTATCTTTGAGAGATAACTGACTTGATCGTCGGAGTGCCCTCAGGTGGACAAACCACCGCCGAAATCTAATCTTTTTGTGACAGGTTGTTCGGGCTTAATCTATTCTGCCGGTGTTCTCCAGCTGAGTACCTGTTCGGGCTTAATCTATTCCGCCGGAATCTAATCTCGTCCTCAATTGTAATTAGGGGAGCCCAGGGGGCATCTGATTTCATAGACCCCGAGGCTGTCGCAGACTCTGACCTCGGTTTCTTTAACCGGGTTGATTCAGAGGGAGCAGCCTCGGCGGGCCTCTTTTCGGTGGCTGAGGCACTTTTTTCCGCCTCAGCAATTTTGGAGATCGGCAAGGTGTCCTCAGAGTCGATCTCAGTTACTGTTGCTTTAGGTTGGGCTTTTTTCAGTCTTTTCGGCTTTGGCTTTAGCTGAGACTGGGATGGTGAAGGTTGCGCGGTGATAGAGTTGGGGATGTCGGCTAGAAGGTCGTCTGCTACAGCCTCATCTCGACGGTGGCTACAGATCGACATCGACGTTTGCATTGAGAATGCGATATTAGTTGTGGAGCCGAGGTTGACGGCTGTTCTGCGGGATCAGAAGTTGATCCCTGATCTAGCCGAGGTGATAAAGTTGTAGGGGGAGTTGTGGCAGAAGGAAGAGACTTGCTCTTCTTCGGGACGTCGGGCAACGTTGATCTATAGGTTGGGATGAAATTTAGAAGCAGAGGAGCCTTGCGTTGATTAACAGGCAAGTCCAGTAGCTTCTTGAAATCTTTACTGGGATAGAAGTTTTTGTGGAAGTCCTTCGGGGGCTGAGGAAGAGCTACAAAGACAAAACAAATAGAGGTTAGAACATATAAAAGAAAATCAAAGTAAGAAAGACTTGAAAGCAAGTAAAGGTGATGCTGGGCTCTTACCATCTCCCTTTTTGAAAACTGTTCGGCTTAGGGGATAGAGGTAAAGGTTATCATCTGGTTGGAACTCCCAGTTGCCCAAGACGATGAGGTAATCATCTCCACTACCCTTGTTGAAGTTCGGGAGGTCGGCAACAAGTTTGTATTCCGTAAATCTCAGCTTAAGGTAGTAGATATAACCCTTTTCTAACTTCAGGTCGCACATTGTGTAACAGTATTGGATGTCGGCAAGAGTAACCCTAGCATTCTCTTTTTTGGCTAAGGCAATTATACCATTATTAACTCGGTAGGAGTTAATGGCAAGCTGCATTGGGTTCAGTTTGTAGTAGTGTAGGACTTCTCAGAAAAAGGTGTCAAGAGGGAACCTAAGCCCACACTCAGCAAAGGCTACTACTGGGAAGGGCATAGAGTCATCCATGGGCATGATGGAGTCTTCCTCCCCAGCCAACCTAGGATGAACGTCGGCAGGGATGGCAAACTCCTGCCTGAAGTATTCTAGCTTAATTGGGGTGTCTACCCTACACCTCCACATACCCATGACGTTGGCTACAGGGACGAGGTGTTGGATTTCAGAAAGAAGTGTTTTGTCAAGGTTTGAGGGACCTCAGCTAAAAACTAAAACGTGTGCTAAGGCAAATTTTTTTGAGCATCTAAAGGGTTTTAGGTTAGGTTTTCCAAAAGGATCAGAGTTCCACAACAAATCCCAAAACCTAAGTCTATGGAAACAAAAATTGAAGGCAAGATTCTGGAAGACACACGGAAAATAGAAACAAGAATGTGATTCAGAATCAGGAAAAGTAATGAACTATCAAGAACATTGTGACAGAGTGTGTACAAGGGTGCGAGGCCAAAAACAGTGGCAAAATGAACAAGTGTGTGAGCAGTGTGTGTATACTCAAGAATGGATTGGGCAAAAGCAAAGTCATAAGATAAACGTGCTCAAATATATGATTAAATTCATACGCACAGATTTATAATCAAGAACGTGAACAGTATGCCAATGACAACAAGTAATGCAGCGAGGTTTTTTAAAAGAAAAGCGCAGACTGATAAAGGGGGAAATAGTGCCTCACCGAAGAAAAATGAAGCCAGTGTAAAGTACGCCGAGGTCAGATGGTGGCCGTAAGTAGAGAAGAATAGCAAAAACTTCGTCGGATGAGGTGAACGGAGTAGTTGCAGAGCTTGAGAGCTTGAAACAATGACGAATTTGAGAAAGTTAGAGAGAGAGAGTTTGAACAAAAATGATGGTGAAAAAGTGAAAAGACGGAGAGATGGATAATTTTTTATCAAACACACGGAATGGCGGCAAAATTGCAATTAATGTGCCTAAGACGATGTGCTTGTCAGACGGTGCACACAAGTGCGATGTGACTTCATGGCGTGTGTCAGGTATAACTCAGTAGGAGAAAGACGCGTGGCAAAAACAATTGAAATACTGTGCGTGACAGCTCATACGCGTGTTGAAACTCTTGGAGTTCTTGATTTAATGGAGCAGGACCTTGGCTAGGGAGACGATCTCGGCTGAGAAACTTGAACAAACTTGGTTATTGGTTATGAAGCATTGGTGAAAACAGACTAAGTCTTGGTCGTATTGAGCTGACGAATGATGACCTCGGTAATGAGGACAAAGCGAGCTTAGCCGACGTACTAAATGGAAGAAACGATATAGGTTCCATCACCTCAGGATGCCGAGGTAATAGAACCTAAGGGGTAGTTGTGGGGACATAATTTTTGAATGACAATACGAGGCCGAGGTGGCACTGAAGTGCCAGCCGATGTGCCACATGTCTTGGTCATGGCGCCGAGATAATCTCGGCTAGGCTGAGGTTATCTGCGAAGATACTGGAATTCGAGATAAGCGGATAAAAGACGAGAGTCCTAGAATGAGAGAGGACTTCAGTTTGGATAAAGATAAGACTCTTAGAGAGTTTATTCCAATCTATTTGGGAGTCCAGGATTAGCATTAAGCCAGAGTCCATTGAAGCTAGGCTTCTATTGGGATTATGTCAATGTTGGCTGTAAAAGAGAGGCACCATTATGGGTCTAAGGTACGCTTTTTGTATTCTGTATAGTGAGTCAAGCACTTTTGCTATCTTTGAGAGATAACTGACTTGATCGTCAGAGTACCCCCGGGTGGACAAACCACCGCCGAAATCTAATCTTTCTGTGACAGGTTGTTCGGGCTTAATCTATTCTGCCGGTGTTCTCCAGCTGAGTACCTGTTTGGCAGTGTAGTCAGAAATTGACACACACAATATGCATTTTAATAATTTTATGTCTCGTGTTATAAAAGTGTAACTTACATAAATATATATATATATATAATAAATTTCATAAAAATGAATATTTTTAATATTTAATTTTTAAAAAAAGTGAAAAAAGTAGAATAAAATTAATTGGTAAAATATTTGTAGTATGTATAATTCTATTAATTTTTATTTATGGGTAATTTAGATGAAGTAGAAGTCTTTTAAATATTAAATATGAGAAAGAATTTTGGTAAGGGTATATTGATCTGGAATTTTAATAATAAAAAAGGAAAAGATAAAAAAGGGCGATGTGCTACATAATAGAAAAAAGTTAAAGGTAAAACAATACTTATTTATTTCTTTATTTATTTTGATAATCTTAATCCCATCATTTTATAAAGGGTGAATTACAAATATACCCCCTGAGGTTTGCTTAAAGTACAGATTGCCCCATGTGGTTTGAAAAATTACAAATACCCCATTGTTATAATTTTTTATTTAACAGAATTAATTAAAAAAATGAAATTCATAATTGCTCTCATATAAAATAATAAAATTATCTAAATTATTAATTGAAACATATTTTTAATATCACTAAAAATTGTTAGTTGACTTGATGATTTATTAATAAAAGGGCAATTTATTATGAAATTAGAAACCTTATATAGCGATCCAGGTTTTACCCCAACCTTTGTTGTGTTCCGAACTCGGGTTCCGTGGTTGTATGTTGTTGTCTATGTCTTGTTTCCTCCCTTTAATTCTTTGATTTTGAGTTTTGAGACTTGTTGGGCGAGTTTGGAATAGATTGGTTGTCTATTGGTGCAAATGGTTGCTACCCAGGTTTTGGCTTCTTTGCTCGAGCAAGGCTTTTTGCGCTCGAGCGAGCCTTGGGTATTTGCTTCTTCGCTCGAGTGAGGGTTCCTGCGCTCGAGCGAGAATTGAGAGTCCTCAGGTTTCTTTCTTAGACGCAGCTTTCGCTCGAGCGAGAACTTTTGTGCTTGAGTGAGACGCATGTTGTTTGTTCCTTCGCTCGAGCGAAAACTCTTGCGCTCGAGCGTGCGTCTGCATTGGTGGCAGACTTGAAAATTTGCATTGTATGCTCGAGCGACGCTTCTTGCGCTCGAGCGAGAACACTTGTTGTGTCTGGTCGCTCAAGCAACAACTCCTTCGCTTGAGCGAGCTTCGCATATATCAGTTTGCAGCAGCGTGATTTTATATCACTTTTTGGTCCCTTCTTCACTTAAAACCCTAGATCGGCTGCCCCTCTCTCTAAAATACCCTCTTTCTCTACAAATACTCCTTGATCTAGAGTCTCTCTACCATACTCCCTTTGTAAAAATGCTAGAATTTGGCATGAGCCTCCTTTTGATCCAAAAAAGTTCAACTTTGGAGAATCTTCAAGTTTCTCCTTCTTTCTCTTTGAGCTTCTCCATTTGAGGTAGGGATGTTCTACTCTTTATTATGAGTTTTAACCTAGATGTGTGTCATCTTTGCATTAATGATGGAGTTGGGAAGTTTGGGTGGAGTTAGGGTTTGGGATTGAATTTGTAAAAGAGGGATTTTCTATTTTGGACTCCATATGTGTATGTGAGGTCTTGAAAATGGGGTTATTAGTGTTTAATGGGTGAAATCTAGCCTTGGGTGCAATATTTGGGAAAGAATGAAAAATGCCCTAGTTTGAATGAAGCGAACTATTTTTTATAAATAATGAGATCAATATGGAAATGTGGAATTGGTTTGGGAATTGTGAAATTGGGGGGAAAATGTGATTAAATGGGGTAGTTGGATTGATAGATCACTCACCTATGGAAAATTTGGTAAATTATCTGTTGATAGATTTATTTATCTGTTTAGAAATATCTGTCTTGGGCTATCGGTAAAGAATAGTCATGATTGTTGTAGAAAATGAATGAGGATTAGGAAAATTGAAACTAAACAATTGAATTATGTCATTGAATATGACAGTTGATTTAAATCATTGAATACGTGAATGGATGAGTCATTGTATATGACATGTGTTTAAATACATTGTATATGTATTATTGTATGAGAGGAGATAGGGGATGTACTCCATTGTTTAGAAGGAGATAGGGGATGAACTCCATTAATAATTAAGTTGGCCGGAGTGTCCAGGGTAAAAGTCCCAAAATCTTATATTTATGGATGTCGGTTCCCTCGGACGTGATTCCGTAAAATGGCAAGAAATAGAAGTGTTGAATTGATGAATGTGTTGAATTGTGAACCATTGAGTTGTAGTCTCATATTGGATGTTTTGATAATAATGAACTTGATTAATTGATTTACCCGACATGGGAGAAATGGAAATGAAATGAGATATTGGCTATCTATATTAACTGATCTTGAAAAGAATACGTATTGGTTAATAATGTTGCACTTTTATCTGATGCTCATATTTTAGTTAATTCTCATATATGGTTTAGCATATCTCTTCTAGGCTTTGGCTCACCCTACTTGAGACACCATTTTCAAGTACAGGTGACATACCGCCTCCAAGGACATAGCTTGGGAGGTTTAGGAGCTGAATGCTTCATTTCGCATGTTTTGCTTTGTGTTTAATGTAAATTCAAGCCGAGGGCTTTATATGTAAAAGAATAGCTTTGTTGATAGTCTATTACTTTCATTCGTTGTGTAAGCTAATAGTGGTGTTGCAATAATCATGACTTTAGTCTTGAAGAATAGCAGTATGAATTTTTATGTGTACTATTTTGGGGTACTGAGGCACTAAATGTTGATCTGTGTCTCTTCTCCACAGAAACTCTTTCCAATATTTCTTCTTCTATTCAGTAAGGCACTAAATGTTGGCAATGGACCATATTTTCTTATTATTTTATTTTCTTAATCCATTAGAAATTATAGCAGTGTGCTTGCAGCTAGATATTGATAGTGGCATGCAACAAAGGACACCGATTTTATTGCTGTCTAGGGAATTTTGACAAATTCTCTGCTTGAATTAGTATTGTGTTGAAAACTTGGAATACTTTGCTTTAAATTTGTTTTTATTAAATGGATTTTATTGCAATCTTGGTACTAGCAACCGATCCTTAGATTATATATGTGGTTTGGCATAATTAATTATTGGTTTGAATTGTGGTAATTGTGTTCTGCATGCTGCTAAACTTTTTAATTGGTTGGTCCATACAGGTGTTGTATTGGCTTCATGGGTGTACTTTTTTTTATTTAATCAATGCTTGGATATGTTGGTATGGGGGTTTTATGTTCTGTTGCTGAGAAAGGGAGTCAAATACTAATATTTGAATTGTCTTGGATGACCAAAGAATGCCGTTACTGGTTTTTAAATTGTTGCAATGATACCAAAATCTATGCTAACTGGACTTGAATTTTTTGGTTTGCAGTGGTTTTGTTGGTGGCATTTAAGCGAGGACCAAATTTGTTGGAGTCTGAAACAATTTTGTTTCTGATTAAAGTATGGTATGGTGAAATGTAGTGTCAGTTTAAGGTTTACTTTGATGTGGGAAATAATCTCAGGAAAGTGAAAGGTGTCTTTGAAATTTAGCTTGGTTTGGGAAGAGTTGAGTTTGCCTTTTTTTTTTTTGGCCTTTTGGCTAATTTAGCCTAGCTAAATTAGTTTTGTTTGGGAAAAGCTTTTAGTTGTTTTTTATTTGAATTAAAGTACTTATTATTATTATTATTATTATTATTATTATTATTATTATTATTATTATTATTATTTCCATTTTAGGTTTGATGTTATAGTTATATCTTGAGAGGTACTTTATTATATAGATTTGGGCTGCCATTCTCTCTCTCAATCTGGGTTTATTTCCTGTTCTTCAACTGGTTTTCCGCTTGGGGTTTCAATATGTTTCTGCCTTTTCCCTTCTCTCTCTGTTTTTTTCAGCTCTGATGGTTGTGTTTGTTTCCCTAGCATTAAGCAATTGTGGTGCTGCTACTGTTGGGAAAATTGTAAAACACATGCTGCTGTTCGGAAAATTGTGGTGTTGTTGCTGTTGGGAAAGAAACGAATTGTTTGAGGGATTTAACCCATGTTAACCAGGTAATTTGATTTCTCTTTTTTTCCCTTTCTCTCTATCTCTTTCTTTTTGGCTCTCCTTTCTGGAATAGCTATGCTCACATTTTCTGCCCACAAAAAAAAAAAAAAAAAAAAAAAAGAGTATGAAGAGTAATTGAGTTATTGAGTAAAAAAGAAGAGTAATTGAGTAATTGTATGTGAAGTCTGAATTCTTCTATGATTTTTTTTTTTTGAAGTGTTGGTGCTGTGAAATGTTCTATTTTGGGGTTGGAATTGGATTGTTTTACTATGAAACTTTTGGGTGGGGCTGTTGGCAAAATTGAGGGTTTAGTTGAAGTGCTGGTAAATTGGTGATGCTGAAGTGCTAAATTTGGAGTTTATTTGGGTTACTAATAAATTGGTGTTTCATTTGAGTTTCATAGAATTTTGTTTTTTCCTGTGAATTCACTCCCTACTCTTTCAAAAGAAAAAAAAATTGTGCTGTGTTGTGTGACTCTTTTGGGTGTCTGTCCACTTCAGATTTCTTTTGCTGTGTTTCTTTACATGTTTGTACCAACTGTTTTTTTTTTTTTAATATTATAAAACTTGTAGCTTTCTTGCTATTTTGAGGTTATAAAAATATATAAGCCCTTGGTTGGATTGTAATGGGTGAGAAAAGAATAGAAATGACACAACACATCACATTGGTTTACTGCATGTAAAGGCATTACTGTCATGGATATAAACTATAAGCTATGAGATTGAGGCCCTTATCACCCATTTTGATTTATTTTAATTCATTTTGGACCATAATGCATCTTGCAGGCAGTCTGTAGTTTATGGAAAATTTTACTTTCCTGTATGATCCAAAGGTTTAGTCATGGAATTCTTGGGGTTTGTTTAGAATTTCTTGGGTTGTGTCTGTTTGTTTTGCCTATCCCCTTCTCTCTCTATTTGATTGCTAACTATTAAACCTATTTTGCTATCAGTTTCTTCATTTTCATTTTGGTTGTTTTAGGATTCGTTTGAGAGTGGAATGAACAAGAGCCTAATTTCCTTATGCTACGAACAATTAATCAAGCTGTCATGTGCTTGAATGTTTTTGTTGTTTTATTTTATTTAAATTTTGTCCTTCACAAATTTCACAAATTTCAATTACATTTTGATCCTTACATTATTTACAATGTTGCTTCAGTTGCCTTCATTATTGCTTATAAAATGTTGTTGTGAGGTGTATTTTATTGCTTTAGAATTGCCAATTACATTATTGCTTTACTTGCCTTCCCACCCTCTGTTTCTTCCCAGTCCGACAAAGGCAATGGAAACTAAATCTATTCTACTTAGCTTCCTTTGCTATTTTTTAAATAGAACTCTGTGGTGATCGTTCTTGAATATATGTGTGAGTCTATAAAGTTGGATCAAACTGAGTTTTCTCAATTGTGTAGTTGTATAAATTATAATTATAATTATAATTTGATCCTAATATTATTTATACCGTGCCTTCAGGCACGAGCATACGCTAGTACTTTTATAATACAATAGAACTAAAATTATTAAAACACACAAATAATTTAACTGAAATTAATATATATATATAAGTATTCAAGTAACAATTTTATAGAACAATAGCGATAATATTATCAAAATAAATAATTAAAATCACACTTTAATTTTAATTTTAATTTTTTATAATACACTTTCTACCATCAAATATTTTTTGAAAAAAAAAAATAGCACATGCATTGCACGAGTCATCTGCTAGTATATATTATTAAAAGTAATATTTGTTCTCAATTTTTCTCCCTCCTATGTGGCACATCTCTTATTTATTTTTTTTTTAAAATGCCACATCAATATATCCTTTTACCAAATTCTTTTTAAAATTTATTATTTAAAAGATTTCTACTTAATCTAAATTACCCATAAACAAAGCCTAATAGGATTATACATACTAAAAATATTTTACCAATTAATTTTATTATACTTTTTTTTTTACTTTTTTATAAATAAAATATTAACATTATTTCTTATTTTTATGTCTTTCTTATTTATAATATTAATTATATTGAATTTCTTAAATAATTAGAATCACTTTTATTTTTATAATAATTATTTCTAATATCAAGTTATAATTTAATATCATATAAATTTATTATATATATTTATTTAAGTTACATTTTTGTAGCATGAAAGGTTAAAATTACTAAATGAATTTTTCTTTTATTGTGCTATAATTTAAAATTATTATATATATTTATTTAATTTAAATTTTTATACCACGATAGAGCTAAAATTATTAAAATACACATAAATAATTTATTTAAAATTATTATGTGTTGATTCAAATACCACTTTTATAAAAGGGTAAATTACAAATACATCTCTTGAGGTTTGATTAAAATACGAATTGCACCCTATAGTTTTGAAAATTACATTTCACCCCCCAAAGTGTAACGCCCCCGAATTATGATATAATCAACCATTCATAAGATCCATAAACATAATAGAAAGTTATATATTTCATTCATCAGAGTCTTCTTTACAAAAGATATCAATAAAATAAATGCCCTAAAGGCTTGCAGCTTTCCAGGAGATAACTTGGTTACAACAAAAGAAGAGTTCCTTTAACAGCTTCCTCAAACAGCAGCAACACCATAATCTATTATTGTTCAAATGTTTCTATCCAAAAACATTAGCGTTCTCATCACCTATAAGACCAAAAACTATATCGAAGTTTAGCAACTTAATCATTCTCGAACCAAAATAGTTTATCAAAAAATGCTCATTCTAAATCATCATCCTTCACATAGTTGGCCAAATTTATTTTATTTTATTTTTTTTCTCTTTAATGATTATTTGGAGATTGTGCCTCATCCAGAACTCAAAGGTTAACTTCTCTCCAAATTTTTAATGACAAAAGTTGTTAAATATGTTGGAATTTGGATGGATGTATATGTTATAATCTATCTTCTTCCTCAATCTGTGTACAATAAACCTAGTTTAAACCCAGATAAACAATCAAACCTTGAAGCCTCAGGTTTGGTTGAGAGAGAGAGAGAGATCGACCTTGTCAGGGAAGGTGAGAGAACAATCGGAACATCGAACAACTCTTTCCCAACAAAACAAAATTAAAAAATACACATACAATAGAATTAAGCAAAATCTCATAAGTTATTGGCAAAAGCGGCACCAAACATTCTAACACAAATTTTCTAAAAAAACAAAGAATGCTCTAAGGTTGAGAATTTAAAAAAAAAAAAAACATTACCACTTTTTGAATTTGAAACAGAATCATTATACTATATTTTGAATCAAAACAACCATTTACCCCAATCAAAACATTACTATTTACCCCAATCTATCAAAAACAGAAGCATTATACTATTTTTTGAATCAAAACAACCATGAGAAACCATGAAACAAACGTTTGCAATTTATAGTTTCTCTGTAAATAAAATGTATATAAACCAAAAACCCAAATAATTTCAAAAGAAAGAAAGATTAAGGAGAGAAGAGGAGGAGAGGGGTGGAGGGAAAAAAAAGAGCACAAAATACCAAAAGATCCAACAAAAGACCCAATAAGTAATAGACCCCAAAAAAATAAATTTTCTAAAATTTTGAGTAATGAAATAGATATAATAAAAAACAAAAAATCGCTTAGAATTTATACCTTTGATTATATCGAAAACCCATAAATTGATGACCTACAACAAAAAGACACAACACAACATGAAAATGGCGGAAAGAAACAAACTGAAATTTAGGAAAACTAATTATTAAAGGGAGAAAGGCACTCCCATATATACTTTAAATGGAAAATATTGACAAAGAAATCAAAATTGTTTCCTAAAAAATGGCCAAAGTAAAAGGCTTCCAGAGCCATCCAATAGATAATTTACTTGTGACTAAAGCCATTCCCAAATATATTCTAATCCAAGCTTAAACCAATGCCTTATAGATAGAGTGTAACTTTATGGTAACTGTTACATAAAAGAACAATTCAATCCAATAAAACATAGCCCAAGAAATATAATTCTGACAAAACAAAATTCTCAGACCAACCTCAATGTAAAATGCAACTACTCCCAAGTCTTCTTATTAGTCCCAGCAATAATATGTCCCAGAAAAACCACCACTCTTCAGGCTATCAAATATCAATACAATTTACCCATTAAAATCAGCATATGTATTGATTAAAAATCAGCATCCAATTCTGCATGTAGTGACAAAAACCCAATAGACTTCATGTGTGAAATAATGAGAAAAACAGAGGGCTAACCAAACCAAAAAGACAATGCTGGTTTAAAAATAGGCTTTATGTGTGAAAGAATGAGAGAAGAAGCGAGTGTTAACCAAAACCAATAGAGCATGCTATTTTTTTTATAAAAAAAAATAAGAAAAAAAAAAGAAGAAGAAGAAGAAAAAGAAGCAGCCTATGACAGTTTGTAATAAGGTGCTCATGGCTAAAACAATCAAATCCAAAATTCAAAACTTATTTTGCTGGAGAAATTCAAATCAGAACATGCAAAATGAAACCGAGTAATGACAATTGCCATCTAAGCAAGCATAAACTAATTCTTCCAATCCAAAATAGATGTATCCGCCATGTTCCCATTTTCATCTCCACTTCTCCCTTCATGCTTCTTGTTTTTCTGTAAATCCAAACTCCAAATAATGTGTCTAAGGATTTGGCAACTAAAACTAAGTTAACAATGACAATATAATGGATTACCTGATATTGGAAGCACTAAAAAATTTTATTCAAAAAATGAAGTTTTTCAATTTAAGTCAACAATAAGAAATTTTACAAACTATGTCACACTCAATTAAAACTATTTCGTAAGAGTCTTCAATTTTGTAGAGTATAAGCAAAGATATATTCAAAGTAAGTTATAAACACCAAACAAAGCACACCTGTATTAGCCTACTGCTACCAATCACAAATGAGATTCAACGGTCCTGAAGAAAAAGAAAAAAAAAATAGAGAGAGAGAGAGAGAGAGAGAGAATAAGAAATGGACCATAGCAACTACAAAAATACACTTTCAGTTAATAAGAAAAATTTATAGATAAAATTTATAAAATCATTTAGTAGAAAAGAACCATGCTCATCTTTAGAAACTTTGCACTAAAATAGGTTATGCATGCTCCAAAATATAATGATTGAAGAACCAAAAAGTAATGATCGAAGAACCATACCATTTGTGATACATTTTGTGTTCCCATTCCTGCGTGGCTTTCATTTTCTTTTTTGTTAAGACACCTTAGCGTTTTCTTTTTCCTTTTGAAAAAGAAATAAAATTTATTAACAGAATAAAAAGAAATAAAGGTCCCACTCATCGTGGATTGCAACGCTAACATTTCAATCTTGAAAAAATTGAACCTGTATATAGTAAGAATTTACACAGATGTAGAGATAGCTTAGAAATTGATATATAATTAAAACTCAAAGCACTAAAAAGCAAACAATTCAACAACAGCAACAGCAACTCAAAGCCTAATGAACCACCAACAGCAGCACAGCAACCACAGCAGCAAACAACTCAACAACAGCAACAGAAACTCAAAACCACCACACCAGCAGCAGCATAATCAAACAGAACAGAGCAAAAAAACCAAAACCAGAGCAAAAACCCCAGCAAAACAGCACACAACAACAGCGAAAATTAGTAGAATTGAGAATGAAGACCCAAGACAACTCTCGAGTTATTAAAAATTGAAAACAACTCTGTACGGACCAGTTTCCGCAATAGAGTATGATGGAACTTCGTGGACGAACCATGGTGCACCAATGGGTGAAGGCCTGCACAAGGAACAAATAGTTAGGCTGCCCGACCGGGGGTTGGTCGGAAACCCCTCCGACGGTCGAGTCAGTACCAGAGTTTGGTAGAGACAAGATAGAGAAGACCAATGTGTTTCTAGAGTTTACAGATCGCCCCTTTCAAGGAGAGTCTACGTTACCTTTTATAAGAATCGTATGATTTATTCATCAAGCTCCCTCGTTCTTCGCCTAGTCTTCAGCCGTGATTGTAGCACATCCCTTAATAGAGGGGAGCAAGATCCGTCATTCGCGGGCACCATGTGCCCTTTACTTTACATGGTATTGATTGATCTGTTAGCACTCATGATGTCGTTGAGTGGAAGCCTTGGATCCCATGTTATGGACTTATCCACTTCGGAGTGGGGAGTGGTGCTAAGGCCAGGCCCATGGTCTTCCCTTCTTCGGAGTGGGGAGTGGGGAGTGGTGCTAGGGCCAGGTCCATGGTCTTCCCTTCTTCGGAGTGGGGAGTGGTGCTAGGGCCAGGCCCATGGTCTTCCCCTCTTCGGAGTGGGGAGTGGGCCAAGACTAATCCCTTAGCTTGGCCCATCATAGAGTGGAGAGAGAGAGCCCACTTCGGAGTGGAGACCTTCGTCCAGTCCAACAAGGCTCTATACAACTAGGCTTGAGTACGGAGTAGAGACCTTCGTCAGTACGGAGTAGGGACCTTCGTCCAGTCCAGTAGGGACCTTCGTCCAGTCTAGTAGGGTCCTTCGTCCAATCCAACGAGGTTCCATACAAATAGGCTTGAATAATTGTGCCCCCTTCATTTGCCCCCTGGCTTGCACTAAAAATTATTGAGTGGAAGCCATTATTATATCTCGGCCAATTTAAAGATTTTGATTTGGCATGAAAGTTTGTCCTGACTGCCATTGCGCGTATGCAAAACACGCAAAAAGAAAAATAAGATACGAATACAGAGATATGGGGTTTCGAACCCCTGACTTCAAGCTCAGGCCACAGCCCAAACCACTAAGCTAAACCACTGAGCCAAGCTACTCTTGTGATCAGATATTCAAACAATTATCTATATGTATGAGACACATATACATCAAAACAAAACAAAATAGAAGAAAAACTCATTGCGGGTTTCGAACCCTTAACCTCGGGCTCAACCTCTCCATCCTTAGACGCCGAACCAAACCACTCAACCAAGTCACTCTTGTGACACGATTAGTCGAATAAATGTATATAATACATAAATATACAATATATATACATATATGTATTCCTTCGAAAACTGCGTCTGACACGCGGTTTGCTTTTGCATCGATGGGCCGACAAAAGCAAACTTCATCGATTACCGCTCACCTCGACTCTCTCTCAATCTTGTCTTCTTCTCTTTCTGTATTATTCTGAATCGGAATTTTCCCCTCTTCTACTTATTCCCTCATATCCCTTTCTTCCTCATCACTCTCTTCCATCTCCCTCTTCATCACTCTCTTCTGTTTCCTCTTCCTCATCGAGAGAAAAGAGAGACTGAACGGAGGAGAAAAGTTGTCTCAAAACTCAATCTGTTCTCTGTTATTTTTCTGACTTTTCTTTCTTGCTCTTTACATCTCTCACCACACATGGCCTTATCTCGCACCCTCACTCTCTTTCCGGACCTCAATGATCCGAGCTCCTCTGGATCAAGTGTCCCTGCTCCTACCCTTCCTAACCTTCCTAGACCGAGTGCCCCTGTTCCCATTCTTCCTAGTTTTCCTATGATATCAGTTGAGCAAATCATGGCTGCTCAATCTGATATTGAGGCCAACCACTTCACACTAAGCTCTTGCATGGAAACCGTGACTGCGGTTACCAAATTATCTCATCGGTTACAGAATAGAACCATTGAAGTACAAAAGCTAAATTCCCAACTTTCTCTGCTCCAGAGCATGTACAAAGATGCACGAGCAGAGATTTGCGCTCTAAAGGCAGAGAACAAAGAGTTGAAGCGAAAGACCACCGTCATGACCCGACTCGGAGCACCTTCGTACTTCACCTTTGACAACCAGCAGGGAGTCATATCCCTCGTCAGTCCTGCACATACTGAGGCAGAGCCTTCAAAGGTCAACCAGCAGGGAGTCAAATCCCCCGGCGGTCCTGCGCGTACTAAGGCAGAGCCTTCAAAGGTCAACCAGCAGGGAGTCAAATCCCCCGGCGGTCCTGCACGTACTGAGGCAGAGCCTTCAAAGGTCTCCCAAAGCGACAAAAAAAGGAAGGGCTCGGCGGGAGAGTCGAGTAAGTGAAGTCGGCATGTGGCTGTTATCCAAAACAAGAGCCTTCTCTTTTCTTTTTTTTTCTTTTTTTTTTTTTCTTTTTTTTTTTTTTTAGTGTTGGAGTTCGGCTAGTTTGACATCGTCATTTTGTAAGGCCGAGCTCCTCTTTTTGTAATGGATGCTTTATAGTAATACCAAGCTTTGTTGCATTTTTGTATGTCTTGAACTTCAATTTCTAATTTTTGCTTGCATGTGTTATGCTTGCCCCCGGCCGAGCAGGGGCTCTCTAGAGAAGGAGGCCGCCTGTTTGGTCTGACTAGGCTCCATGTCGTAGAAAAATTGGAAGAAATAACTCTTGATGCCCCCAATCCGAGCAGAGACGCCGTAGGGAAGGAGGCCATTTGTTCGGTAAAACTAGGCTTTATGCCTTAGAAAAATTTGAGGAAAGAATTTTCCATGCCCTCTGGCCAAACAGAGGCTTCGTGGCCGGGTGGACCGTTTATTTGGGCAAAATAGGCGTTGTGCCTTGGAAAAATTAGAAGAAAGAACTTTCCATGTCCCTAGCTGAGCAGAGGCTCCGAGACTATATAGGGCGTCTAGTCTGGCAGACCAGGCTTTGTGCCTTAGAAATGTCTAGTTGGATTCAGCCGGGCATTTCGTTGCTCGGCTTTTACTTGATTCGGTCAAGCTTAACTCATCGTAGAGTGTAACTCGGCTCTTCGTTGAGCGCGAGTTGTTACCATGGACCATGCTTTCAAGTAACGATACTTGGCAAAAATTCCACCAAGCTATACCACTTGGCGCCCTACTCCAACCGAAGGGCCGAGTTTGCAGGCTGGGGCGTAGGTTAAAACCTGTAACCCGTTCTTGCTCAATTGTCAAGCGAAAATATGTACGACACATATGAAAAAGAACACAATTCATAGGGAAAAGGTGATTTCAATAATACTTAGAGAATTACGATTACATTCAAAAGCTGCTTAGATCATTACATCACTGATAGTATTTCTTCAAGTTGGCAACATTCCAAGGACGAGGAATGGACTTGCCTGCTAGGTCAGTCAAGTAGTAAGCTCTGTTGTCTAAGGCAGAGGTAACTCTGTAAGGCCCTTCCCAGTTAGGGCCGAGCTTCCCTTCACCAGGGACCTTGTTATGATCCATGACCTTTCTTAGCACCAGATCTCCAGGTAGAAATTGGCGAATTAGCACATTTTTATTGAAACTTCTAGTAGGTTGTTGCTGGTATGCTGCCAGATGAATGAGCGCGGCTTCTCTGCGCTCCTCTGTCAGGTCAAGAGCTTGGGAAATGGCCTCATCATTGTTTGTTGGTTCAAAGATTTCAGACCGAATAGTGGGAAGGCCGACCTCTAAGGGGATGATGGCCTCCATCCCATAAGTGAGAGAGTAAGGCGTCTCCCCTGTCAATCGCCGTGGTGTTGTTCTATACGCCCACAGAACGTTTGGCAGTTCTTCTACCTATTTGCCTTTGGCCTTCTCCAGCCGCTTCTTCATCCCATTGATGATCGTCTTGTTAGACGCTTCAGCTTGACCGTTGCCTTGAGGATAGACTGGAGTAGAATTTCGGAACTCAATTTTTAAGTCAGAACAGAACTTCCTGAAAACCTTCCCATCGAACTGGGTGCCGTTGTCAGATAGTAAGACCCTTGGGATGCCGAACCGAGTAATGACGTTCCTCCAAACAAACCTTTTCATGTCAGCTTCCTTTATGCTTGCTAAGGCTTCAATCTCCACCCACTTAGTGAAATAGTCAGTGGCAGCAACGAAGAACCTTTTGTTAGCAGTACCTCTTGCTAGAGGTCCAACGATGTCCAGACCCCATTGTGCAAATGGCCATGGACTGGTGAGGGGAGTTAGGTTCTTGGCTGGTTGATGAATGAGTGGGGCAAACCTTTGGCACTTGTCGCATTTTTGGACATACTGTTGGGCATCTTTCTGCATATGCGGCCATCAGTACCCATGAGTGAGGGCTCGGTGTGCCAAGGACCGACCTCCAGTGTGACTGCCACAGATCCCCTCGTGGATTTCATAAAGAAAGTTCTCCACAAGATTGGGGTGAACACAAAGAAGATACGGACCGAGGTAAGACTTTTTGTAGAGCTTGCCCGAAGGTGAGACCCAAAATCGCGCAGCTCGGTGCCTTGTTTTATGTGCTTCTTTCTTGTCATCTGGAAGAGCGCCATTTTTTAAGAAGGCAAGGAGAGGATCCATCCAGCTCGGACCAAGGTCAGTACAAAGGACCGAGCTAGGTGGATCGATAGTCGGTTGAGGAACAAATTCGACCCATATCTTGCGACCATTTTTTGAGTCCACCGAAGAGCCAAGACAGGCTAAGGCATCGGCGTGGCTATTTCTGTCACGGCCAATTTTCACAACCCTGATAGCTTGAAATTTGCGGATCAGGTGCTTGGCTTGTTCTGCATAGGATGTCATCCGGTCGTCGCGAGTTTCGTATAGTCCAATCAATTGGTTCACCACAAGTTGGGAGTCGCTATAAACGAGCAACTCCTCTGCATTAAAGTGTTCTGCGCTACGGAGACCAGCTAGCAGAGCCTCGTACTCTGCTTCGTTGTTGGAAGCCTTCCATTCCAGTCTGACAGCTTGCTCCCAAATAAACCCCTCTGGTGAAATAAGGACCATTCCCGCTCCAGAACCCTTTTGGTTGGAGGATCCATCAACGAACAACTGCCAAATGTCTCCAATGAAAAGTTTACATGCCTCAGCGGGGGTTTGATGAGTGTTGTGGATTTCAGTTGCTAAGGCCGAGCTCCCTTCGGAGGGGCCTGTCGGTCTTGGAGTGAACTCAGCTATGAAGTCTGCTAACACTTGAGCTTTGATAGCAATCCGTGGTTGGAATTTAATATCAAACTCCCCTAATTCTACTCTGCCCACGTCGCTGTCCGGCCCAAGAAATCAGCTCGGCTGAACACAGACTTTAGAGGGTATTCTATGAGGACATTGATAGTGTGTCCTTGGAAGTAGTGAGCAAGCTTCCTAGAAGCTATCAGTAGGGCGTATGCTAGCTTCTCTAGAGGTAGGTATCTGGTTTCGGCATCCAAGAGGGTTTTGCTAACGTAGTATACTGGCTTTTGTTCTTTCCCTTCCTCTCTAATCAAGACTACACTCACAGCGTGATCGGAGACAGCCAAGTAAAGAAAGAGCTCTTCGTTGGGGACTGGAGTAGACAAAAGGGGAGGGGAAGAAAGATACTTTTTCAATTCTGCGAGTGCTTTGGAGCACTGGTCACTCCATTTGAAGTCTGCTTTCTTCCTTAGGAGTTGGAAGAAGGGTCTCATTCGATCAAAGGATCGACTAATGAAACGATTCAATGCTGTAGCCATACTAGCAAGCTCTTGGAGTTCCCTAGCCTTTGTAGGTGCTTCGATGTCTTGGAGGGCTTTGATCTGGTCGGGATTGACTTCGATACCTTGCCTGGTCACCATATATCCCAAGAACTTCCCTGAACCGACCCCGAATGCACATTTCGAGGCGTTCAAGCGAAGCTTGTGGGTCTTCAGGATTTGGAACACTTCCTCCAAGTCTCTCAGATGATGTTCGGCCAATTTACTTTTGACCACGATATCATCTATATAGGCCTCCATAGTCTTGCCTAGTTGGTCCTTGAACATTTTAGTGACCATCCGTTGATAGGTCGCACCGGCGTTCTTCAGGCCGAAGGGCATCACTTTATAGCAGTAGGTGCCCCTTGGGCTAATGAATGCTGTCTTCTCTTGGTCAGGGCCAAACAGGGGCATTTGATGATAGCCACTGTAGGCATCTAGGAAGCTCATCCGTTCATGTCCGGCAGTTGCATCTACCAGTTGGTCTATCCGTGGGAGAGGAAAACTGTCCTTAGGACAAGCTTTGTTGAGGCTGGTGAAGTCGACGCACACCCTCCATTTTCCATTCTTTTTCTTCACCACGACAGTGTTGGACAACCATTTCGGATATTGTACCTCTCGTATGACCCCTGCCACTAGAAGCTTGTTTACCTCTTGGATGACCACTTCTGTATGTTCTGCGGATGATCGTCTGCTCTTTTGGACTACGGGCCGAGCTGCTGGTTGGACATTGAGTTGGTGATATGCAAAGGTTGGGTCCAACCCAGGAGTCTCGTAAGCAGACCAGGCAAATACTTCTATATTCTTGCGGAGAAGAGTTAGCAACTGCTCCTTCTCTCTAGCGAGAAGCGAAGTGCCGAGTAGAAAGAACTTGTCTGGATCTCCTCCACCCACCAAGATCGTTTCGAGGTCCTCCACCATGTTCTCTGTTGGCACTCTACCAACGTCTTCCAGTACAGGCTGATCAGGAAGTTCGACCATCTGGACTTCCTTACATGCTTGTTTAGACTTCATGGCGGCGATGAAGCAGTGCTTTGCCGCTACTTGGTCACCCTTGATCTCCTCCACCCCACTCTTTGTTGGGAAACGGACTACCTGGTGGTAAGTGGATGGCACTGCCTCCATTGTATGAATCCAAGGTCGACCAAGTATTGCATTGTAAGGAGATGAAGTATTGATCACCAGGAAGTCGACAGGGACCACTTTGGACTTTGCTGTGACGGACAAGGTAATTCGGCCTAGCAGCTACTCTGTCTGTCCATTGAAGTCGACCAGAGGGGAGACTGCAGGGATTAAGTGTTGCTCATCAAGACCTAGCTTTTTGAAAAGGTCATAATACATAATGTCAGCAGCGCTCCCTTGATCAATTAGGACTCGTTTCACATCAAATTTGTTCGCCACACCGACGGTGATGATCAGGGCATCAGTGTGAGGATGTTGGATCCCTTCTAGATCTTTCTCAGAGAACATAATGTTGAATTGAGAGGGCTTTGCTTCCGTTCTAGACTTCTTGAACAATGGTCCTACTGACATGACTTGTTGCAAGTGCGTGGCTCTCTGAATCTCGCCACGAAGGGCATTCTCCCTTTGGGGGTCGGTCATCCCATGGATAATGTTTATCACTAGCCTTGGAGCTTGGTCCTCTGGTAGAGGGATTGAGAGTTGTCCCTGTTTTGCCCTTGTCTTTTCCACATCGATCCATTGCTGGAGATGGCCGGCAGTAACCAAGTCTTCGAGATTCCTTTTAAGGTCTCTGCAGTTCTGCGTCTTATGCCCTTTCTCACTATGGTAGGTGCATCGCCACTCCTGGTTGCGCCGAGCAGGGTCCCCCATCATCTTAGGAGGCCAAACGAAGTAGGGTTCTCCCTTGATATTTTCCAAGAGCCTGTAGATCGGCTCCGTGAACACAGTGGTTATGGCTTCGTAGGATCTACTCCTTTCTTCTTCGGTTTGCATGGTTGGTTGCTTATTTTGGCCATACCTCTTTCTTTGGTCCTCCCTCCTAGGCTGTTCGGCTCTATGTTGCCAAGAGTCCTTAACTCCCTCATCTGCAACTGACACTTGTATAGAGGCTGTGTCATCTTCCACACGGGCTTGCTCCTCTATTCGAGCCCTCAACTCTTTCAAGTCAGAGGCGGGTCGTTTCGTCAATGACTGCCTGAGCTTATGTGAAGGGGGGAGGCCTTGTTTGAAGTATAGAACTGCCAACGGCTCACTACAAACATCTTCTTCCAAATCGCCATATGCCTCCCAATCTCGCCGAGCGTATTCGCACAAAGACTCCTTTTTATCCTTCCAAGTATTGAACAAGGTATCCAATCCCTTCGGGATTCGGCTATTAGAAACAAACCATGCGACGAAGGCTTTGGAGAGCTGAGCCCAATCATAGATTGATTGAGGAGGAAGCTTGTCATACCACCGGAGGCCATGCTCACCAAGGCTAGAGGCAAAAACCTTGCACATGAACGCATCGTTTTGATTCCAAAGTGACATCATTTGGCGGTAATGGCTGATATGAGTCAGGGGGTCTGACTTCCCATCATAGAGGATGAACTTTGGTGGACTGTACTTATGAGGAGCTTCCACCACTTCAATCTCAGTGCAAAGGGGGGAAGAGACTAGTCGGTCAAGAGCACGACGCTATATCTGATGAACAGACCGATCTAGATGCTCATTTTCCCTTTCTAATTGCCGTTCTGCTACTTTGTTCGACCGTCGATCATCCCATTGGTTGTCATTCAACCATGCCCTCAAGTCACGCGGTCGCTCGTCACGACGGCGCGGAGGAGGAGAGATTGCTGAATAATGACTGATGGACTTTTGTCTCTTACGAGAGTCTTCTCGGGGATTCTCTGTCCTACTACTGGCTCCCTCACTGCGTACCGGAATTAGCCGACTACGCTCACCACGAGCAGGACTGGAGTTAGATCGTTCACGTCGTGGGGGTGGCAGAGAAGCATGCCTCCGTTGCTGCGACGGTCCCCCTCCGGACTTCCTTGGCTCCCCCTGAGGTACCATCTTCTTTCTCAGTTGAGCACGTAGCTCCTCAATCTCAAGACTCATCGAGTCGATAACACGATCACGGTGGTCCTTCTCAACAAATAGCCGTTGAGATGATCGATAGGCGACGGCATGACGTCGCTCCGCCGTATAGAGGGTCGGACTGTCGTGGTCCATCTGGTTGTCGTTCCCAGTAGGGAAGGCCAGACCCTTATCTTTGGTTCTCTCCGTTCCTGGAGTCTTCTCTCCAATCCCTGGTTGCGAGGTTCCTTCAACATCTATCGTCGGAGTTCGTCACAAAGCAATCAGAGAACGATTCCCATAGACGGCGCCAAATGTGCGGACCAGTTTCCGCAATAGAGTAGGATGGAACTTCGTGGACGAACCCTGGTACACCAATGGGTGAAGGCCTGCACAAGGAACAAATAGTTAGGCTGCCCGACCGGGGGTTGGTCGGAAACCCCTCCGACGGTCGAGTCAGTACCGGAGTTTGGTAGAGACAAGATAGAGAAGACCAATGTGTTTCTAGAGTTTACAGATCGCCCCTTTCAAGGAGAGTCTACGTTACCTTTTATAAGAATCGTATGACTTATTCATCAAGCTCCCTCGTTCTCTGCCTGGTCTTCAGCTGTGATTGTAGCACATCCCTTAATAGAGGGGAGCAAGATCCGTCATTCGCGGGCACCATATGCCCTTTACTTTACAGGGTATTGATTGATCTGTTAGCACTCATGATGTCGTTGAGTGGAAGCCTTGGATCCCATGTTATGGACTTACCCACTTCGGAGTGGGGAGTGGTGCTAAGGCCAGGCCCATGGTCTTCCCTTCTTCGGAGTGGGGAGTGGGGAGTGGTGCTAGGGCCAGGTCCATGGTCTTCCCTTCTTCGGAGTGGGGAGTTGTGCTAGGGCCAGGCCCATGGTCTTCCCCTCTTCGGAGTGGGGAGTGGGCCAAGACTAATCCCTTAGCTCGGCCCATCATAGAGTGGAGAGAGAGAGCCCACTTCGGAGTGGGGACCTTCGTCCAGTCCAACAAGGCTCTATAAAACTAGGCTTGAGTACGGAGTAGGGACCTTCGTCAGTACGGAGTAGGGACCTTCGTCCAGTCCAGTAGGGACCTTCGTCCAGTCTAGTAGGGTCCTTCGTCCAATCCAACGAGGTTCCATACAAATAGGCTTGAATAATTGTGCCCCATTCAAACTCCATTAATTGAGAATGAAGCTCCACTGATATGAAGATTTCAGCCAAATTGCCACTCACACCTTGAAACACATCACAAATCAGTAATGGATGTATTATATATATACATCTTCAATCCTTTATGAAGATGTATGAAGATGTATTATATATATATATAATGGATGTATTAAAACACTGTATTATATAATGGATGTATTATATAATATATATATACATCTTCAATCCTTTTTTTTTTATCGTCAAATTTAAATTTGATAAAAAAACATGCGCAAAATTCATCTCCAATCCATTCATCAAATGTTCATCAAATTAAGATATATATATATGTACGGGAAAGAAATAAACCTTCTCGTATAATCCTGTTGATCAAGTCTGCGCTCCTCCGTACGACGTCGCTCTATCCCATGAAAACACAAACATGAGCTAGCCGGCGGGTGTGTGCCGGAAACCTCTCCGATGCTTAAGTCAGCAAACAAGACAAATAGAAAAAAGCTCTGTGTATTCGGGAATCAAAGTTGTGTTACCTCTCCATAGGTGATGTTTGTGAGCTTTTATAGTTTCCGTGTGGCACAATCCTAGTTGGACTCTTACTCCTCCATGTAGAGTCCTCCTAGGCTTCATACTCCTGAAAGATAATGCTTATCTCTCAACACCCCCCTCACTGCTTAAACCAAGTGAGATGGTTTTATCATGGCCAAACTACCACAGGACCGAAATAACATTGCCATGTTGGACTAACTAGCGTGACCGATCTAACGGTTACCTCGGCTTCCTTTCCTTTCTCCTACCTCGGTTTCATATGCAAAGGCCGAGCTATCCATAGAAGAATTAAGCCGAGCTAACCTATGATCAGGTCCTAGAGCGGGCTCAACATACCTCGGTTCCAAACAGCGTGACCGAGCTAACCCAAATAATGGAGACCGAACTAAGCCCACTTACTCCGACGACAAACCTCTTAGTTCGGACCGGACTACCACTCGTCCATGGCCCATCTTTTAAGCCTCTTTAACACGGCCCATAAAGCGGCCCACCACCCTAGCTCGGCCCAATTTATATATAAATTACCCTCTCAATTGCCCCTTAATTCCATCTGCGTAGCATGATAGGGATTACATGTCTATAAACCGGGCTAAAGTTTTAACCTCTCCAGCCGAGCTAAAAAATTATTTAGCCTTTCCAGCCGAGCTAAAGCTCCTTAGCCATTCCAGCCGAGCCAGATATAAACCGAGCTACCGTTTATCCGGCAAAAACGTCTCTTCAGTCCCAGAAACTGAACCGATTCTCCTTCCCATAACACGTGGCACACTTTGTTTGGCCAACCCTAGCTGTCGCGCCGTCTTCGTGTTTCGCAATTTTTGAACAGTTCCCGCCCTCTTATTTTTGTCCTTTTTACAAAACAATTGCTTCATCTTTGGATTCATCACTATGTTTCTCATCTCTCTTACTCTCTCTCTCAAGCTCCATTGCTCTCCAACTCTTGTAACTGTGAAGCTTGCTTCGTGTTCCTCATTTACTGCCGTTGCTTCCATCTCCAGGTCTTCTACTTCAATCTGGTAAGCAAATCCATCTTTCTTGCTCTGTTTTTGTACTTTTCTGCTCTTCAATCCACAGTTTTTTGCGTTTGTTTTTGAAAAACACCCTTTTTCTTCCATTTGTGTTTTTCCTGAAAAAACTTAGCCATAGAACACTCGAACACACATAATATCCTGTAGAACACTGATTTTGATCCACAATCATGAAGCAACCGACCTAGGATACTGTTTGCGTTTAAGTGCGAATATAGCCAGATCATAACCGAACTAGAACTTGTTTCAGCAAGTCACCATCTTCTGATTGACTTTAGCTGAGATAAACTCACCGAACTAAGGTTTGAACTTCGCACACTAGAAACGTTGGCCTTCAACCGAGCTGAGTCTTCAGGGTTAAACCAGCTTTCTTAGTTTCTAAACCGAACTCAGAAAGCTGCCCCTAGAGGCTTCAACCGAAGCAACCAATCCCGTAGTCTGAACCGAGATAACCAATACCTTGCTCAATCCGACCTACCTAGCATCCTGTTGAAACCGATATAGAAGCTGTAGCATCCCTAAGCCGAAGTAAAGCTTATTTTATCTTGCTTTTATTTGTAGCACGGTCCAATGATCTGTGCTTAACCCCTTTGTTTTCCACTTTGCAGACTTAGGTTGCCCAGGCACTCCTCTATGCGCTCAACCGAGCTACTGAGCACAATTTTCCGACCGAACTAACTTATCCATAACTTATAAAATAAATGGGGAAGTATAGATTCTTAGTAGAGACACCAGGTGGTCTAGCCGAATTTCGTAAGGACTACAACATTCCTGACGATGTCCACCTTATCCTAGCCAAAAAAGGTGTCACACCATGGGGGAATGAAGGTTTTGTGCCCTTTACCCTTCTTTCAATAATAGAGACCGGACTAAGATTTCCAGTCCAACCCTTGATTTGTGAATTCCTTAGACAAACCAGAATATGCCCAACCCAACTATCCACCAATTCATACCGTATAATAATGGGAATAGCCGAACTAAACCGCCAAGCCGGTCTCAACCTCGGTTTAGCCGAAATATTCCACCAATATTGCTTAGGATCAAAAGAAGATGGGTGTGTCTACTATTTAAGAATACGCCGTCGCCGAGAGAAGATAATAAAAGATACACCGGATAAAGACTTAAACGATGACGATTTTTTCCGGGTGTCTGGGAACTTTGAGGATCATCAAGCCCAGATTCCTGGCCGAAGTATAAATTGGAAAAAAGGAATCCCCGGTATAACTTACTTCGGTTATATGCATGCTTTTGTTTTACTTCGGTTTCTAGTTTCATAACCGATCTAACAGTTGTATTCTTTTTGCAGACTCAGCCCATCTTTCATCCTTATACAGTTACCCCAACCTGAACACACTTCACGCCGCACTACGTGTTGAAGAAAGGAGTTGGGCTAAGCTATTAAATTTTGAGCCGACCTACAGATACAACGGTCGCCAAAAAGCCAGAATGACCGATTTCCTTCTTGAAGACGCACCAGAACCGGACCCAACCTTGCCCCAAATCAACCTCGTCACACTGACTGCCGAACAAGAAATGGCAAAAAGGAGCAGAGTAAGGGCGCTTCTAACCGAAACTAACAGACCCGAGGTACCACAAACCGGTCAGACCACTGAGACCATGGTAGCTCTTCCATTCCAGCAGCCATCCCCATCTCGGGCGAACAAGCGTGCCCGGACTAGCCAAACCGAGAAACAACTTGTTGACAAAGATGAGACCATTCTTCCGCCCAGCCCTCAACCAAGCCCTCAACCAGAGTACTCTGACCGAGCTGACTCCTCCAAATGGGCTCCAAGTCTTACCTTTCAAAACCGAGATATTCAGGATACAGACTCGGTGGTTGCTGAGAAGGATCATTTGTTGGCTTTCAACCTTGTTAAGAGTGTTTTCCTTTCAAAGGACTTGGAGCACCACCAGAAGCAACTAAACACCGAGCTGAAGGCAATTCGGTCTTCAACAAAATCCATGATCCTGGTAGGTAGCACTGTCCTTTTCCATAATTCTAATTTTTTCGTCTTTCAATTCGGCTAAAGGGAAATCTCTATGTTTTGGCAGGCCATTCAGAAAAACAACATTGCGCATAGGAAAGTGTTGGAGCTTAGGAGAACGACAAAGGAGGCCATGGCAGAAGCCGAGGCCAAGTCCGCCAAGTTAAAACAATCACAAGCTAAGACCGCCGAGCTGGAGGCCGAGGTAACTCGTCTAACCGGACTAGTTGCCTCGGCGAACAGTGAAAAATAGCGAGCTCTTACCGAAGTAAAAGATAAATACTTGTGGGAGATGGCACAGCTTGAAGGCGCTAAGGACGCCGAAATATCAGTTCTGAAGAAAAAGATTGAGGACGCCGAGCTGAAGGGTTTCAAGGATGGCGAGGCTGCATACATCCAGCAGTGTGAAGCTGCGAAGGACTTGTTCTTCAAATGCGGCTGGAGGGGTGCTGTGGAGCAGCTCGATTGTGGGGCTGACACCGAGGTCTACAATGCTCCACAGTATTTCATTCCGGCCTCACTGGCAGAGTATGCTGCCGACCGCCAGAAACAATTTCCTAAAGCGTCTGACGATGAAGAAGAAGATGAGCAAACTGAGACTCCGGTTGTCAACACGCCTGCCAATGATCAGTCAGCTCGGTTGGAGCCAGTGGTCGAAGACTTGACGATCGAAAATGTGCTTCAAACAGAGACCGGGCTTCCAACCAAGACTGCTCGAACCTCTGAAACCGGAGTCAGTGTTGATATTGAAGCCGATCTCGATGATCTTTTTAACTAATTCTGTAATTTTTTCTTTCTTGGATTTGTAACTGGGCTGCGGCCCCTCCTTTGTAATGAAAACTGTTTTGAACTTGGGAATGAAAATTTTCTTTTGAGCCAAGTGTTATCTCGGTTTACTGCCCTGTTTGTACTTGCTTTCTTTGAATGATTGCTTCCTTTGCTCCATGTGTCATTTCGATATTTAGCTGGTCAGTCTAGGCTTACTTAGCCAACCACTCTTTAGCCAACATAATTACTCTGGCTGAAGAGTACAAAGAGTTGGTTTAATCCAACCAACCACTCTTCAGCCATAAACTTACTTCGGCTGAAGGGTAACAAGAGTTAGTTTAATCCAGCCAACCATTCTTCAGCCATAAACTTACTTCGGCTGAAGAGTAACAAAGAGTTGGTTTAGTCCAGCCAATCACTCTTCCGCCATAAACTTACTTCGGCTAAAGAGTAAAAAGAGTTGGTTTAATCCAGCCAACCACTTTTCAGCCATAAACTTACTTCGGCTGAAGAGTAACAAAGAGTTGGTTTAATCCAGCCAACCACTCTTCAGCCATAAACTTACTTCGGCTGAAGGGTAACAAGAGTTGGTTTAATCCAGCCAACCACTCTTCAGCCATAAACTTACTTCGGCTGAAGGATAACAAGAGTTGGTTTAATCCAGCCAACCACTCTTCAGCCATAAACTTACTTCGGCTGAAGAGTAACAAAGAGTTGGTTTAATCCAGCCAACCACTCTTTAGCCATAAACTTACTTCGGCTGAAGAGTAAAAAGAGTTGGTTTAATCCAGCCAACCACTTCTCAGCCATAAACTTACTTCGGCCGAAGAGTAACAAAGAGTTGGTTTAATCCAGCCAACCACTCTTCAGCCATAAACTTACTTCGGCTGAAGAGTAAAAAGAGTTGGTTTAATCCAGCCAACTTCTAAGTTGGTTTTTCCAGCCAACTTAGAATAAAATGTTTGGTTGTTCCGACCAAACGTCCTGCAGCTTGGATCCTTATCCTGGGCTTAGGAAGGTTCATAGTTGGTTATTCCGGCCAACTATGTTTACAATGCTCCGAACTCACTAAAACTATCTTTAACAGAAAACAATTATGCTGAAAAGAAGCGACTTGTTTTATTGAGAAAGTAAAAAATTACACATACTGAAAAGAAAAAAAGCTAAAAATAAAATAACTTGAGATTGGCAGTGTTCCACGGCCTGGGAATTGCTTTGCCGTCCTCATCTTCCAAGTGGTATGCCCCTTTGCCTGCTAATCCGACCACTTTGTAAGGTCCTTTCCAATTAGGCCCCAACTTGCCATCTCTTGGAACCAAGGTGTTGCCCATCACTTTGCGCAGCACCCAATCTCCGATTTGGAATTGCCTTGGATGCACTGTTTTGTTATACTTTCTGGACAATTCTTGTTGGTAGGAGGCGATGTGAACCAATGCTCTGTCTCTTCTTTCTTCCGCAAGGTCAAGCTCCAATGCTATGGCTTCACCATTTAAGTCTGGATCAAAGTTTTCGCTTCGAATTGTGGGGAGGCCAACTTCCAGTGGGATTACTGCTTCCATGCCATAAGCTAAGGAAAATGGTGTTTCTCCTGTTGATCGTCGAGGCGTGGTGCGGTAAGCCCATAAAACATGAGGGAGCTCTTCTGCCCACTTGCCTTTGGCTTTCTCTAACCTTTTCTTCAATCCATCCATTACTACATTGTTTGATGCCTCTGCCTGACCATTTGCTTGGGGATATGCCGGTGTAGAATTGTAGAACTCTATCTTGTATTCTTCACAAAAGCCTCTGAAAATTTTGTCGTCGAACTGAGTGCCGTTGTCTGAGATTAGTGCCTTTGGTATGCCAAATCGAGTGATGATATTCTACCAGACAACTTTTTTCACGTCTTTCTCCTTGATTGATGCCAGGGCTTCTGCTTCCACCCACTTTGTGAAGTAGTCTGTTGCTGCAAGGAAGAACTTCCTGTTGCCTGGTGCTGTTGGAAGTGGTCCCACTATGTCTAAGCCCCATATTGCGAAGGGCCATGGGCTAGTGAGAGGTAGAAGTTCTCTGGCAGATTGGTGTATTTGGTGTGCAAAGTTTTGACACTTTTCGCACTTTTTGACATATTTTTCTGAATCCGCTTGCATGTATGGCCACCAATATCCTTGCGAAATTGCCCTGTACGCTAGTGATCTTCCTCTTTGATGGCTTCCGCATGCGCCTTCGTGTATTTCGAACAAGAATGCTTCCACTTTGTTGGGGTGGACACTCTTTAGATAAGGTCCTGAGAATGATTTTTTGTACAATGCCAAGGATGTGGAGAGCCAAAATCGCAGTGACTTTACTCTTATTCTGTTGGCCTCTTTCTTTTCTTCTGGTAGGGTGCCATATTTTAGGAATAATATGATGGGATCCATCCAAGAAGGGCCTAGATCGGCGCAACATACATCTTCTGCTTTTGGGTCTTCAATGCTTGGTCTAGGCAGGTAGTCGATCAATAGTGGATGAGGGATGGAGGTATCTTCCATTGAGGCGAAGCCTGCTAGTTCGTCTACTCTACTGTTTTCCTCTTTGCTGATCTGTTCTATCCTCACCACTTCAAACTTTTTGATCTCTGTTCTGACCAGCTCTTGGTACTTAGCCATTCTGTCATCCTTTGCCTCATAGTCGCCTGAAATTTGGTTCACCACCAGCTGTGAGTCGCTATAAACCATTAGTTCGGTGGCCTTCATGTAGAATGCTGATTTGAGACCTACCAGAAGCACTTCATACTCCGCTTCGTTGTTTGATGCTGGGAAGCCAAGGTTGACTGCCTGCTCCACTGCTAGGCCGTCTAGAGAGATGAGGACTATGCCGAGTCCTGCTCCATGCCGGTTGGATGCTCCATCCACAAAGAGCTTCCACATCTTCCCAACGAACAACTTCCAGCAAGTGGAGGGATCGGATGATGCCTTGGGATCTTCCATGTTGCTAGTGTCTTCTTCAAGGTCCATGCTTGTTGTCTGCCCCTCGTCATCTGGTTGTACTAAGTCTTTATTTGTTGGTGAGTCTTGACTTGGCGTAGTATGGTTTGCTTCTTCCTTGCTTGCTTTACTCCGGTCTGCCTTAGGACCTAACTGAGTAACCAGTACCAGGGGTTGCGTTATTCCGACGTCAACTTCCATCCCTAGTTCGATTGTTTCATTCAGGTCGATTGGGCAGATATGGTGACTTCCTTGAGTAAATTCCGTGACAAAGTCTGCTAAAGCTTGTGCCTTTATTGCGGTTCTAGGTTGGAACTTGATGTCGTATTGCCCTAGCTCAACTGCCCACTTCAAGATTCGCCCTGAGAAGTTAGCCCTCTCAAACAATGCTTTTAATGGGAAGGCTGTGAGGACAACTATGGTGTGGGCGTGAAAGTAGTGTGACAACTTCCTTGAGGCCATCATCAAGGCCAATGCCAGTTTTTCCAGTGGCAAGTACCTTGTTTTGGCGCCCAGCAGCGTCTTGCTGATATAATAGATGGGTAGATGTTGGATTCCTTCTGCACGGACCAATACTGTGCTAATTGCGTGCTGTGAGACTGCCAGGTACAAGAAGAGTTCTTCTCCAGGAATTGGGGTTACAAGTAGTGGTGGAGAAGACATGTATTCCTTCAAGCTTTCTAGAGCTCGGTCGCATTCTTCGTCCCACTCAAACTTGGCTTTTAGGGCATGAAAAAATGGTCGTAGTCTGTCCGACGACCGGCTAATGAACCGATTGAGCGCAGCTGCCATGCCGGTGAGATGCTGCACTTCTTTTACTGAGTTTGGTCTCTCCAGATCCTGAATAGCCTTGATCTGGGAGGGGTCCACCTCTATGCCCGGTTAGTCACCAAGAAGCCCAGGAATTTGCCAGATCCTACACCGAATGCACACTTGGATGTATTGAGGCGCAACTTGTGCTTCTTCAGGATCTCAAACATCTCCCCTAGGTCCTTGAGATGGTCGCTCTCATCTTTGCTCTTGACCACCATGTCGTCGATGTAAGCCTCCATTGTTCTGCCTAACAACGGTTCAAACATCTTGGTGACCATCCGTTGGAATGTCGCCCCTGCGTTCTTTAGGTCGAAGGGCATGACCTTGTAACAGTACAGTCCTCTTGGAGTTGTAAAGGATGTGACCTCCTGGTCTGGTTCATGCATGGTGATTTGGTGGTAGCCTCTGTATGCATCCAGAAAGCTAAGTCGGTTGTGCCCCACCGTTAGGTCTACCAGTTGATCTATCCGTGGTAGAGGAAAGCTGTCTTTTGGGCACGCCTTGTTGACTGTTTTGTAGTCGACGTAGACACACCACTTGCCATTCTTCTTTGGCACTACGACTGTGTTGGAGATCCATCTTGGGTAGTGCACCTCTCTAATTGCTCCTACCTCCAGCAAGTTTCCTACTTCTTCCGCTACTATCTCGGCGTGGTGGAGTGTCGATCTGCGGGTGCGCTGAATGATTGGTCTGGCGGATGGGTGGACATTGAGTTGGTGACAGATGAAGTTGGGATCAATACCTGGCATGTCGTATGGTGTCCAGGCGAACACTTCGATGTTAGAGGTCAAAAATTCCAGGACCTCTAATCTCTCGGTGCTGGACAACGATGAACCGAGCAAAAAGAACTTATCCGGGTTCTTTTCATCTATTCTTACCTCTACCAAGTCTTCCACCGCTTTCTGGCTAGCCGTTTTGCCAACATCTGCAAACAGTGCATTACTCTCAGGTTCTTCCACCGAATGAACGTATCCTTTGGCAGCGCGGCTGCCATTCACCGTGACAAAGCACTGCTTCGACATGATCTGATCTCCATAGACTTCTTCTATTACTCCGGTGTCGTTGGGGAACCGCATTACTTGGCGGTAGGATGATGCCACTGATCGCATGGCATGCAGCCATGTTCTGCCCAAGATGATGTTGTAAGTGGAGGGGACCTTCAACACCCAGAACTCCACTTGTTTCGTCACACTCCCTGCTCTGACTGGGAGGATTATTTTGCCGACGGGCCATTCTGGCATGGAGTTGAATCCAATCAGGGGAGATACGGTAGGTGCCAAGTATTTATCTTGCAACTTCAATTGTTTAAATGTTTCGTAGTACATGATTTCACACGAACTACCCTGGTCAATCAGAATCCGCTTGACGCCAAAATCCTTGACTTGGAGAGTGACGACCAGGGCATCATTGTGAGGGCAATATATCCTTGCCAAGTCTTTATCCGAAAAATACATGACGTTTGTGGCCTTAGTCTTCCCCTTCTTGATGGCAGGTTGGGCACTTAGTACCTCTCTTAAGTGTTCAGCCTTCTTGATTGATCCTCTGAGCTCGCATACACGCTCAGGTTCGAAGACTCCATGTATCACATTGATAGTGCCTTGGGGTGGTGCGTCGATCGGCATCCCATTGGGGTTATTATGATCTTGGGGGGCTGGTTGCCTCCCTCCTTCAATGTATTTGTCCAAGTGACCTACTGCCACAAACTCTTCCAAGTGCTGTCTCAATGGCGTGCAATTCTCAGTGCGGTGCTCCTTTTCTTTGTGGAAGGTGCATCGCGATCTTTCGTCATAGTCCTTCTGTGCTACTCCTAGTTTGGCTGGCCATCTGACGAAAGGCTCGTCTCTTATTTCATTTAGAATTCGGTAGATCGGTTTCTTGAAGACCGTGGTTATAGCAGTGCAGACTCTCAGCCATTTTTTATCCTGGTCCTCTCCGTTGTCTCGCCTGCCCCGTCCATTTCTGTTCGGACGATCTACCGTGTTGATCTTTGCGGAGGCCTTCTTTTCTGGTACTGTGGTCATGCCAGATTTTGTTTTGGCACGTGCGCCATCCTCCTCCACTCTGATGTGCTGATGCACTCTTTCCATCAGGGCTTCCATGGTGAGGAGCGGTGTCATGGTGATTAAGTCCTTTAGTCTGTTCCCGACTGGAAGGCCTCTTTTGTACTATGCGATGGCGAGATTGGTAGGGCAGTCCCCAATCTGATTGAAGGTCTCCCAGTAGCGACTGTTATAGGATCTTAGGGTCTCTTTGTCGCCCATGTCGATGGAGAGTAGCTGGTCGATCTCCACCGGGGTTTTAGTGTTTGTTCGGAACCTTGTTACGAACGCCTCCGCCAATTGCGCCCAAGAGGCTATGCTGCCTTCTAGAAGTTTCTCGAACCAAGTCAAGCCTAGGTCACCAAGGCTTGATGGGAAGAGGATGCACATCAAAGTCTCGTTTCGCCGGTATACAGCCATGACCTGGCGAAAGTGGCTCAAGTGTGAGTAGGGGTCCGTCTTCCCCTCATACGTAGTGAATTTGGGCTGTAGGAACCCTGATGGTAGAGGCGCGTTCTCAATTGTTGGAACAAACGGTGAGGTCTGTGGCCTTGCTAATGCCTTGTCCGTTGGTTCGTAGGCAAGGTGTGGTACTGACATTCCAACCTCGACGCTTCCATGCGTCCGAGGAGCCAACCGCTATAAGGCAGAAACTCTGTGTGGATTGCGTGCCCTGGCGTCCTCCTTCCATCGTGCCTTTTCTTCAAGCACGGTTCGTAAATCGGATGATCTGGGAAATTCCGTCTATCTGGATCTTGTTTGGTGCGTATGTGAGGGCCAATAGGTGCTTCCTTCAGTGTACGATCTCTCAGATCTCGCCCTCTCAGACCTGGAGTGACGAGTTCTGGAAGACCTGGATTGAATATCGCCTGTCCTGAGGCTTTTACTCTCTGCTTGCGAGGGGGTGGTATTACTACCACGATCTTCTGAGTGGCAAGGGGGCGTCTTGCCTTTACGCCCCTCTCTTGTCGCCACTTCTTTTCCCTTTATCTGGCGCTTCATGGACTCCATGTCCGCCGCCATCCGTCGTATCAGTTCGTCCTGCTCCTTCACACAGTTCTCCAGAGTTTGAGGATCAATCCTCCTCCTTTGTCTGTCAGGACTTTGTGAACGAGAGTAACGGGGGCTGTTAGTTCGCCTTCTTCCCCTTGTATCCCTCCTGGGATTCTGTCGTTGTGGCTCCAAATCCGCCATAGGTGGGATGAGAGGTAGACCTTCGCGCCTCGCACCCCCTTCTAGTGTTTGTCCGTCGATGGCGGACTGTGGTAAATCTTCGTTGTGCGCCATTGATCCTTAAGAGGAAAAGCTTGATCAAGAGGTTTTGTTCTTATCTGAATTCCCATAGACGGCGCCAATTGTACGGGAAAGAAATAAACCTTCTCGTATAATCCTGTTGATCAAGTCTGCGCTTCTCCGTACGACGTCGCTCTATCCCCTGAAAACACAAACGTGAGCTAGCCGGCGGGTGTGTGCCAAAAACCTCTCCGACGCCTAAGTCAGCAAACAAGACAAATAGACAAAAGCTCTGTGTATTCGGGAATCAAAGTTGTGTTACCTCTCCATAGGTGATGTTTGTGAGTTTTTATAGTTTCCGTGTGGCACAATCCTAGTTGGACTCTTACTCCTCCATGTAGAGTCCTCCTAGGCTTCATACTCCTGAAAGATAATGCTTATCTCTCAACACCCCCCTCACTGCTTAAACCAAGTGAGATGGTTTTATCATGGCCGAACTACCACAGGACCGAAATAACATTGCCATGTTGGACTAACTAGCGTGACCGATCTAACGGTTACCTCAGCTTCCTTTCCTTTCTCCTACCTCGGTTTCATATGCAAAGGCCGAGCTATCCATAGAAGAATTAAGCCGAGCTAACCTATGATCAGGTCCTAGAGCGGGCTCAACATACCTCGGTTCCAAACAGCGTAACCGAGCTAACCCAAATAATGGAGACTGAACTAAGCCCACTTACTCCGGCGGCAAACCTCTTAGTTCGGACCGGACTACCACTCGTCCATGGCCCATCTTTTAAGCCTCTTTAACACGGCCCATAAAGCGGCCCACCACCCTAGATCGGCCCAATTTATATATAAATTACCCTCTCAGTATATATATATTTATCAAATTAGGAATTCATCAAATCCTTCATCAAATTAGAAGTTAATGAAAATTTTAAAAATGAAGCATTGGAGGTGATTTTTTTTCCATCAAATTTGATGAAAAAAGAAATTTGGGATAAGCGTGGAACTTCCAAAAATAATTTAATAAAAATTTGATAAAAGGATTGGAATATTTCATATCAAATGAAGCTTTTAACTCAAATTTAGAATCAAATTAGATGGGAAAAAAATAATAATGAAGGGTTCTCTCTGTAGAAGCAGCAAGCAAGCAACTAAATTTCAATTGTAGATTCAAGAAATGCTAAACAAAATTTTAAAAGAAGAGTAAGATATATCAAACTTTTTTTTTCTAAACCCCTGCATTTGTTTGTTAGTAACCAGAGGAAAAGGGTAAGATCTCTTTCAGCATAGACAGCTAAATATATGTGGAACAAATTATAGAGAGACACAAAAGCTAATCAATTATAGAGAGACACAAAAGCAATTGTCCATTCTATATATATATATAGAATGGACAATTGTTATCCATTATATATACATCCATTGCTATAAAAATATATATAATGGATAGTAATCAACGATCTATATATAATGGATGTCCATTATATACACTCTCTATATCCATTCTAAACCCTTGATTGCAATATTTCAAAATCAATGTATAATATGACTACTAAAGATACAATTTTTTTAAATCAAATAAGCATAATTATTAGCCCTGTAAATTATTGTCTCGCACTGACCATTGTACTCGACGTATTATGTAAAAGATTGGCAGTGGGAAAATATTTATGTAAATTTTTATGATTAAATAATACTGTAATTTTATTCAATTTATATTATCCCAGATAATTGAATTTCTAAGCAGGTTTAATGTTTTATGGGCCTAATTAATGTCAATGGGCCCAATAACAGTATGTCAAATTAACAGGCCCAATAAAAACTATGAAAGAAGTGGACACTAGAAGCCCATTAGACATAGGCCCATCAGTAAGCAAGGCCCAATACATTTACACAACTGACTTATGTATCGCGGCCCAATAATCCAATAGAGTTTATAAAATAATTTTACTACATATTACAACGCAACACAACTTATGAAAAAAAATAAATATTTACACATTTTTTTTTTTATTACACCCAAAGGGCTAGTTCCAGACCTAACAGGGACATATTTTTCAGGTGCAGTGACGTAATAATAATCAGCGGCAGAATATGTGTCTGCATAGCGCTCCATCGTCTGCATAGATGGAGCCGTCGCTTGGGTTTCTAAGTCGGAAACCGCTTTCAGACCGGCGAATAGAGCATCTTGTTGCCGCTAATAGGCGTTGATGAGCCGGATTAAATTTTCGGCGTTGTTTTCGCCGACGACCAACAAGGACCAGTGCAGCAGTATAAGATCCGACTCGTATTTTAAAATCAACTGCCTAAATTGACCTAGATCTCCGAGATCCATTTCAAAATAATTCAACATCCCCAATTATTTTTGAATTAAATAGTTTCCCGCTTGTGCTTGCCTTTTTAGATTTTTAATCTTGACCGCAGATCTGGGCGCGGAGTGGAGACACTAGCCGACAACACGCCACAAAATGCGGAAGGGAGCACCAATCGGGCGACGACACGTGGCGCGGGGGTGGAGGGAGCGTCCCAGGTAATATTAGTGGGACGCTCCTGGGCACCTATATATATCACTCCCTCACTCTCTTACACCAGTATAGTTTTGAGAGAGTGACTTGCGTCATCCGAGAGAATAAGTGACGTCATAGAGAGTGAGTTATGGCCTCAATGCGACGTCGTTTCAGAGTTCAAAACAAGAACATCTTCCTCACGTATCCCAGATGTTCTTTACCTAAAGAGATATTGTTAGAAAAAATTAGAGAGTTGTTCAGTAATAGGCCACCAAATTACGTGAGGGTTGCATTTGAATTACATCAGAATGGCGAACCACATCTACATGCCCTCGTCCAATTTCCATACCACTTTCAGACGCAAGATGAACGATTCTTTGACGTTTCTCATGATAACAGTAATCGCCATTTCCATCCAAATGTTCAAGGGGCGTACAACCATCAGAATGTGCTGGATTACATATCCAAACACAGGAATGGGGTGAATTCCGTGAGAGAGGCCGCTGCGCTAACCAGAATAAAAAAGAAAATATATATCGCGACGCACTTGCTACCGGCACCAAGGACAAAGCACTAGCACTGGTAAGAAATGGCGATCCAAAATGTTTCTTGCTAAATTATGACAAGTTGTCATCCAATTATGACCGGATTTCATTTAGTCCACCATTGGCGTATGTTCATCCATTTACAGATACAGTGTGGGTCGTTCCAACAAGCATACAGCAATGGGTTGCAGAAAATATAAGAGACGAGGCCCAAAGACCGGTCTTTGGGGCCACATAATTATTATTCTGGCCACATCGATTTGAGGGACCACAAGGACGATGCTTTCTACAACATAATCAACGATGTGGCCCCACAATTTTTGAAACATTGACGGGAGTTTATTAGAGCGCAACGGGAATTTTTTTCAAATTGTAAATATGCCCGCCCAAAGAAAATAAAAGGCGGGATTCCAAGTATTATATTATGCAACCCCGGAGCCGATTCTAGTAATAAGGAGTTTTGGAAAAACATGAACACGCCGGGCTCAAAGCGTGGACGATTAGAGGAAAAGGGTAAGATCTCTTTCAGCATAGACAGCCAAATATATGAGGAACAAATTACAGAGAGCCACAAAAGGTAATCAATTACAGAGAGACACAAAAGCAATTGTCCATTCTATATATATATATATAGAATGGACAATTGTTATCCATTATATATACATCCATTGCTATAAAAATATATATAATGGATAGTAATCAATGATCTATATATAATGGATGTATTATATATATATATTATATATACATCCATTCTATATATATATCCATTATATACACTCTCTATATCCATTCTAAACCCTTGATTGCAATATTTCAAAATCAATGTATAATATGACTACTAAAGATACAATTTTTTTAAATCAAATAAACATAATTAATCCACAACCAAGAGGCCAAATATGTATTCCTGAGGCAACCAAATGAGCAAATTGCCTGAACAATAATTTCAATAAACACACAACTCAATTTCCATTCGACTCAAAATCCAATACAGTAGTAATATAATAAAATCCCCAAAAGATGAAATCAGAGAGTCTTAAACCCAATACCACGTAGAAGTACAAAACACAAAATTCAAATTTGAAAAGCAAAAACCCAAAAAGGGAAAAGGGTATTACTATTATAGTATACAGAGAAAAGAAAATACCTGTATTGAACCCCCATCTTGATACCGAGCAACATGTCAACACTGCCAACAGCCTCAGCAATGGCGAAATACTTGGAAGGGTCATCAACAACGTACCTAAAAAGCCTAATCCCAGCTTCTCTGACCAGACCCAGAAGCTGCCTCATACACAGCTCTCGATGATCGTCCTTGGAGATCTCAACCGAAGTCTGAAGATCGGGCCTAGAATTGAAGTACTCAAAAACCCTCTCTTGTATGTCCCTGTGCTTCCCTCTCATGTAGTCTGACAGCTGTTGGGTGCTCACACTCAGCTTCGTCCTGCTCGCGCACGATTGAAGCTCAAGGGCGTCGGTCACTTAACGGTCAAAATGAATCGGCGGTGGGTTTAGGTGCAAGGACAGCCGTTGGATTCGCCGGGAAATGGGTTGATCATCATCTTTAGCCGTCTGATTGGGATTGGGAGAATGAATTGTGGCGCTCAAAGAGATCATTTGCAGGGAGCGGGTGCGAGTGCGAGGAGGGTAGGTGTCGATGAGCCAAGTTCGATCTTCCCCTTCAATGGCGGCGATGAGCGAATGTGTAGAGAGAGAACATGTAGAGAGGGCCAGATGTGTAGAGAGAGAATGTGTAAAGAGAGGCGTCTGTTTGGGCAGACGTGGGAGTGAGAGAGAGATGAGCATTTGGGCGGGAATCAAACACATCTCAACCATTGATATTTATTAGAATGGATCTAAACCCTTGATTCAAAATGTATCTCACATACATTTTAAGACATTTTCAAAAAGCCTCTTGCCTTATTATATAGATAATTATAATATAAGAATTTTGTATAATATATATTAAATTATAAAATAAGAAAATAAATACTCATTTTGATATTAAAAATAATAGTTAAATTAGAAAAAGAATTAGTAACATAAAATTAAAAATAATTATAACTATTTTATTTTCTTTTATACTCATTTGAAATATGTAGAAATAAAGATTATATAAAATTTATCAAAAAAATAAAAATAAAAATATGTTTTAGTTAGATTATCATGTAATGATTTTATATGATATATATATATATAATATAATATTATAAGATAATAAAATAAACACTCTTAATTAAATTAAAATATCAACTTTATAAATGAAATTCAACAACGATTAACCAAGAAAAAATCACATAACAATATCTAAACCCCAAAAGAAAAAACAATAAAAACATCAAAATGATAGATACATCTCAATGTGTGGAGTGATTAATCATTTATAATATGATGTCAAAACATAAAAGAATTTTTTGTTCAACTATTGAAAAAGTAACTCAAGCAGTAAATCCAAACTTTAGACGTTCTTCGAGAGTATCATTGATGTGCAAGTTTTTCCTCCTATGAGTAGTGATTATATAAAATAATGTAGAAAATGAAGTATAATTTCATATATACAAGCACTATAAAATTTAAACAACAAATCTATAATATAGTATAATATAGAATTGGGATTGGGTATATAATAATGCACGAGAAAATAAGAAGAAAAAAAAAAAGAAGCAATTTAGCATAAAAAAAAATCATAATACCTTGAAAGAATTAAAAAGAAATATGCGAATTCATGTAAAATTTGTATTGAGTTTGTAGATTATCTCTATTTGCCATGAAAATATATGAAAAAGAAAATATTTATCAAATAGAGTCCATATAAAACAGGTAAAGTTAGTATAATTTAAATTATCCTTGAATTTGTGTAGAATTCTATATGTAATTAATAAAATACTTACTGTCGTGACTCTCTTAGAAAAGAGTAAGCACTTATAATGTGCCACCTAAGTATATAAAAAAAGTAACTTTTAATAATATATATATATATGATATGATATGAATTTGGGAGAACTTGAGATGGTCGTGGAGCACCATAACGGGTTCCATTTCGATTATCCAAACCATGTATTTTGTAAAATCCCTCCATGCATATGATTCATGAAAAAAATTTAATCAATCTAATAATCTTATCTTTTTCATTTTACCGTGCTTCTCTCAAAAAAAATAAATGGTTAATTTTTAAAAAACATATTGTCGCCTATTTTTTTAAAAGTAAAGGGGATAAAATAAAAAAGTTAGGATTATCGGTTCAAATTATTATTATTTTTTTTCCCTATGAGTTTTAAACATTGAGTACCTTACAACATAAACGGTACGGATCATTTAAATGGAATTGATCGTGTGCCTCACATACCTTACAAATTCTCTCATTTAAATTTGAATTTGAGAAAAGGCCAACTTAAAATTTAGGGTGAATTACATTAATCTCCCGGAAGGATTAAAAAAATAATAATACAGTAAGCTCCATAATTTTGATATAATTACATTAACTTTTCTTTAAATGGACTAAAAGTAATGTAGATGGTATAAAAATATAAAAATAATCAACGTAAACTATATATATATTTTTAAAAGAAATGACAATATCATTTTTTTATTTATATAACTAACAAATTATTATTGAAAATGAAGTCAAGTGTCATATGATTTAAAATTTCAAGAAAACTTATAATTTTGTCAAAGTTGTGAGATTTATTATATTTTTTTTAAATTTCAAATGAGAGATTAGTATAATTTACACTAAAATTTATTGAAGAGGAGAGGGAGGTGATTATGAAAAAAAAAAAAAATTTATTTTTAAAATTTGTTTTTAATGGTTTTTTTGGTTGGAGTCCCAGCTAGAGTGCGTCTTTTTTGAACTAATGCTAATGCCTTAAACCATACTGCCAATAGGGGAAAAAAAAACATTTAGGCACGCTAAAAAGTGATATCCCAAACCCAATTGCTATTTGTTATCAAAGGGATGTGAAGATGATGTTAGCCACTTCCTTCCTCACAATCCTTAGAAAACTTAAGCCCATATTGCATGTCCCATCTCACTTCCATACTAACTACCACTCCCTCCCTTTTAACTACCTTTTGAATTCTTGTTCTTCTCTTTCAGACCTCAAATGAATCCATGTTCTGATCCTCACAAATGAGTCCCACAAAAGCCTCCTATTATCCACCAAACTCATCACCTTAGCTCGCTCCTTGGACCCAACAATGGACTATGCTCGCACAGTTTTATTTAATGCCTGACAGGGATGTATTCCTCTGGAACACCATGAAGAACTCTACAAGTGCTAGAAGGATTGAAAGAGGAGGAATTCTAGGCACTGAATGTTTGATTCCCGTTAGAAAATCTGATTACATGAGGCATTTATAGGCTCTAATAGGCAAGTGTAGAAATAAATCAATTTCTATACCCAATGAATCATACATGAATCTTCCTAAATACATTCACTCTAGAAATACATAAACCCCAAAAATAAATGAACAAAACATAAATATATACCTCTAGAAATGTGTAAATTAACTTAAGTAAAATTATGTTTATTATTTCAACACCCCTCTTTAAACTTAATTTTTTGTAACGCCAAGCAAAATCCAAAACTATGTGGGTGTTTGGGAAGTGAGTTTTTATGTAGATTTTATGAGATGTAGGTTTTTATGAGATAAAAAATTTTTAGTGTTTGGGAAGATAGTTGGGTTTTTATGTAGTTGGATGTGATGTTTGTGAGAAAAAAAGTGAAATGATTATGGGGTTGGATGTGATATTTTGTTTGGATGTGTTTTTTTTTGTTTTGCAAAATTTTTGTCTTTTAGTGGAAAAACCAACTAAAAAATTTGGGAACTTTCTTCCCAAACACCACCATATGTAAAGTCTTCGTACTTAAGAGGCTCTGTGAATATGTTAACAATTTGATCATGAGATTTCACAAACTTGAGTTGCAATTCCATGGAGTAGTATCCCTATTCCACTACTTAGTTTATATTAGCTTCATTTATATTTGTATCGCTTTCCATAATTGTCATTCATGCAGTTCAAATCAAGGCTTCGGGTCCCCTGTTCCAAAAGCCTGTCCCAATTCACATCTCAACTGCCATATCCCTTACCTTCCGACTTCGTGGTTGTCCTCGCCACCTTGCTGCGCACCTTAATCTGTGTTTCGGCTTCATCACCGTGGTCAGACCAAATCATCGCCACAAGGTGGCCGTTCCGCAGCCCCGAAAAGGAGCCATAGTAAGATCCAGTCACTGTAGATGTTTAACAGTGGCTGATCTGCTGCATCTCAAAGTTCAACGGAGCTGATTGCACTATCTGCCTGGTTGGAGTATGCCAACGGCAACCAGATCTGCTCGCCGTCGCAGTTGCGCTACGAATTTCACGAGATCCGCTACCAATCGTCGACGATGAAGACGATGTGGCGAATCACCCTCTTTCTCATCTTTTAATATTAACAACACCATATATTTATATATATATATAATGTCACATATAAACTACCTGTATGTTGTGTAATTAAGGTAAGCCCAATTCACAAATTTCCCTATTTTACATCTTGCTGGTTTTGTTCATACATCTAGTTTGCAGGTATGAATGATACCAATGGCTACTTCCGAGTACTTTTGATTGCTGGTATCTGTAAATAGTACGTGTCAATAGCCAAGAACATGAAATCTTTGATGATGATAGATGGTCGATCTGTCTGATTCTGTTCCTATTTTCAGGTTTAGATGAGTCATATTTGTTGGGTGGAGAGAATCCATACAAAACAGAAGGCTAACGGAGTTATAATTGATCTTTAAGACTAGACACATGTCAGCATGAGAATTAAGGGACAGAGTTGGGACAGACTTTTGGAACAGGAGATCCGAACCCTCAAATCAAAGGCCTAACAAATTTAATTAACGAACCAATACTGATAAGTAAAAGCTGGCCTTATGGTCAGGCAAGACGTGTCTCACACCTTCCCATCTTGTACCGTGCCTTATTTTGGAGTCAAACATTTTGGTTCCTTGATTTACCCTGAAACCAAGTGGCAATTCTTAATCTTTTTCAAAATCTAAATCAAAACAAACATTTTTCCAAAATCCATTGCACTTGTATATGTTACTATCATTTGTCACACAATTTTTCATGTTGAACATTGCAACATGTTTTTATTACAGAAGAAAACTTAGGGACCATAATCCATTTATTGGTTACAATGAAATTAGATGATATATGCTTGGAATTCTTCATCTTGTTATTGATCTTAATAAAAAGACCGATTACTTTGCTTGCCGAAAATGCCAGGTCCATATGTTGAAGACATGAGATCCACAAGGAGGGGGAACTGTAGGAGCATGAAAGAAGAAATTGGTAAACATGCTGATGTAACAACTAAACTAAGTAGCCAGCTGTTCTTGTCACCCAACATAAGACACAGTGTCGAGCTAAAGGCTACAATCATGGTTGTTATGGAGAGGAACAATGTAACAAAGCCAATAATCAGCCTATGGGGAAGAACATAGAGAAAATCATCTTCAGCATATCGCGAAGTGAGGATGGACAAGAATATCAGAAGAGAAGTGGTGGACATGAATAGAGCAATTGCATCCGAAACTACAAAAACGATAAATGCTTTTTCTGTGGAGAAAATTGGGAGTCCACTTGTGTTATTGTTCCCACCTGGAACAATTATTGCAGCAATAAATACTATAGCAGTAATGAGTGTCGCTGCAATCGTGCATGAGGTCGCTCGGTTTTTCATCCATTTCTCTCCTTCAACTACTAAATCCATGTGTTTGTTGGTGAAAACTGTTGAAGGAGTTTCTCCATCGTTATTTTGCTTTTCTATATAACTAGGGTTCACAAACTTCTCCACTTCCTGTACGATAGCCAAACATTTTGAAATAATGGATCAATGTATTTGTCTTTTTTAAGACTAAATTTTTTTAAATTATTGCTTGATCTTAAATTGAAACCACACATACTTAGGCTAAAGAAATGCAGATGCTCACACACAAACATTAGTAACATACATCAGTAATTAGTCCTTGGAATAGAAAGAAGTATTGTATTACCTTAAACCATTGTAACTCACGCTGCATCTGCAGAGCTGCACCAGGAACAACATTGAGTTTCTCTATAGGTGCTTGGTTTCCAACCAAGTGTAGCAGTGTGTTCCCATTATCGTCTTCCAATAGCGTGATATATTGTTTATACTCACCCATTTGATACAAGAGGTTGAAAACATTTTCATGGCGATTTATAACTGCAAGTTGAAATATGTTTCGAGCTTCTGAGTCTCTAGCAAGAATTGCTCTAGGAAACGAATTCACAACCTCTTCTATAATCTCGTGAATCCCTAACTTTGCTGCTACAAGGAGTGGACTTCTAGCAAGTGATCTATAAGCTTCCACGTCTTCTAAAGATCTAACTTGCTCACATAAGTATTTGACTAGTTGGAGTGCTTGATTGTGCTTCAATTTTTGCCCTCGTATGTGTTGTATGTGTTTAATGGGAGGCACTGCAATTGCAAAAATCGTAGATATGGTAAGTTATAATTGAATCCATGTGTGTACAACTAAAAAAAAAAAAAGGAGTACTAAAATAGAGATAACTGAATCAATGTATGTTTAATTAACTAGTACTTCTCGTCCATTACCTAATAATTCCAGGACTCTCCAAAGCATGGCTTTCACTTTTTGCCTTGCTGTATGTCATAAAACACAATAAAACTTGTTTTCATATGGAAGGAAAATGTTATGATTATATCTAAGTGCATTGTGTAATCGACAAACTATAACTAACTTTACAAAAGATTTACAAGTAATTTGAGCAATGTGTGTGCAATTCAAATAAGTAAAAAAGAAAAAAAAAATTAGTATCATAATATGTGTGGAGTTCAAGTGGTAAAAGTTTCATTCTCCTAGAGTAAGGTCTTGCTAACTTAGCTATCTAATTTTTTTTTTTTTAATAGAAAAAATCATGTGCCGCGTGGCATGAGGACAAACAAAGTATTCATGACACTAAAAAACATGTATATAATAGTATAGATAATAATTAGCAGTTGCAATACTTGTGCAATTCAAATAAGTAAAAATAAAAAAGAAAAAAGGAAAAACTATTTAATGTATGTTGTGTAATAGTCAAATAGTGAAAGTCTTCTTCATGAAACCTTTGGTTTAAGGTTGAAGTCTTACCCCCTCCCCTTTATATATGGGATGTTTGACATGTGCTAAAATAGCACACATTATTCTATTTGAGTCACAATCATTTTGTTTGTATCACATCATCTCTCTATCGCACACTTCAAATCCAACTCTTATTTTACGTTTTTTTCGTAAAAAGTTAAAAAATATATTTATTGATCATTCTAAATACCCCTTAAGTTTCTTAAATGGAAAAAGGATACTTAGAGGACACCAATTAACTTGCTCACTTTATATACTCAAAGTCAAGATTTCAAGTCTTGTGTACATTTTTATTTTATTTTATATTTTAAATAGAAAAATAAGGATAAGTGACATAAGGAAAAGGCTAGACTTATATAATAGTATAGTTAATAATAATAATAATTATTATATTTTGATTTGATGCAGGATATTAGAGAAATCATAATTATCATAATATTTACTTCATTTAGTTCATCTTATAGAGTTATGTCTATGTGTCGAGCCAATTAGACTTAAAAGACTATGAACCTTATCATGAGCACATAAAAAGACAAAAATACCTAAAAATTGAAAATTTTGATGAAATAATTCAATGATTAAAAAAAATAAAAAATAAAAAGAACTATGACTTAAAATATGAACCTTATCATGAGCACATAAAATAAAAAACAAAAAACTATGACTTAACAAATTGCATTCATAAATAAGATATGGATTAACAAAGAGTTTATATGACAAACCAGAAAATAAGAACATTCTTTCCAAAAAACGAGTCCAATTAATTGTACTTGTGCGCAGTCACTTACTTGGATTCAAAATGTCATCTCTTTCACTGTATTGGGCAGATTGCTCTACCTTCACTGGAACATCTTTAAGAAAAAAGTAGCCTCAGAAATTTGGGCAAAATACAACAAAATTCATAGTTGTTAATAATTATAGGTTTTTTTTTAAGATGTTAATTAATTTCATTTTAATCAATAATTTGTTAATTATATGGATAAAAAATTGGGAGACTGATATATTTAACAATAAGATGTACAATTTTTCTTATTTATAGTGTGATTTCACATTATTTATATTAGTTTTAGTCGTTTTAATTTTTTTATACTTTAAAGGAGTAATTTACCCAAAAATAAATTTGAGTTATAATCCATGACGAAATATTCTTCGGTGTGCAATGCACACCGTATGCGACTCTATCACAAAATTACGTAAGTTTTCATGAACTTATAACAAAATACGTAAGTTGAACATAAATTCGCTTAAGTCTATTTATAAAAGTTATGAAATTACAAATTGAAAAATGTTTGAGACTTGCAAAGAACACCCACAATTATACCCACAATGATGTGGTATTATATGTGTCAATTCTTGATTTGCTATACATTAATGATATGGGGTCCAACTCCCTTGTCATATCATTGTGGGTAAAAAGTGTTGGTTGTAGCATTGCTCTTGCAAATTTATGCGAATTTATGTTCAACTTATATAATTTTGTTATAGAGTTGTATAGAGTGCATATTGCATACCGAAACATTATTGTTCTTAAAGATAGCCACTTTAGTGTTTCATAACTTACCCCAACCCACGCATGCACTATTTAATTTGTTGGAATGAGTTGAAATATAATGGAATAGATTCTTGTATAGATGACTAATCTCTTGAAATAATAGATGTTGATTCCATTTATAATTCATTTTGTCATTATTTTTTGAGTTATTTACATGGAGACCCCCTAAACTATTAAAAAGTATTACTTTGATCCCTAAACTATAAAAGTGTACAAATGAACCCTCTAAATTATTTAGAAGTATTGTTTTGCCTCTAAATTATAAAAGCATACAAATAGCTGTGAGACTCCTAACTTTAGTAAACCTTATTAGGTCCCTAAATTTTGAGTTATTATAATATAAAAAAACTCTTACTTCCCCATTTATTCGCAGAATTAAACCCTAGAGCCGAAAACGTATTAAGGACAAACCTATACAAACCCTAATCGACCCCGGAAGCTTAGAAATTATTTCTAAAACTCTAGTATTAATTATTTAACTTTCAAATTTTAGATTAATATCTCTAAACCTTAACTTCCGGTTTTTACAGTTTTCGTTCGGTTATTCACCTTTAAATTCAAAGTAAGATAATACAGACCGAATTATTTTTCAAATACTAATTTATTAACTCTACACTTGAAATAGATATTATAATTGAGCACAAGTCCTCACATTTTTATTAAATCATATTTTGACCCAAAACAAGTACCATTATATATTTATATATACACTTGTACCCTAAAACCTTTTTTAAACATTATATTTTACAATTTTCAACATTTGTACCCAAAAAAATAATAAAGTAAGTCCCTTAAATCACCATTTATGGCCAGCCATAACCTATATAGATACTATGAATGTGCTTTGAGACAATTTTGCATGATTTAAGGAAAATATCTTTAACTTGGTACAAACTTATATATATATGTGTGTGTGTGTGTATATGCAACTAGGTTGGTTTAATTAGGAGGAAAACCCTAACTAGATCATGTTTAGGATCCTAATTAAGGCCTCTAACCCTCCACTATTCTATTGAATTCAAACTAAATCCAAACTATCCAATCCAATTCCAACCAATGGGCATTTATGACCTTTTGCACCAAATTCTTTATAAAAATAACCCCTCCCATAGCATTTTACATGCAAGAACACACACATACACACTATATTTAGCTGAGAGAGAAGAGAGAAAGGAGGGTGAGCTTGGTAGAAAAGAGGAGAGGAAGAAAAAGTTTGCTAGCAATTCAATCAAGCTGCAACAGAACTCTCTCTTATTTTTCCTTTCAAATACATGCACTTAGAAGTTTTAAACATTCATTTCAGATGTGTTTTGATAGTACTTTTGTGTTAAAAATGAAAGGGGTTGAATCTTGATTCTACCCTTCTTGTATTTCTCGTAATCGGTACAAGACGACCTTTTTCTATATCAACCTCTCAAAATTTTCAAAGGCACGCCTTCACCTTAAATTTCTAAGTTTAATACATATTATTTAGCATGTTTTCATTACAAGAGAAGTGAAAATTTTCTCCTAGTTGACCTCTTTTCTCACCAACTTTCTTATTGCAAGAATTGTGCCAAAAAATCTATTTTACAGCCAACTTTCAAAAATTCTATAAAAATGTAGAAATATATTCTGGACCTCACTTTTATGTCCAACTCTTCCTTAAGGAGTTAGATTTCAAAGAAAATTGGTTTTATTGAAAAAGAGTGAGCGATTTGTGAGAAAATTCGATTTTCGTAACTATCGACGAATCTGGACAGAGCTGGAGTATTTCTGAAATATCTAAAACTCGAGAAAAGCTATTCCATTTCTGAAAAATGTTTTGAAAACTAGATAAAATTCTCTACGAATCGGGAAATTCTGGAAATTCTTTAAGTGGTTTTGAATTTGGAAATTTTGTTTCGCCTTGGTGATATAGCAGATAAGAGTTATAGATTTTATCAAAGTAAGATCAAAGTTATTTTTGGAGATCCATGGAGAAATATTGAGATTAGAGTGTTGGTGATAGAATAGATTGATTTGAGATAATTCAGGTGGTATACAATATGCTTCCTTTAAATCTCTTTGCAAACAGTGTTATTTTAATCACCTTCAATTTGTACTCCTCTTGATGATTTTGATAATTTAATAAATTCTGTGGAATTATTCATTGTTGATTCGTTTGATTACTCTAATCATTTTATGAACTCCTTGTAATTATTCTGTGTTGGAAATGTTGATTTGTCTGGCTAAATGATGTAGAAATGCTCCGTACACGGATCGAGTAGACTTTGCCAATATGCTCTGTACCAATAGCTCGGATAAGCGGTAGGGTGAGGCGGTCACTGGTCATGTACTGAGTAGGACCGGGTATTTAGTCATGGATAAATTATCATATGCCGAGTTAACTTGTTTGTGCAATTTAGTAAATTACTTGGTATCTCGAATTGAATCGTTTGTGTAATTATTAGATCCCTGTGAAATTATTCATTCTCCGAGCTTTGTTACTCCTATCGTATTGTATACTTTCCGAATTAATTTATTTTTTTTGGTGTGGAGCAAATTTAGTGGTGTTTGGGGTTGAAGAATTTAAAGGATCATTGAGTTAGAGATTATATATTATTTTTAGAGATTTGTATAAGTTATATTTTGGAGACTTTTTTGTAATTATTTTGGAGACGATTTTGTATTTTTAAGGTTATTAATTAGTTAGAATTTTAAATTTGAGATTGAGTTGATTTATTAATTGTTCGGAAGTTGGAGTGTTACAATAGCCCTAAACTATTGACATGTTTCACTTTGACCCCTTCTATTAGGCAGTCCAATTGGTACACTTTTGTAATTTAGAGAGCTAAAGTGATATTTCTCAATAGTTTAAGGGGTTCATTTGTATACTTTTCTAGTTTATGGAAACTTACGTGTAGGTCCTAATAGGTAGACTTATTGTCTAATAGGTCCTATGATAATTAATGATATTTTTCATCAAACACTATTAAAAAACATCACTAATTATTAATTTTTAGCGATAATTTGAAAATTATCACAAAAAATGTCACTAATTTTAAGTTTTAGCGACAGTTTTTTAAAATGTTACAAAAAACGTTACTAATTTTTAACTTTCAATAATAGTTTGAAAAATTCGTCACAAAAAAATATTACTAATTGTAAGTTTTAGCGATAATTTATAAAAAAATAAAAATAAAAAAAAATGACAAAAAAGTCACCAATTATCAATTTTTAATGAAATATGAACAAAATCATCATAAAAAATTATTCTTAATGACGATTTTGCTATGACTTATTTTTAATAAGACTTTATGGGAATTAAGTCTAACTATTAGGATCTATTGATAGTTTAGAGGGTCAAAACTAATATTTCTTAATAGTTTAGGAGGGTCTTCGTATAAATAATCCTTATTTTTTTAGTCAACCAGATATAAGAACAAATATTTTGATGAAATGATCTTTCCATTATGTTTCATTCCAATGAATTAAATATTTTTGATAGTCAATTTTTTTTTTAAATTATTTTTTTGTCATCCACTAGTGAGAGGTATAAAATAAATAAATAAATAAACTGTGAAAGGCTAAAAGATGAAAAAAAAAAAAAAAAAAATAGCATTTCCTAAATAAGTAGAACTTCATTGACAACATATTTGTTGGTCTTAAACTTATGGCTAACTGGTTTAATTAAAGCCAATTTTATAGTATATATTATTTTATAATACTCTGTAAAATAAAAATAAAAAAACAAATAAGATAAGGCATGGAATAGCAGAAGGAATGGAGGGTTAGGATTGAATTTGTGAATTATGAAATTTATGTGGAAAATAAATTTAATTCATAAAATAATAATTTTAAATAATTTTTGAATAGTTAAGTAGTATTAGTGGGGTTACTAAACACTTACAATAATATATTATGCTTTGCCAATGATTGAAATGACTACCACTTCTGAATGCAGACACCTTTTTAGCCATTTCTCCCAGAGCACATCTCTGCCAAAATCCTGATTTAGCTACGCGGGGATATTGCTTAACCAAATCCAAAGCTATATCTGTATAATTTAAAAAAAATAAATAAAATAAATTATATAAAAGGCGATATATTTAATATCTTTAGATTTGAAAAATGTTATATAATTTATATTTTTAATGAGATTTTCTTTGAATGATTATTCAATAATCTCATATTGCCAACTCAACAAGTTGATGTATTGCTTTTGAATCAATAATTAATCTCTTGACTTTTAGGCCGGATTTGGAAATTGCATTTAGTATTTTTCCTTCAGTTAAGTGTTTTGTAAATGCTAAATATATATATATATTGTCAAACTTGCATTTTGATAAGAAGTTGCCATATTACTGTTATGCACTAATTTTTTTCATCAATCAAACTAGTGAGTGAATATTTTGATCGAATAGGTATTGTGTTCTATTTCATTTCAGTGAACTAAACAACACTTAATAGTATTGTGGAGATGGTGAAGGTATTGAGTGTAAAATTAATTTTTCTACAAATTTGCTAACAAATGTGTTTCTATCTATTTTATTTTTTAAATGAAGAAGTAATTCCAAACAAGTTTATTTACTTAAAAAGTTACTTTTATTCAAGTCTTTTCAAAAAGAGGGCAATATAAAGTTTTTAATAACCGTACTTGAATATATATTGGTATGGATAATATAATAAAAAATATTACTTTGTATATAACATAGAATCAGCTAATCATATTTCTAAAAAATTGAGAGGAACATAGTGTACTAGCCGATACGTATCGAAAAATCAAGGCCCATTACGGATACCCACCGGTATATCGGTGTGAATGAAAATTGTCGGCATTGTAGCCGGTTCCTGTTACGCAACGAGGTGTAACTATTACACAAGTCGCGACAAACCGATACTCACCGTGACGGAGAAGAAAGTGCTGAAAATTGGTTGAGTAATTTCACGGCCGCGACACTTGATTTTCGATACGTACCGGCCAATATCACCGTTGGAATCTTATCTTTCTGTGACAAGTCGTTCGGGCTTAATCTATTCTGTCGATGTTCTCCAACTGAGTACCTGTTTGGCACTGTGGTCGGAAATTGACACACACAATTTGACGCCGTCTGTGGGAAAGAAAAGAGAATAGATGGCCAACGACGAACAGAAAGAAAAGGTTGAGGACGACATCCCTACTGGGAGTGGTAAGCACATTGACCCTAACATGGAGAAGGGTGACTGCAATGAAGAAACTCGGGATTAGAATCCCGGAGAAAAAGAAGTCGGCCAGGAGGGCGACGTACCAAATAAATCAGACCGAAGCAGGTATTACAAGAAGGACGTCACCTTCCACATGATGCACCCGATAAGACGGTTCATCATTACGCTCGAGCCTATATTATGTGGCTTATTGAGGGGGTGCTCGTCCCCGATAAGTCACAAAATATAGTGAAGATGATGTTTTTGCCACTTCTTAGAGGTCGTGCCACATTGGCATGTTTGTATAAGATGTTGTGTTGGGCAACTAAGGCTGATACAAATGAGATAGTTGGGCCACTTGTGTTGTAACAAGTGAGTTGCAATGACTTGTAGTTTTATCTCATATTCTCAATTGCCATGTTTTCTAAAGTGCCTAGTGTAATAAATTAATAATGGCATCATTCATTGTAGGTTTGGGTGTGGGAGAGATTGAGCAGAATCACCCCTAGTCGGAAGTCGAACATTGCTGCTAGCGAGCGTGCCATAGGGAAGGGCGGCCAGCTGTTATCACCTGCTATCAATACTCCATAATAGATACTGTTATGTTAACCAATACAGCTATTTAGAACCATGCAGCTAATAGAGAAAGGTCTAAAATACCAATACGTATCAATGAATATGATATGATATACCAAAGGTGGTGGCAAAACTCACCATTGAATCCAGAAGCTATGACAAGAACAAGAAGCTCAACACCAGAATCATCTTCAAAGGGGGCCATGTGCTCCAAATCATTCTCAATTGGTTTTTTGGTCTTACAATCAGGTTTAGTGACCATTAATAAATATGAAAGGGTGTCCTTATGAGCACTTCAAGCAGCCCAGTGGAGAGGTAACCAATCACCTTTGTTGCGAATGTATAACAAATCCGAGTGTTTGGCTACTAAAATTTTAGCAGCATCTGTGTTGCCGAACTGGGCAGCAATGCTGAGGGCAGTGCCACCTACACTGTCGTTTAGTTCCAGCGCTTCCACTGGCATCAAATCCACCAAATTCTTCACGAACTCGATTGACTTACCTGTTGTTGTAATTAGGCTTATTAAAATCGGGGATCTTAGATAGGATTGTTGGGAAGAACTTACGAATCGGATTGTAAAATCGAATCCAGAATTATAAGATTCTACTTTCAATACAAAATAAAATGAGAAATTATGACTTTTCTTGTACCAACCTAGTTGGAATGAGTAGGTTTCACTATGATGCTTATAGCACTTCATTTGTCTGTCTTTATTGATATAAAATGTAAAGGATTTATTCTTGATTATGATTCAATAAAGTTTACTTTTGCGGATAAAAAAAATGATTTATTAAAGAAAAATGATAAATTTAATATAATAGATCTTTTATATTAACATAAATTAGATGATATATTACGAGAAAGAGTTTAAACGCAAATTTGTTACTATAGATATACACATATACATACATATATAAGAGAAAAAAAAATTGTGTGTGTGTGTCGGGTAGGATCGGTATCTCGTAAAATCGGACTACACAATTTTATTACTAAGGTCATAGTTGTTTAGGATCTTACTAAACTTAAAATCCTAATGTAATCCGAATCATTTAACCCAACTAGATTAGTGTGATTTGAATCGTTTGTCCAATTTTAAGATCTTGCAATTCGGATCAGAATTCTGGTAACCATGTTGTAATATAGTTTTTGAGTTTTGAATTTTGAATTTGAAATACATTTTTTTATTTAGTTATTTTTCTTTTAATATTTTCATCAAATTTTGTTACGTTTTAGATGTATTTAACTTAAATGTACCTAAAAAGTAAATTCTTTGTAAAAAAAATTTTTTTTTTGAAAAATTCATTAAATTTTTGTTTTTGTATTTATTATTTTTTTTAAGAATTATCTACAAATAATTACTTTTTAGGTGCATCTAAGTTTTGTATATCTAAAAAAAAAAAATAAATAACTAAAAGATTAAATGATTCACTAAAAACAACAAAATACGAAAAGCAAAAAAAAAATTATGTTTCAAAACTTAAAACCAAACAAAATATATATTTCAAAATACAAAATCAATTTAACATGTTTTAATTGCCCATAATAAAGACGAAAACATTAAATTTAACAGATAATAGTAGGAGCATAAAAATCAAAAAAATGAAAAGATGTGTAGATAAACTGAAAAATGGTGGGAAAAGAAAATATATATATACACAAAATAACAAACATTGAAAAAATACATATAGAGTAAAAAAATAATATTACACTGACCTTATAATGATTTTCTCAGATATATATTGGCCTGAATATGCCTGAATAGTGGGAAGGGAGATGAAGAGAGGTGTCACGTAATTTTTTTTGAAAATGTGAGTGACAAGGCCTAAATAGTGGGAAGGGAGATGATGGGAGGTGTCACGTAATTTTTTTTGAGTAATGATTGAGATCCACACCCGCACAAGACCCCCACAAATTTAGACTACTCATAATGTGAGTCTCACACATACATGAAGGGTTAGGATCACTTTGGAAGTATGGGGTCCTCCCCAAAAGGGGTCCCAAACATTTCCCATTTTTTTTCCCCTTCAAAATTATGAAATTTTGGGATTCAAATTTTAGAGTCTTTTGACCTAACAACTACATTCGGTTATATATATAGTATATATATAGATAGATAGATGGATAGATGAAGTAATGTTTTTCTTTTCTTGTATGACACATTTCAAAGACTTACTTTTTTCAGCATGCTTTTTTTATTTATATATAGAGTTTTACACTTAAATTATACTAACCAATTTTATATGAACTCTATTTGAAATATTTTTTTTTCATATATTTTCCATCATGTATTTAGTTTTGTCATTATTTTTTTTTATATAGTTGATATTTTAATTTACTTATCATGATATTTGAAAAACAATATTTATCTGGATATACAAAAATAAATGAGACAAAATGTGCTTGATTATGTGAATCGCATGGATCAAATTAATTTTCTTTTATATTTTATATTTTTTTATCTATCTTATAAGTGTCTTAATATTAATTTATATTTAATTTTTAATTTAACATGAAATTATATATTAAAATAATTATAATTAATTTAAATTTAATATACCTATATACAATATGTATGAATAATTCAAAAAGAATGTTAAAGAAAAATTCAATACTCTATATAATTAATTTATGTATTTTCATCTTAATCCAATCACAACATTTTTATATTTAATCTTTTAAATAATTTTTGTGTAGTTCTATTTCTACATATTTGTATTTTTCAAATCAAAATAAAATTAAAATTAAATAATTAGAATCACTTTTAATTTTATATTACTAATTTTCTTTCTAATTTAACTATTATTTGTATGAGTGTTTATTTTACTATATTATAATTTAATATATATCATATAAATCATTATGTGATAATTCAATTACAACATATTTTTGTTTTATTTTTTAAATAAATTTTATATGGTTTCTATTTCTACATATTCTTATTTTTTCAAATGACTATTAAAGAAAATTAAATAGTTATAATCACTATTAACCTTGAGGTAATAATCCTGAGGTTATGGGTTCAAGTCTCGGGACAATTATTTTGTGCATTACGTTAAAGGTTAGGTGTGTACTCAATCTTTTCCTTTCCAAACACACATTAATGTATATTAATTGGACGTTATTTTTTTTTAATTAATTCTCCTTTCAATTTAATTATTATTTTTAATATCAAAATAAATATTTATTTTATCTATCTTATAATTTAATATATATTATATAAAAATATTATATGGTTATTACGCTTTTATAACTTAATAGAATTAAAATTATCAAAATAAATAAATTATTTAACTAAATTTATTATATTTAAATATGCAAGTAACACTTTTATATAAGGATAGAGTTGAGATTATCAAAATAAATATTTTAAATTAAAATTAATATTTAAAGAAAAATTAATCCGTGCAATGCACGAATCATCATCTAGTTATTTTTTTATAATAAATCATGCATACAATTTTACGACACCTGTTGCAACTGCCACGTGGAGTGCAATCTCCTCGTCTGTGGTGATCTTGGCTGTAAGTGCATCTCCATCTCCATCAATGATCCGTTTGGCTTCTTACCAGTCTCCTGTCAGAGCAGCTTTCTGTAGTGGTTGGTACTTCCAATACAGTTTCTCCAGAGCTGTAAATCAACAAAATCTTTCATGACACAAATTCATTTCGATACGGCACTGCTACGTAGCTCGAATATCACGGCTCGAATGGTTTAAAAATAATCTTTTATCGGTAAGAGATTATTTTCATAGATAAAAAAATAATTTCTTACCGGTAAGAAATTATTTTCAAGCCATTCGTGCCACACTTTTTCGAGCTACGAGAAATTTCCGGTTTCGATAAGAGGATGCTTAAATTTAATTTGTTAAATTTACTTAAATTTTTTTTTTTTTTTTGTATTTGAACTCAAATTTAAACTCGTTAAATTTTTAATAAATAACTCTAAATATATTAAAATTCAGCTCGCTGAATTCATTTAATATTTATTATTTATATGTTAAATAATATAAAAATATATATAAAAAATAAAATAAATATGTTATTTATATATTTAAAAATATAAATGTAAAATAGTTGTTAACTATAGATAGTACATTTATATAATAGTGATGGTAGATATTATTATTTTGATAAAATATTAAATTTTTTAGTATATTTATATACATTGTATATATAATTGTATAATCAAAATTTTAATTGTAATTTTAGTATCATACGTAAGTGTAAATTTATAAATTTGTTGGCTCATTAAGGCTTATGAATAGACTCGAACTCGAATCAAGCCTAAATCAACTCGGTTCGAACTCGATTTTTCAAATTTTTATTGAGTTCAAGCTCAAATTCAAACTTTTAAAAATATTAACCTTTTAAAAATATTAACAAACAATTTTAAGCATATTAAAACTCAACTGGTTCAACTTATTCTCCAATAATTCTTTTTCTGTCATGATAGACTACTAATTTAGTGACTCTAATTCATTACTAAGAGCATCTCCAATGCACTAGGCATATAATACTTGTTAGTTAAAATGCCTAGTGTAATTCACTTTTTTCAATTCCAATACACTAGGCATATGATTAGACATTTTGGCTCAATTCATATTCACTAGCTACATGTAGCTAGCCTTCAATGCTAGGCAAAATGTATTTAATCATTAGGATCATTTCCCTCCATCTTTGTTGTTGACGTGGCATTCTATAAAATTAATAGTATTTGGATAAATAGCTAAAATAAAGAGCATGGTTAGAGTAAAAACATAAAATAATTGATAGAAAAAATAAAATATATGCTTTATAGTAATATTTAGATAGGTAAAATGCCTACTACCGTTAGAGATGCTCTAATGAGGTGGAAAAAAAAAAAAAAAAAACAGACACAATACACACTGTAACAGTGAGTGAGACCCATTACCACATCACTAATTGCGGCTCTAATTAAACCTCTCACTCATTTTCCATTCTTTTTTCAACTTCTTATCTGGCATGCATCAATGTACATTAGTTTTTTTTTTTTTTTTTTGGGTATAATTTAACTATTATTTGTATTAGTTGAGGTATGACAGATGTGTTTAAAAGAGTCTTTTTTTTTTTTTTTTTTTTTTTTTGATCTTGTGTTTTTTTTTTTTTTTTTTTTTTTAGTCTTATAGTCAAATTTTCTTATAATATTGTAGTCACTTTTGTTTACTTCTTTTACATGCATGCCTATTTTAGGAAGTAAGTTAAAAGTTTATTTTTTAACTTTTTTTAGTTTTTTTTTTATAAAAAAAATATGTAAAAAAATAGAAAGATGATATGATCCAAAAAAGTTAAAAAATAAAAAAATTAGCTTTTAACCAATTTCTTAAAATAAGGCAATCTAAATGTACTTTCTAAATATATCTAATATAATCTATAGGGCAGAATTTCACGTGTATATGTTAGTTCGTAAAAACGTTTTTGAAATTTTAAAACTATTTTTTATTTTTATTTTTTATATCCACTCAATGTACATACATTTAAAACGTTTCATATTCGTTTCTTCACATTTTATCTACTGTTTACATATATTTTTTGAATCTCCCATATATATTTAAAACATAAATTATTTGGCCAATATTTAAAACTAACTTAAAGTTCCACATTGGTCTATCAAATTTAAATTTAATTGATTTTGTCTACTAAATAGAAAATTAATTTTTAATTCATTCAAAATAACAAATCATGTTGTTTCAATTTTTTCTATGATGACTATAGTTTACATTACAAAGTTTCATCGAAAATATAACAAAAATATCTTCATAAAAATAATCGTACAAAAGAGTTTTGAAATTAATTTTAAAAGATAAGTTTTTGAAAATAGTTTTAAAAATCTAAAACTTGTTTGATTATGAATTTTGAAAATAATTTTTAAATTAATATTCTGAAAAGAGTTTTTAAAATCCATAACCAAATAAGTTTTTAGGTTTTAAATTGTTAAATTGTAATGTGAAAAGTAAACCATACGCAGCCCTAGTGGTTGAGACTACCCTAAGCTGATGTGGCAATTTTGGCTGAGCGAAATTTTAGCTCCAATCCTCTGTTTGGGAGAATAGGTTTGAGACTTTTTTGGTTAAAATAGTCATTAAAAAAATAAAATAAGTTTTTTTACTCAATAAGATAAAACATTACATTCAACCTATAATCATTACATTGGGTTTGTTTGGTTTGATTTTCTAAAAAAAATGTAGGAAATTTTCTCTACAAATAAGTTTTTAAAAGTAATCAAACCAAACAAATTTTCTCAAATTTTTTTTCCAAAACTTGTAAACCAAACAAGTTTTCCAAACAAATCTCTCTCTCACACATATCAAATCAATCACTTTTTCCAAAACTTTCTCTCAAAATCATTTTCCAAAACATCTTTTGAAAAAAACCAAATCAAACATGTTTTCGTACTTTTTATTTCTAAAACACATCTGTCAAACACAAACCAAACATACCCATTATTTCTCTCAAAATAGTCAAAAAAATCAAAAAATTCATCTTAAACGAAGCTTTTTGGCCCCAACTATAGGAGAGTGTTTTCTAATGGGACAAGGGGAGGGTGCTCCTACAACACTTTGTTGTGACATCTCAGTTGGGATTTGTATCAATTTATTTTGATAATTTAAATAGTTTATATGTAGAGTTCTTCAAGTATATCATCAATATAAAAAATAAAATTAATCGAACATACATAGGCCATAATTGTATCTTTGGTGATAGGCATCATTGATGGTCAAGTTAATCTAGAAGAAGCTCTGTTTTGGACTTAGCAGCATTGAGAATCTTGGAACATCAGATATAGGCATCAATGATGGTCAAATTATTCAATGATGGTCAAGTTAAAACTGCTTCATGCCTGGAGTACTCATCAATTTGGCAGATTCTTTCTATGGTTGGTGTCTATGCTAGCATCTGGTGCTAGCTTTGGTTGTTTGGTTTGGTTCTCCTTTCTTTCTTTTTTTTTCTGTTGGTCTCCCATCAACTTAGGAGTGTTAACAAATGATAGAGTGAGTTCGGTGGTGCCAACTTAAATGGGATCATTTACCTCACTGTGATGCTTTTGCACTTCTCTTTCCTTTATTGATGAATTTGTCTTGTACCTTGTACTTGTTTATTTCATCAATAAAATTTCTTTTTTTGCCGATCAAAAAAAAAAAAAAAAAAGGTATATATATAAACATAAAACAAATGAAGACGAAATGATATGGCAATGGATGATTGGACTTTAATTCTTTCCATTCTATATATATAATGAAGAGATTATATATTTAATGTTTATAAAATAGGAATATAAATTTATAATTATTTTAAATTAAAAATAATAACTATACTTACCATTAGATGATATAATGGAATTTATCCATTATAAATATGCAATGAAAATTATCACAATCCGTTATATAACATGTAACCTTACCTCTGGCTTCTTCATCTTCTTCTTCATCATCATCTTCTTCTTCTTCTTCTGCTACTGCGGCTGCAGCTTCTGCTTCTTCTTCTTCTTCTTCTTCTTCTTCTTCTGCTACTGCGGCTACAGCTTCTGCTTCTTCTCTTTCACTATCAGATGAAGCCATGAGCACTTGAGTGGATGTACTTTAGTTTGAGATCCTTGTACACAACTAAACTTCTTCAAAACTCAATTCACTAGCTAAATCTATATATGTACAGCACCCAAAAAACTCACTTCTGTTTGGGGATTATGGAAGAGTTTGATGTCCATATATATAGAGAGAGCAAAGAAGAAACCCAATTATTCTGCCAAACGATTTAATAAATTTTGAGTAAATTACATTTTCACTCCTATAGTTTGAGTTAAATTTTATTTTAGTTTATATAGTTTTAAATTAAATAATTTGATTCTTACACTTTAAAAGTAGCTTCAATTTGATCATTTCATCCAAATTGAAAATTATATATAATCAACAATTATGTAATGCTTATTAATTTTCTAAGTTGTACATATAGTCAAAATTAACACTAAATTGAAACTAAACTTAAAATGAGGGACCGAATTATTCAAATCGAAACGATAAAGACCAAAGTATAATTTAGATCAAACTGTTAAAGCATATCTAGAGTATATTATTTGTTAGGTTTTCTTATTCTCATGATTTATTAATTCGTGTTAGTTGTTATCTATTTCTATTATACTTAGGACTCTTATATTCTTATACACCTAAGTTTCTTGGCCTATATATATAGTGTAGCGATCCTGATTTTTCGTAAGCCTTTATTTATTTATTTATTTATTATTATTATCTTATTTTATTTTTAGATTTATTAATTGTGTGGTTACATGAAAATTTAATGAAGTATTTAATTAATTTAATGTGATATTTAATTATATATAATTAATCTGAATATTTATATATATTTTATATATGTATATAAAATGTGGTATATATATGTGTGTTGATCATATATAGTATATTTATATATATTGTATTTGTATAATATAATATTATATATTTAAAAAAAAAAAACAAACAAAAGGGTGTTATATTATATAATATCTTGTAAACAAAACAAAAAATAAAGAAAACAAAAAGAAAAGAAAGCAGCAGCCGTGAGAGAGGGGGAGCGGGAGAGAGAGAGAGAGAGAGAGAGAGAGAGATATTCATTAATCAAGAGAGAGCCGAGAAAGAAGAAAAAAAAAAGAAAAAGATTAGGGTTTTATTTTGGTGGCTCTATTAATTTTTTAAGTAATTCTTTGACCTTTAAAAAAATATTGTAAATACGAAACTCACTTCCCTTGATTTATGTTTAATTCGTTGTTTTTATTTATTTTATGTTAGTTTGATTTTTTATTTACATGAAGATGATGGATTGATTTTAATTATTTTAGTTAGTTGTGTATGCAAGATTTAGGGATTTTTTTTATGTATTTATTCTATAGTTGTAATCATACTCATGATTATATGAAATTGAAATAAACTTAGAATCTATAGATATTTGTTAGATGATGGATTGATTCGTTGTTTTTATTTATTTGATGTTGGTTGGATTTTGTATTTGCATGTAACTGATGGATTGATTTCATTATTTGGTTAGATGTGTATGTAAGGTTTAGAGTTTTTATATGTATTTATTTTATGATTGTAATCACACTCATGAATCTATAAAATTAAAATAAATTAGGAATCCATAGATAAATTTCTTACACTCCACCATAACTCTATGGATTTTTGTTTTATTTGAGTATTGGTGAGAAATAGTGTATTAAAAAAAAGTGAGACTTATGAGATTTATTTGAATGCCTTAAGCTTGACATTGTTATGTTTGTTCTCAGGAGTAGATGAGAGATTGTGTATATATATATATTATTGTCTCGTTCTCATGAGTAGACGAGTGTTTTAATTTATGCGTGTACGTATATGTTAATCATCCGAGGAGTGTGGGTCAAACTCGGGACGGTATCTCCGTGCAAGTTTGGCTTCGGAGTGGTATTAGGTATACAGGAGGCACATGAGATATACGTGTACGCCGGAAGTGGAGGCCAAAGTGGTGGAGTGAAGGTACAAAGAATTTAATTATGAGTTTATTGGTATAGTGTAAATTATATTGATTTGTACAGTTTGAAAAATAGTAAACGACATCTATAAATTATGAAATTTGAGCAGAGGTATGGATATGTGATTCTAGACAACTTTTGTGTTTTAACTTTTTATTAAAAAGATTGATTAGAACTTATAATCGGATGATCTTGGTTATAGTAGTTTTGATTCATTTTAGCAATGCAGATTTTAGAGACTGTTTTAATCCACGAAACGAGCTTATTTTTATTGGTTACGGGTAAATTGAAATAAAACATTATTCTTGACACTTTTCGTGTTTTGAACATTTTCGAAAAAAATCATCTTACAGTAGTTTCTTTTCGTTTTCAGTTACAGATTTTTCGATCGAATTTCTGTTAGGATTTTCTATTAAGTTTTTATCTCAACTTGTTTAGTTTCTACTAAATTCATCTACGTTACCTTTTAGGAAATTTGATTTTATACAACTTTTGTTCTTTGAGTTTTGGTCAATTCAAATTATTTAAGTATGAAACGGTGCATTTTTATACTTTTTCAGCAAGTTACTTATAATTAAATTATACACTTTATTTTTTTTGTAGGATGGTGGGTCTTACTAACTTTTTATGAAGGGCTGACCCACCATATTTTTATTTTTATTTTGTTTATTTTATACTCAATTTATATTTCGTTGTGTACAGGCAAGAAACTATATGCCACCGTATCTCGGGAAACTATCCATTCGTCTTGGTGCGGGTGGAACTACTTGTCTTATCCCGTAACAAGAATTAATGTACTTTTTGTTGGTGTCTAGTGGACACGTGGGTGTCAAATCTTGTACTCATACCAGTATACCTGTGTATTGACCCATTTTGTCTCGTGGCAACTCAGGTGCGTTCTATTTGAGCGTAGCCAAGCTTTCTTTACATGATTAGTTGGGACTATGAAAGTGATAAGAAATAACTATGATCGTAGGACATGTCGTTTGAATTTCTTTTGTTTTCTTGAGCTTAGGGTTGATATTAGTTTATGTATTTATTATTTTTTTTATGACCTTAGTATTTTGATAATTTGGCATGATTTGTAACTTTACATTATTTAAGTTATTTTGACTATTTATTGTTACTTTAATGTTTGATGTATTGGTTAGTTATGAAATTATGGTGGATGACTTATTTAGCATTTTGTTAGTTTTTTTTATCCCTTGTAATCTTTTGAGGATGTAAATTTACTTAAATCCTTTGGAAATGTGAACGTTTAGATTTTGTTTCACCCCTAGGATTTGGATGATGGAATATTGATTGAAATTTAGTCTTAATTTAATATTTAATTATCCAAAATTTGGGGCGTGACATACATGCTTCTCCTATTGTAATTGATAGATTGAATATATACAATACATAATATTTTCCTCTCTCTCTACTATTCTAACATGGTATCAGAGCCTAGGGTTTTCTCTTAGCCTCCTCTTCATCTTCATCACTTTTTCTATTTTTCTCTTTCTTTCTTTCTTCTCTGGGAAATTGATTCATTCTCACGTTAGTTTTTGCATATCCCATCCTTTCCTGTTTTAACAATCAGCCTATACGATCATCTTCGTCTCTTCAAAACAAAGCCAATGTTATCCGAATTGTCTCCACGCGCCACCAGAAATTAGGCACGCATTGTGCCGTCTCCTACACGCATTCACGCGCCTCTGCTCTAATCACGAGCTATCTTGCACCGCGGCCTCACCTGTTAACGTGAGCCGCGTGTTCTGACATCATCGCTGACGTCTACCCTGGTTGACTATGCGTTGTTACTGCTTCTTGCTATCGTATGTCGCGCGCACCTCTGATAACATACGCCACGCGTTTCTAATGTCAGCCCTCCTTGCTGTGACGTCAGCTTTAGTGTTGGTACTCCTTTTTTGGTCAAACAACTTTGACCAGCAGCTTTGCTGCCTCTCTGGTCGTGTTTTTGGCCCATTCAGACCCTATTCCACCTATTTTCGGCCTCTTGAATCCACTGGTGTGTTCTGTTTTGGAAAAAATCAGCCTCTAAAAAGCACCATCTTTTTTTTTTTTTTTTTTTTGGCACTGTTTGAGCATTATGGATCGTACCGAGCACATCCACTCTGTTTCCGTTATCCTTGATAGGTCAAATTATGTTAGTTGGGCTCAAGCTCTCTATAGCTTCATCAAAGGGAAACGCCTTTGGCACATTATTACCGGTGCTCTTTCCAAACCCAACTAGAAAGTGAATGAGACTGACTCTGCATTTGATGACCGTCTTAATGAATGGGAAAGTAAGAATTATCAAATTATCACCTGCTTTCGAGCTATCTCAGTTCCCTCCATTCATCTCCAGTTTGGCCGGTTCCAAGATGATGCTCAAATTACTTCCCCTGCCAAAGAAATTTGGGATTTCTTGAGGGACCGTCATCAGACCACTGGCCATGCTCATCAATATCAACTGTTGCAGACTCTTTATCATATGCGCCAGGCACCCGGTCAGTCTATCAATGAATTCTTATCTCAGATGTCGTCTGTTTGGGACCAACTAGCTCTTTCTAAGCCTACATGGGCATATTCTAAGAATGCACAGTTGTTTATTATTTATCGGAATTATCAGCGACTATTACAGTTCCTTATGGCTCTTTATAGCACTTTTGAGCCCGTATGTGCTTCATTGCTTCATCGTTTGCCCTTGCCTACTTTAGAGCAAGTCATTACTGAACTATTATCAGAGGAGACTCGATTTAGGACTCTCAAACCTCAACATATGGATTCTTTTCTTGCTACGTCATCCTCACAGAGTTCCTCATCTTCACAGCCTGCTAGTTCATGCCAGTATTGTTCCAACCTTAACTTGCTAGCTACTCATTCTTTTGTTCAGTGCCAGGTTCGCAAATGCTTTACTTGCCATAAGACTGCTTTCGGTCATCTCCAACGCCATTGTCCTCGAGCCCCCTCCAAGAAAGGGTCTTCCTGATCTGGGTATTAGTCCAAATCTGGCCAAGGTTCTCGATCTGCTGCTGTTGCCTCTGAGGGTTCTTCTCCTCACCACTCAACTGATTCTACTACTCCTTCATTCTCTATGGATGATATTCAGTCCATCATCCAACAAGTGCTTACCAAATCCGATACTCCTCATTCTACTGCTCTTTCAGTGACTTCAAGTAATTCTCTCTGGTATTTTGATTCTGCAGGCTGTAATCATATAACTTTTGACTCCACTATGTTTTCTTCTCTATCATCGTCGTTCTCTATCCCCATTATACACACTGTTGATGGTTCTCATATGGCTGTCCGTCACACTGGTCACATTTCTACTTCTACTGTGTCTCTTTCTGATGCTTATCACATTCAGGCTCTTCACTTAAACCTTATCTCTGTTGGTTAGTTATGTGAACTTGGTCTAACTGTTACCTTTCTACTAATGGTTGTTTGGTGCAGGACCCTCAGATGAGACAGATCCTTGGGATAGGCCGTAAGCATAGAAGTCTGTTCAAGCTTACGCATCTTCGCATTCCTCACAAGTCATCTACTGCTGCTCTCCCCACATCATCTATTGCTGCTCTCATTGCTTCATCTGCTGCATTTACTTCTTCATTGTCTTCTTTATAGCTTTGGCATTGTCGCTTAGGACATGTTTCTTTTAGTCGTTTGAAAACTTTAGTTTCTAGTGGTCAGTTAGGTCGTGTCTGTCTTGAAGATATCGATTATTTATCTTGTCAAATTGCTAAACAACCTGTTTTATCTTTTAATAATAGTACTTCTATGACTACTGCTCTTTTTGATCTTGTGCATTCAGATATTTTGGAGCCTTCCCCCACACTGATCATGGGGGGGTCAAAATATTTTGTGATTTTTGTTGATGATTTTTCTCATTATACTTGATTTTTTCTTCTCAAAAATCGATCTGAACTTAAACATATTTATGATGATTTCTCTGCCATGGTTCGCACTCAGTTTTCTCATACTATTAAAATATTTCGTTCTGATAATGCTAAAGAGTACTTGGGTTCTAAATTTCTGGCTTTTCTTCGGGCTAATGGTACCCTATCTTATCGCTCTTATGCAGACATATCCCAACAAAATGGACGACCCGAAATAAAGCACCGTCATATTCTAGACACTATCCGGGCTCTTCTCATCTCAACTTCTTGTCCTGAACAGTTTTAGGGGAGAGCTGCCCTCACTGCCATCTACACCATAAATCATGTACCTATACCTGTCATAGCTAATATTTTCCTTTATGAGCGCTTGTATAGTTCTCCTCCTGACTACACCACTCTTAAAATTTTTGGTTTTACTTGTTTTGTTCTACGTCAGTCTCATGAACACACTAAACTAGAACCCCGCTCTCGTCTTTGCTGTTTTCTAAGGTATGGTATAGAACATAAAGGGTATCGTTGTTGGGATCCTATCTCCAAGCGACTTCGTATTTCCCGTCATGTGGTCTTCTAGGAACACAAAATGTTCTCAAATCTTTCCAAGTTTCACTTATCACAGTCCACCCACTCACCGATCCTTACTGATCTCTCTATAGACTTGTTTTCTGATGACTTTGATGCAGATTCTGACTCCATGCTTTCACAACCGCCTACGCCTATTGTCCATCCTGAGGATCCTGTGTCTGCTAATGGCCCTACACCTTCTCCCATTGAGGTTCCTTCTCTACCAGAGCGTCATTCCATACAGGTAAGGCAACCTTCTGTTCTTCTCCGTGATTATATTGTTGGTTCCACTAACTTTTCCTCTCATAAACCTACTTCCTATCAAGAAGCTTGTTTCAATCCTCTTTGGCAACAAGTTATGACTGATGAACTACAGGCTTTCGATAAAACTCATACTTGGGATGTGGTTGATCTTCCTCCTGGCAAGAATACTGTTAGTTGCAAATGGGTTTACAAGCTGAAAACTCATTCTGAAAGTTCCATTGAGCGTTACAAAGCTCGCCTTGTCGCCCGAGGGTTTACTCAAGAGTATGGCATTGACTATGAAGAAAAATTTGCTCCTATTGCTCGTCTTACTTCCGTTCGCAGTTTACTTGCAGTGGCTACTGCTGCTCGCCACTGGAGTCTTTAAATGCATTCCCTTAATGGTGATCTCACAAAGGAAGTTTATATGCAACCTCCTCCTGTTTCTTCTGTTCCATCAAACAAAGTCTGCAAACTTTTTCGTGCTTTGTATGGTTTGAAACAAGCTCCGCATGCCTAGTTTGCCAAGTTCAGCTCTACCATTTGTGACTTTGGTTTTTCCTCCAGTGCTCATGATTCTGCCTTGTTTATACGTAAGATGCAGCGTGGTACTATTTTCCTTCTCCTCTATGTGGATGATATGATTATCACTGAAGATGACCATGCGGGTATTTCTAGTCTCCAATTGTTTCTTTGTTGCTAGTTTCAAATGAAAGATTTGGGCTTGCTTAGGTACTTCCTGGGCTTGAAAATTTCTCAAGATTCATCTGGTTACTTTCTTACCCAGGCCAAGTATACTTCTGATCTCTTGGCTCGTGCTGGCCTTACCGATTGCAAGACTGCCACTACTCCTGTTGATCCTCAAACTCGTCTTACATCTCTTGAAGGTTCCCTATTGTCTTATGCCACTAAATATTGTCAGCTAGTTTGCAGTCTTGTTTATCTCACGCTTACTCGTACAGATATTACTTATGCTGTTCAGATTGTCAGTCAATTCATGGCTGCCCCCCGTTCTCCACACTATGATGCTCTAATTCGCATTTTGCGCTATCTCAAAGGCACTTTGTTTCAAGGTCTTCACTACTCCACATAGTCTTCTCTACAGCTTTATGCTTTTTCTGATGCAAATTAGACGGGGGATCCTATTAACCATTGTTCTACTACTGGGTTCTGCTTCTTCTTGAGCATCTCTCTTGTTACCTGGTGTAATAAGAAGCAAATTCTTGTTGCTCATTCTAGTACCGAGGTTGAGTATCGTGCTCTTGCTCACACTACTCAGGAGCTTGTGTGGCTTCGTTGGCTTCTTTCTGATTTGGGAGTTTCTCATTCTTCTGCCACTAATCTTTATTGTGACAACCAGAGTGCTAATCAGATTGTACATAATGATGTTTTCCATGATCGCACCAAGCATATTGAGATAGATTGCCACTTCATACGCCAGCATGTTACTCGGGGCACTGTTCATTTTCTCTTTGTTACCTCTACTGAGTAGACCACATACCTCTTCACCAAAGCTCATCTTCCAAGACACTTCTCTGATCTTCTTGCCAAGCTCAAGTTACTATTTGCCTTACCACCTTAAGCTTGAGAGGGGAAGGGGGGTGTTGGTTGTTACCTATTCCTATTATACTTAGGACTCACGTATTCTTGTACACCTAGGTTTCTTGGCCTATATATACAGGTTTCTCCTATTATAATTGATAGGTTGAATACATATACAATACATAAAATTTTCCTCCCTATCTATTATTCTAACAATTAGCACGCCATATAAGTCTTATTTAACCTTTACATTTAAAAATTATACAATAATCTTGAAATATCACTTGGTCATACTCCCTTATTAATTATCATGTATTATGCTTATATTTTTCAATCACTCAATACAAATAATCAATATTTCACTTTCTCCGCCAATCATACTAATATCAAGTACCATATGACCATACTCTGAAATTACCAAATAATCACTTGCTGGAATATAAAGGACAAGAAATGTCAATATAATTATTGAAATTATAAGAGAAATTTTTGTAATTATACAAAATTCAGAGCGTTGGTGTAATTTACCTACTCTTTATGCATAAAGTAGCAGAGTAATGGAGTGGTTACAATCATTTTATTTTTTTCATGTCTTTTAAATAAAGTAGAAGAGTAATGGAGTGGTTACAATTATTTTATTTTTTTTCATATCTTTTAAATATTATATGATTTAGGATTCGTTTGTGATGTGAGTTGACTTTTTGACTTTTTAGTTATTTTAGCTTCGGGTTAAAAAGTTTCGTTTGGGATAGATTTTTTGACTTTTTTGGACTTTTGTGAAAAAAAAATGAAATAATTATAATTTGAATATGACATTTTATCTTATTAGATTAAAAAATTTAATGTATTTTTTTATAATTATTTTAACCAAAAAAATCTCCGTTTGATTTATGCCAAACGAGAGCGTAATATCTTATGTAAAATTAGCCACGTTATATGATTGAGTACAAACTTTGAATGCCATTTTATAAAAGGAAGAATCACAAATAAGTTAGAATTAAAAAAATATTTGTAAAAAAATGATAAATATTATAAATATTAATAACTAAAATTATAAATTTTTTTACTAACATATAATAATTAAAAAAAATTTCTCCTAAATAATAATTTTCTTTTTATTAAATTAGGTAATATGCCTGCTCTAGATCTCTTCTGAATTAATTATTAAAGAAAGACTGAAACATTTTATTAAACACTAAATAAAGACTTCCTTGTGAATTAATTATTAAAGAAAGACTGGACCATGTTAATAAACAGTTAATAAGACTTTAACCAATACAAATGGCTAAAAATTAGTAGTTGGTCCAAGAACGCCATGGAACAGTATTTTTCACCAATCACAAATTATCATAGTTTTTATATTTCTTAATTATTCAATATAAAATTACGAATTTCATATTTTTCACAAATCACAACACTATTAAGATATTATCTAAAGACACCCTAAAAACAACCATTAACTTATCTACATATGGCTGCGTGGTGTCAATTCACCACCTTTTTTTTTATAATTATTTTATTATTATTATTTTTATGTGGAGCAGGTGACAATTCACTCATCAATTTTTTTTTTTTAAAATTAATAATTTTTTAATATTTGTTTTGGATAAACTATACTTAACCTTCATAAATTTTGGGAAAAAATTATAATTAATCTCACATTTTAAAAATAATTATACTAATATTTTTTTTAATAAGATTAGAGATTAAAACTAATGCAGATAGTGAATAAATATTGAAATAAATGAAGATAAAAATACATTTTAGTTGATTGTAGATAGTAACATCTTTTTTTATTCATACAACTGTAATTAAAACTCAAAAGATGTTAATATAATTATATCAAAAATATAAACTGAATTATTATTATTATTATTATTTTTTAAGAGCAGGTTAGTGTAATTTACCCGTTAACACTTACAAAATTTGCATCACTTAAATAATTTTGTATTTGCATTTTTTTTTTTTCGTTTAAATTTGATTGGAAGTTAAATTTGTGATACATATTATACATGTGCACTAGGTTGATTTAGTTGAATTTGTTAGAATTTTAATGCATTAGAACATGCGCTTAATACTACTTTAATTGATTTTTTTGTGATAGTAGTATATGTCCATTTGATTTTTGCTGACGTCTTGTTTTAGTATGAATAAATATTCTTTTTTATAAGTTTTTATATATATATTTTTTTTTGTTGGTTCGACCAAGAACGTATTTAATAATATTCATTATATAAAACTTTGCCAAGGACGATTATAAAATAACATATATTTGTGTGTTTCTTTTTTCTTTTTTTTCTCTCTCTATTATATTGTATTAAGATGTCATTTTATTTATAAATTGAGAATTATAATTTAAAATTTTACATGACTCCATCAAAAAATAAATAATTCTGAAACCACCAAACATGACATGAACTTGAGACTAAAAAATGTGAATTTGAGAGCATTCTACTGACTACAAGACAAAACTATGAGTTGTATGTGAGTTGTAGTTTGATCCAGAAATCTACCATGTGCTCCAGCTCCTTTTCTGAAATAAAGAAAGACCATACCATTTTATTAAGGGGTCAATTAGATCAGAATTTAGTGGTTGATTAGTAGGTAGAATATATCCAAACATCAGTTTGTTTGTAGTCAAAATGGTTCTGCAAAAATAATTTTTTTGGTCAATTTTGAACAAAAATTAAAGTGGCTTTCACACATCTTTTGCATATCGAATTCTGAAATAAAGAAAGACCATACCATTTTATTAAGGGGTCAATTAGATCAGAATTTAGTAGTTGATTAGTAGGTAAAATATACCCAAACATCAGTTTGTTTGTAGTTAACATGGTTTTGCAAAAAAAAAAAAAAAAATTGGTCAATTTTGAACAAAAATTAAAGTGGCTTTCACACATCTGTTGCATATCGAATTCTGAATTAAAGAAAGACTATACCATTTTATTAAAGGGTCAATTAGATCAGAATTTAGTGGTTGATTAGCAAGTAAAATATGTTGGAAATTTGGTTTTATAGGCTTATTTTGGGCTATTTTTTGAGCCCAAGTTTGAGTGAGGTCCACATGTCTTTTGAGGTGGATCCAAAGAGGTGATGTGTTCCTTATCGCATAGCAAATCACACGGTGAAGACAGTTCGTCAAAACCATTTATGAGTGAATGAGAAGTTGACGTCGTTTTCGAGTTCGTGGAATGAACATTTAAAGAATTAAATGTGGGTTTTCTTGAAATGAGTTGTTCCACATTGAAACTTGAAGAGAATTTATGTGTGTATATAAGTTCTAGGTGACAACACTTGAGTTGGGCCCCAAGGGGCACCCGAAGTTTGTAGAAGAGAAGACTTATGGATAAATAGAACTTTAGCCCAAACCATCACGCGCGCTGCCGCCGTCCGTCCGACTAGCGGGTTGTGGACAAAATTCATTTGGATTTTTTCAAAATTCTTGCAGAAAATTATTTGAATTCAAATGTTTGTCCAAAATTTGTGCCTCTTCCAAATTCCACAACAATTTCAAATTTCGGACAAATTGAAACTGCCCAGACAAATTTTGTTCACAATTTTCCTATATATACCAACATTTTCCAGCAGTGTTCTGGATCCGAAAAACAGTCTGCAAAATAAACAGTAAATTCATTTTGGTTGCCTTCCTTTTGCTCTCTTGCATCAATTATTCTTCACATTATTTTAGGAAAAAATTCAGAGAGTTTAGAACACAGGTTTTGTTCGCCGAATAAATTGTTTGGAGTGCTACTACAATTTGTAAAGATCATTGTATTTTGGGAGATAGACGCCATTTTTCCGTAAGCACCGTAGTGAGGCGAATCTATCTTAAGGACAGAGTGTCACACACTCGACTTGATCTTTTTATTATTCATTCGGTTCGGTAAAATAAATTCGGTACGTTATTTATTTTATTTATTTGATTTGGTTTCAATTTATTTATTGTACACAGAAGATTGTTCCAACAATCTTAAGACATATTCGAATTAATCTGTTTACAGAATCTTTCGTTTGTTTCCTTTTCTCTTTCTTCTTCTTACAAAAATTATTTTCTGTGATTTTACAAAATAATATTCTGGTTGAAAAACAAATAGTAGTAATATACTATTTGACAGATAGTAGTAATATACTGTCTATTTTCTTTGACAACTAGTAGTAATATACTGGTGTCTTTAATAATTAGAATATTTATTTGTGAAATTTCGTCAGAAATTAATTTTGGTTTTTAGAAATTATTTCTGAGTGTTCATTAATTAAATTCTTTTCAGTATTTTAATTATTGAAGTATTACAAAAATTTAATTCTCTCTGTGGAATTAATTTGGTTAAATAAAATTTTATTTTATTTTCAAATTAATTGAAAATAAAAATTACAATTCTTGTTTTTTTATTTTACAGAATTTAATTATGTGATTTTAGTTTAAAATTTCTGTGTAGTATAAAATTCTAATTATAATTTTATTTTATAATTTAGAATTCATGGCTACTGAAATTGGTCAAACTAATGCTCAAACAAGTACTAGTATGGTGGCTGTAATTACATCTACCCCTCCTCTTGTTGGGACTATGCCGGTTAATCACGGTGAGAAGCTAGAGAGGTTCTCAGGAATTGATTTTAAAATATGACAACAGAAAATGTTGCTTTATCTTACAACTCTAAACCTGGCACGCTTTCTTCGTGATGATGCTTCTATTCTGAAAGAGGATGATCCTATTCTGAAAGAGGATGAAATTGACCAGCAAGTGGTTGCTGCGGTCGATGCTTGGAAAAATACTGATTTCCTTTGCCAGAATTACATCTTGAACGGACTTGACAACACATTATACAACGTCTACAGTCTTATCAAGATAGCAAAGGAACTTTATGAGTCTTTGGAGAAAAAGTACAAAACAGAAGATACTGGCTCAAAGAAATTTGTGGTTGGCAAATTCCTGGACTTTGTGATAGTTGATTCTAAAACTGTGATTAACCAAGTTCAAGATCTCCAACTCATTCTGCTTGACATTTTCGCAGAAGGCATGTCTCTCAGTGAAACCTTCCAAGTTGCAGTCTTAATTGAGAAATTACCACAAGGCTGTAAGGAATTCAAGAACTACCTCAAACACAAGCACAAAAAAATGTCTTTAGAAGAATTGATTGTGCGTTTGAGGATCGAAGAGGACAACCGCAATTCTGAAAAGCGAGCTAGTAAGCATCCAATGGAGTCTAAGGAAAATATGGTGGAACATGCTCTAAAAGTATAGAAACGGAAGTTTTCTAGAGAAAGTTCATCACATGGCTCTAAAGGGGGGGAGGGGAAACTAAAAAGTCCAAGTTTAATGGCAAGTGTTACATCTGTGACAAAGAGGGACATCGGGTCAAAGATTGTTGTAGCAAAGGTAAAAACAAAAGAAGAACAAACAAGAAGCCTGCTGTAACAAGCCCGCAGGGGACCTCGGCTACAGTTCGGACTCCTCTTTTTTGTTTGTTGCGGTTCGTAATCTGAACCAAAGAGTCCAACTCTGGCAAATCGTTTTGAGAAAAACAGATTTTGAAAAGAAGTGCCAAACATGGACTGCTTTGCCAGATACAGAGTCGCCACCTAAATATTTTTTAAAATGGGAAATTTAGGAAACCCTGACTCGGTGCCGAAGGCCACGTGTCCGTCATCACCAAAGTTGTCTTGGCTCGGGAGCTTGGGTACGATCGGGGAAGGTCAGCTATGAGCACCCCCTTTCGCCCGGTCCGAAGACCAGCCTCTACTAACCATGATATCCGATTTTGAAAACGTTATGTGTTCTTATTCCGGTTATTAGCTTAGAATTACTATGTTATGCGCACAGCAAACAAGTATAGACTAGATTGCCTAATTTGGAAACAAGCATTGCATATCCGTTTGTTTTGAAAAGCGCTTTGGAATTTGCTACTCGCAAGCAGGCTAAAACACGGATTTCAACGAGTTTTTCTAACTCAAACAATCCAACCTTCACCCACAGGCATTCAAACAGTTTATCTCATATGAGCACTTAGCCACATGGTAAGCATACTGTCATGGAAACATTCACACGCATGCGATATGTTAAAGCATTGTAGACACCCCATTTTTGACCGTCCTCAAGACTCAGATGTCACCGATTGAGCGCTTGGTGATGTTGCATACTGTGCTCGTTCAGAAGTCTCAGAGTCGCGGCCGCGCGCCCTGCCTCCGGGCTTCCGAACTCTTTTTCGTGCCTTGTCTCGGTTTACGAACCAGACTCGGTTTTCTCTGTTTTCTTTCCTGAGGGAAGGGAGTGGTCCTGTAGGCTATCTCCCGGTGGCCGTGAGCTACATTTCGTGGCCGTAGGCCATTTTGCCCATTTCGGAGCCCGGTTCCCGGTTTTCGGGACCGTCAGGCCGTGTGCCTCGGCTCGGGACCGCCCAACCATCTCCGAGTTCTCCGGTTTTTGGCTTGCACCTCTGTTTTATAGTTCTGAGGAACACTGGGGCCTCTGATGCCCACTTCGTGGCCGTATGCCACTTTCGGTGCTTACAGTCGGTTTTCAGGACCCCGAATCGCGCGGTTTGGGCCCCGAGCATTCGTTTTGCATCGGTTTTCTCCGGTTTTTGGCATGGACCTCTGTTTTGTCATTCCGAGGGACACTGGGGTCACAGATGCCCACTTCGCTGCTGAATACCACTTCCGGCACCTGCAGCCCATTTTCGGGATCCCGAATTGCCCGGTTTTGGCGCCGAGCGTTCATTTCTCATTAGTTTCTGTTCAAATTTGGCAGGTACCTCTGTTTCAACACCAGGAAGATCACTGGGGGGTGGGAGGCCAGCAATTATCCCAGATAACCAGTTTCGCTCTTCCGGCGCTCGTTTTGCTCACTTCCGGGCCAATGTTGAACACCCTGGGGATATTTTCTTCCGACCAAAGCTACATATTTGTGATCAGGGGACATGGGAGGACCCTATAAGCTACTGGTCGGCCAGCAATTGTGGAGTTCATTTTTGAGCCTCTCCTTCAAGCTCTATGTTGTGACTCCTGCTTCAGTGTTGCCAATTTCCGACCTTGGAACCTTATTCCACACATCTGGGAGGACCCTAAAAGTTGGTGGTCGGCCAGCAATTGTTGGTTTCATTTTTGAGCCTCTCCTTCAAGCTCTATGTTGTGACTTCTGCTTCAATTTTGCCAGATTCCGACCTTGGGGCCTTGTTCTACACACATGGGAGGACACCAGTGCATGGTGGTCGGCCAGCATTTTTTCTCTTCATTTTTGGGCCATGGCCGGCCGGCCAGGGTGAGTGGCTGGCCAACCAGGTGGGGTGGCCGGCCGGCCACCTCCCAGAAAATCACCTGGCCGGCCAGCTTCTTGCTTTCCAGCCCATTCCAGCTGTACGGATATTTTGTTGAAATATCTCCCCCATCCGGGGGATATTCTGGGAGGGAAAGCTTGGGTGCTTTTCCCTCCCCTTTTACACCTCTTCTTGCCTACTTAAAGGGCTGGACAGCCCCTTTGCTAGGGTTACAAAATTTGGTCTCATGAGCCCCTCTTCAAAAAACTCCATTTCCATAGCCAAAACTTCAAAAAAACCTTTAGGGTTCTAGGCCAATCCTTCATCAACCCTTAGTACCACCATCAACATCTCCATTCCAGCAGCAAAGGGGTGTTTTCCAGTGACCAAGAAGCAACAAATTGAAGCCAAGAAGCAAGGAAAGAAAGGTCTTCAAGGGTAAGTCTCTAAATCCCTTTTCCTATCACTTTCTTGCTTCCTATTTCTACCCTAATTGCCTACTGTTTTGGGCTTTGACCCCTACTTATTTTGTGCTTATTTTGAGCCCCTCTACAACTTTGTAGAAGGGCTCAACCTCATTTGGTATCTCTTTCATATACTTGCTTCAATATCACTCTTTATGCCATGAAATTGCATGCTTTGTTTGGCTTTTGAGTGGTCTGTTTTCGAGCATACTATATACTGTGGGTGGGCTTATTTTGAGCCCCTCTTCAACATTGAAGAAGGGCTCAACCATGTTTGGTGGCTCTAGCATGCACTTCCTTTGAAATTCCTCCATTTTACCGTAAAATTGCATGCTATTTTTAGCCCATTTTTGATCTGAGTTGGAGCATGAAACCTACTGATATTGTGCTCATTTTGAGCCCCTCTTCAACATTGAAGAAGGGCTCAACCTAGTTTTCATCCTCTATCATGCACTTGCTTTGAATTCTTGTTCTACTCCCATGTTGCATGCTTCTTTAAGCCTACCATGCTTCTGTTTTGGGTCTCCATCAGGCTTGTGAAGTGTCATATTTTGGTCTTTTCTTTGTGTTTTGTTAAGGGCCTTAAGCTATTTGATGTTTGGTTTTGGTACTTCATGTTGTAACCATCTTATTTTCCGTAAAATTGCATGATTGTTTAGGCCATTCTACCTTCTGTTTTAGGTCTTCATCAGGCTTAGAAAGTGTCTTGTTTTGGTCTTTTCTTTGTGTTTTATTAAGGGTCTGAGGCCATTTGATGTTTTCTTATGGTACCTCTCTTTATAGCCCTTGTTGGTCCATATATTGCATGCTATTTTGAGCCTATCTACATACTGATTTTGGAGTTGTCATTTACTGTAAATTTGCATATTTTGGGCTCCTCTTCAGTATTGTAGAAGGGGATTTTTCAGTTTGGGATTTGCATATACTACCTGCTTTGTAATTCCTCTCTTTTCCCGTATTTTTGCATGCCATTGTTGCCATATCTACGCTCATATTTTGGCCATGTTTTGTACTGAAAAAATGCTATTTTGGAGGCTGCCTTGCTACTTTTTTTTCTGTCATGTGCCAATTTCGCATGTTTAGCATAGCCGTAGGCCATTTCGGGCACTTAGGACTACATTTCGGGATGATTTCATGCGTTGATTGTCATTCCGTATCATTTCGGGGCTGTTTTCCCCTTTACTTAGTGGCTGAAATTTGGTTCGCATGCTTGCACATCATTTTCCATGTCATTTCATGCCTTAGTGCATTGCCTCGGTTTGCGTGCCCTTGGGTACGCACTTCGAGGCACTCCGTTTTCATTCATCGGCATCTGATGTGAGTGTGGCTGAGGTCCACTCATGTTAGTATAAGCCCAATTCGCATTTCCATCTCATTTTTATCATTGCCTCGGTTTGCGTGCCTGTGTGCACGCATTTCGAGGCACTTCATTCTTATCCGACGGTAGCTTATGTGAGTGCGGCTGAGGTCCTCTCATGTTGGCGTAAGCCCAATTTGCATTCCGTATGCCATTTCATTCCATTTTGTCATCGCCTCGGTTTGCGTGCCCGTGTGCACGCATTTCGAGACACTTCGGTTTTATCCGATTTGCATTTCACATCATCGCCTCGGTTTGCGCGCCTGTGGGCACGCATTTCGAGGCACTTCGATTTTATCCGATTTGCATTTCACATCATCGCCTCGGTTCGTGTGCCTGTGGGCACGCATTTCGAGGTACTTCAGTTTTATCCGATTTTCATTCCATATCATCGCCTCGGTTTGCGCGCCTATGGGCACGCATTTCGAGGCACTTCGGTTTTATCCGATTTTCATTCCATATCATCGCCTCGGTTTGCGCGCCTATGGGCACGCATTTCGAGGCACTTCAGTTTTATCCGATTTACATTTCACATCATCGCCTCGGTTTGCGCGCCTGTGGGCACGTATTTCGAGGCACTTCAGTTTTATCCGATTTACATTTCACATCATCGCCTTGGTTTGCGCGCCTGTGGACACGCATTTCGAGGCACACTCTGTTTTATCTGATTTGCATTCCGTATGCCATTTCTTCGAATTGCGTGCCTGTGGGCACGCGTTTCGAGGCATTTCTTTTTAGTCTTATTGTACATCATATTGCATGTCATCTCATGCTTGTATGCCATTTCCTTGGTTTGCGTGCCCGTGGGCACGCATTTCGAGACATTCTCATTTTCACAGCATTGTGCATACTAGGCTGTATCTTAGATTGCATTCATGCATTTTCTCGATATATGTGCCCGTGGACACGCATTTCGAGGCATCTCATTTTCATAGCATTGTGCATGCTGTATCACATATTTGCTACATTTCATGCATACCATGCATATTGCATCGCGTTCGGGATAGGCGTTAGCCCGTGCACGGGAAACGAGGTACATTCCGTACTCCGAGTGACGGAGTGTGTCTCAATTCCCAAGTCACCGACACTCCGGATTACCCGTGATGGAGTTAGGTTTTGTTGTAGCATTCATTTGCAGTCATCCCATATTGAGTTGTGCAATCCGATTCCTCGGCCATCATGCATCGGTATGCGTGATTGGTGGCACGAGGATCGAGGCATGCATATATTTGTGAAAATACATTGCTATGCCCTTTTCCTGCTCTCTGTTACAGCAAAACCGAGGATCAACAACTTTTCGGAGTCTGGCGCGCATTTCGAGAAATACTGCAAACAGAGGCTAATCAGGGCATCCCAGTGGATTTCCGCGCCAGGCAGCCCAATATACAACATACATCAGAAGCAAGGCAGCCCCCTGGCTTGCATGCCAACTTTACAGCTTTCTTAGTTTAATCTGTACATTAATTAGAAATCTGTATTATTCTTTTATTCGGGTCTGTATTATTATTTATTTGGACCCTCTGCGCGAGGGCATAATTGTAATAAGGGTGTGTGAGTGTGATGTATGTCTTCCAACCCCCATTTCTTTCCCCCTTTTATTTACCTGCTTACGATGGTTAGATATAGGGCATATTTCAATTAGCATACAGTATGACAGCATGTTTGCATCATTCATCTGTTTTGCACGCACCGGGCTCGGCGCATCATACAAACTGCATTTGTATTTCAATTCTAAGTTGAATACTTGATAGCTGTAGCATTTCACATGTCATATTTAGAATAGCCGAGCCTGCTATAGTTTGCATCTTTGCATGTGTTGCATTAGGCAATTCTGTATATCTAGGATCATGCATGATTCCTAATCAGTTTTCTGTTTTGGCTTGGAGTACTCGGTAAGTTTTATGCTTTAGCATCCTTGCATGCGTGTGAGTGTTGCCATGATTGCATACTTACCATGAGGCTATGTGCTTATATGATATAACTGCCTTGAATGCCTGTGGGTGGAGGTTGAGTTATTTGGATTGGGACAATACATTGACTGTTTGTTTTAAGCCCACTAGATAGTGGCAAAATCATGTTTTCTAAGCCCACCCGAGGGTGGCAAATCCGCATTTTAGCCTACCTGCGGGTAGCACCTTCACACCATTTTCAAACAAACAAACATGAGATGTTCAGTTCCAATTCAGGCGATTCAGTCTATACTTGTTTGCTGCGAGCATCACATAGTAACCTAGGCTAAATAATCGGAATAAGGACTCACAATGTTTTCAAAAACAGATATCATGGTTAGTAGAGGCCGGTCTTTGACCGGGCGAGAGGGGGTGCTCACGATGTGACCTTCCCTAATCGTACCCAAGTTCCCGAGCCAACTTTGGTGATGACGGACACGTGGCCTTTCGGCACCGAGTCAGGGTTTCCTAAATTTCTCATTTTAAAATATTTAGGTGGCGACTCTGTTATCTGGCAAAGCAGTCCATGTTTGGTACTTCTTTTCAAAAAATCTGTTTTTTTCTTCAAAACGATTTGCCAGAGTTGGACTCTTTGGTTCAGATATAGAACCGCAACAAAATCGAGTCCGAACTGTAGCGAGGTCCCTCGCGGGTTTGTTACAGTTTCTGGCGACTCTGCTGGGGAATTAGAGAACTTGACTCGAACTCATGATATTTGGTTTTGATTACACTTGTGTGTTTCTTTGCATTGCATTTGCATTGGTGCGCCTAGGACACAGTGTTTGCCATATGCCATTCCCGAACGATTTGCCGGAGGCTTGTCTTGTCAAGTCATGTCCATAAGGCTGATCGGCTCTGGGCTCTGATAGCATGGGAACACAAACCCCGGTTTCACCGGGGCACCCTTTTTGACCATTCGACCTAGTGCATATTCGGATCCATAGTGACTATTCCAAACTAGGACAGGTTGCTTACCCGTTTATAGGTTGTTTGAAACCGCTGCGTGCGTAGTGAAACCCTAGTTCCTGACGAAATAGGACAGGGAAACCCTACCCCAACATAGGGGTGTTTTGGCTCTCACTTATCTGCTATGTGCTTGCTAGAGTGCGTCTCTACAGGGAATGCATGTATCAGTATGAGTTTGGACATCAGGCCTGCGGGCATCAGTTTTGAGTTGGCACGTTACGCCTGCGGGCATCAGTCAGTTATTCGAGAATCAGTTGTCTGCGGATATCAGATTCAGTTTAGGGGAACAGTGATACGGAAACAGTGATCAGTGGTTGAGGACAGTGTATTTCCAGCTTATCCAATTGTGTGTTGTATGCCCGACTGTGTGTTGTGTGTATTTAAATTGAGCTGTTATGCTGCCCGTTTTTCTGGTCATTTATTTCCTTTTGCTTTATTATCTTTTTGCTAGGGCAGGTTTGTAGCACAATTGCTTCCGAGCCAGTCGATACTCCCCAAGCAACTTGGACACGAGGTCGCCGACTCAACCGATCCGAGGATCTAGTTGACGGACATCCAGTGTTCTACTCATTACCCCCAGTCACCAGAAGAAGGCCGAGAAGGCACAGTGTGTCAGAGCACGGATCACCAGAACAGCAGTTTACTCTAGTGTCAGACAGTCGGGTTGAGATTCCTGTTTCTGCTATAGAGATACACTTGCCGGTTACTCAGATGGAACAACAAAACACAGCAATGGAGGCGATGATGCGCCAGATGAATGAGAGCATGAAACAAATGCAAGATGATGCTATCCGCCAGGCGGAATTTTCCAAACAGCAGGCCGCTGTCATGGCCCAACAGTCTGAGTTGATTACCAGATTACAACAGCAGAACGCTGCATCTGCTTCACACCAGGTCCCTCCTCCACTAGGGGCACATCAGGTTCCTCCTCCACCCGGGGCTCCATTACCTGAGCCGATATCTACTGGGCAGAATGCTCCTCCAAATCCCCAGAACACCCAAAATACCCTCCCAAACCCACAGAACGCTCTGCCAAATTTCCAAAACACCCAAGAGGACACGGGTCTTCCAACGGGGCTGGCTCCGCCCCCGCTTCAACCGCAACTGTCCAAAAACATTACACCCAATCACCCGGACTCTCCATTCGAGTTCGAGGTAGACCAGACAGCTCTGAAATTGAGCAAGTTGGAAAAACTCTTCAAGAAGTCACAGGGGGTGAAGGCCATCTCGGATATTGAGGACGGCTATACTGACGTGGCCGTGACTTTGCCGGACAGATTTAAGATGCCCCAGATCGACCGTTTTGACGGGTCTGGGGACCCCATGGTTCATCTACGGCTGTTTTCAGATATCTTGAGGCCAATGGGCCTAACCAGATTGCAGAAGCTCTCGCTTTTTGGCCGGACCTTGTCAGGAGTGGCCGCCAACTGGTATGCAAAGTTGGATAATGATGTCAAGAGGAATTGGGATGAGATGGCTGGGGCCTTTGTTGCACAATATTCATATAACACACAGATCGAGATTACTACTCGTGATCTCGAGACAACAAGGCAGGAACCCAAAGAGTCTTTCTCTGACTTTGTAACCCGGTGGAGGGCAAAGGCATCGATGATGACCTTAAGGCCCACAGACAGAGACCAAATTCGGATGATTGTGCGCAATCTCCAACCAGGGTTAATGAAGAAGATGATTGTAGTTCCCTTCCCCACCTTCGCAGATCTGCATGACATGGGGATGCAGATTGAAGATGCGATGAAGCAGGGTCTGTTTGACCAAGACCGGGAACAGCCCTGGCGGACATTCAACCGAAACAACAATGCGGGCCCGAGTGGCTCTACCAATGCAAGAACTTCAGAGGTCGGAATGGTCACCACCAATCCCCCTTCCCAATCAAGGCCCGCAGCGGCCGCACCTTTTTCTGATGCATCTGGGAGCAGTAACCAAGCTCCAAGATACCAATCCAGGGGTCAACGAACCTTCTCTCCACTACATATGCCTTTGACCAAAGTCCTCGGGGTTCTAGTCAGAAAAGGGCATCTGAAACCCTTGGAACCGAGGCCCCCTCCAAATCCACTCCTCCCTTCCCACAACCCAGCCAAATATTGCAAATACCACCAACAGCACGGTCACGATACCGACCAATGTTTCAGGCTGCGTCATGAGATTCAAGATCTCATTGACAAGAACATCATCCTACCTCCCGAGCGACCCAATGTTACAACCAACCCACTCCCAGTACATAACCAAGATCCACCCAAAAGAATCAATTTTATCCAAACTGGGGACGTGTCTTACGACCCTAGTATCTACATTACTCCCTCCCACTTACCCAAGCCGGAGGTGATCCTGCCTGACAGCACTGACTTGTGCATGATGGACACCTCTATAACCCAACCTGAGCCGAAGGTGGTGACCACCGAAAATGGAATTGGGCAGGCTTCCGAGGAGAGCAGAGTTGTTGAGTCTGGGGTGGAGCAGTCTGAGAATTTAGCTGGCAGAGCTTACGATCCGAGTGGATATATCTTGTCAATGAGCCAGTCTAAGCTGAATGTGGGGCCGCCAGAAGAGGCCGAGTTGTGTATGATCCGGGGGGACAACCTTGAATCAGTGGGGGATGATTTGACAACGATGGAAAAGGACTTCGCCAACCTCCAGTTTTTCAATGACCAAGAATCAGGAGACGCATCAATTAACTGGTTCGAAGACGAGGAGTCAGCGGAAGTCGTCGGGTGGTTGGATGATCAACCAGATATTGTACCATTTGTGGCCGGAAGGACCGAAGGTCAGATTGAATCGCCGGAGAGCGCCGGTGCGAAGAATTCCGCTCGAGACCAAGACGTTTTGAAAACCAAACAGTTGACACTGGAGGAGCAAGAAAAGAGATGAGATTCTGAGAGGATCCGAAAAGCACAAAACCATGAAGAGGTTGAGAATGCTGTGAGCACAAAAACTGAACAAGCTGTGAGCATGTGGGAGGAAAATGCTGAGAGTGCGAACGAGCCGGAACCAGACAGGTGCCTGCTAGATGCTAATGGAATGTGGTGGGAAGATGACGACTTGTATCTCGCCCACACAGACGAAGATTGGGCAGGTGGCCAACCGGACAGTACCTGGTACCTCGAAGAGGTGGACCATATGACTAGAAGTGGGCGGTATTTCAAGCCCCCACACCTTGATCAACCCGAGGCATCAGGGAAAGATAAAGAGGCAGAGAAGCAGAGGGAGAAGCAAGTTGAAGAAGAGGCTGTGCTGAAACAATTAAAGAAAATACAAGCAGACATCTCCATCTGGGGACTGCTTATGGCTTCCAGGATACACAGACAGGCTGTCCTCTCTGCTATGGACAAAGCCAAACTTTCCATCGAAACTACGCCAGAACAACTAGTTGGTTTGGTCTTCCCGGGAGGAGGTTCCCCGACGTTGACCTTTTCGGATAAGGAGCTGCCGCCTGAGGGCGTGGATCATAACCGACCCCTCTACATCTCTGTAGAATGCAGGGACAAATGGATTCCGGTAGTGCTTGTTGATACCGGGTCCGCTATTAATGTCTGCCCGGCCAGGACGGCGTATGCAATTGGGTTAAAGCCTGCGGACTTCACCCCAACTTCTCAAGTGATCAAAGCCTACGACAATACAAGTAGGGATGTCCTGGGGACAGTAAAAATCCAAACCAAGATTGGGCCTGGACAACAAGAGGTAGATTTTCATGTCTTGGAGGTCCCTGCATCTTTTAACATGCTTTTGGGGCGACCCTGGTTGCATCAGGTAAAGGCTGTCTCATCTACTCTACATCAAATGGTGAAATACCCCTATAGAAAGGGAGTAGCTATTGTTTTTGGGAATTCATCAATCCATCCTCCTCCGGAGGTATCTACGCCAGTCCTGGAGATCGAACACGGCATGGAAGACATGTTCATATCAGGATTTACTTTGGCTGAGGCCCGGGTGGTGCAAAACATTATGGCTGTGAATGAGGGTGTGTATGTCAGCGCTCAAGCCGTCTACCTCATGAACAAGCTACAACATATCCCCGGGATGGGATTAGGAAAAAGCGGCAGGAAAGGAGTCGCAGTGTTGGCCGAAGTGCCACACAATCCACATACATTTGGATTGGGTTATCTGCCCACCAAAGAAGATTGGATGAGAAAGAGAAAGGAAATGGCCGGCAGAGCTAGGGCGAAGCAGGCTGGGAAGCCTTTTGATCTAATGCACAGGTCCATCCAGGGTACCCTGAACGGACGCTTTGTCCGGGAGGGGGAAGACTTTCCATTTTGCGGCTTCCCAGAGCCATGGTTCAACGCGGAGAGGAAGCGCGTACCAGGTTTCGAAATCTTTTTCGACCTGCAACTATCCGGGGATGACGTTGCCACAGAGCAGACAGACCCAACAATTGAGGCTGAGCAGAATAAGGCAGAGGATTCTGAGGGCACGAAATTGGAAATGGGGGTAGCACTGGCATGTCTCCTCTCTGATCCTCCGATCGACCAAGATTGCTTGGGGAATAACTTCATGGTCTCCATGATTGGGGATGAAACGGCTGCGAGCCAACCAGCAGCTATCTTGGACGCATCAATCGCGCCCTCTCTCATTTGGCAGTACGAGGAGGGCTTCTTATCCAGCAGTTCCGGGTCAGGTAGTGAGCCGGAATCTGATTCCACCGAGTCTTGTGAGTCGGAATCAAATTCCAGCTCGACTGAGTCTGAGTCTGGTACTCCTAGGGGTGTGAACCCGGATGCCACAGTCCTGTCCAGGTCGTCTTTTTCCTTTTCATTTGAGTCTGTTGTAACCGATGAATTGGACGATTTGGATGAACTTAATGAGAATGAGGTGAATGTGGTTTCCGAGTACTTTTCTGTGCCCCTAATTTATTGCATTGATTCAGACTTTCAAAATTTTGATCAAAACGACGAGGACGAAGTCCCTCCGGTTTTACAACGTCTAATTGAGCAAGAGCAAGAGCAAGAGAGATTTGTTAAGCCATTAATGGATGAAATCATTTTTGTGAATATTGGTACTGAGGAGGACCCGCGGCTGGTCCAGATCGGGTCCACGTTGTCTTCGGAGGAACGCGAGCGCTTAGTCGCTTTATTAAAAGATTTCAAAGATGTTTTCGCGTGGTCCTACGAAGACATGCCTGGAATCGATCTAGAGATTGTACAACATCGGATCCCCCTTGACCCCCAGGCCCGACCTGTCAAACAGAAGCTCAGAAGGATCCGCCCGGATTGGGCTCTCAAGATTAAGGAAGAGGTCACCAAGCAAATTGACGCAGGCTTCCTGCTAGTATCTGAATATCCGACTTGGTTGGCTAACATTGTTCCGGTGCCGAAGAAAGATGGCAGGATTCGGGTGTGTGTAGATTTCAGGGATTTGAACAAAGCTAGTCCGAAGGACGACTTTCCCTTGCCACACATTGATGAGTTAGTGGACTTCACTGCAGGGCATGCATTGCTCTCATTCATGGATGGCTTCTCGGGGTACAATCAGATAGTGATGGCGCCAGAAGACAGAGAAAAGACTGCATTCACCACCCCGTGGGGAATATACTGCTACCGGGTTATGCCATTTGGGTTGAAGAACGCTGGAGCTACCTATCAACGGGCCGCGACCACAATACTACATGATATGATCCACAAAGAGGTTGAGGTGTACGTGGACGACATGATTGTCAAGTCCAAGGAAAGAGAGGGCCACTACACCGCCTTGCACAAGTTTTTCCAAAGGATCAGGGAATTCCGGTTGCGGCTAAACCCTCAGAAATGTACGTTTGGTGTTACAGCGGGGAAAATGCTGGGGTTTCTGATTACACAAAGGGGCATCGAGGTCGACCCTTCCAAAATCAAGGCCATCCTAGAAATGCCACCACCGAGGACTGAAAAGGAGGTGCGAGGCTTTCTGGGTAAAGTGCAATTCATAAGACGGTTTATTTCAAAACTAACCTTGACTTGTGAACCACTTTTTGGTCTTCTGAAGAAAGGAAAGAAGTTCCAATGGGACGGCCGGTGTCAAGCTGCATTTGAACAGATTAAAGAATATCTACAGAACCCACCCGTCTTATCACCAGCAGAACCAGGGAAACCGTTGATTTTGTATCTGTCAGTGACAGAGACCACGATGGGCTGCATGCTTGCGCAAGAATCAGAAGATAAGGTGGAAAGAGCCATCTACTATTTGAGCAAGAAGATGCTGGAATATGAGACCCGGTATACGCCGCTGGAAAAGGCTTGCTTAGCTCTGGTATGGGCTACCAGGAAGCTGCGGCACTACCTGTTAGCTCACTCTGTAATGCTGGTTTCGCGTCTTGATCCCATCAAATATCTTTTCTAGAAACCAGCGCTTACGGGTAGGCTAGCTCGTTGGTTGCTGTTGCTCTCCGAATTTGATCTCACATATGTGACGCGCAAGTCAGTAAAGGGAAGAGCAGTAGCAGAGTTCCTTGCCGACCATCCGGTTGAGGGGGATGAAGCAGTTGAATATCTATTCCCAGATGAAGCAATTCTGCACATCGACGAGGAAACTTGGACAATGTACTTTGACGGAGCGTCAAATCAACATGGGTATGGGATAGGAGTGTTGCTGATAGCACTCGACAATTCCCGTATCCCTCTAGCCTTCAAACTCCGGTTCAAAGTCTCAAATAATGAAGCAGAGTACGAAGCGTGCATTGCTGGTTTGGAAGCAGCCCTGGAATTAGGGGCAAGACGGCTGGACGTCATTGGGGATTCGAACCTTGTTGTGTCTCAAGCTAAAGGAGACTGGAAAGTAAAAGAGGAAAATATGATGATGTATCACCAAACCTTGAATTTGCTGATTCCTCGGTTTGAAAAGTTAAGCTTTACTCATCTACTAAGAGAGAACAACAAGTTCGCAGACGCTTTAGCAACTCTATCATCCATGATAGACATCCCACGTGGAGTCCGAATGCGTCCAGTCATTATTGACCAGAAATTTACACCTGCCTATGAGTCGATTGCAGCCATAGATGAAGTTCAGGACGAACACCCCTGGTATTACGACATCTGGAACTTTTTGGAGACAGAAACATACCCGCCAGGGGTTAATGCCAAAGACAAAAGGGCAATAAGAAGGTTGGCCGTTCAGTTTATCATCTGTGGGGGTAAACTGTATAGAAGGGGTCATCTGGGAATACATAAACTGTGTGTTGATGCTGAAGAGTCCAAGCGTCTGATGGAAGCCATCCACGGGGGTGAATGTGGTGCACACATGAATGGGGTGATGTTGGCACGGAAGATCCTTAGACAGGGTTATTATTGGTCCACCATGGAGGAGGATTGTATCAGTTTTGTTCGGCGATGCCACAAATGTCAGATTCATGCAAATCGCATGAATATCCCGCCGTCGAAGCTGTACAACATGACTTCACCATGGCCATTTTCAGTCTGGGGAATTGATGTGATCGGAGCCGTTACGCCAAAAGGGTCGAATGGGCATGAGTTCATCCTTGTAGCGATAGATTACTTCACAAAGTGGGTTGAGGCCCAATCTTATGCAGTGTTGAAAGCTTCACACGTTGCAAAATTCATCAGAAACAACATTATCTGTCGCTACGGGGTCCCGAATGAAATAGTTTCAGACAATGGTTCCCACTTCAAGAAGGAGGTGATTGATTTGTTGGAGAAATACAATGTGGCTTTTCATAAGTCATCTACTTACCGGCCGCAAACCAACGGAGCAGTTGAGGCCGCCAACAAGAATATCAAACACATATTACAGAAGATGGTGGAAACCTATCGAGACTGGCCAGATAAGCTGCCATTCGCTCTGTGGGGCTACAGGACTTCGATCAAAACTTCTACTGGGGCGACTCCGTACTCATTGGTCTATGGGATGGAGGCCGTTCTGCCAATTGAGATTGAGGTCCCGTTATTACGAGTGTTGGCCGAGTGCCAGATAGCCGAAGTAGATTGGCAGCAAAACAGATTTGAGGAACTCATGCTTTTCAATGAAAGAAGGCTGAAAGCACTGTACCACGTCCAAGGTTATCAACGCAGAATTGCCCGGGCTTTCAACAAGAAGGTTAAGTCCAGGAACTTGAAAGAAGGAGATTTGGTACTCAAGGACAACCGAGCTCCCATCCACGACCCAAGGGGCAAGTTCAGACCCAATTGGACTGGTCCTTACATTATCAAGTCAATCTGGTCAGGTGGAGCTGTGGTTCTGATGGATCTAGATGGCTTGGAGTTTTCCCAACCGATCAACATGGACAAGTTGAAGAAATATTATCCCTGAGAGGCTCGCTAGGCCGAAAACCCGAAAGGGCGACCTAGGCAAAATTCAGAGCATAGAAAATTTGAAAATTATAAAAACTGAGCTCGCAAGGTTGAAAACCCGCAAAGGGCGGCCTTGGCAAAAGTTAGAGCGCAAAAGGAGAGCAAAAATACTCGAGCGAACCTGAGCCTGAACTACGTAAGACTTGATTCCCATCTTTGGGATACGTAGGCAGCTTCATCCTGAAGTTTAGTCATAATCTTTTCCCCGATCAACTTTGTCCATTCTGATCATCTCAGTCATCTCTATTCATCAGTATTTATTGTGATCTCCGGTACAGTGCTATTCAGACTAGGGGCAACTTTCCGTTGCCACACTTTGCCGAGGCACCTTTTTCAGACTAGGGGCAACTTCCCAGTTGCTAGGATTCGGGGTTGTGCACCTCAGTGACAGATCTCAGGCGTGTCCAGTTCTGATCCATATCGAAAATAGTTTTGAAAAGTTTTAATAAAAGTTGACTTTGTTCAAATTAATCTTTTCACAACTAAGACCATTTTTGGACCAAAAGTGGAGAATTTTCAGTACCACAACCTTCAATTTCATTGATTTTCAAAACAGAGTTCTTTTGCTCTTGCATACAATTGAAGTTGCTTTTTATTACATTCATAAAGAAAACTTGAAAGTACTAATAAAGCAATAAATCTGGGGCATAGTCCAGTCAGGTGTCCCTGCGCCCCATTCTAGAGCTTGTTGAAGCCTCAGATGCCAACCTAGGCCCAACCTGTGCCTCCTCATTGAGCCAATCCCAGCACTCATCAGATAAAGTGCAACTGAAAACAGGAGCAGGGGCTAGAAGCTCTCTAACTCTCCATGCTGCGGCCTGTCGAGCCAACTGTGCACCTCGAACTGGAAATGTAGCCGGATACTCTATCTCCTCCGGTGGGCAAGTCTGATCGTGGCCGAACTGGCGCAGAATACGGAAAGGGAAGTAGAACACACAGTGAGTCAAGCCGACCAGTCGAATCCCGACCTGTCGGGACATGCTATAGCTCATTGCCGGGAGATTGAGCCAAGGGCAACGCCAAGCAATGCGATCTACCGACAGGTTGCACATCCATTCAAACCACCAGCTCTCATCAAGAGCATTCACTAGGCGTTGCCGAAAGAAGTAGCCGCGAGCTGAATAAGCGGGACAAGAGTCCACAACTTGCAATTTATCCATCAACCATATCTGGGGAGGGATGAAAAATGAGAGAATAAAGAATAGAGAGATGTGCGATGAAGGAAAAGTAAGATAAGGGTTTTGTGAGAAAAAACGAGCCCGAGGGCCGAGTGATGTGAGCAAATATCCATGTGAGCTTGGGAGGGAAACATTACCTGTAGCAGTAGTGGACTCCCCGCAAACCTGGTTGTCTCCCGGCGGTAGAAGGCATCTAGACCCGTTAATGTCTCGGCCAGAGTCATGGCGATACAACTCTTCCCTTCTCTCAAACCTTGGGCGACTTCAATCAAACGGATGCTAGCTCCTCCGAAGCCCGAGACAAATAGAAAATGAGATAGTAGGCACAAGCAGAGGGCGTGCTGCCGGAAGCCTTGCCAATAGTGATTGCTGCGGTCACCAGCATCAGAGAATCGGTAAATCAAGCTCGGAATGTCCAACATTCCATCACCAATCAGAGATCTAGCATCATGCGCATTAAGACCGCACATCCGCCCTAAGGCTTGAGCATAGCTAAAATTGAGCTGGGGCAGAATTTCCTCGCCTCGCTCGGACTCCATCAAAATTTGAAAATCTTCAAAAGTAGGACATACCTCTTGCCCGCCAAAGCTAAAGACGTGCGTCACCGGGTTCCAAAACCTTGCCGCGGCAGAGAGAAAAGGAAGATGCAGTGGAGTCCGGCTTAGCGTGAATAGTGCATTCAAGCCAAAACCCCGGAAGTTCAACTTCTCCGAGCCATCTAAAGAAGAAATCCAAGATGTAAGATTTTCTGTGAGAAATGCTTCCATTTTTGAGAGGAAAAGTGATGAAATGAATGAGTTCCAAGGTTGGGGCTTTTATAGGAGGCTAAAACACTATTCAAGGGACACTTGTCAAGATTTCGGTGGTCACGGGAGGAGTGGCCGGCCGGCCACCTTTTGTTTTCCGAATACAAAATGCTTTCGGTCGTGCGTTGGTCCTGTGTTGCCTGCCGGAAGGAAGTTTGAGGTACTTTCATGCATCGGGAATGTCGAAGGCCTCTATTTCTATCAGTTTTGGATACATTCCATTATCCAGATCGTCCGTCTGAAATACATTTTGCTGTGTTTTTGCTTATCGAGTTGTTGTTTTGTTTATCGAGTTGTAAGTTTTGTCGAGCTGTCGCATTTTGTGTTTTGAGTTATTACCTTTTTGGTTATACACTTTTGATTGAGTCTTGTTTATTGAGTCGTTAATATTGTTGTACTTTGTCTATCGAGTTGTAAACTTGCTAAGATTCTGTTATTTCTTAGTAAGTCGATTTGTTTTAATTTGTTGCGTCGGTTCACTACCTGACCCGATAAATACATGAGGCACATTTCAATTCAATTCCATTCTTGTGCAAAATGATGCGATGCGATGCTAAGAATTTCAAATACAAACATCTTTTCAAAAGCTGTTTCATTCCATCATGTTTTTACAACAAAATAAAGGTACAAGTTTTACCGAAAATAAAACTGCCAAACAATGTGCAAAGTGCTACGAACTACTAGCCAAAAAGTAAAATAAAGCAGGAAATGACATCAGTGTCCTCGGGAACGAGAATGTGGAGGCCCTCTCATCCTCTTCTGCGGGATAATCTCTACATCACCATCACCATCCGGATCAGAGCTGTCATTCTCCGGATCCCCCCCAGGCTCGTCTCCGCTCCCGGAACCAAGACCGGAGCCTCCCTCCCCAGGAGATGTCTCCGACACACGGTCTGCGACCTCCTCCTCCTCATCCTCGATAATGGGTGCCCTGCGTCTGCGAGACGACCCTGCTCCTCCAGCTCCTCTGTAGGGCCTGGATGGCCTAGCTCCTCGGGGCCCAGTACCTCGAGTAGGTCTAACACCTCGACCTCTCTGAGAAGGCCTGGGTGGCCCGCCTCGTGTCGAAGCATATACGGGAGGCATCTGAAAATGAAAAGTGCAGTACATCAGTTCAAACATAAAAAGCAGGCGCAAGTACAGTATGTAAGTGGGGTGTGTGCCAGATGTGTTCTACACAACCTATTAGTGCAGCAGAATGCTCAAAGCCAGCATGTTAACAGAAATATGATAAATGCAAGAGAGATGAAGGGTACCTGGAAGCCCATGATGGACATCTGTGCCTCTCTACGCAGGACCATTCCCTCAAGCGAGGCCACCACCCCGAGCATCTGATCTATGTACTCCCGAGGTGGCTGCAGACACAAGCTCAACTCATCAATAAATAAGCAACTGTCAAAATGTCTGTGTGACAAATGAAAATGGTAGAACATACCGGTGGTGAGTCAGGATCACTGACATATCTGTGACCAGGCATCGGAGGCTCCATAGGGATCGGGATCGGAGAAGTGGTCCCATACTGCCAACTCGTCAACTCAGTCGGCATCTCTGGCCATCCAGGATGATCGAGAGTCGGAGGGATCGGAGGAATCGAACTGCCTCTACCCCTAGATGCGCCAGCCCTGCTAGAAGAGGGGATGTCTGCAGCACGAGCACGACTCGAAGATGGTGCGCCGGTAGGCCTCAGTGGCGGAACCCGCACTCTCGTCAAGGGGGGCATCAAATATATGCGGCGATAGGTGGCGTAGTTCCCCTCAATAAGATATAGCAAAGCGTCGGTGCCCTGCATGTCCCTAATGACCTCCTCAGCAGATAGCCTGTCGGCAGTCCGCATAGTGGGTGGAGGCACAGCAGGAGGGTCCTGGGAATTATACCCCCACACCTGACGCTGAAAGCGTTCCCCCAGGAACCAAGCCCTACCGACTGGTCCCTCAAGCAGGAACCTGTACTGGGAACTGGTCGATCCTCCTGGATACTGGTTCTCGGGATTGTCGCCAAAGATCGCCCAAGGCTGCCAAGTGATCTGCGGATAACCAGTGCATAAATCAATCAGAAATCAGAATGTATAGAGCAGATCAAAGATGAAATGAAAAGAACTGAGAGTTCTGAAATACCTCTGTCGCCCGAACAGTGTCAAAGTACTGTCGCAGAGAGAAGAGCGTCTCTCGAGGCCTCGATAAATGCTCACCCTCAAACATCAATGAAAATGGAGTCATAGGAGGTCTTGCCACCTCCATCTCTGGGGCTAATGTGGGAAAATATGCATATACCCATAGCTGAGACAAGCAGTGCGGAATGTGAATACAAGGTGCTAAAGGCAGAATACAGAATGCAAAGTGCGCCGTGTGTGCAGTGAACAAGTAATGAGGAGCAAAAATGTAAATCAAGAGGGCAGAATGTACCTCCCAGGCTCTCCAGTAGCCGCCAAGTAAGTCTCCCCGTGTGCGAGAGACTGCGCTCATGTAGCAATAAAGGGTAGCCAGGCCAGCGCCGCCCCAATCATACTGACCAACCTGTGATAGGTCTACCAGAGCGCTCAGTAAATACAATCCGACCATGTTCCCTCTATCGGCAAACAGAGTGGTGCCAAAGAGGAACATGAGGAAACCCCGGGTATACTGCTCGACCTCCTCAGGAGACTCAGGCTCCATCTGTGGCCGCCGAAAATGGGAAGAGAACCAAGTATACCGAACTCTCCCGGTACCTCTGTCTACAGGCGGGCGTGCCCCCAATAGATGCATCCAAGCCACCTCCCACTGACCCATGTCCTCGTCGTAGGGAATGGGAGCACCGCCTAGGTCTAGGCCGGTGATCATAGCGAAGTCCAGCGGGGTCATGGTCATATCCCCGGTAGCAGAAAAATGGAAAGAATTGGTGGTGTCCCACCATCTCTCCGCCAAAGCAGCAAATAAGGTCCTACTGATGAGGCAGTGTGATAATCCTCTGCAAAATGGTCCAAATCCTGCAAAATCAACCAAATCCCGGACAGCTTCCGGAAGCTCGGCATACCACTCCCTCGCGGCAGTGGAGCTGTATCCTCGCACTGTGCGAGAGCTAGCCTGCATTTAGAATGAATGCGTATATCAGCAAATGAAATGAAGAAGCTGTGTGCAAATGAAATGAAGAAGCTGTGTGCAAATCAGTGAGCTGCGTGTTCGCCTCAAATCTGGGCTGCGTGTTCAGTAAATCAGAGTTTTGGGACTGTGTGTTCTACTCTTAATCAGTGGGCTGCGTGTTCGCTTCAAATCTGGGCTGCGTGTTCAGTAAATCAGAGTTTTGGGACTGTGTGTTCTACTCTTAATCAGTGGGCTGCGTGTTCGCTTCAAATCTGGGCTGCGTGTTCAGTAAATCAGAGTTTTGGGACTGTGTGTTCTACTCTTAATCAGTGGGCTGCGTGTTCGCTTCAAATCTGGGCTGCGTGTTCAGTAAATCAGAGTTTTGGGACTGTGTGTTCTACTCTTAATCAGTGGGCTGCGTGTTCGCTTCAAATCTGGGCTGCGTGTTCAGTAAATCAGAGTTTTGGGACTGTGTGTTCTACTCTTAATCAGTGGGCTGCGTGTTCGCTTCAAATCTGGGCTGCGTGTTCAGTAAATCAGAGTTTAGGGCTGTGTGTTCTACTCTTAATCAGTGGGCTGCGTGTTCGCTTCAAATCTGGGCTGCGTGTTCAGTAAATCAGAGTTTAGGGCTGTGTGTTCTACTCTTAATCAGTGGGCTGCGTGTTCGCTTCAAATCTGGGCTGCGTGTTCAGTAAATCAGAGTTTAGGGCTGTGTGTTCTACTCTTAATCAGTGGGCTGTGTGTTCACTTCAAATCTGGGCTGCGTGTTCAGAAAATCTGAGTTTTGGGACTGTGTGTTCAGTGAATCGATGTTTGAGCCGTGTGTTCAACTTCTAACTAATGTATACTATACATTCACAATCAGGCGATGTATTGTGTGTTCGTGAAATTCAAGTGGCTAAGTCACATGCTCGGAATGCAAGTAAAGTATTGTGTTGTAAGCTAAACTATGTGTCTAAGCATGGCAAAGGTACAAAATGCACGAAAGATACAGGAAATAAAGTAAAATACCTCTGCATCGTAGGAGAGGTGTTGCTCCGGTTCTCGCAAAAGGAGATCCCCCGGTACCCGATAGTTGAAATTGGTAAAATGACGAAAAGTGGCTCGCGGAAGCCTGTGTACCGCTGGGGCATATCGCTCGGGAATAAAAGGGCGAACCCTCGGGGGCAATGTCATAATGTCGTAATCATCTCCGGCACCTGGAAAACCTCTACCGCGAGGGAAATGACCCGCCATGTCGAGAAATCTGCAAAGAGGAGCAAAAATGAGCAAAACAAGCCAAAATTGGAAAAAGTCAACAAAAGTCAACTCTCGGGAAATGAAAAGTCAACCAAAAGTCAACTCCCGGGAAAATTTTCCAAATAATGAGACAAAATTACCTCAAGTGGTGAAAATGAGAAGAGAAGCCCCGAAGTCAAACTTTAGTCGGCTCAAAGTGCTTAAAACTGAAAGATTTCGCGGAAATAACTTGCGTGGGAGGCCGAGGGGCGCGTATAAAATGCAAATCTGAAAGAGAAAGTGGCTTAGAGAGCAAAAGGAGAGAATTTCACACTTGTGGGTGTAATTTCGGAGGCAATGGAGGTGTGTATATATAGAATGGCCGAAAATGACCAAAATGCCCCTACTTTGGGCAAGTGGTCGGCCGGCCACCTAACCTGGCTGGCCGGCCACCTACTTTTTCCCCCCTGGCCGATGGCCTCTCCTAGGGTGGTGTGCTGGCCGACCATGCTCCCCACCCCCTCCCCTACCTCTCTGCAAATTTTGAGGAAAATCGGAGCTCCCGGGACCTGAAAAAGTTGAAGAAAAGTGCACTTTCTGGCGCCGAATTGTTCCGCTGGAACTTTAATTGCAATTATTGACATGTGTCTCATCATTATTCATCAAAATCGGAGTGTATCCTTTTTAAACATGTTGTGACCTCTCCGGGAGGTAAATCAGAGGCCGCGATCGAGTTGCCGTCGCCGGAATGCACGTTTTCAGCTTGTTGTTGCGCAACAAATATGCATCCTGATTTGTGCTCGTCTGTCATTATTTGGCTCATAAATTGCATTCTCATGAATGTTTTGCATTGTCATGTGTGTTTTCTTGATGTACCATGCTTTTACGTTCGAGCATGCATTGTCGCGCGTTATCTTTTCTCGCGTTGTGATGCGTCCTTTCACCGACACTGCGTGTGTCCAACTTTTCGAATCATAGGAATCGCATTGAATATATGTTGTTAGCATATTGTTCTTGTTAAATTTCTTTATTTTGCAGGCACGATATTGTATGTACGGTTCATTTGAAGCTGGTGCGACCAGACGAATCGCGCAGGTATCGTATCTTCTCCGTGTGAGACGCGACGAGAATTGAATGATTCTCCGCATTCCTAACTGCATGAAATGTAGTCGTTACTTTGCTGCTTTGCATTCTTGCTTAAAATTGTTGCATTTATTTGTCAATACTTGCTTCATTACCGCTTGTTGCACTTGCACAATCACCTGGCTCCGCGCCTATCATTTGCATTCTTGCCCCCCCTGCCTGCGGGCACACATCTCTGTTTGTCTTGTATGATTGTCTAAGTCTTCGGCCTCGTCAAAAATGGGCCGTCTCTGGGCTTTGACATTCACTCACGTCACTTCTTGACTTCCGAGTTCTGTCAAAGAGGGGCAACTGTAGACACCCCATTTTTGACCGTCCTCAAGACTCAGATGTCACCGATTGAGCGCTTGGTGATGTTGCATACTGTGCTCGTTCAGAAGTCTCAGAGTCGCGGCCGCGCGCCCTGCCTCCGGGCTTCCGAACTCTTTTTCGTACCTTGTCTCGGTTTGCGAATCAGACTCGGTTTTCTCTGTTTTCTTTCCTGAGGGAAGGGAGTGGTCCTGTAGGCTATCTCCCGGTGGCCGTGAGCTACATTTCGTGGCCGTAGGCCATTTTGCCCATTTCGGAGCCCGGTTCCCGGTTTTCGGGACCGTCAGGCCGTGTGCCTCGGCTCGGGACCGCCCAACCATCTCCGAGTTCTCCGGTTTTTGACTTGCACCTCTGTTTTATAGTTCTGAGGAACACTGGGGCCTCTGATGCCCACTTCGTGGCCGTATGCCACTTTCGGTGCTTACAGTCGGTTTTCGGGACCCCGAATCGCGCGGTTTGGGCCCCGAGCATTCGTTTTGCATCGGTTTTCTCCGGTTTTTGGCATGGACCTCTGTTTTGTCATTCCGAGGGACACTGGGGTCACAGATGCCCACTTCGCTGCTGAATACCACTTCCGGCACCTGCAGCCCATTTTCGGGATCCCGAATTGCCCGATTTTGGCCCCGAGCGTTCATTTCTCATTAGTTTCTGTTCAAATTTGGCAGGTACCTCTGTTTCAACACCAGGAAGATCACTGGGGGGTGGGAGGCCAGCAATTATCCCAGATAACCAGTTTCGCTCTTCCGGCGCCCGTTTTGCTCACTTCCGGGCCAATGTTGAACACCCTGGGGATATTTTCTTCCGACCAAAGCTACATATCTGTGATCAGGGGACATGGGAGGACCCTATAAGCTACTGGTCGGCCAGCAATTGTGGAGTTCATTTTTGAGCCTCTCCTTCAAGCTCTATGTTGTGGCTCCTACTTCAGTGTTGCCAATTTCCGACCTTGGAACCTTATTCCACACATCTGGGAGGACCCTAAAAGTTGGTGGTCGGCCAGCAATTGTTGGTTTCATTTTTGAGCCTCTCCTTCAAGCTCTATGTTGTGACTTCTGCTTCAATTTTGCTAGATTCTAACCTTGGGGCCTTGTTCTACACACATGGGAGGACACCATTGTATGGTGGTCGGCCAGCATTTTTTCTCTTCATTTTTGGGCCATGGCCGGCCGGCCAGGGTGAGTGGCTGGCCGACCAGGTGGGGTGGCCGGCCGGCCACCTCCCAGAAAATCACCTGGCCGGCCAGCTTCTTGCTTTCCAGCCCATTCCAGCTGTCCGGATATTTTGTTGAAATATCTCCCCCATCCGGGGGATATTCTGGGAGGGAAAGCTTGGGTGCTTTTCCCTCCCCTTTTACACCTCTTCTTGCCTACTTAAAGGGCTGGACAGCCCCTTTGCTAGGGTTACAAAATTTGGTCTCATGAGCCCCTCTTCAAAAAACTCCATTTCCATAGCCAAAACTTCAAAAAAACCTTTAGGGTTCTAGGCCAATCCTTCATCAACCCTTAGTACCACCATCAACATCTCCATTCCAGCAGCAAAGGGGTGTTTTCCAGTGACCAAGAAGCAACAAATTGAAGCCAAGAAGCAAGGAAAGAAAGGTCTTCAAGGGTAAGTCTCTAAATCCCTTTTCCTATCACTTTCTTGCTTCCTATTTCTACCCTACTTGCCTACTGTTTTGGGCTTTGACCCCTACTTATTTTGTGCTTATTTTGAGCCCCTCTACAACTTTTTAGAAGGGCTCAACCTCATTTGGTATCTCTTTCATATACTTGCTTCAATATCACTCTTTATGCCATGAAATTGCATGCTTTGTTTGGCTTTTGAGTGGTCTGTTTTCGAGCATACTATATACTGTGGGTGGGCTTATTTTGAGCCCCTCTTCAACATTGAAGAAGGGCTCAACCATGTTTGGTGGCTCTAGCATGCACTTCCTTTGAAATTCCTCCATTTTACCGTAAAATTGCATGCTATTTTTAGCCCATTTTTGATCTGAGTTGGAGCATGAAACCTACTGATATTGTGCTCATTTTGAGCCCCTCTTCAACATTGAAGAAGGGCTCAACCTGGTTTTCATCCTCTATCATGCACTTGCTTTGAATTCTTGTTCTACTCCCATGTTGCATGCTTCTTTAAGCCTACCATGCTTCTGTTTTAGGTCTCCATCAGGCTTGTGAAGTGTCATATTTTGGGCTTTTCTTTGTGTTTTGTTAAGGACATTAAGCTATTTGATGTTTGGTTTTGGTACTTCATGTTGTAACCATCTTATTTTCCGTAAAATTGCATGATTGTTTAGGCCATTCTACCTTCTGTTTTAGGTCTTCATCAGGCTTAGAAAGTATCTTGTTTTGGTCTGTTCTTTGTGTTTTATTAAGGGTCTGAGGCCATTTGATGTTTTCTTATGGTACCTCTCTTTATAGCCCTTGTTGGTCCATATATTGCATGCTATTTTGAGCCTATCTACATACTGATTTTGGAGTTATCATTTACTGTAAATTTGCATATTTTGGGCTCCTCTTCAGTATTGTAGAAGGGGATTTTTCAGTTTGGGATTTGCATATACTACCTGCTTTGTAATTCCTCTCTTTTCCCGTATTTTTGCATGCCATTGTTGCCATATCTACGCTCATATTTTGGCCATGTTTTGTACTGAAAAAATGCTATTTTGGAGGCTGCCTTGCTACTGTTTTTTCTGTCATGTGCCAATTTCGCATGTTTAGCATAGCCGTAGGCCATTTCGGGCACTTAGGATTGCATTTCGGGATGATTTCATGCGTTGATTGTCATTCCGTATCATTTCGGGGCTGTTTTCCCCTTTACTTAGTGGCTGAAATTTGGTTCGCATGCTTGCACATCATTTTCCATGTCATTTCATGCCTTAGTGCATTGCCTCGGTTTGCGTGCCCTTGGGTACGCACTTCGAGGCACTCCGTTTTCATTCATCGGCATCTGATGTGAGTGTGGCTGAGGTCCACTCATGTTAGTATAAGCCCAATTCGCATTTCCATCTCATTTTTATCATTGCCTCGGTTTGCGTGCCTGTGTGCACGCATTTCGAGGCACTTCATTCTTATCCGACGGCAGCTTATGTGAGTGCGGCTGAGGTCCTCTCATGTTGGCGTAAGCCCAATTTGCATTCCGTATGCCATTTCATTCCATTTTGTCATCGCCACGATTTGCGTGCCCGTGTGCACGCATTTCGAGGCACTTCGATTTTATCCGATTTGCATTTCACATCATCGCCTCGGTTTGCGCGCCTGTGGGCACGCATTTCGAGATACTTCGGTTTTATCCGATTTGCATTTCACATCATCGCCTCGGTTCGTGTGCCTGTGTGCACGCATTTCGAGGTACTTTGGTTTTATTCGATTTTCATTCCATATCATCGCCTCGGTTTGCGCGCCTATGGGCACGCATTTTGAGGCACTTCGGTTTTATCCGATTTACATTTCACATCATCGCCTCGGTTTGCGCGCCTGTGGGCACGCATTTCGAGGCACTTCAGTTTTATCCGATTTACATTTCACATCATCGCCTCGGTTTGCGCGCCTGTGGACACGCATTTCGAGGCACTTCGGTTTTATCCGATTTGCACTTCACATCATCGCCTCGGTTTGCGTGCCCGTGTGCACGCATTTCGAGGCACACTCTGTTTTATCTGATTTGCATTCCGTATGCCATTTCCTCGGATTGCGTGCCTGTGGGCACGCGTTTCGAGGCATTTCTTTTTAGTCTTATTGTACATCATATTTCATGTCATCTCATGCTTGTATGCCATTTCCTTGGTTTGCGTGCCCGTGGGCACGCATTTCGAGACATTCTCATTTTCACAGCATTGTGCATACTAGGCTGTATCTTAGATTGCATTCATGCATTTTCTCGATATATGTGCCCGTGGACACACATTTCGAGGCATCTCATTTTCATAGCATTGTGCATGCTGTATCACATATTTGCTACATTTCATGCATACCATGCATATTGCATCGCGTTCGGGATAGGCGTTAGCCCGTGCACGGGAAACGAGGTACATTCCGTACTCCGAGTGACGGAGTGTGTCTCAATTCCCAAGTCACCGACACTCCGGATTACCCGTGATGGAGTTAGGTTTTGTTGTAGCATTCATTTGCAGTCATCCCATATTGAGTTGTGCAATCCGATTCCTCGGCCATCATGCATCGGTATGCGTGATTGGTGGCACGAGGATCGAGGCATGCATATATTTGTGAAAATACATTGCTATGCCCTTTTCCTGCTCTCTGTTACAGCAAAACCGAGGATCAACAACTTTTCGGAGTCCGGCGCGCATTTCGAGAAATACTGCAAACAGAGGCTAATCAGGGCATCCCAGTGGATTTCCGCGCCAGGCAGCCCAATATACAACATACATCAGAAGCAAGGCAGCCCCCTGGCTTGCATGCCAACTTTACAGCTTTCTTAGTTTAATCTGTACATTAATTAGAAATCTGTATTATTCTTTTATTCGGGTCTGTATTATTATTTATTTGGACCCTCTGCGCGAGGGCATAATTGTAATAAGGGTGTGTGAGTGTGATGTATGTCTTCCAACCCCCATTTCTTTCCCCCTTTTATTTACCTGCTTACGATGGTTAGATATAGGGCATATTTCAATTAGCATACAGTATGACAGCATGTTTGCATCATTCATCTGTTTTGCACGCACCGGGCTCGGCGCATCATACAAACTGCATTTGTATTTCAATTCTAAGTTGAATACTTGATAGCTGTAGCATTTCACATGTCATATTTAGAATAGCCGAGCCTGCTATAGTTTGCATCTTTGCATGTGTTGCATTAGGCAATTCTGTATATCTAGGATCATGCATGATTCCTAATCAGTTTTCTGTTTTGGCTTGGAGTACTCGGTAAGTTTTATGCTTTAGCATCCTTGCATGCGTGTGAGTGTTGCCATGATTGCATACTTACCATGAGGCTATGTGCTTATATGATATAACTGCCTTGAATGCCTGTGGGAGGAGGTTGAGTTATTTGGATTGGGACAATACATTGACTGTTTGTTTTAAGCCCACTAGATAGTGGCAAAATCATGTTTTCTAAGCCCACCCGAGGGTGGCAAATCCGCATTTTAGCCTACCTGCGGGTAGCACCTTCACACCATTTTCAAACAAACAAACATGAGATGTTCAGTTCCAATTCAGGCGATTCAGTCTATACTTGTTTGCTGCAAGCATCACATAGTAACCTAGGCTAAATAATCGGAATAAGGACTCACAATGTTTTCAAAAACAGATATCATGGTTAGTAGAGGCCGGTCTTTGACCGGGCGAGAGGGGGTGCTCACGATGTGACCTTCCCTAATCGTACCCAAGTTCCCGAGCCAACTTTGGTGATGACGGACACGTGGCCTTTCGGCACCGAGTCAGGGTTTCCTAAATTTCCCATTTTAAAATATTTAGGTGGCGACTCTGTTATCTGGCAAAGCAGTCCATGTTTGGTACTTCTTTTCAAAAAATCTATTTTTTTCTTCAAAACGATTTGCCAGAGTTGGACTCTTTGGTTCAGATATAGAACCGCAACAAAATCGAGTCCGAACTGTAGCGAGGTCCCTCGCGGGTTTGTTACAAGCATAAATACTTACATCGTACTCCGTGCCAAAACAATAAACTAGTTAGCAAACATGCATGCCCTAGTTCATGTTAAAGTGACTAATGCAACACATGCATAGTGTGATTAGGATAGGCTCGGCTAATCTACGATGACATGTGAAATGCTACAACTAACACGTATTCAATTTGGAAATTGAAATACAGATGCAGTTAGAATGATGCGCCGAGCCCGGTGCATGTAAGGGAAATGAATGGATGCACGCATGCATTGCATGAGGTATGCTAATTTAAACGTGCCTTAATACTAACCATCAAAGCAGGTAAGTAAAAGGGAAGAAAGAAGTGGGGGCTGGAAGACATGCACACCACTCACCCACACTTATTACAGATTTGCCCTCGCTCGGAGGGACCAAATAAATAATACAAATTAATTAACTATGCAAGCTAATTAAATATTACAAATTGCCTAATCAGTTAACAAACTAATTAAACTAGGAAAAGCAGTAAACCGCCTCGGGAGGAGGGCCAGATGCAGTGCATGCTCGGGTCCTGCTCGGAAGTGCACGACCATGCATAGTCTGCCTCTGTTTTCCCTGCTCTGCCCTTCTAAAGATTGCCAAAGTCTCAAGGATGCCTCTCTGGATACTGGGAATCACCACCGGCTGAGTAGAATTACCATCGGCAGTGAATTATGGTCACCGGCACAAAAGGAATCCATCGGCTGGTGATTTACTGCCGGTCGGCACTGTATACTGCCGGTCGGCAAATAATGCCTGCAGAACCTGCAACTCACAGCAGCAGAGGACAGAACTTGCATGGCAATACAATTCAAACAATGTATGCACCAATCATGCCCCCTATCATGTTTGCGACTCAAAGGGGTATGTGCCTCTATTCTCGGGTCACCAATCACGCATTTCCATGCATGATGGCCTAAAGAATCAAGTGTGCACTTTCATGTCAAATGAAATGCAAACCAATCAAACAAAACAAGGCTCAATTCCTATCACCAAATCAAGGAACAAGGCATGCATGCAAGATGTAATGCAACCTAGGCATACAAGCTAAGGATGCAACATGGCATGGCAAGGCACTTATGCAAGCATACAAGCAAACATGAGGCAATGCAAACTAATGAAAAGGTGGACTTAAACATGATTTAGGCGGCTCTAAATAGGCCTAAAACAGTGGCCAAAGTGCTCAAATATGAGGGCTAAACACACATACACACATGCACATGTTATGGTCCAACACTTAAGCATATAAAGGCAACTTTTAAACACATTCAAAAGAGGCCTAACATGGACATATGGCATGCAACATAAGCCCTGAAAATCATGTTATAAGAGGTGCCAAACCAACTTAAACAAGACAAATACTAGTGTGCAAATAGTCCAAATTCTTGAAGCAAGGTAATGAAGCTTTGAAACACACTTAGCATAACAACCATGGCATGCATTAAACAACTAAAAAAAAAAAAAAAACAGATTTTAGCATGTTAAAATAAGGCCAAAGGACTACTTAGATGGCATCTAAGTGACTCAAATATGAAGGCATTCACAAATGCACTCTCAAGGAGCATATAACACATGCTCAAGAGGCAACAAAGAGACAACCAAGGCAAGCATACAAGCATATCTTAGGGACTGAAATGATATACTAAGTGGTTCCTGTAACGCCCTCAAAATTAAACCCATTAAACATAAAACACAGCATGCATTATTAAAAGAAAACCATTGTCTTATTTAAATCATCAGAGTAATATGAAATAAAACATCAAAATAAATGCCCTACGGGCTTACATCTTGCCAAGCCAACACTTGGACACAAATCCATGAGTTCTAACTCAAAACAAATAAAGCCCTAGGCTTGAATGTTTACATAATTTAAATAAAACAACTAAAACAAATAAAACACATCTTCAAGTCCAAATCCTCACAAGCTAAGTCTTTGGAGGTAGTGAACCGCCTGAACCTGAAAATAAAGTTCCCATATAGGGTGAGCCACAGCCCAGTAGAGAAATACTAAACCAAGCATAAGAATTAACTAAAGTATTAGCATCTGATACATGGTTAATACACTATAATCGAGTTACAATATTCACGACATGAAGGTCTACACTGCCTATGACACATTGTCTATGGCGCATTTTACTTTCCACTTATGGCTCAGAACCTGGCCAAATAACTCAACAGGGTTTCATCTTTTATTACCATTACTTCCAATTCAACAGGAATAACAATTCAAGTTAGACCTAATCACAACAAATACACATGTTGGTATTGTATCAATCATAATCAATTCACTTCCGTACTTCCCAACTGATACACATTTTAGTAATGTATCATATCAACAATAAATAGACATATGTCTATTAATCAATAAGCACACGTAAGAGTGATGCTACTGGAGTCCATCCCCTATCTTCTCCCAATAAATCCGGTTTAGAGGTCCATCCCCTATCTTCCCCTAAACCGTGGAGTTCATCCCCTATCTTCTCCAAACAACATGCATATGCAATGAAACACGCAATTGCCGTATACAACACATAGTCAATACAAGTAATGTTCTGTATTAATTCAACAGTCAACATAAATGACTTAATTCCAGTTATACCTAAGCCACATGCAAGGTCTACAACAATCAATGGCTATCCTCCACCGATAGCCCAAAACAGTTATTTCTAAACAAGAAATAAATACATCAATGAATGTAAATTTAACATTCCCAATTCCATGAATTAAACCAAATTCCACATTATTCCTTCAAATTATTTATACAAATTAATCTAAACCAAAACCCTAAGGTTTCTTCCAAAAATTACCAAACTACCCCCCCCACATACCAAAATACCAACACTTAGGATTAAAGCGTATAAATGGAGTAGGAAATCCCTACCTCGAAGAAATAACCCAAAAGAAGAAGATGAAGATGATGCCCAAACTTCAAAGTGCTCCAACCCAACAATTGCTCAGATTAAATGAAAGCCCTCACTCTCCTCTATCTTATTTGTAAAGCAACTAGGGTAAAAACACACCCTAACTAGATCAAACCAAGAAGAGAAGATGGGTTGGGAGAGAGAAAACTCGTAACCTAGGGTTTTCTGAAACTGAAGGGGCTGAAAAACTGATCTGAAACACGCTGCTGCGTATTTAAGCAAAATAGGCTCGCTCGAGCGAAGACCTGGTCGCTCGAGCGACCAGACACAAAAATCCTCGCTCGATCCAAGAAAGGCTCGATCGAGCGAAGAACTAACAGATCGCTCGAGCGAAGAGAAGCTCGCTCGAGCCAGCTAACACTGCTCTCAGGTCTAGTACTGGACGCAATCCTCGCTCGAGCCAAGAAATTCTCGCTCGAGCGACGGACCAAAAACCAAGGCCTCGCTCGAGCGAAGATAAGCTCGCTCGAGCGACCAAGCCAAAAACTGAACAACAACTCTTGGTTTCTAAACCCAACCAACCTGCAACCAACCTGCTAAACACATCCTATAACCCAAGAATAAGGAATTAAAGGACAACAACAACAAATATAACAGCGGAATCCACGGAACCTAAGTCCGGATACAATAATCAAATGGGAAAAAGACCGGGGTCGCTATAACCTCCCCCCTTAAAAGAATTTCATCCCCGAAATTAAGCATGAGTTTGTAAAAACAAGGTTTTCTTAATTCCCAATGATATATAAAACAATAATCAACAACTTGACCAATATTGGTCACTTCATCTCTTATCAAGAGGCATCTCACAATATGTATAAACCAACGTATATCTCAACCTGCTTCAATATTATGCATTAATCTTTTCAATGTTAACAATTTCTATATTATATTCAATCTCATGATATAAATAACACATTCAATATATAAATGTTATACTCCACTTCCATAAAAAGGCAAGTTTCAAAATGTTAACATTAAACCAAAACATTTTCCATGTTTTCCTAACTTAAGATATATATAAAATTCTCAAGTTCCTCAATATTATATAATCTAAATACAAGATCACAAGTCAGTAAACAAATCCGGATATTTCTCACGGACTTCCAGCTCACGCTCCCAAGTGGCTTCCTCCACTCCGTGATGCTTCCACAAAACTTTCACCAAAGGGATGGTTTTGCCACGCAAAACTTGATCCCGCCTATCCAAGACTTGAACCGGTCTCTCCTCATATGAGACATCCTCATCAATAACTAAATCAGTCCAATCCAATACATGTGACGGATCTGGCTCATATTTCCGAAGCATACTCACATGAAACACGTCATGAACTCCGGATAACTGCGGTGGCAAAGCTAAACGATAAGCAGCCTCGCCAATCCTCTCAAGGATCTCAAAAGGCCCAATGAACCGAGGGGACAGCTTCCCGCTCTTCCCAAACCTCATCAACCCTCGTTTAGGTGATATCTTCAGAAAGACATGATCACCTACCTCAAACACCAAAGGTCTCCTCCTACGGTCGGCATAAGATTTCTGACGACTCTGTGCTGTAACCAGCCTCTTACGGATAAGCTCAACTTTCTCCGTTGTTTCTCTCACCAACTCCGGACCCAACAAAGGTGCATCACCCACCTCAGCCCAACAAACTGGAGATCTACACGGTCGGCCATACAAGGCCTCAAACGGTGCCATACCGATACTAGACTGAAAGCTATTGTTGTAGGCAAACTCCACTAATGGCAAGTGCCTCTCCCACGACCCACTAAAGTCGAGAACACAACCCCGAAGCATATCCTCAAGGATCTGAATAGTACGCTCGGACTGCCCGTCAGTCTGAGGATGATAAGCCGTACTAAAAGTCAACTTAGTGCCTAAAGCACTCTGCAAACTCTGCCACAACCTGGCAGTAAAATGAGGATCTCTATCTGAGACGATCGTCACTGGGACCCGTGCAACCTCACTATGTCCCGAACATACAACTCAGCAAGATGATCTACTGAATCTCTAACGCGCATAGGAATGAAGTGCGCTGACTTTGTCAACCGGTCTACCACTACCCAAATGGCATCACTACCCCGCTGAGTCCTCGGAAGACCCACAACGAAGTCCATAGTGACATGCTCCCACTTCCACTCGGCAATAGGCAAGGGTTGCAACAAACCCGCTGGCCTCTGATGCTCGGCCTTCACTTGCTGACAAGTAAGGCACCTAGATACAAAAACTGCCACATCTCTCTTCATACCCCGCCACCAGAACTGGCGATTCAAATCCTGATACATCTTAGTACCTCCCGGATGCACCGCAAGGCGCGAATGATGAAACTCTCGGAGTACCTCCTCTCGGCAAGACTCCGGCACAAACAAACGGTCTCGGTATCTCACACTCAGGTCGGGATACACCATCAAACCCTTTTCAACCTTCCCATTAGAAATCTTCTCTCGGAGAGATTCTACCTCAAGATCACCCCTCTGAGCCTCTAACACTCGAGTCACAAGTGTAGGCTGTGCAACAACAGAAAATAAGGCCGCAGCCTCAACGGATTCGCCCAGATGCAAATCAAACTCCCCAACTGTACCCAACATCTCCCACTCCCGGATGGCTATACTAGCTAAGTCACCAACAGATTTCCTGCGAAGGGCATCAGCCACAACATTGGCCTTCCCCGGATGATAGTGCAACTCGAAGTCATAATCCTCAATGAACTCCATCCACCTCCTCTGCCTCAAATTCAAGTCTTTCTGTGTGAACAGATATTTCAGACTCTTATGATCCGAGAATACCTCGAACCTCTCACCATAAAGATAATGCCTCCAAATCTTCAAAGCAAATATCACAGCTGCTAATTCTAAATCATGCGTAGGGTAATTCTTCTCGTGAATTTTCAACTGACGTGAGCCATAGGCGACCACTTTCCCCTCTTGCATCAACACACAACCCAGACCCTCTCGTGAGGCATCACAATAGACTGCATAACCCAACCCTCCCTCCGGAATAATCAAGACCGGAGCGGTGGTCAATCTAACCTTCAACTCCTGAAACGACTTTTCACAAGTCTCACTCCATACAAATTTGACTCCCTTCCGAGTCAACCTAGTCAACGGTGAAGCTAACCTGGAGAAATCCTTCACAAACCGACGGTAATACCCAGCTAATCCCAGAAAACTGCGGATCTCAAACACACTCTTAGGCTGTGCCCAATCTTGCACTGCCTCAGTCTTGGATGTATCAACAGACACCCCTTCCCCAGAAACTACATGGCCTAAGAACTTCACCTCTTCTAGCCAAAACTCACACTTCCCAAACTTCGCATACAGCTTATGGGCTCTAAGTAACTCAAGCACCACTCTCAAGTGTTCCTCGTGCTCCTCCCTCGAAGGTGAATAAATCAAAATGTCGTCCACAAAGACGACTACAAAACGATCCAAAAATTCCCGGAAGATCCGGTTCATCAAATCCATAAACACTGCCGGTGCATTGGTGAGCCCAAACGGCATCACCAGGAACTCATAGTGGCCATACCGCGTACGGAATGCCGTCTTCGGAATATCCTCCTCCCTGACTCTCAACTGATGATAACCTGATCTCAAATCTATCTTAGAGAAACAACGGGAACCCTTCAACTGGTCAAACAAATCATCTATACGAGGCATAGGGTACTTATTCTTAACCGTAGCCCGATTCAATTTCCTGTAATCAATACACAATCTCAAAGCACCACCTTTCTTCTTAGCAAAGAGGGCCGGTGCTCCCCACGGCGAAACACTAGGACGGATATAGCCCTTATCTAACAACTCCTGGAGTTGAACCTTCAATTCGACTAACTCGGCTGGGGCAAAACGGTAA